>CM062809.1:1142938955-1144138955 GCA_031772625.1 Pinus tabuliformis | reverse complement strand
AAGTATTAGTGCTAGAAGAAAGACTAGACTTAGAAAATGTCAACATGGATGAGCTACATGGAATACTTACATCCTATGAAATGAGAATGAAGCAGGAGAACCTGTCCAAAATAGAAGCAACATTTATGACATCCAAGAAGGAAAGGAAAATCAAGAAACAATCTAAGCCAAGCCCCAGTTGCAATTAAAGTAAGATTTTAGATGAAGAGATAACCAAATTTATGAGGAATCTAGAAGGAGGAACAAGAAAGCACAAATATAATTATGATGAAGAGGAAGCTCTAAGGAAAGTGAAGAAGAAACAAGAAGCACGGTAAAAATAAATTCTTCAAGAAAATTTTCTACTCAAAGGAGGATAACGCTTCATTTGAAGAAGAGAGTGATAGTGACAGTGAAAATTATATAGGTCGGGTGTTGCTAATGGAAACAGATTACAAGAAGAAATCCCCTGAAGAACGAGAAGATGATGAAGAATAAGAAGGTGAGGTAGATCTTGAGAGAGAACTTATCAATGCCTTAAAGGATCTAAAAGTAGAAAGAAGGAATGTTGAGACATTGGAAGCCGAATTAAGTGAACTAAAGAAGAACTTTAAATGCCTCAACAAAAAGATGGAAGAATAAAAAATATTATCATCAATATCAAAGTGCAGTTGGAAGAGGAAAATAAAATCGAAGAATCACTCAAGAAGGAGTTGGAAGATAACATCAAGTCAAAGGAGAGTCTTGAAGCAGAAATTATCTCCCTACAAAAGGAGGCACAAGAACATGAAACAAAAAGTTGTAAATAGCACCAATGTTTTGGACGAAATTATCAGTAGTTAAAGATCATGCATTGAAAAGGCTGTATTAGGATACAAACCCACATTCCTCAAAGGCTCTAGCTCCATGATGATAGAAAAGGAAGCTCAAAAGTTTACATATGCTAACACAGTTAATGATTCCAAGGAGGAAAGCATCCCTATCAAAGAAAAGGATTAAGGTCAACCAATGTGAAATCAGAAACCAACAATGAAGAGGTCACAAGAGGAAGGTCACTAGAAAACTGTACGACAAAGAAGATTTTCTCCCAGGTATCAAACTATCTTTCTTGGTGTATGTTATTCTTGCAACAATTTTGGACATAAGGTTGTAAACTATAAAGCTTATGATAGGGATAAAATCTACTCTAGGAATGATTATTGTAAAATATCTTAGGAAGATTACAAACAAAGTTATAAAAAGTTTGAACACTTTTGCAATGAAGTAGAGTGTTACAAATACAACAACTTTGGACACTTGGCTAAACATGACATGTTAACCACTCCTTCAAGGGAACCAAAGCATGTTGTAGATGCTCCTCCAAAGGTTTGGAAAAGGAAAAAAAGTTGTGCCATCATCTTAAGGGAGAAAATTAATAAAAATGTGTGGTATGTAACTAGTGGCTACTCAACACATATGACAGGGGATAAGAAAAAAATTGTATCTCTGTAGGAAGATAGTGATGGAATAGTCTCATTTGGAAATGATGGCTTTGAAAAGGTGATAGGAAAGGGTACAATTAAGATCAGAAGAAAGAAAGCCACAACAAAATATGTATTACTCATTGAAAACTTGAACCACAATCTGTTAAGTGTGATTCAAATGTGTGATCAAGGACACACACTATTTTTTTGACTCAAAGAAATGTGAACTAAGAAGGGATAAACCAGGTAGGTTTGTGGCGACAACAACAAGATCACCAAATTTTATATACACCTTGGATGAGATTGGAAATGAAGGTTGTTTATTGGCTAAAGAGGATGAATATTAGCTCTAACACATAAGTATGGGACACATGAACTTTGACAACCTAGTCAGAATTAGTAAAAAGGAAGATGTGAGAGAAATTCTAGAAATTTCGAAACCAACTAGCACTTCATGTAAGCACTGTAAGCATGGAAAACAAACAAGGGTTGAGTTCAATATCATGGAACATTCCACTTCGAAACCACTAGAGTTGGTGCATGCTGACTATGTGGACCGATGAGAACCATATTTTTAGATGGTGAACAATACATCATGCTCATGATTGATGATTATACTAGGATGACAACAATCAATTTTCTGAACAAAAAGTCTAAAGCCTTTGAATTCTTTAGAATATACAAGGAGATGGTTGAGAATGAAACATATATGAGAATCAAATTTCAGAGATATGGTAATGAAGTGGAATTCACTTCCAAGGAATTATAACACTTATGTGAGGAATAGGGAATAAAGAGACAATTCTTAGCAGCTAGGACACCACAGCAAAATGGAGTCACCAAGAGAATGAATAAAATAGTGGAAGAAATGGCTAAGACCATGCTGAATGATTCCAAATTAAGTGATGCGTTTTGGGTCTAGGTAGTGGAAAAAACAATGCACATTCTAAATAGAAGAATGCTTAGAAGAAAAAATGACAAGACCCAGTACAAACTTTGGAAGGGAAGACCAAAAAATTTCAACCACTTCAGAATCTTTGGAAGGAAATGCTACATTAAGAGGGAAGATAAGAAGATATGGAAATTGGACTCTCAAGTAGATGAAGGAATATTTGTTGGGTACTCACAAAGGAGCAAAGCATATATATGCTATAATTTGAGACTCAATAGCATAGGTGAAAGCATCAATGTATCATTTGATGAAGTTCATAGACAAACATACATGAAAGGAGGCCCATATTCAAAGAAAAAGGAAACAAAAGAACCATAGCAAGAAGGAAAAGTAAAGAAAGAAGAAGCAAAATAACAAGAGGAGTCAACTACCAATCATGAAAATAGTCAACAGGCACCATCTGAAGCTCTTAAACATTGGTACTAGAAGAATCATCCATCAAATCAGATTATTGGTGATGAAAATGTAGGAATAAGAACTAGAGGAAGTAGGTTAGAGAAAATTCATCTCAATTTAATATCCACGTTTGAGCCTAGTAACTTTGAAGAAGCTAGCCATGATGAACATTGGATCAATACCACGGAAGAAAAATTAGATCAAATTGAAAAGAATGACACATGGGAATTGGTTCCAAGGGTGAGGGACGAAAATCTTATTAGCTTGAAATAGGTTTTCAAGAACAATCTGAATGAAGATGAACAAGTAACCAAGAACAAAAGCAAGATTAGTTTGTAAAGGATATGCACAAGTTGAAGGAATATACTTCGAAGAGACACTTGCACTAGAGTTAAGGATGGAAGCCATTAGGATGTTCTTAGCCTATGCTTGTTAAAGAAAAATTAAGGTGTATTAGATGGATGTTAAATCAACTTTACCAAATGCAGAATTGGAGGAATAAGTTTATACAAAGTAGCTCAAAGAATTTCTACTCACAAACAATAAATACTATGTTTGTAGGTTGAAGAAAGCTCTCTATGGTCTCAAGAAAGCTCCTAGAGCTTGGTATGAATGTTTCAACAGGTATCTGCAGAAATACGTATTCAAGAGAGGAAATGCCAATATCAATCTATATATTAGTATTGAGCAAAAAAACTTGAATCTCATTAAAATGTATGTGGATGATATTATCTTTGGAAGCGAAGAGTGACAATTTGAGTAAGGAGTTTTCAAATGATATGCAAAATTAATTTGAGATGTCCTTACTTGGTGAGTTTAATTTCTTCTTAGGACTCCAGATATATCAGGAAGATGATGGAATCTTCATTTTTCAAACCAATTACATCAAAGAAATGTTGAGGAGGTTCCAAATGGAACATTGCAAAAGGATGATATATCCAAGGAATCAGATCAAAGTCTATATAGATCAATTATTGGCATCCTACTATATGTGACAACTTCGAGACCGTATGTGATGCACACAGTCATAAAGGTAGCATATTTCCAAGAAAAACCAAAAGAATCTGATGTTGTAGTAAAATGGATCTTCAGATATCTTAATAGGATAGTGGATTCTGGACTATTGTATCTGAAGGGAAATAAATTGACCATAACAACTTATGTAGATGCAAATTTGGAAGACAATATTGATGATTGAAAAGCACCAGTGGAGTAGCCTCTTATTTGGGTGATTGTCTTGTTTCATGGTTGAGCAAGAAGAAATGTTAAATCTCATTTTCCTCAACAGAAGCATAATATTTCATAGCAACAACATGTTGTACTTAGGTTCTCTTGATGAAGTAAACTATGTAGGATATCCAAGTGAAGTTTCATGAACCAATTCTATTATTTTGGGACACACCAGTGCCATAAGTCTCTCAAAGAATCCTATAATTCATTCAAAGATAAAACACATTCTTTCCAAATACCACTTTCTTCAGGAGCGAGTTGCGAAGAAGAATATCAAAGTAGATTACATTCAGACAAAGGAATATCAAAGGAATGAAGTTAAGGAGAGCAGAGATCAAAAGGGGAATGCATGTGTTGTCATCAATGAAAAAGGGAGAGATTGTTCAAAATTGGTTGTCATTGATGTCAACCCAAGCAGTGCAAGAAGAAGCCCCAATTTTGTTGAAAATTTTTACAAGGAAGGTAATATTTATTGAGCTCAAAACCATCATCATTTGATGCTCCTCGTTGTTTCGATTCCAACAGTATATGACATGTATCATGGTTCATCTTGGTTAGGGAGATATGGTCAATCAAATATTGAAGCCTCTTTTTTGTGGTCAAAGTCCATAAAATGAGGTGATGTGGTAGCTATTCATTGGTTAGATACTCTTTCAACTCATGGGCCTAGAAATAATTTGGGAGGTATTAGTTAATTATTATTGGAGTGTTTTTCTTATTGGAGGGATGTTCACATTTTAATTTTTTGTCCCAAACATTTTGTCTCCAGAATGAAATTTCACAATTCAAATTTAAAATTTCTTTCCCTCTAAGTCTACTCCTAGAATATTGTATCACCATTATAAAAATGATTTGCCTTACCTCAAATTGTCACATAAATCCATGTTCATTCTCTCTGACCTTTACGATCTAGAGTAGTTACTCAAAACTTCAATAGAAGGCCAATTTTTAAAATATTGGTTTGGTATCTTTCCTAACTTGGGTTATGGATTTTGATATTTCTGAGTTCATATGAAGCTTTGTTTTGTGGATTTTACAAGGCCTAACTAGATACTTTGAGGGTTTCTAGGCTAGGAGTAACTCCAAATGAATTTGTTGCTATTGCATTAAGATAGAACATAGATATATACATGGAGAGGGAGACTATTGGGTTTCATCTCCCAATGTCTCTTCATCTTCCAATTCCATTTATTTAGATATTTACAATATTTACATAGGATTCCTAATCGAAAAGATTAGGTGTTCAACATTCCCCCCCTTCATCTGAAGGGATGTTGGTGAGTCCAAGCATCATTTTGAATATTTCAAACTTTTTCCTTCCAAACGCGTTGGTGAAGCTGTTTGCAATATTCTCATTTGTGGAACAAAATCATAGTTGAATTGTATTCTCCTCAACACGATGTTGAATCAAATGGTATTTTGTATTGATATGCTTCATTCAATCATGGAACTTTAGGTTCTTGGCCAAGTTTATTAAATAAGTGTTTTCAATCAAAAGAGGAGTCGAATGTACTTGTTTCTCCTGCAAATCTTCCAAAATTTTCTTGAGCCACACAATATCCTTCATTGCTTCAGCTACTACCACATATTATGCCTCAGTTGTGGAATTTTCTGGAACTGATTTTTTGTGTGACCTCTAGGAGACATCTTCTGATCTAAGACTCATAAGATAACCTGAAGTAGATATTCCAGTTTCTTTACCTCCATCAAAATATGAATCGAATTATCCAATCAAGTTGAAGTCACCCACTTGTGTATACTTAAGTCTAAAGTCTTGAGTTCCCTTCAATTACTTTAGAACTCTTTTTACAGTAGACCAATGACCCTCACAAGGTTTTTGTATAAACTTGTCAAGGATTCCAACAACAAACGAAGTGTCTGGTTTGGTAGTAGTGAGGTATTTGAGACTTCCTATGAGTTTTCTATACTTCGTTGCATCTTCAAATTCTTTTCCTTTAGTGGATGTGAGCTTTAAGTTATGTTCCATTGAAGTGGTCAAAGGATTTCACTCATCCATGCCAAACTTGTTCAATAGATCTCTAATGTAATTCTTCTAAGAGATGAAGGAAATTTTTTTACGCTGGGTTACTTCAATACCAATATAGTAGTGAACACAGCCCAAATATGTCATTTCAAAACCTCTCCTCAGTTATTTCTTTATGGATACAATGTAGCTCACATTTTTCCCTGTCATCAAAAGATCATCTACATACACCACAAGATTTTTCTAACTTTCTTGACAAACAAAGTTGTATCATCAAGATCATAATGTTTGAAATTGAGCTTTAGAAGATTCTTAAACAACTTCTCATGCTAGGACCACGATGCTTGCTTGAGGACATACACTTATTTTACAAGCTTGCATACTGTATGTTCCTGAGCTTTCACAACAAATCCTTCTGGTTGGGACATGAAAGCATTCTCTTTCAGATCTTCATTCAAGAAAGTGGTTTTTACATCCATTTGATGGAATTTCCAACCATTCTGAAATGCCAAGGAAAAGAGTGTCTGGATGGTAGCCCACTTTTTTATGGGGGAAAAAGTCTCCCCATAATCGATCCCTTCCTTCTCTGCAAAACCTATTTCCACAAGCCTAGATTTGTGCTTGTCAAATGATTCATCTTATTTATACTTGTTTTTGAAGACTCACTTGTAGCCTATTGGTTTGGTTCCTAATGGAGGATCAACCAGCTTCTAGGTGCCATTCTGTATCAAAGCATCATATTCTTAGTAATTTCTTTCCATTCATCATGAGAAGATAATTCTTTGAAGGAAGTTGGTTCAAAATCTATAGACAAATTCATTTCACAATCATAAGAAACATCCATATCAACCGACGAATTAGGATTGTCTACATCGCCTCCATTCTGACTGATTGAGCTTCTTGTTTTTGTCTTCCCAACCTCATCAGGACAAACACTTTCAAGTGTCTTTGTCAGACATTTTGGATGACCTTTATGAGATGGACCAGGCTGCTTAGTTGACTGAATTGGGGCTGAATCAATATTTAGTCTCCCAATTCTATCAATCACGTCATCAGTGGCTGGAGCTTCGTGTGGGGGAGAGAGTGCTTAAGAATAAGATTCCATTGATTGATCTAGTATAGGAATCCCCTCTTCAAGATGTGGAATCTCATTATCAAACTCTTGAAAATATTTTGCATGTCTTAATCTATCCAAGCAATCAAGTTTCCATTTAACAAGATTTTCAACCTTGGAAGATTCAAGAAAGATCACAACTCTAGATATTATAAAAATTTTATTGACCTCATCATAGGGACAATGATTTGTAGGTATTTTAGTAACCCAATAATATACTTTTGTGACTCATTTCACTGAGCTTTTTTCTCTTTTCCTTGGGTATCAAGGCATAAAAGGTGGAACCAAAAACCCTGAGATGCCTCAACGAAGGCATGTGGCCATACCACATTTCATAGGGAGTCTTGTTTTTGATAACATTATATGGACACCTATTCTTTATATACAGAACACATAGAATTGCATCAACCCAAAACATCAACTTAACATTCTTGAAAGACATCATGGAACGTACCATATTTAAGATTGTCCAATTCATTCTTTCAGCTACTCCATTTTGTTGGGGATTATAAGGCACAATTGTTTGATTTTTTATCCCATGTTGGTGAAGATAGTTTTCAAATTCATTTGATGTATACTCTTTTCCATTATCAGTGAAAATAGATCCAATATGATATTGTGCATCATTTTTAATCCATGCATGAAATTTCTTGAATGTTTCAAAAGCTTCAGATTTTTTCTTCAATAACTAAACCCAACACATTCTCATGTAGTCATCAATAAATGTCATCATATATTTATTACCATTTTCATAAGTAACATGCATTGGGCCACACAAATTAGAAAGAATGAGTTCAATTTTTCTATGTGCTTTGGAATGAGAATCATGAAAAGACTATTTGTTGTGCTTTCCTAAGATACAAGCATCACATTGCTTAAGCTTCCTAGGAATAATAGGCAAACCAATAACACCATTTTTATTCAACAAACAGAGGTTGTCATATTTCAAGTGTCCAGATATAGCATGCAATAAAAGACTTGATGGCAATGTACCTTCATTATAATGAGAATTGTATGAAATGTTCTTTGCATGAGCGGAGGTTCTTTGCAGCTTCATAAGTATTTCTTCTTCTATCTCCTTCATGACAAGTGAGTCATCTGATGCTTTTTTGACCTCAAGCTTTCCATGAAATATATGAATGGAGTGTCCTTGCTGGCTAATGTGGACCAAAGACAACAAGTTTCTCCTCATCTTTGGGAGGTATAGAACATCATGTAGAATAAAATACGGAAGACAAGGAAGTTTGAGCCTGATAGTGCCAAGACATGATGGCTTGAGTTTTGACTTGTTTGAAAAGTATAGTACTCCATCAACATTATCAATGAATTCTTCAAAAAATATCTCCTGAAATTCATGTGGAAAGTTTCTCTTGAATCAAGCAACAAATAATATTTCCATAAAGTAGGTGAAGCATTGAATAAGTCTTCATTTACTCCAATGTTGCAATGTCCCACAACATAATGAGCAGACCTGAGTTCTTTTCCTTTCCCTTTGTCAGGTGTTTTACTTTTTCCTTCATTTATTTCCTACTCAATTATGTCCCAAGGCTTCTTACAAATGGAAGCATCATGTCCATTTCTATTGCATCGTATGTAATGAAGGTCAAACCATTCTTGGAAATGGCTGCCCCCATGCTTCTAAAATTCTTCCTTCCTCTTCCTCTTTGGCCACCTCTTCCTCTAGAAGAACCTTGTGCATGATTATTCTCTTTTTGTGCATGGCACGCAACTTCTTCAATAGACTGAGAAGTTGTCTTCTTCCCAAAAGCCTTCTCTCTTTCAGCAAAATTATTCTCAAGGGAGTCAAAGGTAATTTCCTTATGGTTTCCACTTGCTTGCAATGACTCAAGGTAATGTGAATAGGTGGGATATAGTGCCTTGATGTAAGCTATGGGAGGAATATCTATTTCAACACCAATGGATTTTATGTCATGCATAATTGATCTTACTTCTGGTGCTAAGGAAAGAGGGTCATCATTTTTCAACTCAATACTGAATAATTTAATCATCAATTGAACAACTTCAAGTTCAAAGTGTGAGTCATACAATTCCTTCAAATTATTTAAGGCTTCAAAGGAATTTGAAAATGGATAAATATGATGACTCACCGCTTCATTTACTGATGTTGCAATCAAGGCATAGGCCTTTACGTTCTTGTTTTCCCAAATTGCAAGTTCCTTGTTTGAAGTGAGAATTTTAGGTGCATTGTCTCCTTCTCCTTAACAAAACCCTTTCCACAGCTCATTGAAAATGAGGGTGTGTTTTATCTTCTGGGACTGCTCAAGATAGTTCTCATTGCTAGTGAGAACGACTTCCACTATAAATATGAGTGAATGGATCATAAAAAATACTTTATTCACAACCTTACTTGGTATCTTCTATTTAAGTAACAAGTTAATTTAATATGTAAATGACATATCTTCACTCTTTATTATGAAAATAATCACATCATATAATATGTCACACTATATAAATGGGAGGCCAACATATAATATAAGTATTTAATATTATAAAGCTTCACTTATGAACCCTTAAACATTCGACCACTCATAATCCTCCAACATGAACAATACTCATATCATAAACATCCAAACATAATACCATCATGCTCATATTACTCCATTAAAACTTCACATTCTTGAAAAGAACACAAATCATATATACTCACTTATAACATCAACACGCTTCATATATGTGTCAACCAAAAACAATTCAACGAATTTTAAAGGATACCATTTGGCATTTTTAAATTATTCAACACTTTTTTTTAAGAATGGTAACTTCACACCTGGGCTCAGTCTTCAAGAATTTTCAACGGAGATCCAACGTTGCATTCACCATAACCATTCAACATATTTAAAAAAAATTACTCGAGGCTACATACCTCAATCCATGTCATCTCACAACGCATTCAGTGCCTAGTCATGCACCATCTTTGTTTAGCATTCAATTCAATGTAGTTAGTGTTCACCACGGTTCTCTGTCAGCGTTCAATGCAACATACAAATGAATCAATGATCCATACAAAAAAAAATTCGGTTTCTTTGTCTCCAATACAACATACACACAAGAGCGACCAACATGATTTCATCATCTAGCTTAACTTCCTTCAAAATGATTTAGCTCCTTCAATCTCAGTGAATATTAAGAGCCCACAACTTTTTTCTATCTACCTATGATGAGCCTCCATCACTGTATTGATTGTTGCCTTGTAATATTGCTTTTGTGACTATCAACAATCCTTAACACAAAGGTTATTCAAAGAATAATGATGGGATAGAGGAAACGTATGTAGCAGTACTTAGTGAAATGACCATAGGGACAATATATAGGAGAGAGTTGCAGGAGTTACAACAGAGAGAGACTAATTTTGGGCCTATGCTCTGATACCATGTCAGGCCAGGAGTAACTCCAAATGAATTCGTTACTATTGCATTAAGATAAAAACATATACATACATACATACATACATACATACATACATACATACATATAGATATATATATATATATATATATATATATATATATATATATATATATATATATATATATATATATATATTCATGGAATGGGAAACTATTGGGTTTCATCTCCCAATGTGTCTTTGTCTTCCAATTCCGTTTATTTAGCTATTTACAATATTTACATAGGATTCCTAAACCCAAAGATTAAGTGTTCAACAAGGGTTTAATGTTCAATTTGTTATGGTGATTTGTTGGGGTTTTCGAAGGCTATTTGTCTCTCTTTCAATGGCATACATGTGCATATATATTCAGACCTCCTCTTGATTCTAATTCAAGGTATTTATTGAGGTATTTTGTGCAAGCAATTGAATCTTTGAAGCCTGGTCTACTCATCCTTAGAAGAGGAGTCTTCAATTTGTTCAGATCATTTCAATTGTCATATTTGAATCAATTCTATGAGGTAGCATTGAGCTTATGAGGTTGTCCTAAAGCATGGTATTTCAGCCCTCTTTGGGCACATATCTGTGGAAACTTTATGGAATCATTCAACCTTCTTGGAGATAGATCTAAAATCCTCCATTCCACTCCCACAATTCACATCTCAATAGAAGAGGAAGTTACCATAACAATAATATAACCAATCATCAACCTTTGAAGCAACTTTATGGACTACATTATGACATCTTTTATATCCGTGAAATTGATTGGATCCGTAGCACCTTTCATTCATCAAACTTGGAGAAACATGTGGAGCATAAATCTATGAAAATATTCATTGGCATCATATGCCTTTTGTCCTAGTTTTTGTAGCACATATATGATCTAAAGTTTAGAACATAATGTCTTGAATCACTTCAATTTTCATCTTGAAACATAAATTTGTGCCCTAATTAGTGAGAGAAATTGTAGTGGAGTACTTGCATCATATTTTGAGGAAACAATAATCTAAATTTTGATCCAAATCATTAAGGAAGCTCGACATTTTGGTAAGGCCCATCTAACTCTACTTTGTGGGGTTTTGTGAACTGAAGTACTATAGTCCTATTCTAAAGCCATTGTTGAGGGTTACTATGCACACTTCAGGTTCTTATTTAATCAAAATTTTTATTTATATCAAGTTTTCATGGTTCAGCAGTAAAGGGAATATTTGAAGCTTCTTGCAGAATATGGTTGCTTTGAACCTTGATGATTATTTAGGCTATAGAAAAGGGTATTCTGACATCAATTTCTAAAGTATAGTCCTAACTCTTAATATGACATTGAAGGTTCTCGATTATTCTTCATCTCATCTTGTGGAATAAATCAGAAGGATTTCTCAAGTTCCAACATTTGGCTACAATAGTTAAAATACTTTCATCTACAACTATAAGAGACATCAAGTATATATTAGTCATAGAGACATCTTGAGTGATTCTTTGAATTAGAAGCTGAAGGATCATTGCATCAGAGAGGTATTTGAATTGTTCATATTGACATTTTTATTGCTCAATTACGTTCTAACATCTTTTGGAAGTTGTAGCTAAAGTTTTCAAGAAGGATGGTGTTCATTTTATTAGCATAAAGGGTTCTATTACATATCTTTGTAAGTGGGCCATTGTCTTTGGTATGAGAGCCCACCATTCATTTTCATCTTTTTATTATTTTTAGGGTGGTTGTGTGGTGCAAGTCCAGAGAGTGAAGTATCCTTTAGGTCGTAGCCTGAAAATACTGCAGGGTGGCAGAGGGGTGCTAGGGAAAGTTGAAGCATTCAAGGTATTGAAGCATACTATCTATTGTAGTTGATAAAACTAGGGCATTAGAGTGTCCTTCTAGTTAGCTGGTAAAACCAGGGTGTAAGAGAATCCTTCAGGAGTTGGAGATAGTTGATAAACTTGAATACTTTTCTAGAGTATTAGGGAGTTGTGGCTTCTATTTCAGTTGGAGTTGAAGCATTACCATACTCACAAAATATTAGAAAATCATTTGGTGGTTTTTCGTTTGAAAGGGTTTCCACCTAATTTTTTTTTGCGTACTACTCTTGTGATGTGTTTTTTATTTTTGTTCTATTGTTCATGCTCTAAAATTTTAAAATTAACCAAAACAATAGAACCCCATCATGCCATGGCTATGTGGAAATGGAAAGACAAGGCTGAAGAACATTTTCACACCTGGAAAAACCCATGCCAACGAAAACAAGAGAACAAAAAACACACATGAATGTACCATGCATGCCAAAACTAGAAAGGAAATCATACATACAATTGGATACCTGCAAGTAGTCCTGCTGTAGTCGCTTGACACTGCTTTTCCTTGTTTGATATTGTGTTTCCTCTTGCTTTCTTGTCCCTCCTTTGCCTTCTTTCCTCCAATGCTAGAGTGATCCAATAATTATCCGTGTCCAAGAGTAAGAGAGAGAGAGAGAGAGAGAGAGAGAGAGAGAGAGAGTGAGTGAGCTCTAAAAATAAACTGAAAAAAGGTTGTGAATTGATCCTCATAATCCTTTTTATTAATGAGGTCTCTATTTCTTCAATTTTCCATTATCTTCCTTCATTTTCCTCCTCACATGAAACATGTGACCGTTCATCTTAATTTTCGCCTATTTCCATTATTTTCATAAATAAAATTCCAATTAATGTCACTTTGCATTTCCAAATCCTTTTCCATTTCCTTTGCTAATTTCCTTATCCATTATAAACCAAATGAACACCCACACTAGGATGTTTTTCTCAACATTCAACTTGGAATGAGTGTCCCATGACCTTGGTTATTATTTTACCTTTATTAACTTTATTACATGGATTTTTGACTAGGGCTATATAGAACCCTCCCCCTTGGGGGAACATTGTCCTAGGTGTTCAATGACACCTACCACAACCAGGACCGTTGAAAATCAAAGCATACTTCACATGGATCTTTATAACTTAGCTTGATACAATATTTACAATGATCATCTTGCTAAAAAGTAAACCATCATGAAAACATAATAACATGACACTCATATTATTTATTGGAGCTTTATAACACAACTCATGGTGTTATTCACATATATCTACATATATACATATACCAAAACATCACACCAAAACATATGCCAAAACAAATTTCTCAACCAATGAATAGATAAGGATACATAGCCCACATCTGATAAGCCATCTTCCATGTAGCTTCATCGGGCCCCAAGTGCTTCCCTGCACTTTAACTTGTCCGATTTCTCGGTTCTAGAGCATGAGCATCTTTCTCTGCAAAATACATTGAGGTTCCAGCTGGAATTCTCCATTTGGATTCACCTATAATATAGACCAGTCAATCACATGATTAACATCTTTAACATACTTTTTAAGCAAGGACACATGGAAAACATCATGGACTTTCACTGTCGGAGGCAGTGCAAGTTGATAGGCTACTGGTCCAATCCTTTCAGGAATCTTGAAAGGTCCACTAAACTAAGGTTCGATCATGGCACATGTTCCAATCCTCAAGGAGATCTTCTCAGGCTTGATGTGCAAGTACACATGTTCCCCAACTTGAAACTCCTTAAACATCTTGTTCCAATATGCATAAATTTTCTACATATCCTGTGTTTCCTTTAGATTCTTCTTGATTACCTTCATTTCCTATTCCATCTCTTCCAACATGTTTGGTCCTATCAACACCCTGTTTACTGGATCACTCCAACTGATGGGAGTATTACAAATCTACCCATACAGTGCCTCGAACGAACTCATCTTCAATGACTCCTGATATCGATTGTTGTAAGAAAAATCAACGAACAGAAGGTACTCCTCCCATCTCCTATGCTGATGTATCACATGCATCCTTAGAAAATCCTCCAATATCCTGTAGACCCTCTTTGTCTGTCCATTTGTCCACGGATCATAAGTTGTGTTGAATGCCAATTCTATCCCCAAACAAATCCTTCCAAAACTTGGAAGTGAACTTAGCATCCCCGTCTGACACAATATTCCTTGGTACACCATGCAACCTCACTACATCTTTGATTAAGACTTGTGCTATATAATTTGTTGAATAATTAGACTTCACTGGAATGAAGTATACTACCTCCATCAATCTGCCAATCACAACCATGATGGAATCATGTTGTCTAGATGACCTCAAAAAACCTGTGATGAAATCAATGGAAATGACCTTCCATTTCCATTCTCGACTCATAATCAACTGTAGTAATCCACCTAGGTGCTTGAATTCTGCCATTACCTATTTACAATCCAAGAATGCATCCACAAACTCTGCCACTTCCTTCTTCAAATTCAACCAATAGTAGGACTTCTTCATTGCTGTTAGTGCCTTCTGATATATTGGGTAAAATGAATATGTATTAGCATAAAGTTTCCTCAAGATAATATTCTTGAGCTCACTGCCATTCAATACATATATATGGCCTAAATCTAACCAAAGGATTCTCTATAATATGATAGTCCACATCTTGACCACCCGTGCATAAAATCCATGTACTTGTCATCATGTTGTCCTTCCTGTAAAATATGATCCTATAAATTTGTCCCATAGGAGCTCATAGTTGCTATATGATTTACATTTATCCTCCTGCTAAGAGCATCTACAACCATGTTCTCTTTCCCATTTATGTACTTGATCTCAAGGTCAAACTCACTGATTGTGGCCAACCATCTAGCTTTTGTAGCATTCATATTTGGTTGGTCAAATAGAAACCTCAATCCACTTTGATCACTCATTAGTACAAACCTCCTACCAAGAAGATAGTGTCTCCACATCTTCAATGCATGGATGATTGCTGCCAACTCAAGATCATGTGTCCGATAATTATGATCATGCTCATTCAGTTTACTTGATTCATAACATATTACTATCCTTCCTGCATCAGGACTCCACCAAGTCCTTTCTTGCAAGAATTTTTACATACCACAAACTCTTTGTTCAGATTTACAATCTTTAAAAGTGGAGCATTGGTCGATAACTGCTTCAACTAGTCAAAATTGGCTACACATTCCTCTGTCCATTCAAATTTATTACCTTTCCTCTGAAATGATATAATGGGATAGGAAATTTGAGAGAAGTTCCTGATGAACCTTCTATAATAACCTACTAACCCCATGAATTATCTCTCCTCATCCACCTTTCTAGGAGCTTCCCATTACATGATATATGTTATCTTTTATGGATCCACCACTATGCCTTCCTTGGAAAAAGCATGTCCCAAGTAGTGTACCTCTATCTGAAAGAAACTACATTTGCTAAGTTTGGCATACAACTGATGCTCCCTCAACAATCTCAACGCTGCTGCTAAGTGTTCGGCATGCTCTTCCTCATTCTTAGAATATACCAATGTATCATAAATTAATACAATAACAAACTTGTCTAGATAAGGACACAAAACACTATTCATCAAACACATAAAAGTAGTTGGAGCATTATTCAAACCAAATGGAACTAAAAAAAACTCATAATTCCCATACCTGGTCCAGAAAGTCATCTTGTAGATTTCTTCTTCCTTAATGCATACCTAATGGTATCTTGATCTTAGATCAATCTTAGAGAACATTGTTGCTTTGTTCAATTGGTCAAACAAATAATCAATCCTCGGAAATGTATATCTATTCTTGATTGTCAGCTTGTTGAACTGTCTATAATCAATGAATAACCCGAGAATACCATCCTTCTTCTTCACAAACAAAATTTGAGCACCCCAAGGCAATACACTGATTTCATCTTCCCACCATCCAATCCAAATATCTTGTTCTTTGGGTCTTATAATAATGTTCTAAATCCTTTTGAAACATTTCATGCAACTATAATTCTTCAAGTGGGATGCATTCATGATGTGCCAAGCTTTAGGCATATGCAATTTATCTACACCCCATGGGAAGTAAATATGATGAGAAGAATGTGGATTCTCCAAATACTTATATAGGTCAATCTCCTTCATAATTAAAAATTAAGGCATTTTATTTAGATAACATGGCCTTGTCAAGCCTTTTGAAGACTCTTTGACTACCCTTATGAAAGATGGACTAGGTAAACTATATTCAAGCAACTCATTTCATCTAAATTTATTGGGATTATACAAGATGATGTAACTGTGAGGTCATTCCAAGGATTTTTCTCACCATAAAGGATTCTAACTACAACATGACACCAAGTTGATCATTTTTGGTGTAAAATCTAATTTGATATTGACGATGACTTGTCCATCCATTTATATTAGAAACTGCTCTATATTTTTGTTAAAATTTATTCTTTCTATTTCCATTTAGTCCAAGGCACAAATTACTACACTCTTATCATCAAGAACTTCCAAAATACAAGAGTAATCAAAGTGTTATGGCATGTATATGGATACTATTACGGCACAACATGTGAATGAAATCACCAGCTCAAGTTGATTTATGAGTGTTCTCATGTATGCATCATGTGGAATATGAACCTCTAATTTAGAAATATTGTTGACCAAGCTATTATAATGACCATATGATTAAATGGCACATTCATTGTCAAACAATTATATTTCCTTCTATATTGAATGTGAGCTAGACCATCTTCATCAACATACGTACATGACCAAAACCTTTGTGGAATTTAGTAGGAAACTTAAGTACATTAAGTTGACTTTAAGAGATGTGTATTAGCTTCCATAATAATTAAACCAATAACGGTACTCTAATGATATGGATGAGAAGTGAAGACCCTAGAAGCTTACAATGTTGGAGTTGTCCTAGCATTGAAAAAATCATAAATCTTATGAAATGCCCATGTATCATGATTTTAAGGCTTTAAATGTAATGATTATGTGAAGGTAAGGTTCAAGTAGCAATACTTGAGGATGGTTGGTTGTTTATAATGAAAATTTTGTGTTACCACTCATATAGAAATGCACATTACAATTTTGAAGCTCTAAATCTTGGTAAGTTAAGGAAATCAATTAATGTCACAAAGCATAACAAACATATCAAGAACTAAGTCAACACAAGTGCATGAACTTAAAAGACATACCATTGATAGTTGTTTATGAGATAACCTAATTAAATTGATATGAAATTGTAATATTGTAATTTTATTCATTACTAATAATTAATATTTATTGTGATACATGCAAGTGGATGGGTAATGCATAATATGTTAACACCTTTATACACATTTATCAAGCACTAATATTGTGGAGGTGTGAGTCGGAGAAAATAATATGGCTAATATTTATCATTTGGTTATTTATTTATATTTATTTACAAAAAAAATTACACAATTAGATTATCTTGTGATAAAATTGTTAATGTTTGCTATAAAATACATAAAATATTTAAAATAAATAAATAAATTATTGAAGTCTCATCAAATATTTGCATTTTAGATAGAAACTACTAATGTTTCTACACTTCAAAGAAAGTACGAATCTTTAAAATTTTCCCTGGTGAAAATTGAAATTTTGTTCATAAAATCTCACAATGTTGTGCATGGATAAAATTTGATGATATATTGAGAATGTTAAACTTTTTGCCACTTAGCCTCTAGGGTTGCATCTTGTTGGCCAACGAATGTACTACTAATGTGTTTGTGCCACTATGCAGGTCATAAGTTCAAACCTCGTCTTACTTGTGTGTTGTGCTTGGGGGCGATGCAGTTGCACCTAGAGGTTATAGTGGCAGTCATCGGTGATTGACCCCATGTCATGTGAGTATGAGAGATGATGCATTACCAATTCCACCAATCACAAAAAAAAGAAACTTTTGGACACTCACATTATATTGGTGAATTTCAAGAGGAAGCACACACACACACACAAATTATTACATTTATTATAGGAAGCAAGACACATCCCCAAGGCCTGCATCTTTTGTACCTCGTGTGTCAGACACTGGACATGCTAGGATGTGTTAGAAATGCATGACACATGTCCTATAATAGGACATGGGTCAAACATGTGTTTGACATGTGCCCTAACATACCTTCTGCCAAGCATCAATGCATGGGGAACATATGCGAATCTGCACATTTTAAAGAATATTAGGCTTGGGCACTCAATAAAAAAGACAATTGCGTAGTGCCCTCTAACCTTACCCACCAAAATTGGTAACCTCATAGCATGAAAAATTTCTCCTACATTTTACAACTAGTAAGTCAACCAACCAGCTAATGACCCCTACTAGCGACCATTTGATGATGATATGCCATGTGCCTCCACCATTTTCAGTATCCATGTGCCTCTCACCATCTGAAATTTACACTTGGATGAAGGTGGGATATTATTCAAAAGGTACTTTGATCATTTTGCAGTCGAGTGCTTATACTTGTTTGTCTTGGGCATTTAGTATGGATAATGGGGTGATCTGGAAGATTGAAAAACCTTGACTATAATTTTGTTCTCTCACCTTACCGGGGAGTTAACCTTTGATCTAGTCTAGTGATATCTCCCTTATGGCCCTTTTGGTTTTAGGAGGGGCACTACTTGGAAATCCATGATTGAGATAGTGTGTTTCATTCTCCTTATACCATACATAACATTTTCCATGCCACATTACAAGTCCCATATCTCACCTCCATTATTTGAGCACAACATTCCATTAGTCTTTGGGGTGTTGGCACTCATATGTTCACATACCTTGAGTAGGGCTTGGAAACTTTGCCTTGGGAGGTTGATGTAGCTAAAAATTAAAAAAATGCATATCATGCCCATAATGAAACAAAATAAAGAGAATCAAAATGAAAAATATGGCTAGGACATAAACATTAGTACATGGGTAAAAGCCTAGCATGAGCTTTAGCTCCCTCATATGGCCATCACTATGTTCCTAATCACATGGTGCTTGATTACATCAAAGAGGAATCCTTGCATGTTCCAACCCCGCTAAGTAATAATATGAGTCATCTTAAGGGGTGATGAAATTGATACTTCATAAAAAGCAATCTCTAACCCTTGATATATGAGTGGTAATACAAGGAATAATCAAGAAGAACTAAAAGGTGCAAAAGAGGGGGGGAAAATCATGTTGAGATTGTAACTTTTCATCCATAAATTCTCCCTCCTAAAATCTATACATTCTAGATGTGGACACCCCCATTAGTTGGTCCCTTTGATCATGGAACTTGACCATGAAGTTTTCTCCCATCCTTTACCACATCATTATACATCAACACCTATCAATTGAAACGTGGATCAAGAAAATTTCACTTCCCCTTGGGGGTTAGAAGAACCTAATAGGGTTGACCATTAACCACCCCTACCAAGGGATGAAACACATTTGTGAGGACTTGGGTCCTAATTTTAGATGGGGATCTTTGTTTTAAGTATTAATATGCCCTTGACATTCAAGTTTGGTTCACATAGATGCATTATTGATCTTAGTTTTTGATGGATTATTTCCTTCACTAGAATCCATATTGTTTTTTTGAAGTGGGTCATTTTCGCCTATGCCTTGGGCACCCACTCCACAGGTACTCAGGCTCTCCAGAAAAGTACATGGCCTAAGAAGGTACAATGTTGAGGTATTTGAGCCACTTAACAAAAATAGCAGATGACACGTCCCATAGTACCTTCGAGAGCTAGGAGGTCAGTCAAATTTGACCTGGTTTTTAGGATTCTTCATGATCACACCATTGGATCCAGTATGCACCTAGGTTGGTCTTGACATAATCTAATGAGCTGGAGCTGATTTAGAGCCAAGATGATGATGGTCCCCAATTGAGAGAAAGGGATGGCTTGTTGCACTATAATCAGCCCTAACACTAGAGAGTAGGCTTTATTTGACACTTGGAGACCCATGGAGGCCACTTGATGGTGCCCTAGTTGTCCTTGGGACTCCAAAAGAGATGATGAGGTGGATTTTAGGGATATACCTAAAATTTTGGATTATCTAGGCATCTAAACATAGTTTTACATCTCAACACAGTTTGGCATGGCATTTGGATCATTAATTATGGATGATGTCAACATCTTGAGAGGATACAACTCACATGTGTGGGTTATTATGTCTAATTTGTCATTAGCAAACGGGCTGGCTTATAATCAAATTTCACTTAAGGATAAAAATTATTTTTAGGGGATTCATTAGGCTAAATTAGTAGATATAAAACTCATATAAATTAAATTTAACCTCATTTCATTTTCATCATCACTTGTGATCTAATTCGGCCCTCTCAGCGATTTAAGCCTAATTGAATTTGATCTTGTATCTTGTAAAGATGTGATCTATTGTGGATTTTTTCTTATGGAGTTATTATTTGGTATTGGAGATGTCATTTTGGAGCAATAAAGGATTTATTCATGCATTCTATCTTATACATGTACCTTGTATTTCATAAATCTTTCAAATTTGTTGCTATTGGATGTAATGATTAATTATCTAAGGTTTCAATGTGCTAGTTATTGTTGAAAAGTATTCTACGACATATTACTAATATTATTGCATTCATTACCCACTTGTAGAATTGATATTAAAATATTATGGGTGAATATTTCAACTATCTCTCCCCATTGACTTTGCTCCATCATAAAAATGATCGTTAGGGTTTGAAACCAAAGGTTTCATATTTCCATTACTCCTTGATAGAGTTCAGCTTTTTTATCCTAAGTAAATTATCCCATACACTCAATCACACAAAACCAAGGCATTTCCCTTGGTCAAATTATTGATCACCTTAAAAACTCACATTAAACTCCACTTTTCTTCCCCAACCTAGAATTTCGACCTCTTAAGGAAAGCCACTAGATAGGGTTAGGGCATCCATTTCAAATAGGTTTGCAATGCTCCTTAGTGGAGGGATTCAACACTTGTGAGATATTTGCACCAAAATCAACCTATTTTGGTGGTTCATTCTTCTATTTTAGGGCAAACATCTTTTTCCTTAAGTAAAGTTTGTCTCAGAAAATCCCTAGTTTTCCCTAGGTTCCAACTTGAGGCTTATTGAAGGCTTCTTGTGCCATAAATTAAGAGTATAAATATATTATTAGCCTTTTTTTGGCCTTGTGTTCCTATATAATATTATTAACCTTGTTTATTCTCAAACCTTAGGTGACTTTGTGCCCTAACTAGGTCTATTGGAGATTGTGTATCACGTTAATTGTGCTAGTTGAGCCTTGTTCCTTGGATTAGAATTTCTCATTGGCCTAATTTGCCACCTTTATCCCTTGAAATGGACATATCATTTAGGTGATCTAATATAGGGAAGCCTCCCATGTGGTGAAAGCCCACTAAATACGAGGAGGAAATGGTTATGGTGATAATGGTCTACACCTCATATTGTTGTCCCTTGGTCTAGCTCTTGCCTTGTGAGCTCCCCTCACAAGACCCTATAGATTTTGAGGCAACACCTCCCTTTTATTTGCATGATCATAAACAAGTGGTTGAAAGGAAAAACACAAATGTTAGATGCATTTCCAGATGATATGAGTTTGGATAACAATGTTGAGTTAGCATTAGCCAACATGGATCCTAATGAACTAGCACTAGAGCTAATCACTTTTAATGTTGGTAATCCTCCACACCAGCAAATGAAAATCTTGGATTGGCTATACAGTAGAAATAGGAGGATGGAGGAGAAGGTGGTGGTAGTCGTGGTGATCTTAATGATATTAATATGGAGGAGAAAGACCGGTGAACTATGAGATTCTTCCATCTATGGTTCTAGTATCTACCCTGTTTTGTATTTTCCATTGGAATTTCCACCTATAGTGTTATAGATCTGATCTGAAAATATAATATAATACAAATAAACCCAAGAAATAAGAAGACAGAAATAGATAGAAATGCTTCTTTAGTGATCAAACCCTTAAGGTAGGGCAACACCATACATTCACTCCTTAAGGAAGGTGAACACTCCACAAGCCATATGCCTGTTCATACAATATTCCTTTATACCTCTTAATGTGGAGTCTCTAGCCTCTATATAAGCCTCAAACATACAATACCATGGGTCCCTCAATACCATCTATCTAATACCAAGGGATTATTACATTATTGCTAACTACTTGTGGTCCCTTACATGATATGGGTTAACCACCTTACTTATTACTATTTCCCATCCATTATTACATTATTCCATTGGGTACCTCCCTTTGTACCCCATATTATCCCCCCTAGGTATACTACATTCCACCCCCCTTTACATGTTTTGTCCTCGAAACATGCGAAGAACACAAATAATAAGATCTACTCAAAAGAGTAGTCCACTGGTACCATGCACATGCATCTAGCCATCCCAGAGATAGGTGAACCCTCAATCCAGCTGGTGCCTCACTCGCTTGAGATGGAAGTTGACCCTGGCGGCTCTTCTGTGTTGATGTGTAGTAGGTGGATCATCGCTCCTCTCTATCTGTCATGCGGGGGTTGTTGTCCTTGTGGCTAATTCGTTGCCATCTTGTTGGTTGTTTTCTTGCGGGGTGATGTGGGTGGTGATATGCTAAAGTTTTAACCAACAGTGTATCTTTCTTTAATTCACCACCTAATGGAGCCTGATTGGTATCTGGTACATGTTGTGGTGCCTGCTATTGTTTCTTATCTTCCAATATTACTTCCACCACTGAGTCCTCATCCGATGTAACATTTTCTTCTTCAGCCTCCTTGGACTCTACTTGTTTTTCTGGTACCTGGTTTGATGTTTGTGTTTGGTTGTCTACCATCAATGGCACATCATCTGATATGTCAGTCCCTGGAACATATTCTGCTTCTACCTCCTTGGACTCTACCTATTTATTGATGGAAATATCTCATAATGTAATTTTCTTCTTTTTATACTAGAGCTTCAGGAATTTCTTCTGCACATTAATATTGATAGTACCCACAGATTCCATCTAAGGATATCCCAAAACAACATCCATGTTATCCATATCTGAAGTATAAAAGTCACCATGCAACACATATTTATCCATAGAAAGCTTCAAATCCTTATAAACTTGAACATCCTCATCATCAACCTGTGTTTTAAATGTGTTTTGATGGAACTTGCATTTTTTTTACCAAATTAACATTGATAAAATTATGCTTGCAACTAGGATTATAGACATAATGATCTTCTCCTTCTGAATACATCCATGAACCTGCAATAAGGAGATACCAGAAGAAAGTAACCCTTTAGGTTTCTTGGTTTCCTTCTTTCCTGTAAAAATAAAATCTTTGCTAGGTTGTGTGCCTATCCGTCTGAGCTTAGTAAGAGGTCCCAAAAAGTAAGATTTAGGGTTAAAGTGGTCACAAATGGATTTTGCGAACATTTGCCAAGTAATTGTCCTTGGATAGCATTTAGAATACCCCTGCCACCATTGCCATGTTTCTTGGTTCAAGTAAAGGTTTCCCAAACTTAGTTTAGTTCCATCATCTACGATGCGCTCCAGAGAGAAATATTATTCCATTAGTGCTACCCATATTTCTGGATTAGAGCCATCAAATTTGTATATCTTCCTCAAATTCTGATCTAGGCCCACCATCACAAAAAAATTTGGCGAAAATTTGAAATTGTCACAATTTAGTAAATATTGTTCAGGATATTTATTATGACCTATTTTTGGAAATGGAATGGCCATTCCGCATCTTTCCAAGTGGTAGAAATACCGATCTAGGCATTGGAATTGCAGATCCGCGCTGCAATTGTCCCGTCGTCACAAAAAAATGCGAAAAAAAGCTGATTTTAAATCAACGATCTCTCCCTCATCCGGACTCCAATTCAACTGATTTTTTTTTGAACTTGGGTATTTTTTCACAAAAAATCCAAATCTACAATTAGATTCTGTAGATTTTTCACTAGAACATACAGATTTGTGCCACAAAATCGTCGCCTCGAAAAAAATGTCTGCAAACCAACTGATTTTTAAATCAGCAATATCTCCCTCATCTGGACTCCAATTCGACTGATTTTTTTTTTTTTGAACTTGGGTATTTTTTCACAAATAATCTAGATCTGTAATTAGATTTTGTAGATTTTGCACAAAAACGTACATATCTGAACTGCAAACTCGTCGCCTAAAATAATCCTGCAAAAACTTAAAAAAAAATAAAAATTCTCCGCTTTGCCCAAGAATGTGCTCTGATTCCACTTGTTATAGATCTGATCTGAAAATATAAGACAATACAAATGAATCCAAGAAATAAGAATATAGAAATAGATAGAAATGCTTCTTTATTGATCAAACCCTTAAGGTAGGGCAACACCATACTTTCACTCTTTAAGGAAGGAGAACACTCCACTAGCCATATGCTTGTTCATACAATATTCCTTTACACCTCTCAATGTGGAGTCTTTATTCTCTATATAGGACTCATACATACAATACCATGGGTCATTACCATGGTTCCCTCAATACTATTTATCTAATACGATGGGCTTATTACATTATTGCTAACTACTTGTGGTCCCTTACATGATACATGTTAACCACCGTGTTAGCGCTTGAAATTTCACCTAGGCTGAGATAGACAAATCTCAAGGCTACATCAAACCATTCAGCCTCGTAGCTAGCCCTACGAGGCAGGAGAAGGCTCTCTCCGGTCAAACTCGGTAGATCTTTCAATAGGATGAGCTGACCCAATTAGGAACACTGATATTAGGCTAGTAAACTGATAAGGAGGGTTGATTTAAAGTTTTTTGGGGTTTTTGGTGGCAATTGGAGGGAGTGCAATTCAGGGTGCGGGGATTGAGCTCAGTTTTTTGCAGGTGGGTCTTTGGGGCAAGGTAGGAGTTTGTGCTGATGCCTTTAGCTGAGATGGATGATCAAGGAGGAAAGAAGAGAAGCTAAAGAGGGCAAACAATGACTTTGAATCCTCTTTAGACAGTGGAAAACATAAACATTAAACAAATTTGAAAGCTGAGCATGACATGCATGAATTCAAACTTTATCACTTCATTTGTTTAATTAGCAGCAGTAAAGAAAGGGATGGAACACATAAACACACTTACAATTACAATAAGAGAACACACCATCAACACAAGATTCCACAAGAATCCCAATGATGTCTGCAAAAACCCTGGTCTTCCTTTTCCTCAAATTGCAGAGATACAAGTAAAATATACAATAGGAGCTTCTCCCTCAAGAGTCCAACCATGAAAATGAGAAAGAGAAGGCATAATATAGATGATCTAACTCCTTTCCCCACCTCTAGGGGTCGATCTCAGCTTCCTAGGAGCTGTTTCAACTAATTCTAAACTGAGCACTAGATAATAGGCAGTCAAAACAACTTGCCTCTAAAACTTAGGAAACCTATCCATGCATTAAATATTTACCATTTACATCAAAGAATCTTCTAGAAGTGATGAAGGAGAGTAAAAGTATCTAAGTGCCATGAAAATTACACAAAAATCCATCATTTACATGCCTCAAAAGTCAACCAAGATGAAAACAGTGTTTTGCTGGCCGAACTGGTCAAAACAGGCAAATTTCCCTGACAGGTCGTGCACATCACTCTGACAGGTCGCGCACATTCACAGCTCTGTTTGAAGGCCTTCCCGGTGTCCAAATCAGGTGCAAGATAGCTCGTTGAAAAGGTCTGCGAGTCTACTTTCCAAACCCACCGTAATTTTTGAATTTGGAGTTGATTTGACCCCTCAAAAGTCATTTCTCCCAAGACAGCTTTCTGCAACTCAAAATAGGGGCAGAAAGTCAAAATTTGCATGTATTTTGAGCTTTTGGAAGCCCAAATCTCCATAAAATCTGAAACCCATCCATAGGAAAGTGTATTTTTGCATGAAAATTCCAAAAATGCAAAGTTTTCCCCGTTCTGAGTTGCCCCCATGTAGGGTCGCGCGCGGGGTGAGACCCGTCAAATGGCCAAAACCTGTAAAATTCCCAAAAATGCCAAAAATGCTTCAAAACTCTCAAAATTTCTTGGGTTTGCTGCTAGGAGGATGCTAATGAGTATCATGGTGAGTGAGAGAGGCCTCGGCCAAGATACGGAGTGGATCGGGCCTCTTTCTCCTTTTTTGTGCCTTGGCCAACCGCCTTGGATCCGGCGATTGTAATTTTGACATTTCTCTAAAACCATGACACCTGTGCAAAACGTGAAGGAGGTTTTTCTTCTTTGGCATTTTTTGGACAAAAACCTCTCTCAGTTTTCCAAAATTCATCTTTTATTGCTCTGGAACATCATTTGAGTGCGACTTGTCCCGATGTGTGAAACAAGGAATTTTGTCGAAATGGAGCGAAATGAAGGGGATAGGGGGCTTCTAAATTCTTGGGGAAATTTTTGGGAGTGGGGAGGGATGTTAGGAAGCAGGGGAAAGTGGAATCGTGGAGATTGAGTGAGGGAAAGGGGTCCAAAAGGGAAAAACACAGGCCCAACCTAGAAAATTGCCAGATTGTAGCTAGAAACTAGGGTTTGTGCAAAAATGAGGAATTTGGCGGATCTAAGGGATGGGAAGTGTTTGATAAGGTACTTTAAGGATAGGGGAAGGTGTATGAACATCAGGAAACAAATTTTGCTGGTGATTTGGCCGCCCAAGAGAAATTGTCTTCAAAACCCTAGGAGAGGGAAATGAACTTGCCTAGGCACAACTGAAGCATGAATAAGGTGTAAAATGACTCGTTCGACACTGACATGATAATGAAAACCCTCTGAATGATGATAGGCTCAGCTGAATGATGACATGGACTGACATTTGGGCAAACCCTAGACCTAATGCCTAGTGACCAAATTTTGCTTGAAGACTCACTGAAATGACAAAATTTGACCTTGACACTTCAAAATCACTTTGTAAGAGCGCGTTTGATCACTGGAGGAAGGCTGGAAAGACTGAAACTAACACACCGTATTTATTACTATTGCTCATCCATTATTACATTATTCCATTGGGTACCTCCCTTTGTACCCCATATTATCCCCCCCTAGGTATACTACATATAGTATCAACAATTCATTATCCTTGTAATATGTTTGATTTTAATGATATCAAGTAACTCTAAGAGAAATTTCTAGTTTATGGTTCTAAGCTTATATTTCATGTGCATTGAATGTTCTAATTTCTTGTGTGTTTGATTATCATTTGACATGGACATGAATGTAGTAAATAATACCAATATTTTGTAAATTTTCTAATTTCTAAAAATTAAATCCTTATGTATATTTCATTTTTTTATTCATAGTTTGCAATTATATCTATTTATTTATCTATCTACACCTAACATGTTCCTTGTGTCTTATTTTTTGAATTAACGTGTTCCATATTTGATACTCATATATGAATGTCATACGTGTCCCCATGTCTCAATGTCATATCATATTTCCCTAGTGTTTTGAGATGAGATTCATTGTATGGTATGAAGAAATTAGGGATGGAGCACAATGGAGTACTACAATCATACGGTATCGCTATTAAATTACTAATACATGAAATGGAGAAAGCTTTAGAATATTAGTGTTATTTGTGAAGCAATATGATTATCTGAAGTCTTTAGTTGATCTAGCAACTTAAGTTAAAAGGAAGCAAGACTTAAGTTTAGGTTATGGTTACTCTATGGTGTAAAGGGTTCACCACAATCCAAAAAAATGATAAGTCAACAATGATTTTGTGTATGAAAGAACCAACAATTCTATCATTGATTCATCAACCTTAGAAGGTTGAAGGACAAGATTTTCCAGGGTTAATAAGTTTTAACATCAATAGAAAGGGAAAGGTTGGGTATCCAAGTTTACATATTTTATTCCAATCATTAGGAGGTACCATAATCACTTCAATATGACAAGAGGTAAGAAATGTATTTCTCATTATTGTTCAAATAGGGTGGTGATTCTGTTAGAAAATCGAAAAGGCATAAATAATTTCTTATGTTGATAATTACCTGTGATATTCTTTTAGTTTTATTATGTTCTCTTATGTTCTTTTACTCAGTTTCATCAAGAAATCATCAAAATAAAGCATGAATATAAATGACACCAGATGTACGCACTCAACCAAGGCTAAAGCCCCTCTATATGGGAAAACCTAGTAAAACTCTTCCACTAGTAAATCAAATTGAGATAGACCAAGACCTTAGACCTAAAATGCCTTCCTCCTCCACCAAGTCAACCTTCCAATATGAATTCAGTAGTCCCTTATTGTTTATCAACAACCCATAATTTCAACCCCAAGAAACTTCAAAATTTCGGCCCAGCTATAATCCAGAATTTCAACCCTAGTAACTTCAGAATTTTAGCCCATCTACAATCCAGAAACTTTGCACGTGTGTGAGATAGATTTCCCAAGAACTTGAATTTGGTTTTCGAGCTTTTTCAATCCTTCTCTAGAATCTTCGTTATCTTTTTCTGGATCTAGCAATTGCAAATCGAACTTGTTGAATAAGTGTGCTATAAATGAGTCAATTGTTGCCTTTATATAGTGTTTGTGTGAGGTTTAATTCCATTGATGAGGTGGACTTGAACTTCTTGAGGCTGACTTGCTGGAGGTGGCCTAATTGACCTATTGTACTTTAGAATAAATTTATTTCTTAAAAAATGAAGTCCAAGAATGGTCTATTACATTATGATATGGACAAGGATACTTGACACAAACCCTAGAAGCCTACAATGGAGGATTTGACCTATAAAAAATTGACATAAGCATGAAACTCATGCTTTAATAAGTCAATTTTTATAATAATATTTTTTTTTCTTTCTTTTGATAAATACATTACATCATGACTCAAATATAATTATGAAGACGAACACTAGTTACATTCTTCAACAACTCCTCTTAACTAGGGAGTTATTCTTATATATATATATATATATATATATATATATATATATATATATATATATATAAGGGTACATAGACGATCTCAAATGATATACTTTATAAAGAGTCACAACACACATCGTGCTATAGATTAGATACCTGACCAGGGTACTCTAATCTAGTGGGACTAAGGTGGACTCAAGCTTTAGCCACTATAGGTACTATCAAGCTTTTAAGCTCTACCACCAACATATGGATCTACATGTGTATCCAAGGTTAGAGCTCCATGACCACCGCCACCCTCCCTACTTTGGGATCTAAGCATCAACACATAGGCTGACCGTATGTCCTCCCAAGAATATTTCCATAATATGCTTCATCTATCCTAATCAACTAAATTTGATATATCCACCAATCCAAGAATGCTTCAAACGTTCACCCTTTTATGGAGAGATACTGCACAATCAAAACATTATGGATGAGGTTCATTGTTTGGTTTGAAGACATTATGGACGTGGTTCAATGGAGTACGATAGTCATACAATATCAACTATTAAATTACTAATATGTGAAATGTAGCAAGCTTTAGAAGCTTTAGAATAAGTGAAATGTAGCAAGCTTTAGAATATGTGAAATGGAGGAAGAAGCGAGCGGATTCATCATTTTTGATCTATCAAAGTTTTCTTCCCATCATTCAATTTGATATTAATATTTAAAACGAAGCTTCTATGAAACTTCCATTTTAACCTTATCAATCACTTATTTCTTTGAACTCCTCTAGAAATCATGATCCATTCTTGGTTGCATGTGAACTATAAATCTAGGACTAGCAGGTTGTGGCTAAATGCAACCTAAGAAAAGGATAATTTTTATTTTTATTTTCCACTTCTACACAAACACATAGGTTATTTAGAGGATCATGGATGTGATGAAGAAAAACAATCATCGTCTTTTGATTCAACTCAACTAGATTATTATCTTGTTTGGACTGACAATATTCAGGTGGTTTGTATGAAACAAGATATATAGATTGTTCAACCTTTGCCCCAATTGGGTCTCTTTTAGTCAAATTTTCTCAAGAATTTGTAAGAAATATATTTGAACCTCTTAAATGTGTTTTTCATTTGTCACAAGAAGGGGCATAAGTTTTAGGAATGTCCTCTTACAAAGAAACAATCAAGTCACAACAACAAGATGAAAGAACAGATCGGTGTTGAAGTCTAAAATCAATCACGATACAGATAGACCCATGAATCCACGAAGAAAGGTGGCAACTATTACTCAACCCCATAGACAAAAACTCAAAACAGTGGGAATCTAGACAATGGTCCATAGCTTCAACCACTAAAAAATGTCGCTTACAGAGGAATAATTTCCTTTCCTTACTCAATAATATAGCTTCATATTTTGAAATTGTGGTGATTTTTTTTTAATAGTTTAGCTTTAGTTGAAAATAGTATAACCCAACAATAATAAAAATCTAGATGCGAAGAGTGTTACCCCTTAATTTCACTTCAATTACACCTCAATTTCTTCATCATATATGTTCCAACATATGAGAATATCATGTTATCACCAAAATAGGACCCTGATAGGCTGCTAATCAGACTACTTCAATGTAACTATGTCAAACCAATCTTTTAGCTGAGGCTTAGCCTCCTTAGCCTGAGAGGGCTCTCTCAAAGGTTAATGATATTGATTGATGATAATATATATGGCTAACTCTATCTTGGTTTTGTGTGTTTGTAGGTTGAAAAGATGAAGGCTTGCTACCATTGGGCTATGGAGTCAACAAGTCAATAAATTTAGTGGCAAGGTTCCTTGACATGAAAGCTGAGGAAAATGGGGTTTTCAAACAAAGATAATTCACTCAAGAAAATAGGTCATCATAGTAATTCCATCACTAAATGAAGTTAGAGCATAGGGTTATGAATTTTAAGTAATAGTAATGAAACTTACTGCTAGTAGTTCAAAGATAGTTTACTAACAAAATGTAGAAGACACAGTCATCTCTTTTCTAAAGGAAGTCAGAGCACATGGTTGTGAATTCTGAGTAATAGTAATGAGATATACTGCTAAACACAACAATTCCATTACTAAAGGAAGTCAGAGCATAGGGTTATGAATTCTGAGTAATGGTAATGAAACTTACTGCTAGTAGTTCAAAGATTGTTTACTCACAAACTGCAGAAAGACACAGTCATCTCATTTCTAAAAGAAGTCAGACGACATGGTTGTGAATTCTGAGTAATAGCAATGAGATCTACTGCAAATGATTCAAATTAACATATAAATCAAGACAAAATTAACCCCATGAGAACTCAGATCTATTCAGGAAAACCTCTCTACATTACTAATTATAGTTCATAACATAAAGCAACAGCTAGGCCAAAAAGTCTTCAACCCTTTGCTAATTAAACCTCTTGCTTCATATATAGCATTTACAACATAGATTCCCTAATCCTTCATCAAGAGAATTCGAATTTTCCATGAGTGAAACCTATTCCAACCATAAAACAAACCTTTAAATGCATTTGACAACTAACTAACAATCCTAGAGTCCTAATAGAATTAGGAGTACAACTCCTCGTTATGACTAAACCACCTTCAATAAACATTTAATGCATTTTTTGACAGCTGAAACCTCATGAGGTCGAATTTGATGAAGCCTCCCACGTTGTTACCTTACTGCTGATGATAAACCCTAGAAATTAGGGAACATGTTTACCTGTTTTTAGGTTTAGGATCCTTGAAAATTAGCACGTGGGACAGAGCCTTTATTTTATCATCCATGACATATTTTACGAAACTGAAGGATGTTTTTTTATTCCATGCTATCTAGAACAAAAACTTCTCTTGGTTTTTAAAAACACTTCTCCAGCTGTCCAGAATCTGTCCTTGAAAAACACGTGTAAAACAGGAAAAATCTATTCTCTGAAATTAGGGTTTCAAAGAAAGCTTAGTATCTCCCAACTGATAACACTTATGAAGAAAGTGAGATAGGTTATTGTATATAGAGAGTTTATGAAGAGAAACCTCCTTCATAATTCCAAAATACCTTTTCCTGTGACCAGAAACGGATCTTGAAAAAGACTGCTAAAACCAGAAGACAAAGCTTGACTTTCAGCAGTTTTGTAGCGCACGTTGAACCATAAATTTCTCCCACCTCATAACGAATTTGAGGAAAATGAAAGAGGATTTTGTAGTTTAGTATGCTAGGAAGGAAAGCCTCTTTTAGTTTTCAAAATTGGGTTCTCCGTTGCTCAGGAACCCTTATGGAAGTTGACTAGTAAAAGCAGAAAATAGAACCTTTTATGCTGAAACAGGATTTTTCAGTGATTTCGTAGCATGCTACGAAAACTCCTAGTTCAGTGATTTAGTAGCAAAAAACAGGATTTTTACACTTTCTACACTAAGAAAACATGGATTTGTAGCTAATTTCAAAATTTCTTCAAAATGATATGAGATATGACTTCTAAAAACATGGTGAGGCTTCTAGGACATGAAATGAGGCTGTCAAACTTTATTTGGCAAAGAGAATGACACTATTGAGATGAGATGACTCAAAACCTATTATAAGACTATGACTAGAAACAAGGCAAACATTCCAAAGTTTAGAAACAAAAAATTTAGGGTGATAACATATCCTATGCTTCTTATTGTCCTTTCAGGGTAATTACCTGCAAAGACACACTCAGTTGGGTGTGATGTTGCTGCATTGATGATATTCATGTTCCATATTCTCAGATACAGGTTTGCTTCTCTACCACATTCCATCATACACTTGTGCAACTCATAATGATCCTATAGTGGTATATTAGCTCTTGTGCCCTACACATTTCATTAGTAGATATTATTCCATGATAAGGTTCTTTTACTGGTATGATTCAATGCATTATTTCCTAGCTTAGAAGTGGTGTTAAAGGTTTCTGAATTATTTGTGTATGTGCTAGACATTAGATATGAAATTTTAAAATTTACAACTATTGATGTTACCTTTTTACGTAATTTAACCATGAGGGGGCATAATTGTCCTTGGATAAGTGTGTCTTAACCTAGGCCAAGAGGTATCATTAAGAATCAAAGTAGATAATTGTGATAGCCGAACTTGGATTATAGTTAAATAATCTAAAAAAATTAGAATATAAAGTAATCCATTCAGGATAAACTATAATATATTGAATAAATGTATGAATGAATTAATATAATGCTATAAATGAGGGCCCAGTATAAATACTAGGCATGATGCCTTTCCATAAATAGTCATGTCCCAACTAACAAACATATCCTTTCATAATAATTAGTTATACTTAATTATTATTTTATTATTATGATTATTATTTATTGACAAATTTTTGTTTATAATATTGCCTACCAGTTTAGAAATACTTGTCCTCAAAGCTTATTAATAAAAGGGCTTGATATCTTTTTTGTCTTGTAATGTCTTCATATCTTTCACAATCCTTGTAACTATCATCTCTGATGATAGAAGATGATATGACTTTTGAGTGTACAGCAAAATTGTACACTGAAAAATGATCTAACAATCTCAATTAGATCCTTTGTGGACCCATGCACTTACTCAATATCATAAATTAATTATTATCATAAAATTTAATTATGCTAACATCAATATTCTTTGGAACATAGGTTGGTCATTTTCATCGTGAGTGGTCTCGATAGGATCGCTGGTTGAGGTGTCTACTCTTAAGATTTGGGTGGCGATAAGGAGTTTGTGTGTGCTAATTTTGTCTTATGATGTTTGTTGTGATTTATTGGTTTTATTCGAGTATATGATTACCTTCATACACAGATGTTGCTTGGTAGATCAAAGAATATTCACTTGGCATTTTTGTCCTTTATACTGCAACATCCAAGTATGTCTTCATTTTTATTGGATGCAAATCCTTCTAAATTGTGATATTATCTAGATTGATATTTCTTCCCTTTTTTTCATTTTGAACTTTTTTACCGGACACTTCTGTCTGGATAAGTTGTTCTACTCTATTTTCTAGTGATTACTTATCAGTATGAGGCTTCTTAAATTGAGTGAATAGATTTTAGTTATGATGTTAGAGTGGAGATCATAAAGAAATTCCAGAAGGACATTGTGAACCATTGGATACTATGGTTATTCCAAAAGCTATAAAAATAGTAGGTTGATTCCTCTGTATCCTGTAGGCTTCCTATATCTTTTCCTGTAGGTTCCTATAGGCTTCATGCGTTGAAGATGTTGACTCTCTCCTATAGGTGCTGCTTCAGAAGGCGGAGAGAAACCTCTTTGTTCGATGAATTCTCAAAATTTCTAATGCTCTCTCTGTATGGGAATCAATGTTTTATTTCCATATATTGATGATCCTGTGGGGTGGTGTGCTAGCTGTCTAGGTACAAGCACCTCTTTTTGGACCATTGGTCCCACTATCAGCCCATCATTCCACCTTACCTCATAATCATCTCCCACTGCTTTCCTCCGTAACTTAAACATTTTTGGCTTTATTCCCTTTTTATGCTGATTTGACTTTTGCCACGTGTGGAGTGGTCTAACTGTTTTCTTCTCTTTGACTAGCCAAAGGTGGCCGAGTTAACTGGCCACCTTTACTTATAAAATGAACTCTCACATAATCCTACAATTTTGATCATATCATATTAATGAGAGAGAATGATTAAGATGACATACCTATAGGTAAGATGCTTTGATGATGATGCATGCTAGAGAGCGAGGCCTCTTTGTTGTGTTTTTGTTGCATATTTTTCTATGTATTTGCCTCTTTTGATGCTTGTTTCTTTTGATGTGTAGGTGCTGGAGAGTGATGATGGTGATATTTCTACTGTTTCTGAGATTGGGAGGAGCTTCTCCATCCTTGGAATCCTTGTGCTGAAGATTGCTACAAACTGTGAGGTTTCCTTTATGGGATAGGCTGCTATAGGATTTCCTACAGGAAACATAGAGGGTGTCCTGTAGTTGCCTCTCCCTTAAAGTTTCATACTTTTTCTCAACTCTAGAGCATAAGGGATGTTGAAATGAGTGGATAAGGGTGATAGGTAATGGTAGGTGAGAGATGTTGTCTCTAGGTATTGCTCCTCTTTCCTTCTTCTCCCTCCTATTTTTTTGTTTTGTTTTTTTTTGTAAACTATTTTTTTTGAATTGATTTCTTTGATGGATGCAAGGGTGACATGGTGTTTAAAGGCAAGGATATTATGTGGTTGAGTGAATGGATTTTTTTAGATGCAGGATTGTCATCCCCTTTCTCTCAGAGTACCTTTCTTAGGATTTTCATGACCACTATAATTCCTACAAGAAACTCCTGTAGAAAACACAGAGCTTGTGTAAGATGAGCTGGAGGAGTTCATAAATGGAATAATAGGTGAATAATGAAAGATATGAGATGGGTGGATTGAAACATGGACCCTCTCTTGTTGTGCTTATCCTCCTCTTGTTGACCTATAGAACAAAATTTCCATTTTTTTTTTCCTTTTGTAAAACAACTAGTCTACCTCCAAGGAGGTTTTCATCCTAGTTGCCTGCACTGGGTGCCTCAAAATAGGTTTTCACCTAGAGATATTTTTATTTTCTTCTCTTTTTTTCTTTTTTTTTTAAAACACCCATGGGCCGCCTCAAGAGGCTTTCAACCCAACAGTGGGACTCAGGTGCCTCATGGAAGTTTTCACCTGAGTCTCTTTATTTTATTTTATTTTCTTTATTTTTTTTCCAGGGACTTGGTGGGGTGGAAGCTAAGACTTGCTCCACCACCATGACTATATTTCTAATTCTATTGATGAACTCTTCCTTTGACAAGGGCTTCTTGTAGATATTTAATCTATACCCATTGACAAGTAAATGGATAGCCTTTGCATCAATGGTTCTTATTTGTACAACACCATTATCATGACATTTTTCTATGACTTAAGGCCCCAACCATATAGTCCTTAACTTACCTTTAAAATCCTTGTACTGAGAATCATACAACAAAGCCCAATCACCTTCTTGAAACTGTTTGTTCCTTATATTCTTGTCATGCCAAACTTTCCTTTGAACTTGAGTCACCTCTGTGTGCAGGAGGGCCTGCATCCTAAATTAATCTAACCCATTCAGTTGGAGTAATCTTTCTTATTGTGCCTTGATGAGACCTAGATCTAGTTGTGCTACCATCCTTAAGGTATTGTATTAAAATTCAATGGACAGTAGGGCTTTCTTCCCATAGACTAGCTCATAAGGAGTGAACCCACTGGCGGTCTTCTAGGTGGTATTGTAGGCCCAAGTGGCCTCAACTAATATATCTACCCAATCCTTTCTTCTGCTACTAATCACTTTGGTCAGAATGCCTTCCAATACTCTGTTGGTTACCTCCACTTGCCCATTAGCTTGTGGGTGGTAAGGAGTGTATGTTCTGTGCTTGATCTTCTGCTTGCTTATCAAATTCTCAATCACGTGAGATGTAAATTGACTTCCTTGATGAGTGACCAATTCTCTAGGGTACCCAAACTTATAAAACACATTTTCCCTTAAGAATTTATCCACCTTTTCTTCTGTTGTTGCTTTGATGGCCTTAGCTTCAACCCAATTGGTTAAATAGTCAGTGCACAGAATGATGTATTGCTTTTGTCTGCATGGAGGGTCAATGGGCCCAATGAAATCCATGCTCCACTTCTCAAATGGCTTGAAAGTCACTTGAGGTTGCAGAGGAATTTCATCCCTTGGGGTAGATTTCCCCATCCTTTGGCACTGATCACACTGACTGATATACATCCTCACGTCTTGGTCAAGAGTGGGCTTGTAATAACCAGCTTGTAGTACCTTGAATGTTGTTCTTTGGGCTACAAAATGACCTCCACAAGGCCAATCATGACAGGTCAAAAGGATGTCAAAGACTTCCTCCTCCTTGACATGTTTTCTAAAAATTCGATCCGGGCCTATCTTGAAGAGATTGACCCCAATCCAATTGAATGGGGTGCTCTTCCTTACAATACTTCTCTTTTCCTTGGAGGGAAAATTTGGTGGAAACTGTGCAGACGCCAAGTAATTTTCTATGTCAGCAAACCATGGAGAAAGAACTGAAATGGCGAATAAGTGTTCATTTGGTAAATGATCATCAACCATTCCTTCCTCCTCTGTAGGAAAATTCAATCTGGATAAAAAAATTCTGCAACAACATTCTCCTTGCCAAGCTTATTAATAAAAGTTAAATCAAATTGTTGCAATAAAAGTAACCATCTAATAATCCCGGCATTTACATTAAGATTATTCATCAAGTATTTAGTTGCAGCATGGTCAGGATGTACAAATGTTTGGTAACCAGTAATGTAATGCATGAATTTATTCAATGAATGCACAATAACTAGGAGCTCACTTTTAGTCACTGTGTAGTTCAACTTGGCTTTTCACAAATTCTTACTAATGAAGTAAATGGCATAAGGTAGTTTTTCATATATCTGGCTTAGAACTACTCCTATGGATTTTTGATAGGCATCGACATGTATTTGGAAATGAAGAACTCAATTTGGGCCTCAGAGACTAGGTGCAGTAGTCAACTTGTCCTTTAGGGTGTCCAAGGCTTCTTCATAGCTTTCTGACCATAAAAATTCAGAGTCTTTGGCCAATAACCCAAATAAAGGAGAAGCTAACTTGCTGAAGTCTTTTATAAATATCCTATACTATCTGGATAAACCTAGAAAAATTCTGACATCCCTCTTCTTTTGCGAAGATAGTGTTAGTGTCAGTCTTTCCAGCCTTCCTACAGTGATCAAATATGCTCTTACAAAGTGGTCTCAGAGTGTCAAGGTCAAATTTTGTCATTTCAGTGAGTCTTCAAACAAAATTTGGTCACTAGGCATTAGGTCTAGGGTTTGCCCAAATGTCAGTCCATGTCATCATTCAGCTGAGCCTATCATCATTCAGAGGGTTTTCATTATCATGTCAGTGTCGAATGAGTCATTTCACACCTTGTTCATGCTTCAGTTGTGCCTAGGCAAGGTCATTTCCCTCTCCTAGGGTTTTGAAAGCCAATTTCTCTTGGATGGTCAAATAACTGGCAAAACTTGTTTCCTGATGTTCATACACCTTCCCCTATCCTTAAAGTACCTTAAAAAACAGTTCCCATCCCTTAGATCTGCCAAATTCCTCATTTTTGCACAAACCCTAGTTTCTAGCTACAACTTGGCAATTTTCTAGGTTGGGCCTGTGTTTTGCCCTTTTGGACCCCTTCCCCTCACTCAATCACTGAGATTCCATTTTCCCCTGCTTCCTAACATCCCTCCCCACTCCCACAAATTTCCCCAAGAATTTAGAAGCCCCCTATCCCCTTCATTTCGCTCCATTTCGAATAAATTCCTTGTTTCACACATCGGGACAAGTGACACTCAAAAGCTGTTTCTGAGCAATCAAAGATGAATTTTTCAAAACTGAGAGAGGTTTTTGTCCACAACATGCCAAGGAAGAAAAACCTCCTTCACTTTTTACACAGGTGTCATGGTTTGAGAGAAATGTCAAAAATTCCGGCGAGAACGAAGGTGCTCCAAGGACGGTTGGCCAAAGCACAAAAACAAAGGAAAACGCCCGATCCACTCCAAATTTTGGCCAAAGCCTCTTTGACTGAGCATGGTACTTGATTGGGGTCTCCCAGCCCAAATTTCAAGAAATTTGGAGAAAATTTTGTCATTTGTGAATTTTTTGGGAAATTGATAGGGTTTGGCCTTTTGACATGCAGCGCCCCGTGTGCTACGCTACATGGGGACAACTCAGAACGGAAAAAACTCAGCATTTTTGGAATTTTCATGCAAAGTTACACCTACCTATGGATGGAATTCAGTTTTTATGGAGATTTGGGCTTCCAAAAGCTCAAAATACATGCAAATTTTGACTTTCTGCCCTTATTTTGAGTTGCAGAAAGCTGTCTTGGGAGAATTGAGTTTTGAGGGGTCAAATGAACTCCAAATTCAAACATTCCGGTGGGGTTGGAAAGAAGACTCGCAGACCTTTCCAATGAGCTAGCTTTCACCTGATTTTGACACCAGGAAGGCCCTCAAACAGGCCTCTCAATGTGCGCTACGCGTCAGGCACATGTGCGCTGCATGTCAGGGAATTTTGCCTATTTTGACCAGTTCGGCCAGAAAAGTACTGTTTTCACTTGGGTTATCTTTTTGGGCATGTAAATCATGGATTTTTATGTAACTTTCATGGCTCTAAGATACTTTTACTCTCCTTGATCACTTCTAGAAGATTCTTGAATGTAAATGGTAAATATTTAATGCATGGATAGGTTTCCTAAGTTTTAGAGGCAAGTTGTTTTGACTGCCTATTATCTAGTGCTTAGTTTGGAATTAGTTGAAACAGCTCCTAGAAGGATGAGCTCGACCCCTAGAGGCAAGGGAAGAGGTTGGCTTGCCTATATTATGTATTTTCTCAATCATTTTCATGGTTGGAGAGGTTGGACTCTTGAGGGAGAAGCTCCTATTGTATATTTTACTTGTATCTCTGCAATTTAAGGAAAGGGAAGACCAGGGTTTTGTAGACATCATTGGGATTCTTGTGGACTCTTGTGTTGATGGTGTGTTCTCTTATTGTAATTGTAAGTGTGTTTATGTGTTCCATCTCTTTCTTTACTGCATCTTATTAAACAAATGAAGTGATTATTTTGAATTCATGCTTGCCATGCTCAGCTTTCAAATTTGTTTAATGTTTATGTTTTCCACTGTCTAGAGAGGATTCAAAGTCATTGTTTGCCCTCTTTAGCTTCTCTTTTTCTTCCTTTATCATTCATCTCAGCTAAAGGCATCATCACAAACTCCTACCTTGCCCCAAAGACCCACCTGCAAAAGCTGAGCTCAATCCCCGCACCCTGAATTGCACTCCCTCCAATTGCCACCAAAAACACCAAAAACTTTAAATCAACCCCCCTTATCAGTTTACTAGCCTAATATCAGTGTTCCTAATTGGGTCAGCTCATCCTATTGAAAGATCTACCGAGTTTGACCGGAGAGAGCCTTCTCATACCCCGTAGGGCTAGCTACGAGGTGAAATGGTTTGATGTAGCCTTGAAGGTTTACCTTCCTCAGCCTAGGGTGAAATCTCAAGCGCTAACATAGTGGCGACCATACTTGGGAGAACAAACTTGTTTGTGGGTTGATGTGTTTGTTTCATAAGTCTTAGACGGAGCCTGAAGATACGCCAGGTAGCCTTCGAAAACGCTCTTGTTTTACATCAGCGTTAGTAGATAAACGCTGCTTCAGTCAATCTCCGTGAGCTTGTGAATACAACACTTCATTTGTTAATTACCCCAGTATATATATCAAGTTCAGATCTGATTGTTGATGGTGGACAACGATCAGACACTTGCAAGGATGAAATCATTCACTTGGCGACTCTAAATCAGTTTTGAGATCAGATCCAAAGACTCCACTGGAGGATGATCCCGACCAGCAGAAACATGAAAGGAGAAAATGGCAAGATCAGGTATTCAAGTTGGAATTTCATCCAAGATATTTTGTTCTTTGTCATAAATTATTTCTTCTCTTTTCCCAAGAATGTCAAGAAGGCTTTGCAAAGTATATTGTATTTGAGAAGAGATCCTCGACCTACAGTTAATTCTTTTCCTCTGAAGATTGTGAATACCAAAGATTTGCATGCCTTTGAGCTTGATCAAGATCCTTTTTCCGAATTTTCTGATGACCATCTTCAAATTGATGAGCCCCAAGAGACCAAGACCGATTCTATACCTGCTGTACATACCCCTACACCTTGTAAAATTCCAGATCGGTATAAATCGCTTGTTTTACCTTCTGTTCTCCATGCTTTCCCCAAAAATTATGATCTATACTTGCCGAGGTTTGATGGCGAAAGTAAGAATGTCAACGCTGAACAACATGTCCAGAATTTTGAGAATTTTCTAGATCTTTTTGAAGTTGATGATGAAGATGTTAGTATGAGGCTTTTTGCTCTTTCTTTGCAAGCCAAAGTGAAGAGTTGGTTCAAAGCCCTGCCTGATGCGAGCATTTCAGATTTCCAGTAGTTTGTCAAAGTTTTTCTCGACAGGTGGATGATCGGGCAGAACCTTCTCTTGATTGTAGAAGAGTATAATCAGCTGAAAAGATTGCCAGGGGAGACAGTACAACAGTTTTCAGCGAGATTTAACCATGTTTATTATTCGATCCCAGTTGATATAAGGCCTACTCTTAGATCTGCTCTCTTGCACTATCTGGGTGCCTTTGATCCGGAGATGGAGTTTCAGCTGAGAGAAAGGAATATTGCAACACTTCACGAAATGCAAAACAGTGCAGTAAATGTAGATGCGCATCTGCTGATCCGAAGGGCAAGGTTGAAGGAAGAAGAGATGAAAAACATAGATCCGGAAAAGTCGACATCTTTAGAGGTAAAGCTTGACATTTTGGTAAGTGCAGTGGAAAAGATGATGGACAAGATCAACGTAAGGAATGCTTATGATGTTCAAGATCATGGCGCACTGATTGAAGAAGAACAAGTTGCTGATTCAAAATATTTTATTTCTGATCCCAGTTGTCATAGTGATTGTTTTATAGATCATTGTGAAGAAGAGAGAGCTGTTGGTATGACGTGTATGTTTGATGATGATTTGCCTCAGTTTGATGAGTATGATGATGATTATGTTCTCTAAACCGAAGCTAATCTTGCAGACAAATCAGCAGCTAGTTGGTGGGAGGAAAAAGTTCATTTTCAGTAGTTTGAAAATAATGTTCAGCCACCACATATCAGCTATGACAGTGATGAGGAAAGTGCAGCAAATTTTGAAGTAAGTGAAGGATCTTTGCCTTTTTGCTTTGATTCGTTTCAGTTCATCAGAGATAACTACCATGCAATCAGAAATCAGTTTTCAACAAGTCTTGATTTAGACCATCTTGAGAGCAAAGAAAATTTTGTTCAAGACTGTTCATATTCAGATTTGCAACCCCCGAAAGCCATTGATTGTCAAGTTGCAGCTGAAGACTTGGAAGTGGACACACATAATTTAATGATTCAAGGTGACTCTGTACCATTTTGTTTTGAATCAATTCAGTTTTTGAAGGGTAGATTGCATAGTAAATCATTTAATGCTGAGAATGAGACAGATAACAAAATTCTTGAGCAGCCTGTAGCATCAGATTTGCAGCCACCAAATGAAATTGAAGGGCAGATTATAGATGAAGGTGTGGCAGCCGAAATACATGATTTGATGATGCAGGAAGATTCTATACCCTTTTGTTTCGAAGCATTTTAGTTTATAAGGCAGAATTCTCAAGAACAAGATGAGCAGCATGTAGGCAATCATGTAATCACAATGGAACCAATAGAAATGGGATTGCAGCAGTCTTTTCACATTTTTCATGATCCAATAGCTGATGTTTTGGATGAGGTTTGCAGTCAAAGTCTTTCTCCATTGATCACATGTGAGCTTGAAACATGTGTTGATATGAATTTGATCCGGCAGCCGGTTTCTTTGTCATTTTCAGCAGAGGTCTCATCACAAGGCTCAGATCAAAGTTTGCATTCATGGTATGAGGAAAAGAGAAGTAATCCATTGGATGAGCTAGGTTCCAGTGTGCTTGAATTTCAAGATCCTTATGCAGTGTTTTTGGAGGTGGATAGAGAATTCATATCATTCAACGGATCTGTTCCCAAGTTGTCACGGGAGTTGCCTTTCAGTTGTTCTCTCTTGTTGGTCATAAGCGAGAACTTGTGGAGAATTCGAACAGCGGAAGGGATACTTACTTGGTTGCATTGGTTGTTTCATTTCACTTGATCAGGAGAATCAATCAAGAAGGCATCTACTTGATTGGTTACATTGGCATTATGATATAGTTTGATGTATATAGTCTTGTAAGAAACACCTGTGGTTGTCATCATGATTTCACATCTTGATGGACTGCTGCCCTTCTCTTGTTTTAGTTAAGTCAGTCATGAGTCATTTGTGTTTGGTCTATTGAGTGAGTTTTTCAAATTATTTCAGTTTGCCATCGAGTCGGTTTGAGTCAAGCTTCAATTAAGTTTCAGTCAAGTTTTCATTCAATAAATGTGTCAAAGTTTTGGGTCACATGTGTAAATAATGACTCCATTGCCCAATGATTGTAAGGCACTGGTCTGCTCTCCCAGAGGTCTAAGGTTCTTGGCACCTCCAAGGAGCTACCATCCCCATTGGAGCCAATGTTAGTGTCAGTCTTTCCAGCCTTCCTACAGTGATCAAATATGCTCTTACAAAGTGGTCTCAGAGTGTCAAGGTCAAATTTTGTCATTTCATTGAGTCTTCAAACAAAATTTAGTCACTAGGCATTAGGTCTAGGGTTTGCCCAAATGTCAGTCCATGTCATCATTCAGCTGAGCCTATCATCATTCAGAGGGTTTTCATTATCATGTCAGTGTCGAATGAGTCATTTCACACCTTGTTCATGCTTCAGTTGTGTCTTGGCAAGGTCATTTCCCTCTCCTAGGGTTTTGAAAGCCAATTTCTCTTGGATGGTCAAATAACCGGAAAAACTTGTTTCCTGATGTTCATACACCTTCCCCTATCCTTAAAGTACCTTACCAAACACTTCCCATCCCTTAGATCCGCCAAATTCCTCATTTTTGCACAAACCCTATTTTCTAGCTACAACCTGGCAATTTTCTAGGTTGGGCCTGTGTTTTGCCCTTTTGGACCCCTTCCCCTCACTCAATCACTGAGATTCCATTTTCCCCTGCTTCCTAACATCCCTCCCCACTCCCACAAATTTCCCCAAGAATTTAGAAGCCCCCTATCCCCTTCATTTCGCTCCATTTTGACAAAATTCCTTGTTTCACACATCGGGACAAGTGACACTCAAAAGCTGTTTCTGAGCAATCAAAGATGATTTTTTCAAACATGAGAGAGGTTTTTGTCCACAACATGCCAAGGAAGAAAAACCTCTTTTACTTTTTACACAGGTGTCATGGTTTGAGAGAAATGTCAAAAATTCCGGCGAGAACGAAGGTGCTCCAAGGACGGTTGGCCAAAGCACAAAAACGAAGGAAAACGCCCGATCCACTCCAAATTTTGGCCAAAGCCTCTTTGACTGAGCATGGTACTTGATTGGGGTCTCCCAGCCCAAATTTCAAGAAATTTGGAGAAAATTTTGTCATTTGTGAATTTTTTGGGAAATTGACAGGGTTTGGCCTTTTGACATGCAGCGCCCCGTGCGCTACGCTACATGGGGACAACTCAGAACGGAAAAAACTCAGCATTTTTGGACTTTTCATGCAAAGTTACACCTACCTATGGATGGACTTCAGTTTTTATGGAGATTTGGTCTTCCAAAAGCTCAAAATACATGCAAATTTTGACTTTCTGCCCTTATTTTGAGTTGCAGAAAGCTGTCTTGGGCGAATTGAGTTTTGAGGGGTCAAATGAACTCCAAATTCAAAAATTCCGGTGGGGTTGGAAAGAAGACTCGCAGACCTTTCCAATGAGCTAGATTTCACCTGATTTGGACACCGGGAAGGCCCTCAAACAGGCATCTCAATGTGCGCTACGCGTCAGGCACATGTGCGCTGCATGTCAGGGAATTTTGCCTATTTTGACCAGTTCGGCCAGAAAAGTACTGTTTTCACTTGGGTTATCTTTTTGGGCATGTAAATCATGGATTTTGATGTAATTTTCATGGCTCTAAGATACTTTTACTCTCCTTGATCACTTCTAGAAGATTCTTGAATGTAAATGGTAAATATTTAATGCATGGATAGGTTTCCTAAGTTTTAGAGGCAAGTTGTTTTGACTGCCTATTATCTAGTGCTTAGTTTGGAATTAGTTGAAACAGCTCCTAGAAGGATGAGCTCGACCCCTAGAGGCAAGGGAAGAGGTTGGCTTGCCTATATTATGTATTTTCTCAATCATTTTCATGGTTGGAGAGGTTGGACTCTTGAGGGAGAAGCTCCTATTGTATATTTTACTTGTATCTCTGCAATTTAAGGAAAGGGAAGACCAGGGTTTTGCAGACATCATTGGGATTCTTGTGGACTCTTGTGTTGATGGTGTGTTCTCTTATTGTAATTGTAAGTGTGTTTATGTGTTCCATCTCTTTCTTTACTGCATCTTATTAAACAAATGAAGTGATAAAGTTTGAATTCATGCTTGCCATGCTCAGCTTTCAAATTTGTTTAATGTTTATGTTTTCCACTGTCTAGAGAGGATTCAAAGTCATTGTTTGCCCTCTTTAGCTTCTCTTTTTCTTCCTTGATCATTCATCTCAGCTAAAGGCATCAGCACAAACTCCTACCTTGCCCCAAAGACCCACCTGCAAAAGCTGAGCTCAATCCCCGCACCCTGAATTGCACTCCCTCCAATTGCCACCAAAAACACCAAAAACTTTAAATCAACCCCCCTTATCGGTTTACTAGCCTAATATCAGTGTTCCTAATTGGGTCAGCTCATCCTATTGAAAGATCTACCGAGTTTGACCGGAGAGAGCCTTCTCATACCCCGTAGGGCTAACTACGAGGTGAAATGGTTTGATGTAGCCTTGAAGGTTTACCTTCCTCAGCCTAGGGTGAAATCTCAAGCGCTAACAGATAGGACCCTTTGGATGATGGCTATCTTATTTGGGTATACCTGCAGCCCTTTCTAGGATATTCAGTGACCTAGAACAGTCCCTGCAGTCATCAAGAACTCACATTTTTCGGGACTAAGGGATAAGTTCATTCTAATACATTTTTTTAGTACCTTACCCAAGTTGGAGAGAGCCTCCTAGAAATCACACCCATAGGATGTAAAGTCATCCATATAAATTTCTATTGCATCATGGACTAGCTCGGAAAAGATACTCAAGACTTCCCTCTGGAAAGTGGTGTTGGGTAAAATTAATTGCTTAATAAATAAATAAAACAACTAATCACCTAGACATTAATTATCAACTTGGGGAGCGTCTTTTTATTTCAAGCCAATCAGAAAAATATATGCATAACAATACCAACAGCTAACACTAGTTCTATATGATTGTGTTCTATACCATCAAGCTCATTTAACAAGAAATAAAATGTAAGACTTGAATAATAAAACTAAAATTAAAAAGAAGAAAGTAAATGATAGGAAAAACAATTATGCTAATCACACAAATTAAATTGTTTCTAAATTAAATCACACCTTGCTGAATTGGAAATTTAAGCTATTTCATTCAACATAATTCAATTTTAATCTAGAGCAACAAATTAAATGAAATCTGGAAATAGCAGGAAACGTCAAATTTGAAAAATGCAGAAAACAACAAATTAGTTAAAAGAAAGGAAATCTACTTTAAGGAATGACAATTGAAATTCAAATAAACAAACACATAACTACACTAATTTACATGTTCAAGACAACACATCGTCCAAGGTAGTGGGCCAGACTGCCCAAGACTCAGTTCTGCCTTGAGAAATAACTCAGATCAGATTACAAATAATGGATATAGAACTCAATGGATAACTTCCTTCATTAAAACATATGAGATAAATAATTATAACATAATAAAGCTCTTATCTTTGCCTCAAATTTAACAATTGTTCGTCCTCTCATTTCCCATTTCTTATCTCTTCTCCTACATCCTATCTAACTGTTGTCAATCTCCTATCTCCTAATTATCCTTCCATTATTCCCTCAATTATCCTCTAATTCTCCCCTCCTATCTCCTCCTCTCTTTGATTTTGTTGGGTGTGGAGCCTGATTATCTTCTATATTCAAAGGTATCGCCACATAGGACCCCAGTTCGAAATGGGGGCGGCAACGCCGCCCGTAAAATATTCGCTGCAGGGGGGGTCCAGGGGGGGGCGGCTGCGACCTTTGGGAGCACCCCCCTGGTGGGGGGTTTCAAGGGCAGCGCCCCCGAAGCTAAAAACAGTTGTAAAATTGCCTTGTAAAAGTATAGTAATTTCTAGTCAATCTGGGCCGTTCATTAGGCGGATGATCTGACGGTAGAACTTATGTTTAGTTTAGGGTTTTTTGCCCTAGAAGGCAACCCCTCTCTTTGTATGAGGGTATTGTATTTGAGGCTGTGAGATAGATGTGTATTCTGTGAGCGAGAAACAGAGAGGTGAGACTGTGAGAGAAAACAGAGGATATTACAACGGATTTGCTTTAGGTTGTGTCTCTTCATTTTGCTGGATAATAAAAAGGAAGGACTGGCTTTTCGGGGTGGACGTAGCCCAAACTGGGTGAACCACGTATATCTGTGTCTCTCTTGTTTTGTGTGTTTTCTGTGTTTATATTTCTGCATAATTTTATGTGTTCCATTGCTCCGTAATATATAATTTTCTAACAGATTTCTGTTTTCATTTAAATACACAGAGAGAAAAGGAAAGTTACAACAAAGCTGACTACAAACTGATTTCCATTACAAATTTGGATTGTAAAAAAAAAGTGATCAGAAAGATCTTTCTATCAACATTAAGCAGGAACAAGTCGAATTTGGTATTTCAACTGGAAGAATTTGGAAAATGGCCGCAACAACAAATCTGAGAAAATCGTCTTCAAAGAACCTTCTGTTTCTCTTAATACTGATCGAATTTTGGAAAATGGCTCATTCCAAAACTAATTCGGTCCATTTTAAACAAAATCCATGTTTCAGATTTTCTAGATTCTCCTTCATTTGTCCGGAACGTCCAATGCAAAACGGTCACTTATTATTCCAGCGAATTTCTAAGTTGGAATATTTAATTATGAGCTGGAGATCAAATTTGCAATCTAGAAAAGGTCTTGGAGGCTAAAACCATGAGTAATGTTACAAAAAATTCATTAATAAACCATCATTGGTAAAATCATGCATAATAATCATCAATTTATTAAAAATAAAATAGAAAAATAATATTTACCCATAAGAGCATAAATAATTATAAAATGGAATTATATGATAAATGACATGATAAAGAATGGTAGAAATGGATGAAATAGACGTTAAAAAGTGATATTAATAATGACAAATTAGTGGCCCAACATACCCCCAAACTCAATATGTTGCATGTCCTCATGCAACCCAAAGCCTTTGTATTAACTAAGCTATGATACAAAAATGTTCATCCCAACTCATGAAATTGATGGAACAAATGAGTTCTTCTTCAAATAATGAATATTTAATTTTAGCAATGTTGATGAAGGCGTAACAATTTTCACATTGACTTTCAACTATATGTATATGAAGTTGCAGCAAAATATGACATAAGTAACAACGAACTTCATTAACCATTTTCTGAAAAAACTCCAAATCAAGTCATTTTGATGCACGGATCATGAGATATAAGCAAAATCGATGTAGGTGACAGTGCATGATTTCTGAAATTTTACAAACTAATTTAACTTGAAATTTTTTGGGTTTTTGCATTTTAATGATACCTCTTTGTTGTCCAAATATCACAAGAATTCAATTCATAGTTTTAAAGATACACGCAAATCAATCTCTTCACTGTATAAAAATGAAATTGTATGCCTTAAATGAGAAAAAAAGTAGAAAATATCCATCATGTTTAGCAATTCCTCCCCCAAACTGGAGAATTAGCATGCCCTCATGCAATACTAGAAAACAAATTGAGGTGGTTGCTACAATTGTGGTTGAAATCTATGCTTGGTGTAAAACAACATGGAATAAGAGAGGTTTTGAGAATGAATAAGGAGATCGATGGATGATGGCATAGGCCAAAAGGAAGGACCTTATAAGCAAAAGTACCCCAAGGATAGGTGAAGGTAGTTATATACTGGCCCTCTAGGCTAATCTGGATTTGATTCTACCCATTGAACCCATATAAGAAAGAGAAAAACTTTTTCCTTACCATGCCATCTAACACTTGGTCAATGAAAGTGTTATCTCAAAATCAAGCCCTGGAAGGCTGCAACCCAGGAAGACTTCAAGCAACTATTTCACACCAATCTTTTGACTAAGGCTTAGCCTCCTTAGCCTGAGAGGGCTCTCTCAAAGGTTATTGATTTTGACTAATGATTAGATGGCTAACTCTTGTGATATAACATGAACAAGTATGCTGGCTGGACAAACATTAAACTAATTCCCATTGGGCTTATGGAGTCAAACATACTACAACAAACAATGATATTGCCTCTACATAGAAGTCAGGGCATGTGACATTTAAATGTTCAAAACACAACTCTTATAAAACCACAGTTCATAGATGAGTACAGGAAGTCAGAGCAACATAAGTGAATTCTGAGTGATTACTCCTCTAAGCAACTGAAAAAAGACATGAAGGACAAAGTAAAATAACAAATCTTGAACATGGAAATGCTGTATGAATCCTCAGAAGAAAGGCATATATCTTATATTACTGAAATCTGTTCTTTTCACAAGCCAAAATAGCGCTCTGTTTTCATAAAATATCCAACCCTCATTACATAGATGTTTAAGCTATATATAGAAACATTATTCTAACTACTTCGAGCTTCCTCCTCCAGCATGAGGGGAGCTCGATGACTGCCACTAATGACACCTATTTGCTATTGAACTGACTCATAAATACAATCAGGAACTAACTGTAGTGTTTAAGAATCCTAATTTGACTATAACTCTAACTCTATCTTCCTCGTAGAATGATTCCTCCTTGTTCTCTGACACCTGGGCTCCTTTCAGTTTGGCTGAGATGGTTGAGATGAATATTCAATGTTCCATGCTGGCTTTGGATGCTGAGTGCTTTAATGGTTCAGTGATGTTAGGAGAAATCCCCTGTTTTTCGGTTCCAATCTTCCACCCCTTATTCGAATATGCAGCAGCATGTCTTTAGCTCTTTAATATCCCAAAAATATAGAGCACCACCATGTTCCTGATGTGTTGGAGGCTTCATTGATGGACAGGTGTGCAAGCCAAAACTCCTCGTATGCAACTCCTTCCAAACCCTAATGACCGGTAATAAAGTGACTTTATAACAAAAACTTTAAACTTGAGTCAAAACATTTCACTTTTTTAAAGGTACACCTGTCATAATCTGAATGGCTGTGATAGCTTCATTTGGTCTCTTATATGTCCCTTAGGTGTTTCCTTTGAAAATTTCCGATCATCTTATCAAACTGTTTGTCTGCGTTAAAAAACAACACCTACAGCAGTTTCGCAGCGCGCTACGAAACTGCTGTTTAATTTAAAAAACACAGTCTTCCTTTCATAGCTAAATGATTGCCAGTGTGTAGCTTCAGCATCAGCAAGGTCCGAACACTGACCATCCTTCTCATGTAACTGTCCTGTTGTTTCAATACCTGCTTCCTTATGTGCTGAATTGAAATCTGAATCAAACTCATGTTTGGCTCTGCCATCTAAATCTGTTTCCATTTCTGATTCCATGGTAGTAAGAGCATCCATATAATTGTCTACCTCACTAGCTACATCATCATTCTCATCCTTAAATGCATGGACTTCTGGTCTACTTTCACCATTGACTGACAAGTCCTTTCGTTCCACTTGAATAAAATTCTCAGAAATTCTCTCTGCATCCTTATCTGCAGTGACCCTCGGTGAATGAGTTTCTCGAGTAGAGGCTGTGGTAAGATTATCCATCAACTTAACTCCCTTGACATTTCTTTTCCAAAGATGAGTGAAAATAATCCAATGACCACATAACACACATGATCCCGAAACAAGACTTATAAACAGCATTATGTGAATTAAGAAATCACGTATCTGTTGACAGCAACATAGTCCATTGACGTTCTATACATAGCTAAGATCTAAAATAAAGCATCTTTCATTGACATTTCAGACCACATCGAGCAAAAGAGATTCATCTTCAAAATAATAAAATAACCTAAACAGCCTGTGATCAGAATATCTTTCGGAAGGACAAAGATCCACCCGAATGCTTTTCATACAGCTTCAGCATATGTAATGTGTTTATTCTGGAGAGCGTGCCCAAAGATACCGGCCCATTTGAAACCTTGAGATGGAAATTCTGCATCTGACGACCCTCTCATTAAAAAATCACTGTGCCCTTTCCCACAGGAATGCTTGGTAGGCATATTGAGCAGAACATCATCCTCTTCCATCCTCATATTGAACATAGGAGCTTCCCAACCAATAGTTTTATCAAGCACTAACATAGAGTTCCTTGAAGCTCAAACATCTACCAACATTCTATTCTCATATGATGAAGATCACAATCTTGAACGATCACTATCGCTATTGTAGCTTCGCTTGGAATGATGTTTCTTGTCATTTTTATTTCTTCCACTTGTATGACTTGATTTCCCTTTATGCATGTGCTTGCGATCCTTCTTTTTTGATTGGTGCCACCGATGATTTTTAACAGTGTAACAAACAGAACTGATCTGAGGTTCTTGAACATCAGGTGCCTATTTCACAGAGAGTTTGGGTCTAGGGCCCAAACCAAGCGATGCTCCCTAAATGTATAAACCCGTGTATTGACACATATCACCTAGAGGTTTCTACGTCTGAATATTTACAATAATTAATGGGGGCCATAAAATAAGGTCTTCTTGTTTAGCTCTTGCTTCAATCAAACACAACGACAGATATGACTTTGCGTTATCAGGTGGCGCATCTTGATTCCACCCCACAAGGACACACACCGCTTTATATTGTCTTGACACTTGAACGAAGCACTAAATTATCCACATTTGCCTTACGTTCACACTTCTGGTCTTCACTCTTCCCCTTTGCTCTCTTTTCGTCTTTTGCTGTGTTAATATTGTCACCAGTGACCATCCTCACTCCAATGCCTGTAGTTCTACAGAGTTCAATCGCTTCTTTGATACCAGGACGCACGCGATCCTTGATGCCAACAATGCATATACATGTATAACCATTTGTAGGAATGGTTTGTCTCTAGAATTTCAAGTTTTACCTCTTCACTAATCATCACCTCACCCCCTGTATTCTGGAATATGCACTTTACAACTATCATACGATTTGTTGTTAGGGTCCATGTCTTATCATTACAACTACATGTTGCTGATCCCATTGTCTCACATGATGAAAAATGCCGCACAAGTGCTTTATCATTCATCATCTTCTTCATAGCAAAAGCAAGGCTTAATGTCACCGCCAATGGCAAACCCTCTTCTCCTTATCTAAATCTCTGAACTGCAATGATTGCCAGTAATCACTGACTGCAGTCACAAACACAACTATAAAAACGCTGATAAGAATACTCCAATGAAGATCAAGTTGTTGAATGTGCCACGCAATACATTTATCTTTTCTATATCTCTAGAGCTTATTTCGTTGAACACCTGGAAGAAGACAAATGTATTAAAGATCAGTGTGTTTAAAATTTATTCTGCATCAGAACCATGTAACTCAAGAAGCCGTATTCCTTCCATCCCCAGAAACTAAAGAAGGCGGTCAACAATTGCTGTAGGAGAGGGCCAACAACGCAGAAATGGGGAATGTCTTTGTCACTGTTTCATTTTGAGGATCTTATAACCGCACCAGACAAGATACATGGTCATCAATTTAATGAATTCTTTTCTGTTTGTATTGACAACAAATAGACTAGAGAGTGCCCTTACAGCAAGTGGTTGAGAGAAGCTAGGCTTGCCATCCAACATCTGTGCAAGCAGACCAACGTACCCTGCCTCCCCTAATGCTCTCTTTATTTCATCTGTCTGTGATAGATTACAGATGGCCGAGGCTGCCAACTCTTGAATTGCAGAAGGTCCATTTTTGAGGAGAACTATGAGCTGCTTAACAAATCCAGAGGACCTCAAAAGGTTTCTAGAGAATATGGAATGCGAGAGGCTGTGGATTCGAACAAATCCCCAATTTCGTAGCGCAGCTAGTGCAAAATATGAATTATGCGCTACAAAATCACTTAAAGCATGTTGCGCTGTGAAACTGCTGAAAAGGATTTATGTGCCTTTGACAAACAATCAAACTGTTGTGAAAAATTTAAAATTTTTTCCTTGAGTGATAACAGTGGCTCCACTTGGGATAGTGTGCTCCTGTAGTACACTAAGAACTTGTAGCTCCAGTGCTTTATCCATTTATGACAAACAGAACTTTGCTTGACAAACGTCCCTCTCCAGCGTTTTGGGCCTTCACCTCGAGCTTAAACTTGATGATCACTGTAGAAATCTACCTCTACTAAAAAAAAAAATGCTCAGTCAACCTTGAGCTTATTTGCATTTTCCTACCTACCTACCCTATCAATTCAAACTTCTTTCAGCTCAATCAATGTGAAATTTCCAATGTAGCCAATCATTTGTCTTATCTGATATTTGAGTTTTTTGACTGCATCGGAGTTCAGAGCCACTATGATATGGCGATGACCACTGCCGCTGAAGTTGCCTCTGACCTTCATAGAAGAACTGAAACACTGGAGAGTAAAACTCTTCCATGTAGTCAGCTATAGGATCCCAGAATACATGATCAGCTTGATGGTTCTCGTAACTTTCTGGTTGTGCAAACTGATCTTCAACAACAGTGTACACTTCCTCAACCGTGAAAGAGAAAGGAAGCAACACTCTCTCCTTGTGTTCTGCCATAGAAAACTTCTGAAAATAATGATCATGATTATGAAAACTATATGCCTGAATTTGACCTTCTAAACCTTCAATGTCTTTCTCAATGTCCTCAGCAACTTCATCCAGAAATTTCATCTTATCCTCTGCCTTACACTCAAATGATTTTAGATACGAAGACAAGGACAAAGAAAAACTTTCATCTATTTCTTCATTAATATGATCATCATTCCATTGTTTGAAACCTTGAATTGAAGGAGAGTTTGCCACCACATTTGATCTATCTATCCATTCCTCCAAAAACATAAGCCAAAAGTCTTCAAATGACTTAATGGATTTGGCAGGAAAGCTTTCAATCCACTGTTTGCATTTCCCTTGAAGTGAATCATAGAACAACATAATGCAAACATCCTCATGCTTAACTCTAAGAAGCTCTGTAAAATCACAAAAATCTGATATATGCTTCAAAGTTAAACTCAGATCTTCTCCATTGAATCTTGGACCATTCCTTAGAAAATATGCATCCTTGGGAAAATGATTTGGGAAACCATGAATTCCTGAAAAATTTATGCATGCATACCTTGAAAAAAGAATGGTAGCATCTGGGTCCTTCATAACTCCAGTGGAATCACCATGAATCTATGAATTTTGAATTTTGAACAATGGAGTCGCCAAGGTAGATTTGCAGCCTCAAAAACCTTCTGAGCTCCTGCTACCTTCAGAAGTTCAGTCTCATAATTTCGGGAATGAGTAATCTTCAGACTCCCGGCAGATGCACCAAAATGTTATCTCAAAATCAAGCCCTGGAAGGCTGCAACCCAGGAAGACTTCAAGCAACTATTTCACACCAATCTTTTGACTAAGGCTTAGCCTCCTTAGCCTGAGAGGGCTCTCTCAAAGGTTATTAATTTTGACTAATGATTAGATGGCTAACTCTTGTGATATAACATGAACAAGTATGCTGGCTGGACAAACATTAAACTAATTCCCATTGGGCTTATGGAGTCAAACATACTACAACAAACAATGATATTGCCTCTACATAGAAGTCAGGGCATGTGACATTTAAATGTTCAAAACACAACTCTTATAAAACCACAGTTCATAGATGAGTACAGGAAGTCAGAGCAACATAAGTGAATTCTGAGTGATTACTCCTCTAAGCAACTGAAAAAAGACATGAAGGACAAAGTAAAATAACACATCTTGAACATGGAAATGCTGTATGAATCCTGAGAAGAAAGGCATATATCTTATATTACTGAAATCTGTTCTTTTAACAAGCCAAAATAGCACTCTGTTTTCATAAAATATCCAACCCTCATTACATAGATGTTTCAGCTATATATAGAAACATTATTCTAACTACTTCGAGCTTCCTCCTCCAGCATGAGGGGAGCTCGATGACTGCCACTAATGACACCTACTTGCTATTGAACTGACTCATAAATACAATCAGGAACTAACTGTAGTGTTTAAGAATCCTAATTTGACTATAACTCTAACTCTATCTTCCTCGTAGAATGATTCCTCCTTGTTCTCTAACACCCGGGCTCCTTTCAGTTTGGCTGAGATGGTTGAGATGAATATTCAATGTTCCATGCTGGCTTTGGATGCTGAGTGCTTTAATGGTTCAGTGATGTTAGGAGAAATCCCCTGTTTTTCGGTTCCAGTCTTCAACCCCTTATTCGAATATGCAGCAGCATGTCTTTAGCTCTTTAATATCCCAAAAATATAGAGCACCACCATGTTCCTGATGTGTTGGAGGCTTCATTGATGGACAGGTGTGCAAGCCAAAACTCCTCGTATGCAACTCCTTCCAAACCCTAATGACCGGTAATAAAGTGACTTTATAACAAAAAATTTAAACTTGAGTCAAAACATTTCACTTTTTTAAAGGTACACCTGTCATAATCTGAATGGCTGTGATAGCTTCATTTGGTCTCTTATATGTCCCTTAGGTGTTTCCTTTGAAAATTTCCGATCATCTTATCAAACTGTTTGTCCGCGTTAAAAAACAACACCTACAGCAGTTTTGCAGCGCGCTACGAAACTGTTGTTTAATTTAAAAAACACAGTCTTCCTTTCATAGCTAAATGATTGCCAGTGTGTAGCTTCAACATCAGCAAGGTCCGAACACTGACCATCCTTCTCATGTAACTGTCCTGTTGTTTCAATACCTGCTTCCTTATGTGCTGAATTGAAATCTGAATCAAACTCATGTTTGGCTCTGCCATCTGAATCTGTTTCCATTTCTGATTCCATGGTAGTAAGAGCATCCATATAATTGTCTACCTCACTAGCTACATCATCATTCTCATCCTTAAATGCATGGACTTCTGGTCTACTTTCACCATTGACTAACAAGTCCTTTTGTTCCACTTGAATAAAATTCTCAGAAATTCTCTCTGCATCCTTATCTGCAGTGACCCTCGGTGAATGAGTTTCTCGAGTAGAGGCTGTGGTAAGATTATCCATCAACTTAACTCCCTTGACATTTCTTTTCCAAAGATGAGTGAAAATAATCCAATGACCACATAACACACATGATCCCGAAACAAGACTTATAAACAGCATTATGTGAATTAAGAAATCACGGATTTGTTGACAACAACATAGTCCATTGACGTTCTATACATAGCTAAGATCTAAAATAAAGCATCTTTCATTGACATTTCAGACCACATCGAGCAAAAGAGATTCATCTTCAAAATAATAAAATAACCTAAACAACCTGTGATCAGAATATCTTTCGGAAGGACAAAGATCCACCCGAATGCTTTTCATATAGCTTCAGCATATGTAATGTGTTTATTCTGGAGAGCGTGCCCAAAGATACCGACACATTTGAAACCTTGAGATGGAAATTCTGCATCTGACGACCCTCTCATTAAAAAATCACTGTGCCCTTTCCCACAGGAATGCTTGGCAGACATATTGAGCAGAACATCATCCTCTTCCATCCTCATATTGAACATAGGAGCTTCCCAACCAATATTTTTATCAAGCACTAACATAGAGTTCCTTGAATCTCAAACATCTACCAACATTCTATTCTCATATGATGAAGACCACAATCTTGAACGATCACTATCGATATTGTAGCTTCGCTTGGAATGATGTTTCTTGTCATTTTTATTTCTTCCACTTGTATGACTTGATTTCCCTTTGTGCCTGTGCTTGCGATCCTTCTTTTTTGATTGGTGCCACCGATGATTTTTAACAGTGTAACAAACAGAACTGATCTGAGGTTCTTGAACATCAGGTGCCTATTTCACAGAGAGTTTGGGTCTAGGGCCCAAACCAAGCGGTGCTCCCTAAATGTATAAACCCGTGTATTGACACATATCACCTAGAGGTTTCTACGTCTGAATATTTACAATAATTAATGGGGGCCATAAAATAAGGTCTTCTTGTTTAGCTCTTGCTTCAATCAAACACAACGACTGATATGACTTTGCGTTATCAGGTGGCGCATCTTGATTCCAACCCACAAGGACAGACACCGCTTTATATTGTCTTGACACCTGAACGAAGCACTAAATTATCCACATTTGCCTTACGTTCACACTTCTGGTCTTCACTCTGCCCCTTTGCTCTCTTTTCATCTTTTGCTGTGTTAATATTGTCACTAGTGACCATCCTCACTCCAATGCCTGTAGTTCTACAGAGTTCAATCGCTTCTTTGATACCAGGATGCACGGGATCCTTGATGCCAACAATGCATATACATGTATAACCATTTGTAGGAATGGTTTGTCTCTAGAATTTCAAGTTTTACCTCTTCACTAATCATCACCTCACCCCCTGTATTCTGGAATATGCACTTTACAACTATCATACGATTTGTTGTTAGGGTCCTTGTCTTATCATTACAATTACATGTTGCTGATCCCATTGTCTAACATGCTGAAAAATGCCGCACAAGTGCTTTATCATTCATCATCTTCTTCATAGCAAAAGCAAGGCTTAATGTCACCGCCAATGGCAAACCCTCTTCTCCTTATCTAAATCTCTGAACTGCAATGATTGCCGGTAATCACTGACTGCAGTCACAAACACAACTATAAAAACGCTGATAAGAATACTCCAATGAAGATCAAGTTGTTGAATGTGCCACGCAATACATTTATCTTTTCTATATCTCTAGAGCTTATTTCGTTGAACACCTAGCAGAAGACAAATGTATTAAAGATCAGTGTGTTTAAAATTTATTCTGCATCAGAACCATGTAACTCAAGAAGCCGTATTCCTTCCATCCCCAGAAACTGAAGAAGGCGGTCAACAATTGCTGTAGGTGAGGGCCAACAACGTAGAAATGGGGAATGTCTTTGTCACTGTTTCATTTTGAGGATCTAATAACCGCACCAGACAAGATACATGGTCATCAATTTAATGAATTCTTTTCTGTTTGTATCGACAACAAATAGACTAGAGAGTGCCCTTACAGCAAGTGGTTGAGAGAAGCTAGGCTTGCCATCCAACATCTGTGCAAGCAGACCAACGTACCCTGCCTCCCCTAATGCTCTCTTTATTTCATTTGTCTGTGATAGATTACAGATGGCCGAGGCTGCCAAATCTTGAATTGCAGAAGGTCCATTTTTGAGGAGAACTATGAGCTGCTTAACAAATCCAGAGGACCTCAAAAAGTTTCTAGAGAATATGGAATGCGAGAGGCTGTGGATTCGAACAAATCCCCAATTTCGTAGCGCAGCCAGTGCAAAATATGAATTATGCGCTACGAAATCACTTAAAGCATGTTACGCTGCGAAACTGCTGAAAAGGATTTATGTGCCTTTGACAAACAATCAAATTGTTGTGAAAAATTTAAAATTTTTTCCTTGAGTGATAACAGTGGCTCCACTTGGGATAGTGTGCTCCTGTAGTACACTAAGAACTTGTAGCTCCAGTGCTTTATCCATTTATGACAAACAGAACTTTGCTTGACAAACATCCCTCTCCAGCGTTTTGGGCCTTCACCTCGGGCTTAAACTTGATGATCACTGTAGAAGAAAGAAATCTACCTCTACTGAAAAAAAAAATGCTCAGTCAACCTTGAGCTTATTTGCATTTTCCTACCTACCTACCCTATCAATTCAAACTTCTTTCAGCTCAATCAATGTGAAATTTCCAATGTAGCCAATCATTTGTCTTATCTGATATTTGAGATTTTTTACTGCATCGGAGTTCAGAGCCACTATGATATGGCGATGACCACTGACGCTGAAGTTGCCTCTGACCTTCATAGAAGAACTGAAACACTGGAGAGTAAAACTCTTCCATGTAGTCAGCTATAGGATCCCAGAATACATGATCAGCTTGATGGTTCTCGTAACTTTCTGGTTGTGCAAAATGATCTTCAACAACAGTGTACACTTCCTCAACCGTGAAAGAGAAAGGAAGCAACACTCTCTCCTTGTGTTCTTCCATAGAAAACTTCTGAAAATAATGATCATGATTATGAAAACTATATGCCTGAATTTGACCTTCTAAACCTTCAATGTCTTTCTCAATGTCCTCAGCAACTTCATCCAGAAATTTCATCTTATCCTCTGCCTTACACTCAAATGATTTTAGATATGAAGACAAGGACAAAGAAAAACTTTCATCTATTTCTTCATTAATATGATCATCATTCCATTGTTTGAAACCTTGAATTGAAGGAGAGTTTGCCACCACATCTGATCTATCTATCCATTCCTCCAAAAACATAAGCCAAAAGTCTTCAAATGACTTAATGGATTTGGCAGGAAAGCTTTCAATCCACTGTTTGCATTTCCCTTGAAGTGAATCATAGAACAACATAATGCAAACATCCTCATGCTTAACTCTAAGAAGCTCTGTAAAATCACAAAAATCTGATATATGCTTCAAAGTTAAACTCAGATCTTCTCCATTGAATCTTGGACCATTCCTTAGAAAATATGCATCCTTGGGAAAATGATTTGGGAAAACATGAATTCCTGAAAAATTTATGCATGCATACCTTGAAATAAGAATGGTAGCATCTGGGTCCTTCATAACTCCAGTGGAATCACCATGAATCTATGAATTTTGAATTTTGAACAATGGAGTCGCCAAGGTAGATTTGCAGCCTCAAAAACCTTCTGAGCTCCTGCTACCTTCAGAAGTTCAGTCTCATAATTTCGGGAATGAGTAATCTTCAGACTCCCGGCAGACGCACCAAAATGTTATCTCAAAATCAAGCCCTGGAAGGCTGCAACCCAGGAAGACTTCAAGCAACTATTTCACACCAATCTTTTGACTAAGGCTTAGCCTCCTTAGCCTGAGAGGGCTCTCTCAAAGGTTATTGATTTTGACTAATGATTACATGGCTAACTCTTGTAATATAACATGAACAAGTATGCTGGCTGGACAAACATTAAACTAATTCCCATTGGGCTTATGGAGTCAAACATACTACATCAAACAATGATATTGCCTCTACATAGAAGTCAGGGCATGTGACATTTAAATGTTCAAAACACAACTCTTATAAAACCACAGTTCATAGATGAGTACAGGAAGTCAGAGCAACATAAATGAATTCTGAGTGATTACTCCTCTAAGCAACTGAAAAAAGACATGAAGGACAAAGTAAAATAACACATCTTGAACATGGAAATGCTGTATGAATCCTGAGAAGAAAGGCATATATCTTATATTACTGAAATCTGTTCTTTTCACAAGCCAAAATAGCACTCTGTTTTCATAAAATATCCAACCCTCATTACATAGATGTTTCAGCTATATATAGAAACATTATTCTAACTACTTCGAGCTTCCTCCTCCAGCATGAGGGGAGCTCGATGACTGCCACTAATGACACCTATTTGCTATTGAACTGACTCATAAATACAATCAGGAACTAACTGTAGTGTTTAAGAATCCTAATTTGACTATAACTCTAACTCTATCTTCCTCGTAGAATGGTTCCTCCTTGTTCTCTGACACCTGGGCTCCTTTCAGTTTGGCTGAGATGGTTGAGATGAATATTCAATGTTCGATGCTGGCTTTGGATGCTGAGTGCTTTAATGGTTCAGCGATGTTAGGAGAAATCCCCTGTTTTTCGGTTCCAGTCTTCCACCCCTTATTCGAATATGCAGCAGCATGTATTTAGCTCTTTAATATCCCAAAAATATAGAGCACCACCATGTTCCTGATGTGTTGGAGGCTTCATTGATGGACAGGTGTGCAAGCCAAAACTCCTCGTATGCAACTCCTTCCAAACCCTAATGACCGGTAATAAAGTGACTTTATAACAAAAACTTTAAACTTGAGTCAAAACATTTCACTTTTTTAAAGGTACACCTGTCATAATCTGAATGGCTGTGATAGCTTCATTTGGTCTCTTATATGTCCCTTAGGTGTTTCCTTTGAAAATTTCCGATCATCTTATCAAACTGTTTGTCTACGTTAAAAAACAACACCTACAGCAGTTTCGCAGCGCGCTACGAAACTGCTGTTTAATTTAAAAAACACAGTCTTCCTTTCATAGCTAAATGATTTCCAGTGTGTAGCTTCAGCATCAGCAAGGTCCGAACACTGACCATCCTTCTCATGTAACTGTCCTGTTGTTTCAATACCTGCTTCCTTATGTGCTGAATTGAAATCTGAATCAAACTCATGTTTGGCTCTGCCATCTGAATCTGTTTCCATTTCTGATTCCATGGTAGTAAGAGCATCCATATAATTGTCTACCTCACTAGCTACATCATCATTCTCATCCTTAAATGCATGGACTTCTGGTCTACTTTCACCATTGACGGACAAGTCCTTTTGTTCCACTTGAATAAAATTCTCAGAAATTCTCTCTGCATCCTTATCTGCAGTGACCCTCGGTGAATGAGTTTCTCAAGTAGAGGCTCTGGTAAGATTATCCATCAACTTAACTCCCTTGACATTTCTTTCCCAAAGATGAGTGAAAATAATCCAATGACCACATAACACACATGATCCCGAAACAAGACTTATAAACAGCATTATGTGAATTAAGAAATCACGGATCTGTTGACAGCAACATAGTCCATTGACGTTCTATACATAGCTAAGATCTAAAATAAAGCATCTTTCATTGACATTTCAGACCACATCGAGCAAAAGAGATTCATCTTCAAAATAATAAAATAACCTAAACAGCCTGTGATCAGAATATCTTTCGGAAGGACAAAGATCCACCCGAATGCTTTTCATACAGCTTCAGCATATGTAATGTGTTTATTCTGGAGAGCGTGCCCAAAGATACCGGCACATTTGAAACCTTGAGATGGAAATTCTGCATCTGACGACCCTCTCATTAAAAAATCACTGTGCCCTTTCCCACAGGAATGCTTGGCAGGCATATTGAGCAGAACATCATCCTCTTCCATCCTCATATTGAACATAGGAGCTTCCCAACCAATAGTTTTATCGAGCACTAACATAGAGTTCCTTGAAGCTCAAACATCTACCAACATTCTATTCTCATATGATGAAGACCACAATCTTGAACGATCACTATCACTATTGTAGCTTCGCTTGGAATGATGTTTCTTGTCATTTTTATTTCTTCCACTTGTATGACTTGATTTCCCTTTGTGCCTGTGCTTGCGATCCTTCTTTTTTGATTGGTGCCACCGATGATTTTTAACAGTGTAACAAACAGAACTGATCTGAGGTTCTTGAACATCAGGTGCCTATTTCACAGAGAGTTTGGGTCTAGGGCCCAAACCAAGCGGTGCTCCCTAAATGTATAAACCCGTGTATTGACACATATCACCTAGAGGTTTCTACGTCTGAATATTTACAATAATTAATGGGGGCCATAAAATAAGGTCTTCTTGTTTATCTCTTGCTTCAATCAAACACAACGACTGATATGACTTTGCGTTATCAGGTGGCGCATCTTGATTCCACCCCACAAGGACAGACACCGCTTTATATTGTCTTGACACCTGAACGAAGCACTAAATTATCCACATTTGCCTTACATTCACACTTCTGGTCTTCACTCTGCCCCTTTGCTCTCTTTTCGTCTTTTGCTGTGTTAATATTGTCACTAGTGACCATCCTCACTCCAATGCCTGTAGTTCTACAGAGTTCAATCGCTTCTTTGATACCAGGACGCACGGGATCCTTGATGCCAACAATGCATATACATGTATAACCATTTGTAGGAATGGTTTGTCTCTAGAATTTCAAGTTTTACCTCTTCACTAATCATCACCTCACCCCCTGTATTCTAGAATATGCACTTTACAACTATCATACGATTTGTTGTTAGGGTCCCTGTCTTATCATTACAACTACATGTTGCTGATCCCATTGTCTCACATGCTGAAAAATGCCGCACAAGTGCTTTATCATTCATCATCTTCTTCATAGCAAAAGCAGGGCTTAATGTCACCGCCAATGGCAAACCGTCTTCTCCTTATCTAAATCTCTGAACTGCAATGATTGCCGGTAATCACTGACTGCAGTCACAAACACAACTATAAAAACGCTGATAAGAATACTCCAATGAAGATCAAGTTGTTGAATGTGCCACGCAATACATTTATATTTTCTATATCTCTAGAGCTTATTTCGTTGAACATCTGGCAGAAGACAAATGTATTAAAGATCAGTGTGTTTAAAATTTATTCTGCATCAGAACCATGTAACTTAAGAAGCCGTATTCCTTCCATCCCCAGAAACTGAAGAAGGCGGTCAACAATTGCTGTAGGAGAGGGCCAACAACGCAGAAATGGGGAATGTCTTTGTCACTGTTTCATTTTGAGGATCTAATAACCGCACCAGACAAGATACATGGTCATCAATTTAATGAATTCTTTTATGTTTGTATCGACAAAAAATAGACTAGAGAGTGCCGTTACAGCAAGTGGTTGAGAGAAGCTAGGCTTGCCATCCAACATCTGTGTAAGCAGACCAACGTACCCTGCCTCCCCTAATGCTCTCTTTATTTCATCTGTCTGTGATAGATTACAGATGGCCGAGGCTGCCAACTCTTGAATTGCAGAAGGTCCATTTTTGAGGAGAATTATGAGCTGCTTAACAAATCCAGAGGACCTCAAAAGGTTTCTAGAGAATATGGATTGCGAGAGGCTGTGGATTCGAACAAATCCCCAATTTCGTAGCACAGCCAGTGAAAAATATGAATTATGCGCTACGAAATCACTTAAAGCATGTTGCGCTGCGAAACTGCTGAAAAGGATTTATGTGCCTTTGACAAACAATTGAACTGTTGTGAAAAATTTAAAATTTTTTCCTTGAGTGATAACAGAAAGGTAGAGGGAAATGGTCCTTCTTTGTTGCTTTTCTTAACTCTCTGTAATCAACACAAATCCTCCACTTCCCATTTTTCTTTGGAACAAACACCAAAGGGGACACCCATTCACTATCTGAGATAGGGTTAATGAATCCCGCACCCAACAGCTTTTGCAGTTCTTCTTTGACTATATCCTTGAGAGTTGTATTCATTCTCCTTTGGGGTTGTGGAACTGGTTTGAAACCTTCTTTGTTCTAAATGTGGTGAGTACACACCGAGGGGTGCACTCCCTTCATTTATTTGTAATTCCAAGCAAAGGCATCGAAATTCTCTCGTAGCATGTTACATAACTCTTCTTCTTGGTGTACAGAAAGAGGGATTGATTTTCAGAGTTCTTTCAGGGTCGAATTCTATTGTCTTGACACAAGTATGATTTGAATCAACTAATCATAGATCAATCCAACGATTTCTCTTGGTTTCCTTCACTACTTTATTTAGAGACAAGGTGTTGGGAGATGCATTTTGGAGGTTTTGTTCAATCAAATCATCTTCATCAGGCTGTCCTCCTCCCATGGCAGTTTCTAGGGTATAGAGTTGGGCAGAGTAGACTTCATCTTCTTCATCCTCTTCTAGCCATAAAGGTAAATCATGTTCTAAATATGGCTGAGAAGGAGGGTACAAGACCAATTGCTTGGATAGATGGCCATTTTTGATAGTCATGCTTCTAGCCCTGCAGCTAGTGTAGACATTGACAATGGCTAACCAAGGCCTCCCAAGTATGAGAGGATAACCATTAAACTTGGCCTTAGGGTGGAAAACTAGGAAGTCTACGGGGTACTCCTAGGAGTCAATGGAGACCATCACATCCTCAACAATCCCCTCAGGGGCTACTGTGGATCGGTTTGCAAGCTGCAAGACTGTCGTGGTCTTTCTTAATGAACCCTGGAGATTCAGCTTGAGCATGGTGTCCTTAGTCATTACATTAATGGTAGCCCCAATATCAATCAAGGTATGTGGGACAATGGTTCCATTGATGTGCACATCTACTATAGGGCTTCCAAGGTCTAAATACTTTGGGCAAATTACCTACCCCAACATTAAGTCGGACAGTCTAATGACATTAATGGTAGGGGTGTCTCTTTTTCACCTCCCTAGATGTTTGAAACACTTCTCTTTAATCAATTTGTTGTAAATAGGTACATCCTTAATGGCTTGGAGAAGTGGAATTTTGACACATATATTTTTCAATTCACCCAGAAGTTCATTCTCTTATAGGGTAGGCTGGACTAGATGAGTTAATATTTCAAGAAAGGGTGGTGGATTCACTCTAGGCATACTTTCCTCTCTTTCCTCATCATTCTCCCTAGGGGAAGATGGAGGTTGGTTGTCCCGAAGTACTCTCCCAGACCTTAGGTTGATTTCCCAAATTTCCACAACATAAACAGGGTAGGATGTATCTCCACTGTAAACCTGTTGTGCCTATCTGTTGTTCGGGTTTGGATTTGGTTGGGCAGGCATCTGATGTTATTTAGGTGGAGAAGGGTGTAAGAGTTGTGGTTGAGTAGAGGTGTAGGTAATAAAGCTGGAGCATTGTTGTATGGAGGCCTCCACCCCTGGAGTGGTGCATTCCACTGAGGCTGTGGAGGAGTATATGGCTGAAATGGTTAGTTGATCGGTTGGGAATGATACTTAGGTGAAAAATACCAGGGAGAAGGTGTAGACCAATAGGGATGAGTAGGGGGGCCCCAAGAGGGAATGTATGTGTTCTGGTTATGGTTTTAATATGCATAGGATGACCCTTGCATGCCCTGTTGATATGGTCGAGGCCCATGAGGCCTTCTTTGATTTATGTAGCAGAGTTGTTCAGTCACCCTTTAGTTCCCTGATACATAACCTTTAGTCTAGGTAGAGAAGGGCATTTTTCTGTGGAGTGGTTTTCTTCACAGTTTGAGCAGATTTCTATAAGGTTTAATGGATTCCTAGGGTGCGTCCTTGTACATCTCGGATAGACGATGGCTAATGCTCTATCTGATTCCTCCTGCTTCCTCTTTATGTGCATAGTGTCCATCTATAAGGAAAGGGTTTGCAACATTTTGCTCTTAAAATATTCTAACATATTTCCAATTTCACATTTTAGAGATGTGTTGGAAGAGGATGAGATGGCCACTAATTGACTACCCCTACCCTTTTTCCAAACTCCCCTAGAATGGTTCTTAAATACAATATTGATATCTTCATAGGGTAGCTAGTAGATGTCCCCTCCTGATAGCAGGTTTAGGGTATCCAAAAGATCTTCCCTGACCCCCCCTGAGTAAGACTAACTTCAATGACTCAGGATCAAGTGTGCACCTGGCCCTTTTGTAGCGAAGCTAGAATCTTTCCTCATAATACTCTAAGGACTCATTATGCCCGAAGGTCATTCTAAAAATTTCCTCTTTAGTGTCTCTGGACCTACAATAGTCCCTATAATTTTTTTTGAAATCATGTTGCATCTAAACCCAGGTGGTGGTGCTAGCCCTAGGTAAACCCATGAACCAGCGCAGAGCTGCATCCTTGAGAGTGGATGGGAATAATTTCAACTTATGATCATTAGTGGTGTAATCATAAGTTTTGCATATGACAACGAACTCAAAAAAGAAAGTTTCTAGATCTTCTGAGGTCAGGCCATGGAAGTGAGGAAGAGCATAGGGGCTTATGTTTTTCATCTTGGCATCCACATTGGTTTCTCTGATGGGAAAAACACCCTCAATTCTTTCTCTATCTCCTCTATCATTTCTATGTTCAACCATTAGGTCAGTTGGAATGGGTTCTTCTTCTTCTTCTCCCCTTGTAGGCTCTTCAAAAATCTCTGGTTGTTCGCCTAAGGGTTCCTCCAATTCACAGCCACTGAAGAAGAGGAAGGTTGGCTATTTGATGTGGTGGGGGTATTTGGTAGAAATTTCCTAAGTTATGCATATTCCTATGAGGCATGAAGGAAGTGTTTTTGTTTTGTTTTGTTTTTGAAGCTTTAAGACTAATTGTAGAACTAAAAAGACAAATTTAATGGAAACTAAGTACTGAATGAAATCTCTTGCAGAATGGAAAGGAAATAAAACCAACTTACAACTATCTTGCAAAATTGAAACTAATAGCAGAATGAAAGAGATAAGAAATGGAAGAAAGAAAACATAAATCACATCAATTCAGACACCTCCCTGGCAACGATGCCAAAAAGTGATGAGCACCAGTATTGTAGCAAGAATGCTGCAACTCCTAGGGCTACCAACTTTACTTTATCAACCTGGGGTTTGTACAAACTTGGAGGTGATAGTAATGTATAGACAAGTAGATGCAATAGGTCTACTCTTTGTCATTGATGAGCTAGTGATAGACCTCTGGGGTTTCTCAAACCAACCTTCTATTGATTTACAAGATGTTTGATTACCAATGGAGAAAGGGGAATTTTACCCTAATTGAGAGGATTGAAATATTATCTACTGCAGTAATGAAAGATTGAAATAAATGCTTTAAATGCACCACTCATCTAGCTATTTTTGAAGAGATCTTACTTCATAAGAATTTGAAGCTAACACATATGGAGCCCTAACTATCCTAAGCATGCAATTTGATCTAATCAAACACTTGAATGTTGTGCATATGAATGGACATAATAACCTTTTTCTTTTTGTCATTTTTGTGAAAAAATGAATGCTAATTCTTCTTGATTGTATGGTAGTTGGGTTAGGTGTGGCGAGATATGCTTGTGAAGGGTCATATGGCTTGAGAGGCAAGCAGGGGTATTCTCCTATCTTTCTAGATGCATTTTTCACAAATAAGCCTCAAAACGGGCCACTATAGGTCGTCCTACAGGATCCCTTGTAAACCTAAAGGATCCAACCGAAAGAATAAGGAGTTATTTGGGCAGTGGTATGAGGCTTGGGGAACGTGAGTGGTGGAAGGAATACGGAAAGGGAGTGGTTAGGACTTCCTTAGAACTCAAACCAAAGTTTGTAGGATGGTTGGATTTGCTCAACAAGCATGGCAAGTTGTTCTTATGAAATGATAGCTCGGTTTATGAACTTAGTGGCTTTTGGCGATCATGGATGGATGATGTTAGGCTGAGATAGCTCTCATAAGGTCTTCCTCCACTATTGAAACTACTTCAATACACATCATTGGCATTTACCCATAAATCATGTCAAAACAAGAAAGATTTCCAACAACATAAGAAAACATGATTTCATCATTCATTTGCCTAGTTCATGCATGGAAATATTTTTCCTTCAAACCATGGTCCCTGAAGGGAGGACTGAGGAAAGATCCATCTTCTATCAGCCTTTTTGGTATTCCTTTATCTCTCTGTTGTGTTATTCAACAAACCCCCACCCCGCCCCCTCCCACAATTTATTGATTTAATAGTTAAAATCTATTAATAAATGGGGACCCTTTATAAAAACAAAAACAACCCTCCAAGGAAAATTTAGTACCTAGGCGCTTTCTTTTAAATTTTTAGAAATAAATCAAGATATAAATTCAAATCCCTTTAAGACTAACAATTCTCAATTTTTCGGCATATCATTGGACCAAATATGTCAAAGGTTAATTAACAAACCAACACCTCGAATTGCGATGGAAGGGATCACTGCATTTAACATCAAGGCTTTCATAAAAGAATAAAATAACAAAGCATGTCATAATATGTGAAATGTGATATTGTGTTAGAGCAAGTCAATACTCATCGCATTGTGACACTTTACTTGAAAGCCAAACTTATGAACTACAAAATTTTGTGAAGTGCGATAACACCCAGACCTGATAAAAACAAATGTTATAAACTACAAGTTAAGTCTAGCGCGTAGTAAAAAGGAACTTTATGAAGTAATTATTCATTTAGGCAAATTACACTCTAAATAATGAAAAATATGCTGCTCACCTTGCATCCTGTAAAATTCTAAATAGCTCTTGAAAAATGCATAACCAAAAATGTGATAGTGCGATTTGCGATATTGCAATAATCTTATCACAATCTCATAATCGGAATTTTTGCACTTTAAACTCGCCACCTTAAAGTTTTTTCCTTCCCATTTGCGATGCGATAATTTAATGAGTAATAAAAGAAATAATAAGATACCTTATTAAGTATTTAATAAGCTTAATGATAGTTATGTTAAGAGCGGCTCGACGTGATACGGTATCTTTTTATTTGCGTTTTGAATAAAAGCTCCTTTCTTGTCATGTTTTGAGGTTAACTATATCATTTAATTCTCATTGTCATTCTCATTGTTTGTTTATCCGATAACTTCCATTTTCTCCATTTCAGGAAACCTTCGCAGAAAACATCATTAGAAAGAATGGTGAAGAAGTGAAAGGCGATCACATCTGAGAAATCAGACATGGTACTACTTTTCTCTAATACCACATGCAGCAAGGATAGAGGAACCACGACATGGGAAGTGATGTATAACCTGTTAGAGAAAGATGAGCCCAGAACACTAGTAACAAAGGTTACGACTGATGCCTAGGAGTCATCTGACGCCTCCTATTTCGAGACAGCATGTTCATTCTTGCACCGAATAGCTGCGAGAACAAAGATAATACCATACACGGATATGGTCAAATGGGTAATTGATGAGGTAGAAATCTTAGACAAAACCTTCAACAATAAAAGGAAACAGCTCATGGGGTCTTTCTCACCAAATAGCCTACTACTAATGTACCAGTTGTTAGAGCCGCAAAAGCTCTACAACAAATAGTTCCTTGAGAAATTCACCAAAGAAAATGAGGACCTATCAAACGTCACATAGACCTAGAGATCAAGCAGAGGAAAACTCAAACAACACAAAATTGGTATGTACTCAATGGCAACCATTTCTCCCCCTCATAGTTTCGCAGTAGTAATGATATGTAGGTTATTCGGTAAACTTGATAGCACCAAATTTTCCATGGAATGGCTCCCATTAATAGATGCAGCAATTAATGCAATGATTATGAACTGGGCTCAAATTTTATCAGGTAATTTGGCGAAGACCATTATGGAATATAGAAGGAAAAGAAGTACTTCCATAAGGATTTCCCCCCCTTTCTTTATGAGTGATTTTGTTATGGATGCAATTTGTTTTAGTTCTTAGTTTCCGAATATGGGATGGAAATGGACTATACAGAACTCGCTTCCTATCCATATATACGATTAAATTTTGTGGGATTACCAATTCCACCCCCATTTTTATAAAATATGTCAAGGTTTTATGCTACCTATTCATAAAGCATTTTTTGATAGAACAACCCCTAGGTTTTCTAAAGAGGCCGAAGTAGATATCTTTCTAGTAGCAAGATGGTTTGGGGAAGAGACATTTACCTACATTAGAGTTTTTTGGAGCATTTCTTCTCTCCATGTCCTCCCATATTATGTCCCTGACAAACTCTTGGCTAGAGAAATAGCTTACTAGACTGTAGGGGAAGGTGGCTTAACCAGAGGACTGAAAGAGAAAAAGAAATACATTTGTCCAACCTTCCCATTACAATGTGGTGCTTTCACACTACACGACTATGGAAATGCATTGAAGGAAGAAGTGATTATTATGTCTCTGAAATTAGCTACTGTTCCAGGAAGGCAATACAACCCAAATCACACTGTTAAGGAATTTACTACTATGGTAAAAGTCAAACAATTCACCCTTGAAGAGGATGATTTTGATGACCTCTTCCTACAAGTAGAAACATTTTCATAAGTTATTCATATGGCATCACTATTTTTGACCCCAAAAGATATTAATGCTTTCCATGTATACAAAAATAAGAGACTATCAAAGGTCCCACTGGACCTACTGCAGATTGAACCAATAAGAGAACCAACTCCCAGTGTAAGATTGGAGGGAAGTTCCAAAGAGAATTTTGAAGAAGAACCCCAAGAAAAGACGTCTCATGAGTTAGAGCACTCAGAGTGACAACCTCAAAATGAAGGAGGAAACACAAATAAAGAGCCTGAGAAAGACACAACTGAAAGTACAGAGGAGAAGGCTAAGCAGGCCTTAGCAAAGAAAATGGTAGAATTTTCTTCTACTTCAAGTCAGTCAGGAAAATCTTGAATCATTGACTTGGAACAAGAATTGGAACAGTTCAATAAAAATCTCCATATAGACAGAAATCTTGAGAAAACATCTGAACTGCGAACTCCCAAGCAAACCCAGCATAAAAAAAATCTAGAAACTATAGGGGAAGGAGCTATAGGTACCCAAGACATTAAGATTATTCTTGCTCCTCCTACTTCCAAAATTGTCTTAAGAATTGAAGAAATACCCACATTAGATATATTCTATAGTCCTACCCACAAGGTTGTAGTGAAAAGACAAAGGAAGAAAAGGAAACTAGACACCACCATTGTTATGACTCTAGAAAATGAACCAATGGATATCATGTGGAAGGACACGCCTATCGAACCATCAGAAAATCTCACAAAGCTATCACAATTCGTAGAAGCTTATGCCACAACCATCATCGATAAGGCAACAAAATTTTGAATGTTGTTGAAGGAGAAACAATAGAAAATTCGACTGCTAGAAGTACAATTAGCCCAAGGAAAAACTAATCAGCAAGCAAAATTACAGGTATCCCAACTTCAAAGAGAATTCGAGCAGATGAGGATATAACACCAGGCCAACTTAGCAGAAAAGGATTCACAAATACAAGCCATGATAGATAAATTCAAAGACAACCCGCGAATTGATGAATTCATTAAAGAAGAAGTCACCCTCAATTCCCAATTAATGCAACAAGAGGAAGTATTCTGCCAAAATATTTTGCTAATAAATCCTTTCTGTGAAACCAATGATAAATTGACGAACCAAATAATTGATATGAGGCTTGAGTACAAAGAAATCCACAAAAGGGTTTTTGAATTTATCACCTGGCAAAGGCTGAACTACCAAAGCTGGAAGAGTCTCACAAAGATATTCTGTTTATGGATTGGGATTCTCGTTTGAAACAGGTAGAAAGGGCAACAATGATAGTAGCAGGAGCAACAAGTAGCATAATAGAGGTCGTAAATGAAAACCTTCATGGTGCCAATCTTTTCAAAGAGTGTGTACCAGGGTTTCTACCATATGTCAAGCAACTAGAAGAACAATGGAAATAGACAATGTCAGAAAAGGAAGAGGCTATTAAACAACTAACCAACCTGAATTGGGAGGCATATTGGCAGTTTCTAGTAAAACCACACAACCATTGGATGACTCTAAGGTGTTTAACAACCTCTACACAAAATATGGTGCCAACATTGACAAAAGCCATATTTTTTGGGCAATTAAAATCTACAATCAGCCAGCCACTTCAACTCAAGCCAATAACTGATATTTGCGACCTTAGAGATCAAGTTCAATGGAGCTAGTCATCAATTTATTTTTATTTTAAGTTTTATTTTTTCTCATTTCGAGGAAGGTTGTTTGAAACCTCCTCAACTATTTTTGTAATAATCTATTTTGAGACATATATTTTAGTATTCAAACCCCTCTCATGCATTTAGAGAGGGGTCCAGAAATTTAATCAAAAACACTTTTCAAAACATTACACTTCTATACTTTTGAGGAGGTTTTGATGAAATGAATGGAACATGATCTATTTTTTTTTAAAATATCTAGCATGCTCTACTAAAATTCACTTTTTTACTCTTAGAATGTGTTGGATATAATGAAATTGGGTCAATATTGTTGAAACATAGAGGACTTATCATATATGGTACTTTTATCGTATGATTATGTTTTATTTATGTATTATGCAATAATTCTTCTTTCAATTGTTTTGTGTATGGAAGTTAGAATTATAATTTCACATTATTGCACTTCTGTATGATGTTAGCTCTGATTTCATTTTGAATACATGAATGATTTTTATATGTGATATATTTCTCTCAATTGTTTTTTCCAACTATTTTTCCAAAAAAATTATCATTAAAAGATTTCATTTCTTTTGGCAGTTGAATGATATTTATTACCAATTGTTGTAAGACATCATTATAGATCGCATATCGTATTTTATTCCCAGGTATATTTATATTTAGATAATGTTAGATTAAAGATATATACATGTGTTTAGTAATTAGATTAGATTACACTTAGCCGAAACATTTCCCGTTACATCCTATATCATCCCATCAACATTATCAAATCAACCCTTTCTAGGAAACTAGTCCCATTATCCCTAGTCAGAGCCACTATACTAAATGGAAAAGGAGTTGCTTTCAAGATTCAGACTGGGTGGTTTTACCCCATGTGGTTTTACCTTCATGTAGATCTCCTCTTCCAGATCCCCATGAAGAGATGTTGTCTTCACATCCATCTGTTCTATCTCAAAATCGAAAGTAGCGACAACAAATAGAAGGAATCTAATTGAAGCTACCTTAGCAACAGGAGAACAAATATCACCAAAACCAATTCTCGACACCTGGGAATAACCTTTTTCTACCAACCAAGCTTTTTATTTCTCCACCTTTCCTTCTGCATTTGTCTTTTTCTTGAATGCCCATTTGCTGCCAATGGGCTTCCTTCCAGCCGAAAACTCCACCAAATCCCACACCCCATTTTTGTGCAAAGTTTCCATTTCCAACCATGGCCTCTTTCAAGAGTTTTCCATCCTCTGAATCTACTTCTTCCTTCACAGTTCTGGGATCATCATCAGTAACAGATAAATAAAAATTTGAACAAAAAGCAAATGGACTATACCTTTCTGGCTACCTTCTTTCTCAAACTGATCTTCTCACACACGGAGTTTGTGGCTCTTCATCTTCTGATTCCTCTTCTGTTGTAGAGTTTGATTCTTCCTCCTTAAGCTCAAACTCTATCTTCTCAAGTTCCTTTGGTTGGACTCCATGTTTAATAAGATCTTTCACCTCTCTGAACACCACATCTCGGCTGTACACAACCTTCCTTGTTACTAGGTTCCAAAGCTTATAACCTTTAAACCATCCTTATACCCAATAAAGATGCACTTTTCATATTTACTATCCAACTTGGTTCTTTTATCCTTTGGAACATGTACATATGCATCACATCCAAATACCCTCAGATGTGAAAGAGAGGGTTTCTTACCAGTCCATACCTCTTGTGGAGTCTTATCCTCCAACGATGATGAAGGTGATATGTTGACTAGGTAATATGTTGTCTCCACCGCCTCTGCCTAGAATTCCTATCCTAACCCGACACCACTGAGCATGCTTCTTGCTTGTTCCATCAATGTCTTGTTCATTCTTTCTGAAACTCCATTTTGCTCAGGTGTGTATAGAGTAGCCTTCTGCCATGTTTTTTTTTTTCTCTGTAAGACTAGGCTAATATATATTACAAAAAATCAAAAGTTACAGCAAAATTACACCAGGGCCGTGGCCCTGCATCTCCAGCGAGATTTTTCTCCATGAAAGACCCTTCAGAGTAGCATCATTACAAAATTGAGGCATCTGAATCGACATAGCCAGCGTTTGAATCGACACAATAAACATGTAAACCGCCACAATGGACATGTGAACCGACACGATGGACTGACAAACCGACACGATGGACACATAGACTGACACGGTGGACATATAATCCGACATGGATGACACATAGACAGACCGACAGAGAGAGCAGTAAATCGACAAAGAGCTTGAAAGACAAACAAAGAGTTGCTTTCCTGGCAGCGGAAGACAGAGTGACGGAGGTGCTAGTCCTCATCGGTTGTATGGGGCTCATCCTTCGCCGGTCCTTTGAGCTTCTGCGAGACCTCCATATCCTTCGCCGGTCCTTTGAGCTTCTGTGAGACCTCCATATCCGAGCGCAGCGACCGCTGAACCGGCTCACTAGGGCCAGCTTCCTCAGCTTGAGTTGCTTGGGGAGAGTCAGCTTTGGTTGGCCTCCGCATATCGACCGCGGGAACCTGCATATCAACCACTGGCACGCCCAGGTTGTCCAGAGGCCCTCTGTGATTGTTACAGTGTTCCACCATGACGGAGACGATAAGAGTGTTGTTCTCAAGCGTGCAGGGGATCCGGTAACGAACAGCCGGGTGCTCCAAATGACCACATTCTGGAATTTCTCCCCACCCACGCACAGTGCCGCGTCCAACAAGTCTGTTCGAGCCTCTGTTATGCTCAGGAGTAATTTCCACCGAGGAGGAGGGCGAATTGACTGGGCGCTGAGTGGCAGAGCGGCCCCTGGAACCTCCCCGGCGACTGCTCATCCTGAGCCTCTCCCTTTGCATTGTCAAATTACCCTTCGGACAAGAATTCCACTGAGTAATTGTGCTCTGAACCAGAGAATGTTCCTCCTCTGCCAGCGTCTGCTCGGATTTCTTGCAGGAATGAATCCAGGCGACCGGGGGAGCGAAGATAATGAGCGCCATTTGCCTCGATCTCAGCTGCACAATGAATGCCCTCTGAACCAGCAATAAAACCAAGTTAACTGAGCCTCCCATCGCATTTAATTCCGTTGCGGTCTGGTGTGTCGTGGCTCGTCCGGGCTTACACCTGCCCACGTGACGAGCCACATCCGACACCTGCCCATCACGCCATTTCATCACCCGCATCCGGGATAGCCTTCTGCCATGTTATATCACACTTCTTATAGAATTATTCAAATTCCTTACTGCAAAACTGTCCACCGTTATCTGACCTCAACACCTTTATCTTCTTCTCTGTCTAGTTTTCCACCAGAGCCTTAAATTCATTAAACTTGTTAAAGACTTCAGATTTCTTCTTAAGGAAATATATCCATGTATTCCTTGAGAAGTCATCTATAAATGATACATAGTACACAGACTTACCCAGTGATGGAACCTTTGTAGGTCCAAACACATCACTGTGCACAAGCTGTAATATATGTTTCGCCCTCTTAAAACCAGAGGGGAAACTTACCCGATTGTACTTCCCATATACACAATTTTCACAGAAATCAAAATCCAGAGAGCTATTACTCATACCTTCTATCATACCATTACCATGAAGTATTCAAATTCCCTTCTCTCTAATATGTCCAAGCCTTTGATGCCATAGCATGGTCTTCTGTCCATAGACCACTAGATTTTCTGCTCCACTTTTAGGAACCACAGAACTATTGCACCCATCAACAATAGTGCTACCTTGTAGCTTGTACAAAGTTCCAATCTGAACTCCCCACATCAATACCAGTTCTCCGTGAACCATCTTGCAAGTATCGTTCTCGAACACTGCTTTTACACCTACATCATCCAACTTGCTTACAAAAATCAGATTTCTGGCCAATGCAGGAATATGTAGAACACCCAGAAGTGTTCTAACCCTTCCACCTTGTAACTTCAACTTTAATTTTCTATGACCAATGATTCTAGCCTTCCTATCATCCCTTAAGAAGACATCACCACCATTGTATTTCTCGTACTTGTAGAACCACTCTCTATGGGGAGTGCAGTGAAAGGATGCACTAGAGTCAATCAACCATGCCTCATGATCTACACGTGTACTTGAAGAAGAGAACTACACATCCCCACCTTCATCTGAGGTGGTTTTCACCTCTACAAAAGGAGCATCATCAGATCCCTTTCCTTTATCAAGAGCTTTAGATTTACAGTCCCTTTTGTTGTTCCCTTCCTTTCCACATTTCCGGCAAACTACGTTTACAGGTTTTCTTGGAGATTTAGATCTCCCACTCGATGACTTATTTTTGTTTCTATTCTAGGACAGTCCTCATATAGACAATGCATCACCATTTTGGCTGTCCATATTTTTCCATCTCATCTCCTCCATCAACAACGATGAGATTATTTCATCAAACTACAAGGTAGGTGCATTGCTACCTATTGCAATAACCAGACTATCCCACGAATCTGGTAGAGAACACAACAAACTGATGCACTTATCTTCATCTGAAATTTTAATATCAACAAATAATAACTAACTTACCACAGTATTAAATGCGTTCAGATGCTCTGTCACCAAGTCTCCATCTTTCATCCTTAGGTTATACAACTTTTTCCGTAGAAACAGTTTATTCACCAGAGACTTAGATTGGTACAAAGTCCCTAATTTGTCCCACAAAGCCTTAGTTGTAGCTTCCCCTGATACATTCAGTAATACTAAATCTGAGACACACAATCGTACTGTGCTCTTTGCCTTTCGATCCAACTTCTTCCATTATTCATTGGACACTCCTGTTGGTTTAATATCTAGATCTACCGCGATCCACTAATCTTTATCTACCAACAGATCCTCCATCTTGAGTTTCCACAACTCAAAACTCTAACCATTAAATTTCTCGATCTCTATCTTTCCACTACTCGCCATCTTCTTTCACTACCAGAATCGATCCAGCATATCTCCCAGTGAATAGGGTCTACCACAGGCCCGAGCAAAACCCCTCAACAACAAAGGCATCCCCTTGAAGCCAAAATAGCTCTGATGCCAAATGTAGGTTTTAACCACGTATAGAAATTACCTGCATACTATTTCTAAAACACAGAAAATAAACAATGAGAGAGCATAACACATAAACACATATAAACAGATATTTTCCCCCATATCCAAAAACCTGGACTACCAGATTGATTTTTCATTATGTTCCTTTCAATGTTACAGTACATATTTATGCATGTCGAATCATCCAATACCATGGACCGAAAACCATTGCGTCCAAAACCATGGACTGAAAAACCATCGCGTCCAAAACCATGTGTGAAAACCATGCCCAAAACTATAGGTAGGTCCTCCCAACCTAATATAGGGTCCAAAAAAAAATTTCCCGGGGCGGTGCCCTGGATCTCGTAGAGGGTGGCTACCTGCCCCCCTCAAACCCCTTGGATAAGTGGGGCTGCCACCCCTTCACTACACAACGAAGGTGGGGCTCCGGCCCCCCTCTAACCCCTCGGTTAACTACGTAGGCTAGTCATGGAAAGAATATAACACAACCCAACACATACAAGTTCAAAAATTGAAGGGAGGCTCTTTTGTTTTGGGTTTTCTGCAGCACAAGTAAAGGTTGTGTGATGGCCCAAAACAACTTAAGGAGGGGAGGATGTTGGTACACTAAATTTCTTCATTTTTAACCCTTTTTCCCTTCAAAACCATAAACTTAGACCTTTGTTTTAACCTTACAAACCTCCCTATTCATGCACTAGCCTGAGAATCGTGACTTTTCCTGCACTAGCCTTATATTTCATGTTTAAGGGTTATGAATGCGCTTAATTAATAATTTTCATAGATTTTGTACATTTAAATCTTTGCAACTAATATTTCTCTTCCTAAAAGTATTTGATAGGTAATGTATCGATCATCTCTTTAGCATGGTCAAGTGCAGATAGGATTCGTGCACCATTGGTGAATCTTTAACTTCCGTGACAACTCACCACCCCATGCGGAAACCGTGTTCTAGAACAATCAACTCGAGTTGAGATCAGAGGAGAGAGGAAATTCAGGGATAGATAGAGATTGGGTCGCCGGCTGAATACCTAGAATATCATTTTGTTATATCCGAAAGGCTTAGTATGAATTGTTATTGTTATTTTGTTATAGCCGAAAGGCTTAGATTGGAACACTTGATGTAATTGGTCATGGTCGGAGGCCTGAATGAATGTATAAAATATAAGACACAGATAGAAAATGGTAGCGAGTGATAGCTATAGCAAGGACATTGTGATTTCGTTCTTCTATAATTTTAGTAGTATCGCCCTCGTTCTGGGCTGGATTCGAACTCATGATGTATATTTGCTAATTATTAATAGAAAAGGATTTTTCCATGATTTCTCAATCTTTCATTGTAATTTTGTGTTGATGCATTGATTAAGAGCTGAATATTTACGTTCTTAAACAAGGAAACGAGCTGGTGGACTATGGCACAACCATCCCAGCTCGTTTTCCCTCGTGTTCTTCTTTTTCGATTAAGGTGTGTTAATTTCGTTTAATGCAAAGTGTGAAGTAAATAGATGCTTTTATTCTTCTACAAAGTTTAAATCTGATTTCAATATTTTATGATGGATCTATGGTGTGCATGCTCGATTGAGTTTAATTTTATGATTTCGTTCCTTGAAGTTTAATCTCGTTTTTTCCTGGATCATGTAAGCACACATTCCTACACTAGTGCATTTATAGTTTCGCAGATTGATTTCTTTGGTTCATTATAGTAATAGTATTTTACTCTTATATGGTTGATGAACCTTAATGCGATTCTACAGTGTGTGGTTTTCATTATGAAGTGTTCTTGATATCTTGACTTAAACATGCTTTTGCTAATTTGAAACTGAATGTCGTTGTGACAAACTAATCTGTAACTCTAATTCCTACTGTTTAGGAAAGATCAAACTTTATGGGTAATTATTCTTAAAGAGGACCTTTTTGAGTTAAGAAGGTTATGAATGCAGATCAACTCATTTGAATAACTATTACAGGATTGAAGCCTGCTGTCACAATTAGATGATCTCTTTGGATTGCATGAAGAAGTTCCTTGACTAAGGAAGAGTGCGCTTTGACTTTGGAAGAATTCTTGTTTTAGATATTCAGATTGGTTGAAGCATCTTTTGGTTTGAGGAATTTATTTTGAGGTTCTTTTCCTAAGTTAACAAATTCTTCATTTTTTTTATAAGAAGGATTGGAAAACTTGGTGCAGGAACCTCTGTCCTGGTACAAGAATTGATCTCCTGGTACAAGAACAGAGTGTTCTAATAATGAGGCTTAGAGCTCCAGCATGAAGCTAAATCTTCAGTACAAGTGTAAAATATACTTTTAGCACCTAAAATTTGTTCTGGTACTAGTGCAAGCACATTGTAGAAGTACATAATAATATCTTAGTGTAGGGAGAAAGATCTATAAGAAGTCAGATATCTTCAAGGGTCCAATTATTAACATGGCACACAACTATACTGAAGATAAACATAGATTTACATTTTCATTAGTCAAATATTGTTTGCAAGAAGTTTGAGAGTTCCTTTCATTTATTTTCCTGCAAAAGTACTTTCTTTTGCAGTTTAACACTAGAATATATTTTGTGTGAATTGTTGGGTGATATTATTTTTTTGGTTCTGCAAGATTACAATTAAGGAACTAGGAATAGAATTTTGAAAAGTTCATATCATTTCCAGCATTTCTTGTGCTTTGTCTCCAAGTTTACAAAACCCCTAGGTTGACAATTAAGTGTTGAAGGAGTCTGCCTAACCGCAATTCCTGCATCCAACAATAAATGATGCATTCAATGCCCCAATTGGACAAGTAGTTTAGGATCATCTTCAACCTAGATTGGTGTTTGGTATAAGAAACATAGATATTTCTTGTCATTTTAGTAGAGACATGATTGAAATTCATATAGATTTTCGGTCCAAGATTGATAATTTGTCTATTGTGCAAATTTATTAAAGGTGCAATGAATGATATCCTTGTATTCAAGTTGTGAGATGGCATGAAAAGCCCATTTTTAAAACATGTAAGAGTGAGAAAGGCTCTCACCAATTTTCTTGCTTTAACAACATGGAGCTAGGTGAACAAACAGAGTTTCTAAGAGTTTTGACACAAGTTGAAGAGATGCTAATAGCACGGGTAAATTCAATATTGCAAGTGACACATGCTCGTGGTGGTAAATATAAATATGGCAGCCATACAATAAGTTTTCTACAAGATATATCTTTGATTGCAAAGAAGCTTCCATGACATGTTAAACAAATTGATTTTGTGACTGTGAGAATATGTGGTGTTGAATCGAAATATTATGAATGTTATGTGAAGAGATAGTTTATCATGGATGCATTTCTTTACAAAATCCAGATGGATAAATATTACAAGGATGTTGAAATTGATATGGATTTAGTTATTTATTTCCTAGAAAGACCTACCGATGTCTCTAGTAGGCTACAATATGTCAATAGCATTCTTGATGAAATAGGTAGATCTAATGTGGAGTTTGAAGAGGGGGGGACTAATTCTTCGCACTCTCATCCATCATTATTTCTTTTTCACTTTCCAAATGAATGCAGGGAAGTGGATCGAATACGAAGATTTATTGAAAATGTAGATTCAATAGTCGATGAACCTTTGGAATGGCCAGATATTGGTATGTATCCCATAAGCGAATACAATACTGAAGGGTTGTTAGACATGGAATTCCCCACTTTATTCCTCACAGGTGATGTTGATTGGTTGCATCCACATATTTGCAACGTTGAAATGCATGAATATGGTTTTCATATATTTAGTTATTATGATCAAATATTTTTTATCCATCCTTGGTTTTGATATTTCCTATTGAATATGACTATGTGCCATTGTAGCCAAGGAACAAAATATTTCTTTTTTAAGAAGAATATTCATGAACATTGAAAATGCACTTGTAATTATTCAAGAGTTCCCTCAACAACTTTGTGCTCTGCTAAATAGTAAATTTGTTGAAAAATTAATACATTTTGGTTCTTCTCTTAGGGGAACAATATCATATTGGAAAAAGTTTCATTTTGAACTCATTGACATGATTACCCAGTTGGGTTGCCCTACTTTGTCTTTTACATTAACTGCAACTGATACAAAGTGGCCTAATTTGCATAGTCTTATGCCTTCGAAAATCCATTTTCACTGAAAAAATGAGCATGAAAAAATATTTTGAAAATGTTATTCAATATCCACATATCTAGTTTCTAATTATATGCACCAAATATTTAATATATTTCATGGGTTAGTTTTGTAGAAATATTTTGGTGCCAAACTTTTGGTATAACTTTATTCTCATTCCCTTTTTTCATGTGTTGTTGGATTTCGAACAAAATATTTTTTTGTTGTTTTTGGTTTACATATATTAATTGCATGTTTATTTTTGTTAGGTACGAGAAGCAGCATAGAGGTTCAACACACATCCATGATTTCCCCTGGTTTCCTGGAGCTCCCAATATGGAAACGTTGGATTGGTCCAACCCTTCGAACATTGAAGTAATAAAGCATTATTTTGAAAAATATGTAACAACCTGGAATCCACATGACATGTGTCGTCAAGATTTCATGATCCCTCAAAGTCCGAATGACGACCCATGTCTTTTAAATACTCAACAATTTTTTTTCTGGCAATGCTAAAGAGGATTATGAGCATTTCGTGAACCGAATCCAAAGGCACATGAAATGAAGTGTGGATTCTTGTTCATGAAAAAAGGTTCAATCTATTTGTGTTGCTATGATGGTCCATGGGAAATTCATGCTGAGTCAACTCTGTACATGGATGAAAAATGGAAAAAGAGATATGAACCAACACAAAATGATGACTATATATATAATGACAATGCAAATATTTTGACAATGTGGCGAGAAAATTTTGATTGTCATCCAATTGTCTCTCGACATGTAGTTTTGAAATATATTACAAAATATGCTTCAAAGTCAGAAAGAAGATCGAAAATTTATCATGAAATGTTGACAAGAGTTGCTAGTGCAAGTGGATGTGAGGCTCTTGTGTTGTCTATGTATAGAAGGTTCCTTGTTGAAACACTTGTTGAGCATGACATTGGAGCTCAAGAAACCTGCTATATGTTGCTAAAGCTATGTATTGTTCCTTTTAGTAAAAAAATTCCCTTTAAACGTTGGCAATTTTTTTACAAAAATCTTATATTGCATTGTGATGAAATTTTTTGTGGAAACAATTTTTTCGAGGTATATCAAATGCGACCCCCTTTTCTTGGAACATTTGTGCTTGATAGAAACAACAAGATCATGGAGTTTTAATGTCGGGTGTAAACGAAAGCCATGGAGATCATGATATGTCTTTTCTATTGCTCATCTGGCCACGATTTTATCTTGTTCCGCTAATGAGTCAGAAGAGTTTGAAACATTTTGTTGCACTGAGTTTATTTTCTACAATTCGTTTCATGACATCTCTTTGGATATAGGGCTTACAAGTGAAACAATCATTGAGAACTAGAGGAGTTTAAGATATCGTGTGTGGCATGTTGATCAAACTCCTTTGCGGAATGGAAACAATGAATAAGATGTTGATCCCCTTATGCATGAAGAGAATTTTGATCGAGATTCAAAAGAGTGGCATATTTTTTCTCAAATAGTTCCTCCAAACAATGTAGACATTTTTTACCTTGTGAATATTGGTAGAAGGGACTTTGATATTCATTATAATTGGTAGGAAAAAATTGTGTCAAATGATATTATTGAACAAAAAATCTATTTTATAAAAAATTCATAGTCTGCGGGTGTTGTTAATGGCAGCTAAGTTGGGGAGACAATTTTGTTTCCTTCCTCTTTATCAGAGAAACAACGAGCTTCTTTTGAAATTATTTTTCAGTACTTTTTTAATGGTGGGAATGATGATCCTTTAAAAATGATTATTCAAGGAACTGCCAGAATGGGCAAGTATTCTCTTATTCATTGTATATCTCATGTTCCTTCTACTTCAACAATGGATGATAGAGGTCCACTATTATTTTTTGCTCCAACTCACATAGTTTTTCTTAATATACATGGAAAAACAATACACTCTTCTTTGAAAACTCATACGAAGATAAGAAACCACTAAATGGCTAGGCTCTAGCAATTTTTTAAGAAGAAATGAGGCACGTTCGATATATTTTGATTGATGAAATGAAGTTTATAGGTCCAAGTGTTGGGTTCTGTTATATTCTTTCCATGTAGTTAACAGGGGGTTCGAAGGGCACCCGTAACCCTACTTTATGGGGTTCGGGGCAGCGCCCCGGAGAATTTTGGTTTTGGACCCTATGTTAGGTTGGGCGGACCCACCTATGGTTTTTTGCATTATTTTCGCACATGTTTTTTGGACGCAATGGTTTTCGGTCCATGGTATTGGATGCTTCGGCATGTATAAATATGTATTGTAACATTGAAAGGAAAATAATGAAAAATCAAGCTGGTAGTCCCAGTTTTGGGATCTAGTGGGAAAATCTCTGTGTATATGTGTTTTATGTGTTATGCTCTCGCATTGTTTATTTTTTTGTGCTTTAGAATTCGTATGCAAGTAATTTCTGTATGGGGTTAAAACCTACATTTGGTATCAGAGCTGTTTTGGCTTCAAGGGGACACCTTTGTTGCTGAGGGGTTTTGCTTAGGCCTGTGGTAGACCCTGTTCAGTGGGAGACCTGTGAGATCGATTCTAGTGGTGAAAGAAGATGGCAAGCAGTGGAAAGATAGAGATCGAGAAATTTAATGGTCAGAATTTTTAGTTGTGGAAACTCAAGATGGAGGATTTGTTGGTGGATAAAGATTAGTGGATCGCGATAGATCCATGTACTAAACCAACGGGAGTGACCGATGAAGAATGGAAGAAGTTGGATCAGACGGCAAAGAGCACAATACGATTGTGTGTCTCAGATTCAGTATTGTTGAATGTATCAAGGGAAGCTACGACGAAGGCTTTGTGGGACAAGTTAGGGACTTTGTACCAATCTAAGTCTCTGGTGAATAAAATGTTCCTGCGTAAAAAGTTGTATAACTTGAGGATGAAAGATGGAGACTCGGTGACAAAGCATCTAAATGCATTTAATACTGTGGTAAGTCAGTTAGCATCTGTTGATATTAAAATTTCAGATGAAGATAAGTGCATCAATTTGCTGTGTTCCCTACCAGATTCGTGGGATAGTCTGGTTATTGCAATAGGTAGCAATGCAACTTCCTTGCATTTTGATGAAATAGTATCATCCTTGTTGATGGAGGAGATGAAATGGAAAAATATGGAGAGCCAAAATGGTGATGCCTTTTCTGTACAAGGACGGTCCCAGAACAGAAACAAAAATAAATCATCGAGTGGGAGATCTAAATCTAGAGGGAGATTTAAATCTCCGGGAAAACCTGTAAAGGTGGTGTGCTGGAAATGTGGAAAGTAAGGGCACTTCAAAAGGGACTGTAAATCTAAAGCTCCTGATAAAGGAAAGGGATCTAATGATGCTCCTTCTACAAAGGCGAAAACCACCTCAGATGATGGTGGGGATGTGTACTTGGCTTCTTCAAGTACACATGTAGATCATGAGGCATGGTTGATTGACTTAGGTGCATCCTTTCACTTCACTCCCCATAGAGAGTGGTTCTGTGAGTATGAAAAATATGATGGTGGTGATGTCTTCTTAGGGGATGACAGGAAGGCTAGAATCATTGGTCACGGAAAAGTAAAGTTGAAGTTGCAAGGTGGAAGGGTTAGAATGCTTCCAGGTGTTCTACATATTCCTGCATTAGCCAGAAATCTAATTTTTGTTAGCAAGCTGGATGATGCAGGTGTAAAAATAGTGTTTGAGAAGGATACCTATAAGATGGTTCGAGGAGCACTGGTATTGATGCAAGGAGTTCAGATTGGAACTCTATACAAGCTGCAAGGTAGCACTGTTATTGATGGGTGTAATAGTTCTGTGGTTCCTGAAAGTGGAATAGAAAATCTAGTGGTCTCTGGAGAGAGGACCATGCTGTGGCATCAAAGGCTTGGACATATTGGAGAGAAGGGACTTCGAATACTTCATGGTAAAGGTATGAGTAATAGCTCTCTGAATTTTGATTTCTGTGAAAATTGTGTATATGGGAAGTAGAATCGGGTGAGTTTCCCCTCTGGAAGTAAGAGGGTGAAACAGATATTAGAACTGGTGTACAGTGATGTGTTTGGACCTATGAAGGTTCCTTCATTGGGTAAGTCTGTGTACTATGTATCATTTATAGATGACTTCTCAAGGAATACATGGATATATTTCCTTAAGAAGAAATCTGAAGTCTTTGACAGGTTTAAATAATTTAAGGCTCTGGTGGAAAACCAGACAGAGAAGAAGATAAAGGTGTTGAGGACAGATAATGGTGGAGGGTTTTGCAGTAAGGAATTTGAAGAATTCTATAAGAAGTGTGGTATAGCACGGCAGAAGACTACTCCATATACACCTCAGAAAAATGGAGTTGTAGAAAGAATGAATAAGACGTTGATGGAAAGGGCAAAAAGCATGCTCAGTGGTACTGGGTTAGGACAGGAATTCTAGGTAGAGGTGGTGGATACTGCATGTTACCTGGTCAATAGGTCACCTTCATCAGCGTTGGAGGATAAGACTCCACAAGAGATATGGACTGGTAAGAAACCCTCTCTTTCACATCTGAGGGTATTTGGATGTGATGCATATGTACATGTTCCAAAGGAGAAATGAACCAAGTTGGATAGTAAATCTGAAAAGTGCATCTTTATTGGGTATAAGGATGGTTTAAAGGGTTATAAGCTTTGGAACTCAGTAACAAGGAAGGTAGTGTATAGCTGAGATGTGGTGTTCAGAGAGGTGAAAGATATTATTAAACATGAAGTTAAACCAAAGGAACCTGAGAAGATAGAGTTTGAGCTAAAGGAGGAAGAATCAGACTCTACAGTAGAGGAGGAATCAAAAGATGAAGAGCCACAAACTTCGGCTATGAGAAGATCAGTTCGAGAAAGAAGGTAGCCTGAAAGGTATAGTCCATCTAGTTTCTGTCCAAATTTTTCTTTATCTATTACTAACGATGATCCTAGAACTGTGAAGGAAGCAGTAGATTCAGAGGATGGAAAACTCTGGAAAGAGGCCATGGTTGATGAAATGGCATCTTTGCACAAAAATGAGGCTTGGGATCTGGTGGAGTTGTCGGCTGGAAGGAAACCCATTGGTAGCAAATGGGTGTTCAAAAAGAAGACAAATGCAGAAGAAAAAGTGGAGAAATACAAAGCTCGGTTGGTAGCAAAAGGTTATTCCCAGGTGCCGGGAATTGATTTTGGTGATATTTTTTCTCCTGTTGCCAAGGTAACTTCTATTAGATTACTTTTATCTGTTGTTGCTTCTTTTGATTTTGAGGTAGAAAAGATGGATGTGAAGACAACATTTCTTCATGGGGATCTGGAAGAGGAAATCTAAATGAAGCAATCTGAAGGCTTTGCAGCGAAGGGTAAGAAAGAACTAGTATGCAAGTTAAAGAAGTCTCTGTATGGGTTTAAAAAATCACCAAGGATGTTGTATCAGAAATTTGATACATTTATATGGGGACTTGAATTCACCAGAAGCAAAGCAGATCACTGTGTTTATTTTAAATTAATTGGTGACTATGTTATTTATCTAGTCTTGTATGTGGATGATATGTTGCTGGTTGGAAATGACAAAAAAATTATCCAAGATTTGAAGACCCAATTGTCCTCCAAATTCGACATAAAAGATCTTGTTGCTGCAAACTACATTTTGGGCATGGAAATTAAAAGAGATCGAGAAAAGAGGAAGCTCTGGTTAAACCAGAGGAAGTATGTCGAGACAATACTGCAGAGGTTTAATATGCAGGATAGTAAACCGGTGAAGGCTCCTATTCCTATAGGTGTGAGGTTATCTTCTGAACAATGTCCCAAGACATAAGAAGAGGAAGAGGACATGTCCCGTGTTCCATATGCAAGTGCAGTCAATAGCCTGATGTATGCAATGTTCTGTACTAGACTAGACATTGCACATGCAGTGGGAGTATTGAGCAGGTTTATGTCAAAACCAGGTAAGGAGCATTGGACAACAGTGAAGCGGGTTTTCAGGTATTTGCATGGCACTCGTGATTATGGTCTGTGCTACCAAGGAAGACTAGGGTTGGACAGAGTGTTGGATATTTTTGGCTTTGTTGATGCAGACTGGGTTGGAGATCTGGATCAGAGAATATCTACAAGTGGGTATGTGTTTAACCTATTTGGAGGTGCAGTTAATTGGATGAGTAAGAAACAATCTATAGTGGCACTATCAATTACAGAGGCAGAATACATGGCAGCCACTCATGCAAGAGAGGAAGCAGTTTGGTTGCAGAGATTGTGTTCAAGTATGGGGTTAGTACAAGAAGCTATAAGGATAGACTGTGACAGCCAAAGTGCAGTTTTCTTGGCAAAGAACCCTGCATATCATTCAAAGACAAAGCACATTGATGTTCAGTATCACTTTGTGAGGGATATGATAGAAGACAAAAAGGTGTTGCTGGTAAAGGTGGACACTTTGAAAAATACTGTAGATGCATTGACAAAATCTGTGAGCTCTGAGAAGTTCTGTTGGTGTAGAGAGACAATGGGCATTAAAGGGCTGGGAAAATGACTAAGCTCTCTTGTGGCCCTCTATGGAAAGAAAACAACAAGTGAGAGAATGTTGGGTTGTGTTATATTCTTTCCATGTAGTTAATAGGGGGTTTGAAGGGCACCTGTAACCCCACTTTATGGGGTCCCGGGTTTGGAGACAATTTTGGTTTTGGACCCTATGTTAGGTGTTAGCCTTTTGTTGCAACAGGTGTTCATTTTTCATGATTGACATTTTTACAGGCCAAATATGTCATACTTTGCAAGCTGCAGTGTTCCATATTTCCAGAAGAGACCAAAGACGAAAGCCATGAAGTGCGCTAGTCCAAATGCCACTGCTGTATTCCAATTTTGATGAGCTGTTCCAGTATTGAAGAGTTTTTAAAAGGGAGGTCCAAACAGTCTAATCTTGGTCTCCCTAGGTTTCAATTTCCTATTTTAGAATATAGAGAATGTATCTGTCCAAACAGTTTAATCTTGGCAGATTTGTAGATAGGTAGAGAATCAAAGGGACCCAACTACTTAATCTGGGCCCTAGCAGAGATAAGGGTAGATTTAGATAGGAAAAATTCAAAAGAAAAATTGTAAAGCTGGGTCTGCAAGCCTAAGTGCACCCGAATCAAAAGAAGAAAAAATGTTAGGTGAGTAGGCTGGGTAAGTAGCTGTGCGGTTGCAGAATGAGGATGTATGATCAATTTTGTTTTACAGACTGTTTTATCTTTTCAGATCACAGTTATCAAGCAGTTTTCATCTGGAGGAGCTCAAGCTGGACATCACTAACTTCCCCTTCTTCTAATTCCCCAAGTCACTTACTAATTTCCCAAAGAGGTCAAGATCTGCTTGATTCCTCTTAATTTCATCAGTGTCCATGTCATTTGTCCTGATGAAGATCTGCCTCACTCAGGATTCTGTATTTCTCATTTATGAGTCACTTTTCCCTTGAGGATTAGCCTAAGGTCCCCTACCTTAGCGCCTGCTTATCATCTCCATATTAACTACTAACTCTAGTATATAACTCCCTATCAGTTTTCCCCTTCCCCTACTAAAACTATGTATATAAAATCCCCTATGTAAATATCCCCTCCCTGGCAAAACAACCATATTTTTCTAAGTCAGGGAAAGAACATTCCATCTGGGGCTGTTTTTAGCCCATCCATGTCATAGCAGGAGTTAGATGACACCTGGTCATGCTAACAACCTCTCCCCTAGCCCAAAAAACCCCCAAAAACCCACATTTCCGCCCTTATCCTAATTTTTTGTGCATAAATCGTCAAAACCCCCACTCAGAAACCCTAAAAAAAAACCCATGTTTATCCCTTATGCTAAATTCCCGAGCGTAAATACATTAATCCGTCTGTTTATTAACCCCCAAACCCAGTAAACCATAGTTTTACCCCCCGCCGCGCCGTATTAAAATCAGAATATTCCGTGTATATTCCCGCCCCTTATCCCTCCGCCGCCTCACCTTCGCCGCCAACTGTTGGATCGCCTGCCCCACAGATCTACAGTGGGAGGGCTTTTCCATCTCCCAAGCTGCCCGAAGGTTAGCGTCCGGGAGATGGGCAGTATTCCCGCCGTACTCTCGCCACGTGTCACCTTCTGGGCTGTGGCGGAGCCCCCTCCCCTGAAACCACCTCTGTCCAAAGGCGGCGCGCCCCAAAACTGGAAACCGCCTCCTGCCCAGTGACGTCACCCGCTTGCGTCACCCCCCTGCCCAGTCACCATGACACGTCATCCACCTGCGTGGCCTCCTGCCACTGTACCACCGAGTCACCCCGCCACGTGTCCTGCCACCGTGTCCCCTGCCGTACTTCCATGTCACCTCCGTACGTGATGACTTCATCATGCTGACATCATCCTGCCACATCATCATGTTGATATCATCGCTGACGTCACCTGCCGTACGAGGTCCGTCATGCTGACGTCATCAGCAATTTTAGCGCGAAGGGCGAAAATCGCACTACGGAGCCCCGGAATCAGTTTCTAAGGCAGTTTTTGATGCGCGATTTTGGATAAATTAGGCCAAAATGGGGAATCTTTAGGGAATCATTTCATCACGCAGCCCCTAGTAAGCCCGAAAGGCGCCGAATGACCCATTTTTCTTCGCGAAGCTTGCCAAAAGGATCAGAAGATAGTTCTAGAGGAAACAGAGGCCGAACAACAGCCATTAATTTGTGATTAGACCCACAGCAAAGGAGAAAAGCGACCCGATTCATTTGTCAGAGAGTATCAGAGGAAAGAGAAGTAGCAAAGTGTACCAGTTAAATTGTTTAATAAAAACCTTCAGTTCCCAAAGCAGATTAACATTGAATGGTCGCCAACAAAATCAAATCAGGCGGTGAAAGCCCATCCCAGCTCTCAAATCACAGTTGAAGCATTTAAGGCCACCAACTACAATGGAGAAGAGACCCACGCACAGTTATTGCAGAGACAAATTGCACCAAGCCACCGAGGACAACACATTTACTCAGTCCCCATACGGCGGCCCTCAGTGCAGCTCAAGATATTTTATGCATTTATTTCTGATAGGATTAGGTTAAAGTAATCATCTTTCTTTCAGACCTATTTAGGTCAAACTGTAAATAAGCAATTTTGAAGAGTTTTCCCTATATATACCACCCATTGTATTGTTTCAAGGGTTGGTCAATTGAGAATTTCCACTAGAGACTCACATTGTATACCTGAGTTCTTCTATAATCAAAGATTGCTGAAAGCTTTGGAGAGCAAACTGTTTGTTGTAAATGAATGTTTTGAAGATCTGAAGATGGAATTCTTGTGCTGCGGCCTGAAGCAATAAGTGCATCTTACCTCTATTTTATTGTTTACCATTATCTAAATAGCAGAAAGAAAGAATAGCTTAGAATTTGTTTAAAAACACTCTATGCTCAATTTCTGGTGTTTCTTTATGTTTTCCTCCGAATGAATTGGTTATGAATATGAATTCTTTCTGGCTCATATTTACCCATATTCACCTGTGTTGGCTGATTATCTAGGGATTCTTTACTGCCCCTAGTTAGAGCTCTGCTACCTCCCTCTGTTAAGCTGATTGAGAGATCCTTAACTGCCTCTCATTACTTAGCATTCATCCCCATCCTTTAAACCTGAAGACATTGTCTCATGCGCAGCTATCTTGCTCCATTTTCCCTTATTATGACCAAGAAAACACACCAACAGTCCTCATCATCGACTCCATGCCCAATGGTTTGAAACCCTCAGACTATGCTCTGCCTCTTGACCTGAAAACATCAATTTTCCCACCAAAACAAAACAAAAACCCTCTGAACTCAATACCTAGCCTAAAATCCCTTTTCAACAAGCTAAATCAAAAGAGAGAGCCCTCTCTGATTGCAGGTAGGCTAGAACCTGCAATCCAAAGTTGGTTTGTGGTTACTGTTAGCGCTTGAGATTTCACCCTAGGCTGAGGAAGGTAAACCTTCAAGGCAACATCAAACCATTTCACCTCGTAGCTAGCCCTACGGGGTATGAGAAGGCTCTCTCCGGTCACACTCGGTAGATCTTTCAATAGGATGAGCTGACCAAATTAGGAACACTGATATTAGGCTAGTAAACTGATAAGGAGGGTTGATTTAAAGTTTTTGGGGTTTTTTGGTGGCAAATTGAGGATCTGCAATTTTAGGGTGCGGGGATTTGACACAGTTTCTGCAGGTGGGTCTTTGGGGCAAGGTAGGAGTTTGTGTTGATGCCTTTAGCTGAGATGGATGATCAAGGAAGAAAAAAAAGAAGCTAAAGAGGGCAAAAAATGACTTTGAATCCTCTCTAGACAGTGGAAAACATAAACATTAAACAAATTTGAAAGCTGAGCATGGCAAGCATGAATTCAAACTTTATCACTTCATTTGTTCAATAAGCTGCAGTAAAGAAAGAGATGGAACACATAAACACACTTACAATTACAATAGGAGAACACACCATCAACACAAAAGTCCACAAGAATCCCAATGATGTCTGCAAAACCCTGGTCTTCCTTTTCCTCAAATTGCAGAGATACAAGTAAAATATACAATAGGAGCTTCTCCCTCAAAAGTCCAACCTTCCAACCCCTGAAAATGATTGAGAAAATACATAATATAGGCAATCCAACCTATTCCCTTGCCTCTAGGGGTCGAACTCATCCTTCTAGGAGCTGTTTCAACTAATTCTAAACTGAGCACTAGATAATAGGCAGTCAAAACAACTTGCCTCTAAAACTTAGGAAACCTATCCATGCATTAAATATTTATCATTTACATCAAAGAATCTTCTAGAAGTGATGAAGGAGAGTAAAAGCATCTAAATGCCATGAAAATTACACAAAAATCCATCATTTACATGCCCAAAACATTAAACCAAGTGAAAACAGTGTTTTTCTGGCCGAACTGGTCAAAACAGGCAAAATTCCCTGACTGGTCGCGCACATGTGCCTGACTGGTCGCGCACATTCACAGGTCTGTTTGAGGGCCTTCCCGGTGTCCAAATAAGGTGCAAGATAGCTCGTTGGAAAGGTATGCGAGTCTAATTTCCAACCCCACCGGAATTGTTGAATTTGGAGTTGATTTGACCCCTCAAAAGTCATTTCTCCCAAGACAGATTTCTGCAACTCAAAATAGGGGCAGAAAGTCAAAAATTGCATGTATTTTGAGCTTTTGGAAGCCCAAATCTCCATAAAATCTGAAACCCATCCATAGGCAAGTGTATTTTTGCATGAAAATTCCAAAAATGCAAAGTTTTCCCCGTTCTGAGTTGCCCCCATGACTGGTCGCGCGCGGGGTGAGACCAGTCAAATGGCCAAAACCTGTAAAATTCCCAAAAATGCCAAAAATGCTTCAAAAATCTCAAAATTTCTTGGGTTTGCTGCTAGGAGTATGCTAATGAGTACCATGGTGAGTGAGAGAGACCTCAGCCAAGATACGGAGTGGATTGGTCTTCTTTTTCCGTTTTTGTGCCTCGCTCAAACTCCTTGGATCTGGCGATTGTAATTTTGGAATTTCTCTAAAACCATGACACTTGTGCAAAAAGTGAAGGAGGTTTTTCTTCTTTGGCATGTTATGGACAAAAACCTCTCTCAGTTTTCCAAAATTCATCTTTGATTGCTCTGGAACATCATTTGAGTGCGACTTGTCCCGATGTGTGAAACAAGGGATTTTGTCGAAATGGAGCGAAATGAAGGGGATAGGGGGCTTCTAAATTCTTGGGGAAATTTTTGGGAGTAGGGAGGGATGTTAGGAAGTAGGGAAAAGTGGAATCGTGGAGATCGAGTGAGGGGAAGGGGTCCAAAAGGGCAAAACACAGGCCAAACCTAGAAAATTGCCAGATTGTAGCTAGAAACTAGGGTTTGTGGAAAAATGAGGAATTTGGCGGATCTAAGGGATGGGAAATGTTTGATAAGGTACTTTAAGGATAGGGAAAGGTGTATGAACATCTGGAAACAAGTTTTGCCGATGATTTGTCCATCCAAGAGAAATTGCCTTCAAAACCCTAAGAGAGGGAAATGACCTTGCCTAGGCACAACTGAAGCATGAATAAGGTGTAAAATGACTTGTTCGACACTGACATGATAATGAAAACCCTTTGAATGATGATAGGCTCAGCTGAATGATGACATGGACTGACATTTGGGCAAACCCTAGACCTAATGCCTAGTGACCAAATTTTGCTTGAAGACTCACTGAAATGACAAAATTTGACCTTGACACTCTGAGAACACTTTGTAAGAGCATATTTGATCACTGTAGGAAGGCTGGAAAGACTGACACTAACAGTTACCTCGGCCGTATCCCTTACTCCAACCTGGGGACAACCTGAGTGATAACATAATGGCGACTCCACTGGGGAATGTCCTCAGTTAATTTCACAAAGAAGGTTGGAAAAATCCCCTGTTAAAAGGTCGATTTTCTAATTGCTGTATATTTCTTAAAACTACAGATGAAGCCTGAATGTCAGCCAGGAAGCCTTTGAAACTGTTTTTGTTTTACATTGACAGAAGTAAATAAAAGCTGCTTCAATCAACCTTCATGCTAGTTTTAAGCTATACACAACCATTCCACAATCCGATCTGTCCCTTGTTAATTACAAAAATATTCCCATAAAAATACCCAAAAAATAACGATTCGGAAGCTGGCTCCCAAGAAGAATCCATGATATACAAGATCAAACCCAGATCCAGACCCTCCAACTGTTTTTGAAAATCCTAACATAATCCCAAAAATCCGCAGGAAGCAAGAAAGATAGGAAGATTTTGCTGATTGGAGTCTTGAAATAGCTTACCCTAGCTCTGTTCCAACTCCTGTCAAGGTTTTATTCCGGTCTACCCCTGTTTCCCCTTGTTCATCATTCACATCTCATAGCACCCCTTCCACACCTCCATTCGCTTCACATATTCCCATTACCACTACTGTTGTTTCCAGCGTTCCAGTTACTCCTGTGATCCCCGTTACCCCAGTTGTTCCATTAATCCCCGCTGTTCCACTTATCCCTGCCAATATGGCTAATAGATATGCAGCCCTGCAATTACCTGCTAATGCTGGGGCTTTACCTCAAGATTACCAATCTAAAATTACCTACTTTGATTCTACTAGTCCTTTCACAGCCATTCAACATACCAAAAAGATGCAAGATTATTTTGAAAACTACGAGATAGACGATGATAGTGTGAGGATGAGAATTTTTGTTCAGAGTTTAACAGGTGATGTAAGAACCTGGTTCAGATCACTTGCTGCAAATTCCATAACCACCCTAGATGAGCTTTACCAATCCTTTACTAACAGATGGGAGAAAAAGAAAGACCCCTTGCACATACTAGCAGAATATGATACAATTAAAAGAGGTCCTCAAGAGACTGTTTTAGAGTACTGTGCAAGATTCAATAATGTATATAATGCAATACCACAGAACTTAAGGCCTCCACCTGACCTTGCCTTGTACAAATTTCTGGATGGTTTTGACCCTGATATGGCGTATCAATTAAAAGAAAGAGATCCTCAGACCCTTGTTGACATGCAAAACGTTGCTGTTAGTGTTGAAGCCAACTTAATTGCCAAAAGAAACAGAGCTAGAATGGAAAGAAGAACCACTTTTAAGGAAGAACCCTCAGCCTTTGACCAGAAGCTTGATGCTATTATTAATGGCCTGCAAAGGCTGGGAGAAAGAGTAGAAAATGTCGAAAGGAAAGCATCATGGGAAGGAAAACAGTCCAATACCATAAGGAATCCAAATTTTAGGAAAACACAGAACAGAAATGCTGGTAGGTCTAACCAAGACCATGACATAAGACCCCCTTTTCAAGACAACTATGTTGAAGGATCTACTTCTAGCGAACCCATAGAGGACACTCACATGAACCTGATGGATCTAAAGGGTGAGCATAAAACTTTCCTGTCCCAAGAAGACCAGAATCAACATAACTGTAATGAGTTTCAAACTAAATCTGGTGAGTCTTTTGATTTTAAACAAGGATATGATATTGTTGTGTATGAAGTACACAAACAATATAAGCTGAGAACTAGGACCATTGACATTTCTGAACCTAGTAAAACAAAGCATGGCAAACAGCCCAACAAGACTAAAGGCAAGGTTGTCATAACAGAACCAGCTGATACAAGTGTTCCAAACCCGCATCAAGTGACTGTAGAAGACATGACAGAAATACAGCCTTCCACAGATCAGCCTTTGCCACCTTCTTCCTCGAAAGAAAGCTCGAACAGTGTTCCAAAAAACTTTCCTGAAACCGAAAAACCGCAAGCAATCAGTCCTCATAACACTGATAAACAAGAGAAAATCACAGATAATTCAAATGAAAAGGAAAAAACTGCCATTATCAACACCAAGACTCCATTGGAAAAACCATTTAATTTAGAGGCAGAAATAGCTAAGTTGAAAATATCCATTCCCCTCTCAGAACTTGCCAAACACGATGTATATAGGCAACAAATTCAAAGATCACTTCAAATGCCAGAGGTTAAGGATGATGTAAATGTTTTAGATGACACCCCAGAGCTGCTGTTTGGCCCAGAAGTTAATGGAAAATCAACACATGGACCTGTCCCACCCTTTTATGTCAGTTTGCATATACATGACAAAATCTTACACAACGCTATGTTTGACTCAGGGGCATCTCACAATCTTATGCCCAAAGCAGTTATGGAAAAACTGAACCTTGATGTTACAAGACCTTACAAAGATTTATACTCATTTGACTCAAGTCAAGTGAAATGTTTAGGCGTCATCAAAGACCTGTGTGTCTCCTTAGTCCAATATCCCAACAAGACCATCCTCATGGATGTGGTGGTTGCTGACCTTCCACCAAAGTACGGTATGCTCCTGTCAAGATCATGGGGAGCAAAGCCCCAAGGATCCCTTCAATTAGACCTTTCCTACGCTACTATTTCAGTCTTTGGGCAACCAAAGAGACTGTACAGAGAAACACTCATGAAATATGTAGTGAGTAGTGAGAGCAAGCCTGAAAATTTTCCCATCTATTCAATCCATTCTGATATGGATTCCTTTATTTTGTTTAATGATGACACGAATTCTCCAACTGGTGATGAGCCTTTGGCTCTGGAACAACAAGCGCAGATCAATGAAGAATTGGTTGCACTTACTGGTGAAACTGTCACTACAGTTAACACAACCAGCATACAAGAAGAACCTCCCCAAACAGAAACTTCAAATCTGCCCAATCCTAACTTAGCTGAAACTTTAGGCACTAACCACAAGCAAGAAATCACTTGGTATTTAGAGTTTGATGGCTCTGTTAACAAGTTAGGAGCAGGGGCAGGTGTCTGGATTCACAATACACACAACAATCATGCAGTAGGTCATGCCTACAGACTAAATTTCAAATGCACAAATAACATGGCGGAGTATGAGGCTCTGCTGCTAGGCCTTAAACTGCTCAAAGCTCTAGGAGCTGTAAAGGTGTCTATTTTAGGAGACTCTGACTTAATCATACAACAGATGAAAGGAAATTTTGTAACCAATGACAATAGAATGAGAGCCTATAGGACTGTTGCCACTAATATACTCAAGGCGTTCACTGAATTCAAGCTTGACAAAATTTCAAGAGAACATAACATTCATGCACATAGCCTAGCCACCTTCGCAAGCACATGCAAGCTTCCTTTTGACCCAAATCATCACTTCACAGTTGAAATAAAACATAGGCCCACTGTCCCGAATAACATCAGAGATTGGCAAGTGTTCGAAAATGACGTCCAGATTAATAATTTCCTTACCCTTGAGCATGAATTTTTAAATATTAACATTGATACAGATGCTATGACAGATCCAGAACAGAAAACAAATGAAAATCAGAAAATTATGACCGCTGCAACAGCAAAGCAAATCCTGAAACCAACTATTTTCGACAACGAAAACATAGAACAGCTGAAACAAATGCACTTAGAGGAAACAGACAAAACAGAGGCAAAGATCATTGACATAAAGGATAATTTTCTGCCTACTGGCCTCACCCCTTTAGAAGACATGTTTGACACTAATGATGTGCCTAGAAAGCTAAAATTGCAACCCATGAACACTGAAATAGAAGAACACAACATTGGGACAAAAGAGAATCCCAAAATGATCAAACTGTCCAAAAACTTGCCACCTGATCAAAAGCCCAAGTACATTGATTTGTTCAAAGAGTTCCAAGATGTATTTGCTTAGAGTTATGAGGATTTGAAATCCTATGACACCTCGGTGATCCAGCATACAATTCCCTTAAAACCAAACCAGAAACCCTTCAAACAGAAACTTAGAAGAATTAACCCTATGCTCCTTCCACCGATTGAGAAGGAAGTAAAGAGGATGTTTGAAGCAGGCATCATAGCACCCATCAGATTTTCTGAATGGGTGTCCAATCTTGTTCCTACGAGAAAAAAGACAGGTGAAATCAGACTTTGTGTAGATCTCAGAAATTTAAATCAAGTCTCCTTAAAAGACCACTATCCTTTTCCCAAAATGGACCACATCCTACAAACGGTAGTGGGGTCATCTAGAATCTCCTTGCTAGATGGCTTTTCAGGTTTCAACCAAATACTTGTTCACCCGGATGACCAGGACAAGACAGCCTTTACCACACCGTGGGGAACATTTAAGTATGTGAAGATGCCATTCGGACTCAAAAACGCTGGTGCCACCTTTCAAAGAGCAATGTATATTGCTTTTGCCAAAGAAATACATGACTTCCTAGTTGTCTATCTTGATGACTTGACCCCATTTTCTAAATCTGATGAAGAGCACCTCAAGCATCTTAGGCAAATATTCATGACATGTAGGAAATATGGCATTTCCTTGAACCCAAGAAAGTATCTCTTTGGCCTTGAACAAGGAAAATTACTTGGCCACATCATATCAAAAGATGGGATTAGAATTGACTCTGAAAGAATCCAAGCCATCCTCCAAATTCCATATCCAAGAAACATAAAATAGCTGCAAGCATTCCTTGGAAAAATCAACTTTCTAAGAAGATTTATTCCAAATCTAGCTGAACTGATAAGACTGTTAAGCAACAGGTTAAAGAAGGATGCCAAGGTAAAATGGTCTCTTGAAACCAAACAAGCATTTGAGTATCAAGTCTGCCTTAACCCAAACCCCTGTCCTAACTAGCCCACAGTTTGACAAAGATTTTATCATATTTTCGTTTGCATCTGATCACACAATAGCCGCTGCCCTTTTGCAAAAGGATGAACAAGGAGCTGAAAAGCCAATCGCTTTTTTCAGCTGAGCCTTAAGAGCCACCCCTTTGAAGTACCCAATAATGGAAAAACAAGCTTACGCACTTATTAAAGCCATCAAGGATTTCAGAGTGTACATTTTGTATTCACACGTGATTGCCTATGTTCCACACGCTGCTGTAAAAGACATATTGACCCAAGAAGGATTAGAAGGCAAAAGAGGCAAGTGGATTGCAAACATCCTTGAATATGACATAGAAATAAAACCAACCAAGCTGATAAAGGGACAAGGTTTAGCTAAACTGATGTCCGAAACAAACTTTCAAGCCTTAGACATTAACCAACTGGACAATGAACTGGAGCTGGCGACTCCACAGATCAGTGAAATATTTCTGCAATGCCCTTGGTACACTGATATTTGCTTTGTATTGTTAAACCTGTGTGCCCCCCCAGGATTGTCCAGGACCAAGAAAATATTTTTGAAAATGAATGCTTTGAAGTTTTGTGTTATAGATGGTGCATTATTTTGGAGAAATCATGAAGGTATATTGCTTAATTTTTTAACCATAAATGAAACTAACAATGTCATGAAAGAATTCCATGCAGGTGACTGTGGAGGACATCTATATTGGAAGTCCACTGCTGATAAAATTCTAAGGGCTAATTTCTATTGGCCCTCTCTTTTTGTAGATGTAAAGAAGTTTGCCATGTCATGTCACAAATGCCAAATCTTTGAGGGCAAAAGAAAGTTGTTACCCCTGCCCCTTAAACCCATCTCAACCGAAAAACCTTTTCAACAATGGCGTCTTGACTTCATTGGAGAAATCCATCCCTCTTCCTCAGGCCAACACAAATGGATCCTAACAGCCACTAATTATTTCACCAAGTGGGTTGAAGCCATCCCCTGTAGGCAGGACAATGACACCATCATTATCCAATTCCTTGAGTGCAATATCCTTTCTAGATTTGGCTGCCCCGAAAAAATCATCACTGATAATGCCGCTGCCTTTAAGTCCAAAAAGATGATCAGTTTCTGCCATAAGTTTCAAATCACCCTGGGCCACTCTACAGCATATTACCCTCAAGGTAATGGCTTGGTCGAATCATCTAACAAGAGCCTCATCAACATCATAAAGAAAGTGCTGGAAGAAAACAAGAAGAACTGGCACAAAAAGCTGGTAAATGCCCTATGGGCAGACAGACTTTCGAGCAAGAGATCCATTGGGATGAGTCCTTATGAGCTAGTATATGACATGGAGGCCAGGTTTCCTTCATCCCTGGGCATTCCTACTATCAAGCTGTTATAGGAGATTCAGGCTGAACCAAATGACATTCAAAGAAGAATCAATCAGACCATTCATATTCAGCAAACCAGAGAACAAGTTTACGACAGAGCTCAAATCCTGCAAGAAAAGCTTAAAAAGATGTTTGATAAGAGAGCTAAGGCTGAGGATTTCAGTATTGGTGACAAAGTTCTAAGATGGGACTCAAGAAGGGAAGACAAAGGCAAATATGCCAAGTTTGATTTCCTATGGAAAGGGCCATTTGTTGTTTCTGCTGTTTAGGGAAATAACACTTACTTTCTCAAATCTATAGAGGGTAGCACTACCGAAGAAGGCCCTGTAAATGGTCGTATGCTGAAACATTACCATGATCCCTTTTAAAATATACGGTGCAGCTTTGTATATATCTTTTGTACAGTCTTATTTGTATATATCAGCACGCTGATTTTATTTATAAGCAGGCCGATTGTTTAAGGAACAACAGTAAGTTTTGTAAAGATACAGCCGATGCAAGTAGTCCAGTTCTAAAAGATCTGTCTCTACACCAATTTCAGCAAAACAGCAAGAGGAAATTTGTCGCATTACAAGCAAATCATGGTAGAAAAGAACTATTTGCAGTCATTGTACATAATTATCAAGCACGCGGAAGAAAACAGGCGATGCTATACAGTTCACAGTAATTCAGTTGAGGAGGAGGTTTTCATAGTTCAAAGTTTTACATTTTTAGCAGCCAGAACAAATGTTTCTAGCCTACAACAACCATAGAAGATCAAGGCAGTCTGACCTGCTGTTCTTGGCTTTTCACAAGGAAAAGCCATCCCCAAGTGGAGCCACTATTAGCCTCCTATTGCAACAGGTGTTCATTTTTCATGATTGACATTTTTACAGGCCAAATATGTCATACTTTGCAAGCTGCAATGTTCCATATTTCCAGAAGAGACCAAAGAAGAAAGCCATGAAGTGCGCTAGTCCAAATGCCACTGCTGTATTCCAATTTTGATGAGCTGTTCCAGTTTTGAAGAGTTTTTAAAAGGGAGGTCCAAACAGTCTAACCTTGGTCTCCCTAAGTTTCAATTTCCTATTTTAGAATATAGAGAATGTATCTGTCCAAACAGTTTAATCTTGGCAGATTTGTAGATAGGTAGAGAATCAAAGGGACCCAGCTGCTTAATCTGGGCCTTGGCAGAGATAAGGGTAGATTTAGATAGGAAACATTCAAAAGAAAAATTGTAAAGCTGGGTCTGCAAGTCTAAGTGCACCCGAATCAAAAGAAGAAAAAATGTTAGGTGAGTAGGCTGGGTAAGTAGCTGTGTGGTTGCAGAATGAGGATGTATGATCAATTTTGTGTTACAGACTGTTTTATCTTTTCAGATCACAGTTATCAAGCAGTTTTCATCTGGAGGAGCTTAAGCTGGACATCACTAACTTCCCCTTCTTCTAATTCCCCAAGTCACTTACTAATTTCCCAAAGAGGTCAAGATCTGCTTGATTCCTCTTAGTTTCATCAGTCTCCATGTCATTTGTCCTGGTGAAGATCTGCTTCACTCAAGGATTTTGTATTTCTCATTTATGAGTCACTTTTCCCTTGAGTATTAGCCTAAGGTCCCCTACCTTAACACCTGCTTATCATCTCCATATTAACTACTAACTCTAGTATATAACTCCCTATCAGTTTTCCCCTTCCCCTACTAAAACTATGTATATAAAATCCCCTATGTAAATATCCCCTCCCTGGCAATATAGCCATATTTTTCTAAGTCGGGGAAAGAACAATCCATCTGGGGCTGTTTTTAGCCCATCCATGTCATAGCAGGAGTTATATGACACCTAGTCATGCTAACAACCTCTCCCCTAGCCCAAAAAACCCCCCAAAACCCACATTTCCGCCCTTATCCTAAGTTTTTGTGCATAAATCGTTAAAATCCCCGCTCATAAGCCCTAAAAAAAAACCCATGTTTATCCCTTATGCTAAAGTCCCAAGCGTAAATACATTAACCCGCCCGTTTATTAACCCCCAAACCCACTAAACCATAGTTTTACCCCCTGCCGCGCCGTATTAAAATCAGAATATTCCGTGTATATTCCCGCCCCTTATCCCTCCGCCGCCTCACCTTCGCCGCCAACTGTTGGATCGCTCGCCCCACATATCTACGGTGGGAGGGCTTTTCCATCTCCCAAGCCGCCCGCAGGTTAGCGTCTGGGAGATGGGCGGTATTCCCGTCGTACTCCCGCCACGCGTCACCTTCTGGGCTGTGGCGGAGCCCCCTCCCCCGAAACCACCTCTATCCAAAGGCGATGTGCCCCAAAACCGGAAACCGCCTCCTACCCAGTGACGTCACCCGTTTGCATCACCCCCCTGCCCAGTCACCATGACACGTCATCCGCCTGCGTGGCCTCCTGCCACTGTACCGCCGAGTCACCCCGCCACGTGTCCTGCCACCGTGTCCCTTGTCGTACTGCCATGTCACCTCCATATGTGATGACGTCATCCTGCCACATCATCATGATGACGTCATCGCTGACATCACCCACCGTACGAGGTCCGTCATGCTGACGTCATCAGCAATTTTAGCGTGAAGGGCGAAAATCGCACTCCGGAGCCCCGGAATCAGTTTCTAAGGCAGCTTTTGATGCGCGATTTGCGCCTAGCGCAAATCACGCATCGCTGGATAAATTAGGCCAAAATGGGGAATCTTTAGGGAATCTTTTCATCACGTAGCCCCCAGCAAGCCCAAAAGGTGCCGAATGACCCATTTTTCTTCGCGAAGCTTGCCAAAAGGAGCAGAAGACAGTTCTAGAGGAAACAGAGGCCGAACAACAGCCATTAATTTGTGATTAGACCCATAGAAAAGGAGAAAAGTGATGCGATTAATTTGTCAGAGAGTATTAGAGGAAAGAGAAGCAGCAAAGTGTACCAGTTAAATTGTTTAATAAAAACCTTCAGTTCCCAAAGCAGATTAACATTGAATGGCCGCCAACAAAATCAAATCAGGTGGTGAAAACCCATCCCAGCTCTAAAATCATAGTTGAAGCATTTAAGGCCACCAACTACAATGGAGCAGAGACCTACGCACAATTATTGCAGAGACAAACTGCACCAAGCCACCGAGGACAACACATTTACTCAGTCCCCATACGGTGGCCCTCAGTGCAGCTCAAGATATTTTATGCATTTATTTCTGATAGGATTAGGTTAAAGTAATCATCTTTCTTTCAGACCTGTTTAGGTCAAACTATAAATAAGCAATTTTGAAGAGTTTTCCCTATATATACCACCCACTGTATTGTTTCAAGGGTTGGTCAATTGAGAATTTCCACTAGAGACTCACATTTTATACCTGAGTTCTTCTATAATCAAAGATTGCTGAAAGCTTTGGAGAGCAAACTGTCTATTGTAAATGAATGTTTTGAAGATCTGAAGATGGAATTCTTGTGCTGCGGCCTGAAGCAATAAGTGCATCTTACCTCTATTTTATTGTTTACCATTATCTAAATAGCAGAAAGAAAGAATAGCTTAGAATTTGTTTAAAAACACTCTATGCTCAATTTCTAGTGTTTCTTTATGTTTTCCTCCGAATGAATTGGTTATGAATATGAATTCTTTCTGGCTCATATTTACCCCTATTCACCTGTGTTGGCCAATTACCTAGGGATTCTTTACTGCCCCTAGGTAGAGCTCTGCTACCTCCCTCTGTTAAGTTGATTGAGAGATCCTTAACTGCCTCTCATTACTTAGCATTCATCCCCATCCTTTAAACCTGAAGACATTGTCTCATGTGCAACTATCTTGCTCCATTTTCCCTTATTGTGACCAAGAAAACGCACCAGCAGTCCTCATCATCGACTCCACGCCCAATGGTTTGAAACCCTCAGACTATGCTCTGCCTCTCGACCTGAAAAAATCAATTTTCCCACCAAAACAAAACAAAAACCCTCTGAACTCAATACCTAGCCTAAAATCCCTTTTCAACAAGCTAAATCAAAATAGAGAGCCCTCTCTGATTGCAGGCAGGCTAGAACCTGCAATCCAAAGTTGGTTTGTGGTTACCTCGGCCATATCCCTTACTCCAACCTGGGGACAACCTGAGTGATAACATTAGGTTGGGTGGACCCACCTATGGTTTTGTGCATGATTTTTGCACATGTTTTTTAGAGGCGATGGTTTTCGGTCCATAGTATTGGATGCTTCAGCATGTATAAATATGTATTGTAACATTGAAAGGAAAATAATGAAAAATCAAGATGGTAGTCCCGGTTTTGGAATCCAGTGGGAAAATCTCTGTGTATATGTGTTTTATGTGTTATGCTCTTGCATTGTTTATTTTTCTGTGTTTTAGAATTCGTATGCAGGTAATTTCTGTACGGGGTTAAAACCTACACCAAGGTTATTCATGAAAATAGATTCTCATTTGTGAGAAGCCTTTCCTGAAAACATGGTTTCTCCTTTTGGTGGCAGGTCCATGTTTCTTGTGGGTGACCTAGGGAAACTACCTCCTGTTAAGGATAAACACTTGTAGGAAGGTAGAACAACAAGGAAAGCATTGTGGCAAAGTTTCAACATTGTTGTGACTTTAGATAAAATTTATAGGAAACAAGGAGATGATTTGAGACATGCATATTTTCACAATATTTTAACCAATATTAGAAATGAAGATCTTTTTTTGGATGATTGGGATCTTCTTATGACATGTGTTGATAGCTTCTTACATTGCCATCAACATAATTGATTTGATTCTTCATTTCACTTGTTTGCAATGAATGATATCATCAATGTTCACAATGGAAAAATACTAAAATCATTAAATTGTCTGATTGTAAGATGTGTTGTGGAATGTGTTAGAAGAACAAAAATTGCTGACAATGATGATGATGTCTTGGAGTGTGAAGTGTTATTGTGTCATGGAGAGTGTGTCATGCTTACGTGTAATTTGTGGGTTGAAGTTGGGTTGGTTAATGGTGCACTTGGATATATTGAATATATATTCTATTTGCCTGGTTCAAAGTTGTTGCAACTTCCATAGTTGTCTACACTTATTTTTGGGAAGTACACTGGTGTTCCATTTGACAGGGACTTTCCAAACATTGTGCCCATAACACTTCTCGTTAGAGGGAACCTTAAACAGATTCCATTGAAAATGGGCCTTGACTATACACAAGTCACAAGGGATGACTTTGCAACGAGCCATTGTAGATATTGGAGATAAGGAGAGGAAGGGTTTGACATTGACAACTATATCAAGACTGAAATCCATTGATGGTTTACATATTTCACCACCTTTTTCTTGTCAGCATTATGCAAAAAGCCAAATCAATGCTTAGGTTACACTTAGGAAGAAAACAGAGGAGTGATTGAAATCTATAGCATTTTGGGGCTTTTATCCTAAATAAATTTTAGCGCTTTGAGATAAATTTGAAACTAATATGAATATTTTTTTTTTATTTTTAATTTTGGTGCTTTTAAGTTGCAATAAATTGTATGGTCATCAATAAGTTATTCATTTTTCTTCTCAACTGTTTCAAAAGAATTCCAATTAATTAAAGATAGTAGATTAAATAATTAGAAAAAAATACGCAAGTAAATGATATGTTGTCATGTTGTTGCTATTTAACCGATTAAATTGCAACTATTGTTTCATTTTGTTGTCCTTGTTTTCAATCATGTTAAATTTACAAGTCTTTATTTTATTTAGTGAATTCCTCTTTCATATTTTATCTTCCAATTATATATATATATATATATATATATATATATATATATATATATATATATATATATATATATATATATATGTATATATATATATGTATATACATTTTTATCTATGTGTGTGTTTGTACTAATTTTAATTTTTTTTCTTAAATTGAAAGGAATATATGGAAAATAATGATGTCCAATATTATTCCTTTGTGGTTCATTCTATTATTGAAGCAATAAATTTTCTTTCATATATTCAGAAAAGGCTTGATAGAAAAATTGTGTTTCATCTTGGTTTTGTTGATGAACATGTTTGCATCTTAGAAGGAATGAAATCATATGTGAAATACATATTGCTTGTGCACTAGAGATAATCTGGAAGGAAAAAAATAAGGAACTATTTGGAAAGCGTGAAGGGTCGCAATCATTACATTGTTGATTTGAAATGGTGTTGCGTTTTTCATTGACATGGTTCTGTTTTGGAAGAGAAAATTTAATAAATGCATTGTGATGAAGTTTTTAAAGTTCATATTCCTAGTGGATTTTTTTTTATGTGAAGACAAAAGAATTATTGCTTGATTTAAATTCTCTTTTTTGGTTTCAATGTTAGAAAAATTGATCTAGGAGGATCTCAAAGTATAAGTGGCCTTAAAAATAGCTGAAAATCAAAGCGTTTAGGTAGAAACATAACTAGAACCAGATTGAATTACTCGTCGCCCTGATTCTAATGGTGTGAATGACACTCAAATCCGAGTTGGTATGAAGGAGATAGAGATGGTCAAAGTTGGACAAGTGGCAGGCGTATGGAGGCAGCAAGTTTGACTGGGACCGATGCCTGGAATCCAGATCCCGAGAACTTGCAAATTTGTAGGATGATTAATTTGTCTATGACCCATTAATTTCGGCAAAAATTAAAATACATATTGTTGTATATATATATATATATATATATATATATATATATATATATATATATATATATATATATATATATATATATATATATATATATATATATATATATATATATATATATATATATATGTTGGGGGGGGGGGTTGTCACCCTGGATCTGCATATCATGTGATGTGTTTAATATAGTATATCCAGGATGGGTCGGGGCCATGTGGTGTGGACCCTGCCCACCCAAACAATACTTTACAATGTGTATTCCAAGACTGGTGGGGCTCGAACCTGCCTAACCCACGTGGCCAACCCCCACCGAGCGGTCTCCTAACCGAAACACGAAAATTTGATCACATGAAAAATGGAATAATGCCGATATATATAATTCCAACTGCAATCCTAACAGCCTAGTTCCAAGCCATTCCATGTGACATATATGGAGCCAATGTTTATACAACTAGCCGGTTAATAAAAATAGTGTGCCAAGGTTGTGGGGTTGGCTGGATTCGAACCTTGACCACTCCACCTCTAGTCCTCTGTCGTAGCCCCTACACCATGGGTGGCGGCTTTGTAAAGTTTTCCACCCCTCCTGTATATAAACTCATATTTTTGCAGAGCGCAGGGAGGAGTGCTAGCCGACCAACCAAGAAAATTTTTATGTAGGTGGTAGAACCCTGAGTCTGGGAGGAAGCTGAAACCTTGCCCAAGGAATATTGGGGTATCTAAAAAGATTTTGAGAGGTGAAGAAATGTAGTTTGTCATAATTGGAAGTGTGGATAGTTGGTTTTGCACGATCTTTCTCCAAGAACTCAGTGGTGCTGTTAGTTTTAGTAGGCGGTCTTTCCATTTTTGACGATCTTCCAGCTTGGAGGTATAAGGGTCTTTATGTAACTTTTTCTTGTACTTATTCTCTTTGATGCCACTTAATAAGAGAGGGCCTCCCCACTGTTGAGCAGGTCCCAGAGTCGTAGTCCACATTTGGTGAACTATGTAATCAAATTCTTGTGTTGTGATCACATGCTTGTTATGCTCTTTCCTCTTCATTATATGTGCTTTTAGTTTTCTTGGTTAACATGCTTTGTAATATGTAATTATTTATGCATCTTTAAGAAAAAATAATTGGATCAAGTTTGGTATCAAACCAGGTATTTTTTGATGAAAATTGCATGAGTATATGCTAACCAGAAAAGAGCTCTAAAAATGCGAAGGAAATCTTAAGTCCTTTGATCCCGAAGCAGGGTGTGCACCACGAAGAAGAAACATGGAGGATGAGCAATCTCGTTGGGAAGAAGAGTGAAATTATCGCAAGAATTTCTTCAACATGGCAGATAAACTTTACAAGTTGTTTGCAGAGTATGAGAAAACATTGAAACTAGAGAAGAATGGGCCAGATGATCATGCATCAGTAAACCATGGAGGTGGTGGAGAAGATCCTAATCCCTCTCCATCCACCAGTGAAAGTTCTACTTCTTCTTATTCTTCTCATAATTCTAACAGGAACCAAAGAAATGCATCTAAGAAACCATTATTCAAGTTAGATATCAAATTTGATTTGCCTGTATTAAATGGAGAATCTAATGCAGAAAATCTGGATAACTGGATATGGAAGGTTGAGGTATATTGCCGCATACAACAAATCAAAGAGGGTGAAGCCAAGATCCAGCTAGCATCTCTTCGATTGAGTGGCACCGCTCTAGTATGGTGGGAAGGAAAGTTGCAAAAAGATGGTAAGAATAGTTGTAAACGTATTTCATCTTGGTCTAAGTTCATTTCTATTATAAGGGGATAGTTTTACCCATTGGGTTATCGATAGAAATTGATGATGGAATGGCAACATTTGAAACAAATTAAAGGTCAAAATGTTCAAAAGTTTTACAGAGGAGTTTAGGAAACAAGGTCTAGCATTGAAGGCCCCCCTAGACACTCATGAGACGTTGATGAAATATATCAACTCTTTGCATAATTATTTACGTCATTCATTATTATTGTTTGAACCTAAAATTCTTGATGATGCTAGTGTGAAGGCTATGCATCTTGAAAGCAGGGGGGAGCATGAACAATACAACCACCCAAAAAGGGTACCGACATCTAGGAGAAGAGGAGAAAAACCCTCTTATACTCATGTGAGAAAGGAGGGCGTGATGAGGAGAATTTTTGGATACTAACCCCATAATTGAGACCTAAGAGGAACGACAAAAAGGAGAAGCATAAGGAATTTGCAACCATGCACAAAGAGTTTGGATCAAAGGAGGATGAGAAAGTCACAACTACGGGATTTGCAAGCGGTGGACCAATTGACCTGGGGTTAGATTCAAGTGACAAAATGAAAATTGCAACCTTTGGTATCGCAACAAATGGACCCGTCGACTTAGGTTCTGATGAATTAGGCAATGAGAAAAAAAAAATCATAGTTGTTGTACCAAATATGAGAAGGACACCAAATGCGGCATGGCTCTAGGAATTCGAAGAAATCAACCAAAGAATTCATGCAAAGAATGTTGAACTAAGGAGACTCCTAGAAGAAGAAGAGAAGGAGAAACAAAGGTTGCAACACCAGTTACAAGCTAAGGAGGAGGCCTTGGAAAAGTTGTAGCATAACCAACCTGAGGTAAAAAGTGACTCTTCAATTTCATGTACTTTTTATGATGATGATTTCGTTTCTTTTGAGAGACATACTACAAATATTGGATCAAAACTGTTGAAGAAAATGGGGTATCAAGGAAAGGGCCTCGTCATTAATTTTCAAGGCATTGTGAAATCCATGAAAGTAGAGGAATTGCCTCATTATGTAGGACTTGGGTATGTTAGGAAGGAAGTTGGGGAATGCTCCAAAACAGCTAGTGACCCACCAACAACAGATGATGAGAGCACCTCACCATATTCCAGTGATAGTGTGGGATCCATGAGCACTTATTGGTGGTACACCAGGAGAAAGCAAGTTTGGAGGAGGAAGAATCATTGTAATGAGGATGGACACCATAAATCTGCATGTCAGACAATCCAGGCCCAAAAAGCACCCATGAAGAATCTAGTCGTTAAAGATATTCCACAAGAAAATCTACCAGAAGGAGATGACCCACTCACTCTGTTAGTTAAGAGATGGTTTTATTAGATATAGTCATTTGTCATGGCCACAATTTGTAAATCATGCGTTGCGAATAATTGTAAAAGCGATAACATGTTTCCAACACTTACTAAAGCAACGGTTATGTTTTGGCCTTTTGTGAGTAGTTTGGGTATTGGTTTCTATTATGTAAAACTTGACCAAAGAGTGTGTGTTATAAAATCTTGGCAAGTATGGGGTTGATTGAGTAATGTTTGGTTTGTATGTGATTGCAAAGAATGTACCAGATTTGCATGAAATGAGGATGATTGAAAAGTGTGGTTTGGAAAGGATATAGGTAGTGTGTTGGACGTGTTAATTCTTTTCACGGTATAAAATATCCTTAAGTGGGGAGGAATGATCTAAGAGGATCTCAAAGTGCAAGTGGCCTTAAAAATAGCTGAAAAAATCAAAGTTTCCATACAATAGCAAACTAGAACCAGATTGAAGTTCTTGTCACCCTGATTCCAATGGTGTGAACGACACTCAAATCTGAGTTCATAAGAAGGAGATAGAGTTGGTAAAAGTTGGACAAGTGGAAGGTTTTATGAGGTAGTACGTTTGACCGGGATCAGCGCCTGGAATCCGGCTCCCAAGAACATGTGAATTTCTGGGATGATTAATTTGTGTATGACACCTTAGTTTCAAAAAAAATTAAAATGCATATTGTTGTATAGAAAAAAAATGTGGGGCAGGCTATCACCCCCGCCACCTGGGCTCTGCATATCATGTATCGTGTTTAATATAGTATATTTGGGTTGGGTCGGGGCTGCGTGGAACGAACCTCTTCTAGCCTACAAATACTATACAATGTGTATGCCGAGACCAACAAGCCTCAAACCCACTTGCCCCATGTGGTTGGCCCCCACTGGGCAGTCTCAGAACCGAAACGGGAAAGTTCGATCACATGCAAAATGGAACAACGCCGATATGTATAATTCCAACTGCAATCCTAACTTCTTGGTTCCAAGCCGTTCCATGTGACATATATGGAGCCAACAGTTATACAACTAGATAATTATTAAAAACAGTGTGCCAAGGTTGTGGGGTTGGTAGGATTTGAACCCCAACCACCCCACCTCTAGTCCTTCACTGTAACCACTACACCATGGGTGGCAGCTTTGTAAAGTTTGCCACTCTTCCTATATATATACTCATATTTTCATAGAGCACCGGGAGGAGCGGCAACAGACTAACAAAGCGAGATTTTTATGCAGGTGGCAGAACCCTGAGTCTGGCAGGAGGTCAGAACCTTGCCCGAGTTATCTTAGGGTATCAAAAAATATTTTGAGAGGTGTAGAAAAGAATTTTGTCAGAATTGGAGGTGTATAGTCAATTTTGCACAATGTTTTTCCAGGAACTCAGTGGTGCTGTCAGTTTCAACAGTTAGTCTCTCCATTTTTTGACCATCTTCTAGATTGGAGGTATAAGCGTCTTTATGTATTTTTTTCTTGTACTTATTCTCTTTGATGCCACGTAATAAGAGAGGGCCTACCCATTGTTGAGCAGGTCCTGAAGACGTAGCCCACATTGGGTGAACTATGTAATTAAATTCTTGTGTCATGATCGCATGCTTGTTATGGTCTTTCCTCTTTATTTTATGTGCTTTTAGTTTTCTTGGTTAACATGCTCTGTAATATGTAATTCTTTATGCATCTTTAAGAAAAAGATCTTGGATCAAAAATTGATTATTTGTCGTTGGTGTTATTACATAAAAATTTGTATATGAATGTTCTTCAAATTTTGTATGGTTTTATTTTTGTTACATTCCAATGTTTAGGATTGAGATGCGTTTTTTCCTTTCAACTTCTCACATTTTTTTCGCTTGCAATATAAATTGTTTGTTTATTCCATTTGTGTTCACGTGATTAAATAAAATATCTTTGGTTTAATGTTATTCTCTTGTGTTTGTAATTTATTGGGTTTTTAATGTCAATCCCTTTAGTTTATTGATCCCCAAGGTTTGTAAAAATATTTTTGAGGTTTAGAGTATTAGTGTTAGAGCTTTATGTTTATTTAATGGTTTACAATATTTAGCTTTCACCTTATATGCTTTGAATTTAAAATGTTCATGTCATGGGTTTGTGATTATTGTTTAAAAAACAACCATGGTGAGTTGTTCTTGATCATGGTCATACATGTTCATAGTCAACCTTGGTTAATGACGGTGAATCATGTTGGTGAAGGGTTGAATGTGGATTTCTCATGGAGATTGTTCCTATATGGAAAATATATGTGGACAAGAATTATTGATCACAATGGTTATTCATGAGAACCTTGGTTTATAGTTATGGTATTGGATTGTCAACCATGGTCAATAACTATGGTCCAATGTCACTTTCTGACAAGGATTGTCTCATTGTGAAAATCAACCATGGTGAAAACGATTGTGAACCATGTTTGTATAAGGGTTTGTAATATTTATCTTTGGGTTTATATACGTTGGGTTTATAAGATTGCTCCCTTCAATTTATTATTCTTCTCTGGGGTTGATAATTCCTTGGGGTCTTAGTATTGATCCCTTTCTTTTTTTGTTCCCTTTGGTTAATGGTATCAATCCCTTTGATTTTTTCATGTTAGGGTTGAAGCATGGTTAAGTAATGTCCAACGTCGCATTGTGGAAAATATTGTGTCAATATGAAAATCAGCCATGGCCATACATGGACATGCATGTTTATTATAGGGTTTATAATATTTATATTGGGGTTTATATACGTTGGGTTTGTATTATTTCATAGGGTTTAATATTGTTCCCTTAGGTTAAATTTTTCTCACTTGGGTTAATAATCATTTGGGTTTTTAGTATTTATTTCTTGGGTTTATTATTTGCTTGGGTTTATAATGTCAATCATCATTGGGAATGGTCAATAATGGTCAACCAAGGCCAATGAGAAATCATGCTTGGCCATGGCTAATCATGTTCAAGCATGGACTAATGTTGCACTATGACAAAGATTGTGTCAATATGAAAATCAACCGTGGTGAACCATGTTTATTTAAGGGTTTTTAATATTTATCTTTGTGTTTATATACATTGGGTTTATAATATTCACCCCTTGGGTTTGATATTATTCCCTTGGGTTCATAATCCCTATAGAATATTATTCCCTTGGGTTGTTAGTATTAATTCGTTGGGTTTATTATTCCCTTGGGTTTTTAGTATTGATCCCTTGGGTTTATTATTGCCTTTGGTTTATAATATGTGATGGTAAACCATGATCAATTATGGTGAATTATGGTTGACCTTGATCACCCATAATCAGCCATGTTTTATAAATTCAATCATGGTAAATGACGGTCAATTATGTTCAACCATGCTCCAATGTCACATTGTGACAAAGATTGTCTGAATATGAAAATCAACCATGGTCAATCATGGTCATACATTGCATTCTCACAATGATTGTCTCAATAGAAAATGAATGACGGCCAAGCATGGTTAACCAAGGTCACACATCACAATGTGACAAACATTTTCTCAATATGAAATCTACCATGATCAATGATGGCTAATCATGTTTGTTTTAAGGTTTATAATATTTTTTTTCAGGGTTTATATACATTGGGTTTATAATATTGATCCCTTAGGCTTAATATTATTTCCTTTGGTTCATAATGCCTATGGGTTTTAGTATTCATTCCTTGGGTTTATTATTCGCTTTGGTTTGCTAATGTTAGCAATCATATTCCCAAGGTTTAGAATTATTCCCTTAGGTTTGTTATTTCCTTGGGTTTATAATATCAATTATTTGGGTTTATTGATCTAGGGTTTCATATTCCCGAAGTTAAATATTGTTTCGTTGGGTTTACTATTCATTTGTCTTTATAATATTAATCCCTTAGGTTTATTTATCCAAAGGTTCATATTCCCAGGGTGTAATATTATTCCCTTGGGTTTATTGTTACCTTTGGTTTATAATCCCTTTGAGTTTTACTATTGATCCCTTGGGTTTATTATTCCCCTGGGTTTATAATATCCATTCGTTGGGTTCATTAATCCAAGGGTTCATATTCCTAGGGTTTAATATTATTCCCTTGGGTTTATTAATCTAAGGGTTCATATTGTTAGAGCTTAATATTCTTCCCTTGGGTTTAATATTGTTCCCTTTGGTTTAAATATTGTTCATTTGGGTTTAATATTGGTCAACCATGGTCTAACGTTGCATTGTGAGAAATATTTCTCAATATAGAAATCAGCCACGATCAAACATTGTATTGTGACAAAGATTGTCTCAATATGAAAATCAATCATGGACAACAATGGTCCAATGGCTCATTGTGACAAACATTGTCTCAATATGAAAATCAACCATGGTAAAGCATTTTCAACCATGTTCAATCACGCTCAACCATGGTCCAATGTCACATTGTGACAAAGATTGTCTCAATATGAAAACCAACCATGGTTCACCATGGCCAACCATGGTCCAGTGTTGCATTGTGACAAAGATTGTCTCAATATGGAAATAAACCATGGTCAACCATGTTTATTTTAGGGTTTATAATATTCATCTTGGGCTTTATATATGTTGGTTTTATAATATTAATCCCTTGGATTTAATTTTATTCCCTTGGTTTTATAATCCCTTGGGTTTATTAATCTAAGGGTTCATATTCCTAAGGTATAATATTATTCATAGGGTTTATAATATTGATCATTAGGTTTAATATAAATCCCTTGGGTTTATAATGATGGTCAATCATGGTCAACCATGGTCCAATGCCACATTGTGACAAAGATTGTCTTAATACAAAAAACAACAATGGTAAACCATGGTCAACCATGTTTATTTAAGGGTTTATGTATCTTGTGTTTAATATTATTGCCTTAGGTTTATAATGTTTTGGGTTTTTAGTATTAATTGCTTGGGTTAATTATTCCCTTAGTGTTTATAATATCAATCCCTTGTGTTTATTAATCTAAGGGTTCATATTCCTAGAGTATAATATTATTCATAGGGTTTATAATATTAATGTTTGGTTTCAATATAAATTCCTTGGGATTATAATCATGATCAACCATTGTCAACCACAGTCCAACATTATGAAAATCAACCATTGTCTAACATCATGTTGTGACAAGGATTGTCTCGATATGGAAAAAATCAAGGACAAAAACCAATCCCTTGAGTTTGTTAATCTAAGGGTTCATATATCTAGGGTATAATATTATTTATAGAGTTTGCAATAATAATGCTTGGGTTTAATATAAATCCCTTGGGTATATAATCATGGTAAACCATGGTCCAACATCACATTGTGAAAAAGATTTTATCAAATATGAAAATCAACCATGGACAACATCGTCAACCATGGTCAATCATGGTCTAATGTCACATTGTGACATATTATCTCAATATAAAAATCCACCTTGTAAAACCATGGTCAACCCTGGTTAGCGATGGTCAACCATGGTCCAACGTCGCATTGTGAGAAAGATTGTCTCAATATGATCAACCATGGAAAACCATGTTGAACCATGGTCCAATGTTGCATTGTGATGTAAACATTGTCTAAATATCTAAATAAGCCATGGTTAACCATGGTCAACTATGTTTGTTTTAGTGCTTATAAAATGTATCATAGGTTTTATATACCTTGGTTTATAATATTTATCTTAGGGCTTATCATAGGGTTTTTTCGATATGAAAATCAATCATGGTCAACCATGGTCACATTGTGACAAAGATTGCCCCATGGTCCAATGTCGCATTGTTACAACCATGGTCAATTAAGGTCGAACAACACATTATTACAAAGATTTTGCCAATATAAAAATCAACCATGGTAAACCTTGGTCAACCATGTTTATTTTAGGGTTTATAATATTTATCTTTAGGTCCATATACCTTCGGTTTATAATATTAATCCTGTTATCACTGTAAAACTTCCTTAAAAAATTTGGACAACTTACATGGTTTCTAAATTCTTGTATCAGTCATGGTCAAGTCATGGTGTTAAAGGGTCTCTAGGTCATTTCATGCTTTAAGGGTTAGGTCATAAGGTTAGAAGTCTTTTAAGATCATATCTCTTTTCCAAATAATGTTTGACAACCTCATTCCATGTTTTAGAAGTCTTACCAGGTGTTTATAAGTCATATCTCACATCATTTTGGAGAAATTTTGAAAGTAGCTACGAAATCACTGAACTAGGAGTTTTCGTAGCGCGCTACGAAACCCCTGTAGCAGCCTGTTTTAGCAGAAAAAACTCTGCTTTCTGTGTTTACTAGTAAATTTCCAGAAGGGGTTCTGAGCAGCTGAAAACTTAATTTTGAAAACTGAAAGAGGCTTTTATTTCTAACATACAAAACTAAAAAAACCTCTTTCATTTTCTTCAAATCCATTCTGAGGTGGGAGGAATTTATGATCAAACTTGCGCTACGAAACTGTTGTAGGTGCAAGTTTTCCACAGGCATATTTCTCTATTTTACACCTGTTTTTTAAAAATCAGTTTCTGGTCACATGAAAGGGTATTTTGGAATTCTGAAGGAGGTTTATCTTCATCAACTCTCCTACTACAATAACCTATCTCAATTTCTTCATAAGTGTTTTGAGTTGGGAGATACTAAGCTTTCATTGAAACCCTACTTTCAGAAAACGGATTTTTCCTGTTTGCCACGTGTTTTTCAAGGACAGTTTCTAGACAGCTGGAGAAATGTTTTAAAAAACCAGGAGAGGTTTTTGTTTTGGACAAAAAGGGCTACAAAAACCTCCTTCAGTTTCATAAAATGTGTCATGGATGAAGAGATAAAGGCTCTGTCCCACGTGCCAATTTTTAAGGATCTAAACCTAAAAACAGGGAAACATGTTCCCTAATTTCTAGGGTTTGTCATCAGTAGTTGGGTGACCACGTGGGAGGCTTCATCAAATTCGACTTCTTGAGGTTGAAATTTGTCAAATAATGCTTTAAATTCTTAGATAAGGTTGTTGAATCATGATAAGGAGTTACACTCCTAGTTGTATTAGGTCTCTAGGACTGCTAATTAGGTGTCATTTGCATTTAATAATTAGTTTTATGTATCAATAGGTGTAATAGTAGGATGAATTCGAATTTCCCTCATGCTGGAGGAGGAATCTCAGTTATGTAAAGAGCTCTATATATAGAAGAAGATCTAATGTAATCAGGGTTGGAAATTTTATGGAAAAGCTTGTATTTGGCCTATGTAAGACTCAATTTCAGTAATACATGCTTGACTTTACTTCTCAAGATTCATGAAGGATTTTTTATGTTCAGAATATGTGATGTTGTCCTTTTCTTTATTCTTACAGTGGTATGGATGTATAATCACTCAGAATTCACTGAATGTGCTCTGACTTCCTGTATACATTTATGAACTGTGTGGTCCCATATGAGTTTATGTTCTGAATGTTTAAATGTTGAATGCCCTGACTTCCATGTAAGGTTGAGTTCATTGTTATATTGAGGTGTTGTTGACTCCATAAGCCCAATGGATGTTTACTGATCATGTTCAACCATTCATATTTTTCACTTGTTTCATAGAGTTAGCCATCTTATCTTTATCAAAATCATTAACCTTTGAGAGAGCCCTCTCAGGTTGAGGAGGCTAAGCCTCAGCCAAAAGTTGGTTTGAAAGAGTTACATAAGGTTTTCCTGATCAGAAACCTATCAGGGGCATGATTTTGTGATAACAAATCCCATGGGTTTAATATTATTCCCTTAGGTTTATAATACATTGGCTTTTTAGTATTAATCCCTTGGGTTTATAATATTGGTCCCTTGAGTTTATTACTCTAAGAGTTCATATTCCTAATATTCCTAAGGTATAATATTGTAAGTAGGGTTTATAATTTAATAATAATTTAATTTTAATTTAAATATTGTTTTAATATAATAAAATATAAATAATATTATAATGTTATGTAATATAAATTAGAATACAGTTCAGAGGCGATGTTTCCATAGGAATGTCATAGTCTGAGCGCTCTGCAACATAGGGTTTTTTTCTCACCCCTGCAACGACACAGTCTGAACCCTCCCTGCTTCTATTCTCTGTCAGCCTTCCTCCTCGCAATAGCAGCTGCTGGCATAGACCGCATTGCAATGGCTGACCCTCAGGGGGGGGCTTCAAAGCCTTCCCCCTCAGCCAAGAGAGATAATTAAGTGAAGGAACTAACAAAGCCTTCCGGTCCAGAACAAGTAAACATGGATACAAGAAATTTCCCAATGCAAGATACGAAAAACGCTCCCACTGATCAGTTAGACAGGCGTAGTGAAGTACAAGAAGGAAAGATTGGGCAACAGGAAATGCCCAAGGTTACATCAACGACATGCAAACCCATAGAAATTGAACGACCCAAGATAGAACTTCCCAGTCAAAGAATCAATGGTCAAATCCAGTACATGAAGGACCATGCGCTCATTGGAAAATTTATTGGATACTAGCCAACTAAAAAAGCTTTGCAAGGATGGATCTCTGCCAAATGGAAACCCAAGGGACATGTCACCTTACAGCTAGGACCAAAAAGGTTTTTCACTGCGATTTTCATTTGCATCAAAGACCGAAATAGGGTTATGGATGAAGGTCCCTACTTCTTCAACTCTGCCGGTCTGTATTTAAGGGAATGGGTAGAGAGATTTAGTCCTGACAAGGAGGATTTTAGCTGGGCACCAGTTTGGATCTAGATGTACTCGCTCCCGTTGGAATACTGGGACGAAGAATCGCTGAGAGACATTAGAAAGGGGCTAGGGGAGTTTATAAAAATTATTGAGGAAATGAAGCTGTGCAGATACACCTCCTATGCTCGTATTTGTGTCTTCATGCGCCTAGACAAAGCCCTTCTGGACTCGGTAAGTCTCTTCCATGATGACTTTGAATGGATCCGACCCTTAGATTTTGAACATGTACCCTTTCGCTGTCGCAAGTGTCATGCCCATGGGCATATTTTTCGGGACTGCCCTCTAAATGCTAAACTCCAGACCTCTGACCCCTTAGACAAGTCAGCTCATGATGGCTTTACCAAGGTTGCAAATAAAAAAAGATCGCATAAAAAACCCTCCTCCGAGAAAAAGCCCATGCAGGGCGCTGCCTCCATTCCCTCCATAAGCAATAGCTTTGAGGTTCTTGCTAAAACTTCAGAAGGCCCACCTCAGAGCATTTTTCCAATCCCACCGCTGATCATCATGACCTCTCCCCCCCTCTGTCTGGCTCTTCTCCCACTCCCCTGCCCCTTAGTGAAAACATCGGGATTCCTGAGGCAGCTCGAAAGGACCCTGATTGGAAACCTAATGGAATGGATGTTGACGGTATCCCCAGCCAGACCTTGCACTTAGCAATCACCTCAGTAGAAAGCAGTCAGACGCAACATATGGAAGAAGAACCGGAAAGCATTGATTTTGGAGGACTTGACATCTTCGAGCTTGAACAAGCATGCAGGAAGAAAGACTACGACAAGATTCAAGAGCATCAGCTCAATACCCTAGAATTCATCATCTCTAGGGCTTACCAACAACAACAACTAGGCATACAACTGGGCAGTCAATGGGATGGCAGCTTCTTTCCTAAAGACTCTAAAAAACGTGTAAGAAAGAAAGATCTTCAAAGAACTATTGCAATAGGGAAAATCCTGGTAGACTTAGGCAGATATGCTAAGTTGAGAAAGTACTACAAGCCTACCACTAATAATGAATCATGAAGCTCACTTCCTGGGATCTAAGAGGGCTCAATAGCCCCAACAAACTGAGAATGATAAAAAACATGATAAAGCAGGAGCAACCCCAGATCTTCTTTATGCAGGAAATGAAATGTAATAGTAACACACTTGGAAACATCCTCTCTAGAGCATGGCCAGGTTGTGACTCGGTTGCAGTGGATGCTTCAGGTGCCTCCGGGGGACTGGTAATTGCCTGGAACATGCAAGCTATGACGCTCTCAGACTTTCATGCCTCCCATCACATTATACATGCTACTTTTCATATAATTAGCACCAACATTCATGGCCATCTCTCCAATGTCTACTTCCCACAGGAAGCAGGCAACAAAATTGCTCTTTTAGAAACAATAGAAGTGCTCAACTTCAATAGACTCCATCCTCTTTGGATCATTGGAGGAGACTTCAACATGATCACCAAGTTGGAGGAAAAGAAGGGAGGCTGAGCCAAGCTGGAACAGGAAAATGGCCACTTTAAAGATTTTATCCAAAACAATATGCTAATTGATCTGCAATTCTGCAATGGAATGCACACCTGGAGCAATCGCAGGGTTGGGCGACATCAAATTGCTTCCAAACTAGACAGATTCCTCATTTCAGATAATGCAGTGCATCTTGGGGGCAACATTTCGGCATCAATTCTTCCATTTTCAGGCTTAGATCATTGGCCTATCTCTCTCCAATGGCAAAGACTAGTCAACTCTACCAGGCGTCCTTTCCACTTCGAAGCTTTTTGGCTCACCCACCCTGCCTTCAATGACCTCATCAGATCCACTTGGACCAACTTCCCTTTTGCCAGAGGGATCAAAAATGTTTTAGTTTCAATAGAAACTTAAATTCCTAAAATCCCAAATCAAGCGTTGGAATCAAGAGACTTTTGGCAACATCTTCTAAGCTCAGCAAGATCTAAACAAAGAAATGAGAGAACTCCAGCAACAGATAATCATAGAGGGCTACAAGGAAGAGATTTTGGAACAGGAAAAGCACATTCACAATCAATTGGAGGAAAGAAGAAAGCAGGAAGAAATTCTCTGGAAGCAAAAATCTAGAATTAGATGGCTGAAAGAAGGAGAAAGGAACACTAAATTCTTCCATAGAACTACAATACAGAGAAGAATGCACAACACCATCTCTTTCATACAGAAGTGAGGGGGGGAAGAGTGGAAAGCCATGCAGAGATCGAACAGGAGTTTCTCAATCACTTTCAAGAGGTCCTTCAAGAACCCCAAATTGATAGACGGCCTGCTATAGAAAATATCACTTAAAATGTGCCGAAAATTATCATAGAAGAATACAACCAGCTTCTTCTTCGACTAGTCATGCCTTAGGAGGTGGATTTGGCTATGAACCAGCTCAAGGAGGGCAAAGCTCCTAGTTCGGATGGCTTCACTACTACCTTCTTCCACTCTTTCTGGGATCTTATCAAAGAGGCGGTGTGGCTAGTGGTGGAGGAATTGCGCACTCTTCATTGGCTTCTGCCCTCTCTGAACTCAACTTTCATCGCCCTCATCCCAAAAGAAGAGAATACCAGTACTCCTGACAAATTTCGTCCAATCGCACTATGCAATGTTATTTACAAGGTGATATCCAAAGTCATTGCTAATAGGTTGAAGCTACTTTTTCCCTTGCTCTTATCGCCTGAACAATCTAGATACGTAAAAGGAAGACAAATATTGGATGGCATTATCCTCACTCATGAAATCATACACTCCATCAAGCACTCCAAACAAGCAAGTATGATTCTCAAGATTGACCTCTATAAAGCTTTTGATAAGTTAAGCTGGACCTATATTCAAAAAATGCTAACAGCCTTTGGTTTTTCCGCAATATGGGTTCGATGGATTCTGAGTTTAATTTCCACAAAATTTTTCTCTATCCTCATAAATGGCATACTCTCTCGACTTTCAACCCCTCTAGAGGCATTAGACAAGGAGATACACTTTCCCCATTCCTTTTTGTTCTAATGGCGGAAGGTCTGGGTCGCCATATCAAAAATGTCCTCCTCTCCCAGCATCTCAAGGGTCTATCCATACACAACTCTCTAGCCGTCACTCATCAACAGTTCGTGGATGACAACCTGTTGTTTGGGTACCCTTCTGTTCAAGAAGCCTCCCTTTTTAAATCCCTTCTAAATGATTTCTCTGATGCTTTAGGGACGAGCATAAACACGGCCAAATCACAGATCTTCTTTTTTCACACCCCCCTGTTACTTAGCATGCTATTACCCGCATTCTGGGCTTCTCCATAGCCTCCTTACCTTCCAATTACCTTGGAGCTCCCTTAATAGATTTTGCCATCAAGCACGCCTCTTGGTGTATGCTCCTTGAGAAACTTGAATCTCATCTCACTTTATGGACTCAAATAACTCTAAACATAGCTAGCAGATTAGTGCTAATCAATGTTGTGCTACAGGCTATGTCTCTCTACATTTTCTCAATCTTGGTAGCGCCTAAATGGGTCCTTAAAAAAATAAAAGCTCTATAGAGCAATTTTCTTTGGGGTGCATCTAGCACAAATCGAAAATGGGCCTTGGCAAAATGGAAGACAACATGCAAGCCCAAAGAAAAAGGGGGTATAGGCCTGAGAGATCCCCATCACAGCAATGTTATCATGAGTGCAAAAATATGGTGGCAATGGCTCTCTGCTCCCAATAAGCCATGGGCAGTCATATGGACAGCCAAATATGCCAATCACAGACCAACGGAGGAGTTAATCAGATTCACTCCAAATGAAAAGGGATCAATAATATGAAATGCTGTCAGAAAACACTTCTTGCTGATCCAACAACACGGCTTTTGGGAAATAAGGAACGACAACACTGCTCGGTTCTGGACGGATGCCTAGAACCAACTACCAAAGCTCGACAACATCTATAGATCACCTCTTTTCCAAGAGTGGGAGGAGCAACAAAAGGAATCCGTCCAGCAATAATGGATTCCGGAGACAGAACAAGGGTACAGACAATGGAAGCAGATCGACAGGCTGATCAGGAATGCAGATAACCAGATTAAGGAGGTCATGGAGACTGAGCTCCAGAATTGACGCATTAGATCATCTGAAGGCAGGGATATTTTAAGATGGGGATATACCCCAAAAGGTTCCTTCACCGCCAAAGAGGCTTATAAAATTATATGCAATGATCCAATGCCCCTGCATCCTATATGGGGAAGAATCTGGTCACCAGGTACTTGGCCCAAAGTCTCCCTATTCCTCTGGCTTGTTGGGCACCGAATGATCCTCACTTCGGACAATCTTAGGAAAAGAAACTTTCACGGGCCCCCCATATGTCCCAATTGTAATTCTCAGGAGGAATCGCTCCAACACCTCTTGGACTCTTGCACTGTTGCCAATCAACTGTGGGAGAAGGCTAGCTTCTGTTGTCAAAAAAGATGCAGAGTGTTCGAAGATATAATCAACTCTATTCGCCATGGCACCAGAACCCTTATAAAAGCGAACTACTCAACCAACTATGGAGATTGATTGCCGACCTTCTCCTCTGGACAATATGGAAAGAACGAAACAAGTGCATATTCAAAGATCAAAGCACACCTGTAGAAATCATTTGGGGTGACTTTTGTCTCAATCTTAAAGAGACCTTGGCGCTTCAAACTTGGCACATGGAAGATTTTCCCACTCTTGCAAATGAGAAAGCCATCTGGGAAAATTGGAACATACAACTCCCACAAGGTACTCACAATCACAGACCTTCAGAAGGCAACAACATCAGAAAGTACTTATGGACCCCCCCTCCAAATCATACTTTCAAACTCAACTTTGATGGAGCTTCAAAGGGAAATCCCAGCAAAGCAGGATTTGGCGGCATATTTAGAGATCATGAGGGTTTGCCTCTCCTAATATACTTCAGAAACATTGGCTGGGACACGAACAACTCGGCTGAACTGGAGGGTCTCTGGCAAGGATTACTCCTTACCCAGCGTCATGGCTTCCAACCTCTGGAGATCGAAGGTGATTCCCTAATCCTCATCCACCTGGCCAATCAACTCCTCAATGGGGCACATGCGCATAAAATTGCCAACAGTTGGAGACTTGAAGCCAAATTGGATGCAATAGAACAATCGCTTCACACCAATCGTGCCATCATATTCAAACACGTTAAACGGGAAGGAAACAAGGTCATTGATCTACTTGCCAATTTGGGGGTGGAAACTGGGCACACTCTTCTCACTGGAGCTCTAGACATAATTCAGAATCATGATCAAAATCAGGAGTGCAAAATACTGGTCCAAAGGGATGCAGCTCTCCCAGATGCAGGCATATAAACAGGCATTAAAAATGACGGAACAAGGGTGGGGCGAGATGGGGCGACACCTGCCTACCCCGGACAAGCCAAATATTTGGCTTCTGATCAACGGATCTCTACATTTGAGAAGAGCAGGGTTCATTGGCATTTTTTTAAGTAGTTCCGAATATCATGCCTCAGCACGCTCCAGCATACCTCAGACTTCAGCTCTCTTCAATGCAACAGTAATGGTGGATTGCAGATTAATAACCAACAACATGCGATTGCAATCAGATTGCATTGCAATTTTGGTAGATTGCAGAAAGGGGAGACCTAAGGGCAAGGCCTTAACTAATAGTCATATGCGATTGCGATCAGATCAAATCGCTATTTCGCATCAACAGATTCCAAGGGGCGGAGCCTCCACACTCTCTCATGTGCGATGCGATGATGCGGCCCCGACGGCGGATCGTAGAATGGGGAGACCTAAGGGCCATGCCTTTACTTATAGCGATATGTGATTGCGATTAGATCACATCACAATATCGCATCGACGGAATCCAGGGGCAGAGCCTCCACACTTTCACATGTGCGATGCGATGATGCGGACCCGACAACGGATCGTAGAATGGGGAGACCTAAAGGCAATGCCTTTACTTTTAGCGATATGCGATTGTGATCAGATCGCATCAGCAGAAACCAAGGGGCGGAGCATCCACACTTTCACATGTGCGATGCGATGACGTGGACCCGACGACGGATCGCAGAATGGGTAGACCAAAGGGCAATGCCTTTACTTCTAGCGATATGCACTTGCCTGATGATAGTACGAGGCCGGCTGTGGATGCCCAGGTGTTCATTATCTAGTTTTTTTGTTTTTTGCTAGTGTTGCCTGGTTTATGGCTTCCTATATGGACTAATCGTCAAGGAACCATCTTACTGTTTTTTTTGTGGGGTCTGGACTTGAGAAGTGATACTATTTTTGAAGTTTCTTCTCTCACTGGATTAGTTTCCCCAATGTTGGGGCAATCCAATTTTGTTGATACTCTACGATACCTTGTTCGAGGCCTTGTCCTCTTTGTATCTTTTTGTACATATTAATAGATTACTTCTACTTAGAAAAATAAAATATAAATTAGAATATAATTATTATGTTAAAATAAAATTAATTTTATTTTATAATATAATATAATTTTCATAATTATAATATTATAATAATATTAATTTTTTATATAATAGATTTTTTAATCTTTATGGTTATTGTTTTAAGAAGAGTTTCGGCATAAATCACATGTAGAAAAGGTTTGAAACGCGTCGACAAAGGTTTTCTACATGTGATTTATGCCGAAACTCTTCTTAGAATTGTTATGGATCACAAAAGCCTCAATTCTACAATGGTTATTGTTATATATTTATCAATATTAATTTTAATATCAATATTAAATCTATACCATTAACGCTTATTGGTATATTTCAACTATATTTACTAATGTGGTTGTGCATGTCATTATATCAGTGTATATCAACCACATTTATTAGTATGGTTGTGCTAGTAGATACACATTACACTATTGTAATATTTGATTTTATGTTATTTAATTATTTTATGTTTTAGAGTTTTTAATTACAATTTTGAAAAAACAATTATTTTTTTTAAGATTTTGTTTTTTTGTTATTTAAAATGTTTTTTAAATATATAATTATATTCAATGTTTTCGAAAATACTTATGACACTAAACTATATAATATTCATAGTTCAAACTTATAATTCCGACAAAACCTCCCAAATTTAAAAACAATTACATTACTTAATTTTTAGTTTTTTTATAAATTATAATAATAATATTGATAAATTTAAAATTTTATTTTATAATTTAAATAATTAATATTAATAAATACATTATATACTTAAATTAAATAATAAAATATAATTTATTTAATTAAAATTTTAAAGAAAGTAACCACATAAGTAACCCATCCCATTTTTTCCTTATCTTCAAAAGTTGTGGTTGAAACTAGACTGAAATGAAAAGTTTCAAAACATTTAACGACGAACCTTGCAAGATATGAAGAACGACGACTCAAGGAGCTTCTCGTACCAATTTGTCTCCACTCGATTATCACGATATTGATTAATGAATTATTGAATTATGTTATGAAATAATATTTAAAATTATATTTTATTTTAAATAAATATTATTTAATTGTTTCACATATTTATAAATAGAATTTCCGCGTAAATCACATAAAAAGAGACATTTGTCGATGCGTTTCAAATCAACCAGTGTGGCTCATGGTTAGGACAAGTTGAAGAAACAGATCCAGCTTTGAGCCTCCAACGACTGTCTTGATCAACGGCTGTCTTGTTAAAAAATAGTCATTGATCAAGACAGCCATTGGAGGCTCTGCTGAAACTATTTAGCATGCAAAGCTAGATCTGTTTTTTCAACTTGTCCTGACAATGAGCCACACTAGTTGGTTCGAAACCCATCGGCAAATGTCTCTTTTTATGTGATTTACGCCGAAGTTCTACTTATAAATATTTTAGATCACATAAGCCTCAATTCAACAATTATTTTACATATATTTATTCAATATTTTATATAGTTATATATGTGATATATTTAATGTATATTCTAAAATTTAATGATGCAATTTAGTTATCTCATTTGAATTTTTAAATATTTAATAAATTTAATATTATACTTATTAGAAATGGTAGTGATTTTTATATAATATAGTTACACTTGTTTTAAAAATAGCCTGTTATTATTATCCTTGTCACATAGCATAGCAAAGGTAACGTGATAATGCCTAATTTCATATAGTTATTGTTTGACCAAAAATCAAACTCATATTTGTAATTTTAAATTCATATATATAATTGTGATAAGTGGAGAGAGCTTGATTTTTATTTTGCTAGTGAAGTGGCTACGACTAAAAAAACTCACTGATTCATCAGTTCATTGAATCTCATAAAAATTGATTTGCATACATGTAAAATTAAAATAGATTTGATTTGTTTAGAAAGATTAAAATAAATTGATTTGAATGGAAGATACAATGCAGTAAATTTTTTTATTATCATTGCAAAATAAAAAATATAACATTTTAACCAATAAAATTTCAAATAAATAAATTTAAAAATTATTTAAAAATATTATTTTTTAATCAATAATATTGAATTTTATATAAGTTCTAAAGTTTTTTAGTCCAAAGGGAAGTAATATCCAGTCCATACATCTAAAGTTTTTTAGTCCAAAGGAAAATTACACATTTATATAATAAAATAATTATTCTATTATATTTCTCATTTATTAAAATAAAAATATATGGTTTTAAAAATTTAAAAATTATAATATTTATTTATATTTTATAAAAAAAACTAATTTCTAACCAGAAATTTTATTATTAAAATTTATGTAACATAAATATAATATCTTTTTGTGTTTTCTTAGGTATAATGACCGTTTAAACAGAATTACATGCCAATTATATCAAAACATAAAATTTTAAAATCTCTGCCAACATTTCAGTTTTTGGGAAAGAATTGGGTATTAAAACAGAAGGTAAGAACCTACGTAACGAACAAGTAAAGTATGTGAATGGTAACATGACGTTTAATTTGTCTGTAAATGCTTCTACAACGCTAAGTGAAATAATGTCTTGGGTCCAGCTTTCAAGAATCGGACTCAGAAGACTCAGATTCAGCAGAGTGGGACTCATAGGAGTCAGCATATTCAGCAAAATAAGGATGCGATAATGCGTGTTTTGCACAAATCCGTTTTGAAGGTTGATATTCTAACATTTTCTGCAAACCCATAAATATAATAATAAGTTAAAAATGTTGAATTTAATTTTATTTGGTATTTTTTAATATTCATGAAATGTAAAAAACAGGATTAAATTGCTTGACTTTAAATTTTGATTTCTAAAATATTTCAAAATCTATAATTTAAATAAGAGTGATTATGAAAAATAGGTTAAGTCAAATTAATATATAAAATAATTTTTAAGTTGAAATCCGATAATATAATTTCTATTTCTAATAAAATTGTGATTTCTTTTTATTTAAATTACAATTTTAAATATATAAATAGATTCTACCACCTTAAAAACTCTAAAATACTAAAATTTGTAAATTAAACTATTTAAATTTATAATTATTAAAAATATTTATAAAATTTTAAATAAAATAAAAAAATATATATATCTTTAAAGAAAATCCCTTTCATCTCTTAATTTAAATATATATAAAAAAAATACTTCAAACATCAATAAATGCTTTCTAAAATTATAAATAGAAATAAACAAATTTATAAACTTACCTCTAACAAATCGAACCCATCGTCTAAATTTCCAAAGGATTCTCGCAGATTATCAGGCCGTCTCCATTGAGGAAATTTATCACTCCAATTCTCAAGTTTTGACAGTCCGGCCCAAACAGACTCATTTGGGGTGCCTAATATCCTACCAGACAGACAAATTTATGCAATATATATAACAAAAATACAAATGTTCCAGCAAAGCCTTGATATTATTATAAACATCACTTAAAAACTGCTACAGACTGAACAAAATTTTACTTTTTGAGTTTAAAAGCCTAAACTCACTTAAATATTTTCAGTAATACTTCTAGCTCTGAATTGGCTTCAAATACAGGTTTCAGAATATGCATCTCACCTACAAGCCATCAGCATGGCATAAACAAATGATTGACTATAGGTTATTTTAGCAAGTAGATTTAAATCCAGAAGTGTAATTAACAGGAGATTAATGTGTACCAAAAATGCACCCAACAGCCCACATATCAAGTGCAAAAGTCTGTTGAGGGTCTCCAAGGAGCTGCTCTGGAGCAGTGTAAAAAAGAGTCCCATGCTGCAACCAATATACAATTTGCATTTAAATATCATGATTGTAACATTGTGAGAAGGCAAGGTGCTCTAGATTTCTAAGTAAATCTAAGCTCTTCTGTAATGCTTATAAAGAACTTATTTACTTATCAGCATAGTCCTAAAATAAATAGATAACTGAAAAAATTACAATGTTGCTAAAGCAGCCTTTGGTTCCAACAATAAGTCGTCCAAGCCCCCAGTCTGCAACCTTTAACAGGCCTGTATTCTCATTTACCAACAAGTTGCCGGGTTTTAGGTCTCTGCAAATTCAAGTCCAGCCAAATTAATCACAACAAATAAAAGAGAAATGGAAAGCCAGTATATTCTAGATAAACATTAAGTGCCAGCTAAGAAAAAGGAAAGAAAAAAAAGAACCTGTGCAAGATTCCATTCCTGTGGCAGTGTTCAACTCCCTTAAGCAGCTGATACATATAGCTCTGCAATTGAAATGCTAATGCAGTAAATCAAATAATCCAGGATGGTACTCCAAATTTTTTTTATGACTTTTAAGCCTACAATAATTAAGAAAGTTTAATCTGCTACAACAATATATTGTTTCCATGAAGTGGGTTTTAACATTGAATCAATTGATCCAGGTTACAGCTGCATCTTCAAGACTACACTCAAAGAAAAAACCTAATATTATACTGTTTCCATGAAATGGACCAGTTGAGTTAATAAGCAGACTAACCTTGACTACACTCATAAAGAAACCTAATATTATACTGTTTCCATGAAATGGACCAGTTGAGTTAATAAGCAGACTAACCTTGATAGTGAGGGGAGAGATTGGCTGTCCGAGGCATTGGTGCTCGCGGTACAGCTGTAGAAGATCACAGTCCATGTATTCAAACACAAGATACACCACCCACCCTCCTAAAGCACGTTTTTTCTCTACACATTCCACACCCAACAACCTGCCAAAGCACATGGAAGAATTTAAGTTACTTATTTAGGTAAACAGACATTATTGAAACATTGAGTTAGATTCCGCACCCAACCACCTGCCAAAGCACATGGAAGTATTTAAGTTACTTATTTAGGTAAACAGACATTATTGAAACATTGAGTTAGATTCCACACCCAACAACCTGCCAAAGCACATGGAAGTATTTAGGTAAACATGCATTATTGAAACATTGAGTTGGATAATCATGTGTCTATAAAAATAGTACAGGTTAAAAATTATAGAGATGCAGAACAAGTATGGGAGAAAGGGTTTAAATACTCAAAGTTGCATTGGATTTTTTAACAATGATAGGTTGGTTAATTTAAAATTAAAGTTTATATGATAATTATGTTTATTTTGAGAAGCTGAGAGGAATAATTGCCATTCTTTCAATCCAGGTTCGAAGGTGGGGAGGAAATAACTGTTATCCCCTCTACCCATATTGGGGGAGGAAATAACTGTTATCCCCTCTACCCATATTGGATTTTTTTAATGTTGAAAGTATATGAATATATTGTTGGAATGGCTTTCTTATCTTTTTCTGATGGATAAAGAGTGAGATATTTAGATTCCCTGGAAATTGAAATTGCAAAGCATATGCATTTTGATAATGTGTTGTGATGTATTCAGTTATTTTTTTTTTTTTTTTGGTTAAATTCACAAATTTTAGATTGGATTGGGTTAGTATAGGACAAGATTTTGAGCGGTAGTTAGTGAGTTTAATTTTTCTTCACTTTAATTCTATTATCTAGAGACATGTTAACTTATATTATCTAGAGACATGTTAACATGTTAACTTATGTGGCAAAAATTTAAACATGTTGAAAATAACCCCAATTGAGGATTAGTATTTTTCTAATTCAATGCATCATCCAAATTTAATGAGCTGTTAGGTGGAAGAGGAGTTGATGAATCAACCCTATCTCCAGATATAAGAATGCACCATTACTTACTTGACAATGTGCTCGTCACAGCGATTCAGGATTTTGAGATTAGAAATTTCTCTGAGAGTGCAGGCAGGAATTCCTTCGTCACGGGGGTTCTCAATGTTGGATTTCTTAATGGCCACATACTTACCCGTTCGCCTCTCTCTTCCCTTGTAAACTTTCCCGTATGTTCCCTGTCCGATTTTCTCCAGTATTTCGTACTTTTCGATGAATAATTTCTCTGATTCTGATCGTCCATTATTCCGATCATCGCTTTCTGTTATTTCAGACCACCTGGCATAATTATCGAAAGCTTCCTCTTCTTCATCATCAACAGCTGCTGCTTCTTCTTCTTCATCAACAGCTGCTTCTTCATTATCAGGAGCTTCTTCTTCTGGATTATCAATGTAATCATTATTATAATTACCATGAGAGGCTTCTCCATGGAAATCGTCATTATCTGTATTATGGTCATCATCAAATACTGACAGTGACATCTTGATCTTCTTATTATCAGATGGCATTTCCCAATTCAAGGTTTGATCTGATCTAAATATGAAAAATTATTTTGAAGACAGATACATTGGGCTGCTCCCACCACTAATGATTGAAGCAAAGACAGATGAACGAGTGAATCGCTTGCATGAAATCAAAATCAATATTTATATGATAAGCTCCCTATCTTGATAGAATATCGAATGGCACGACTGTTCTTTTTAATGCGCGTTGTTTAAAATCTGAATGAGAGATAGGAAGGAGTGTTGCATCTATGTAGTTATGATCAAAAGGGTATTGGTTAATTTTCCGTTAATATTATATCAGTCTCTATAGATTTAATATGAGTTGAGAGGAATTTAATTTTTTCACATGCAATTTTTTTATGGGTAGATATTATTTAAATATTTTGTATAATTATTTAATTTTTAAGAAAATTTAAAATTTTTATTTTGACTCATATAGTAAATTTCAACTTTAATAAGGGATAGACATCCTTACACATCACACTGGGTTGTAGCCTCTCAACTCAATCAACAAAGAATTATCTTTTTTTTGGTCAAGTAAGAGTGGAACCTTCTATTAACCGTATGAGTGCATTACATATGTTACAAGTATTTACTAGAGCAAAAACCAACACCAGATAAACCCGATGCTGGTAAACCACCAACAGGGTCCATAGGACCCAAAATCAAACATCTGTTCATAGAGTTACAACTATTTTAAGCAGAAAACCAAAGAAATCTATTACTCGAACAACGAGATCCTATTTGTTCACAACGCACCATAATGTGCTTTTACTAAAATCTCAAATACATACAGACTGCGAAGACAACTGGTCCTTCCAAAACATACAAAATCACGCCAAAATTCTCCGATTCATTTGCCCAAGTCCGAACCTGAACGCACAATCCCCACTGTCGCCGCCTCCTTTCCCTTTGCCGTTCAACATGCCTCCAATCAGGAGAGTTGGATGGAGGTCCAACACCGTTGATCAGAGTCAAAATGATCCAACAGTCACCCATGATTTCAGTCTGACCACTAGCGCAATAAATAACGATAATATGGACCCAAAAAAGATTAGAGTACTTCACTCTAAATGATTTCAGGTCCAGCCAAAAGTTTATCAGTCGGGCACTTTCCGGCCTGAAAACCATAGGATGCACCCTCGATCAATGCCTATTTAATCCGACAGCTCACCACGCTTTTGGCTCGAGTCACAAGCATGAAGGAAAACAAAAAACTAGACCCGGAAAAGAATAGAGCCCTTCAGCCTAAAGGATTTCGGGTCCAACCAAGCAGTTTAATGGACGATCACTTTCTGGCCCGAAATCCGATGGATGACAGAAGAAAAAGAACCTGCAGACTGCGGCCATGCAACTCGCGAGTTGGTTAAGCGGTGTTAAACTTCCACAGGTCTCCTCAGCACCGTTGATCCATCCTGTCGATCCAACAATCCAGATCGATCCCTTTAAACCTGATCCACCCGAGTTTGGACTTAATTTCGTTGTCCCTTTTGAGCTCCTCCTGAAGCAGCTTGTTCTAAACCACACCTAGACTGCTGAACCCAACGAACTGTGTATTCACTTTACTTCTTCAAATCGCTTTTCCTTGGGAAAGACTGTGAGCCCAAATATCTCCTCTCTCTTCACCTTTCTCTAACCTTCCTCCTTCTCACTGATGAAGACTTGGAAGAGTTCCATGTCTTTTGTAGCCTGACAGAGACAGTCATCACATAGTTTTCCTGGGGGTATCGACTCCCAAACATGCCTGGTGCAGCCTTCCTTACTAATCACTCCTTCATTTGCTAGACGATCAACCAACCCATTTGCTTTTCGTTTCACATGGACAAAGTTAATAGTTTTCAAGGTTTGCAGGTGGGTATGTATACGGTGAAATACTTGTGATAGCCTCCAATGTTTTGACACTTTTTCGGGTGTCGTTCCATTGCACATTTTCTTGACCACTTTAATGATCAATTCCGAATCAGCTTCAATGATGACATTGTGTAAATTTGAGTCCACTAGGAATTCCAGGCATTGCTCTAGGGCCATGAGTTCTGCCATATTATTAGAGGCCTTCCCCAAGTGGCTGTGAAAGATCTCCTTTATGCATCCTTGCTCATCTCTTATAACACCCCCAAAACCAGCTAACCCTGGGTTGCCCTTAGATGCTCCGTCTATTTTGACTTTTAAGAAACCCTGTGGAGGAGGCATCCAAACATTCATATCTGCATTTATTTGGCTCACTCTGTTGTTTATGCCCTGTGGAACTATAGCTTGGAGACCCAAATGCAGTAGTATACAAGCATCCTGGGGCAAAGGAGGGCACTCAGGAAATTTCCCCAAATCAGTAAAGAATTATCATATTAACCCCACTTATTACATTTTTTTGAATGACTAATTGGAAAGTTTAAGTCCTAAAACATAACTTTATTAATGATGTTGTAAAGCAAATGTTGCATGTAATTATGTTGATAAACATATTTATCTTGGGAATAGGTTTTCACTTTAATTTAATTATAATAATTAATAAATATATTTTTTAATTTAATTATTAGTAAGTGGATGGTAGGAAGTTAACTCTACAAAATATCCACAGATGGTTTTTTAGACATGTGGTATTGATAAACATGATATTGACCCATGGTATTGTAACTAAGCTTATTTTAAAATTAAGAATCTCCATGATAAAGTGGGGTGTAATTCCACCATCAAAAATCTTGTCACATGTTTTTTTAAAGGTGTATATGTTTAACTCATATATTTCAAATTAGATAATTTTTATGGTTTTTTAAATCTTGGTAATGTGATGTAAATGTTATTGTTTTTTGTCAATATTATCAATTACTTAATTTATATGGTTATACTAATTATATATGAATTTAGTTTTTTTTTGTGATTTTTTAAAATTTTGGCAACGTGAGATGTATCTTGATATAAATACTATTGACGTCTATCAATATTTTCAACCATTTAATTTATATGGTTATACTAAGTAATGACTCCAACTCTAATCCTCTTTGGCTAGATGAGGACTTTGATTTCGCTAGTAGGTTGAAAAGAAGCAATGAAGGCTCGAATAATTTATTTTGCACTGAGCTTTGTAGTTCCCGAGCCTTATAATTTGTAGCATAACCAAGTGGTTGAAGTCCAACTAGATGACTTGTATTCATAGGCTTGACATAGTGTCTTGGATTATTTGATATTTGATATCCTTGTCTCTAACCAAATTGTAAATTTTGACCTCTGAAATGACCATGACCCTGATTTTGATTATCTGCCTTTATCCTTAACTCTAATCTTTGAAATGCATGATTAGCCACATGCAAGAGAATTATGATAATCAAAGATACCTACTCTTTGACAAATAAAAAATGGAACTATTCTTAAAGGATTAAAAAGGGGATTTATACTTTTAACTTAAAAGGATAACATTGAGCACCTCTATAATAATTTTACTACAACACTCTACACTATAATTGGCAAGTTCTCTACCGAAGTGACCTATAAAAATAATAATAGAACCACAAACCATTGGTATGATAATGATTGTGAAAATTGGTAGAAAGTTTATTAAGGATGATTCTAATGAAACCTTAAAACTTGATAAGATAAATTTATACAAAACTCTTATTAAAAGAAAGAAAATGTACTATACAAATCGGAAGCAAGAGTAGCTACTTCAGCTTTATAAAGTTGATCCCAAAAAGTTTTGGAGATATATTATAATTCATAATCTAAATAAAAGAATGTGATTTCCTTAAAGAATTGGAATATCTACCTCAAAAACATTTATGAGTCTCATAATTCCATGGCTACCATTTTGAATGCTCCTATAGAGGATGATATTTATTTATTTATTTTGGAAGACATTGAATTTGGGATTAAGCACTTCATTAATGGGAGAGCTAATGATTTCGAAGGCTATCAAGCTGAAATTTTTAAAATGGGAAGGATTTCCCTCATCCCTCACATTCACAAGCTCTTCAATTTGGCAGTGAAGGAAGGATTTACTAAGCCTTGGACACAGAGCCTTATTGTGTATATATTTAATGGTCAGGATAAAGTCATTTCTTCTAGTTACAAAACTATTATGATCACTCATATTTTAGCCAAGTTGCATGGACTTATTTTGGAAAAGAAGGTTAGCCTATGGTTTGATAGCCATCGTAAAAGAGGTTAAGGACAAATTGGTTCTAAGAGACATCATATAACTATTGACCATCTCGTTACTCTCAGGATCATTGTAGAGGAATGTCGCAATAATAATATTGACATCTTCTATTGTTTTATGGATCTTGTACTGATGATGAACCAAACTAGATGGTTTGAAACGCGTCGACAACAAGTTTCCTATGTGATTTTTGCTAAAAGATCTCAACATTCAACTTTTGACATTGTTCCTAGGATGAAGTTACGGAAGAGGCTTGAGAAGCTAATGGTTCCTCTCTAGTTGAGGGTTGTTGTGACAAGGTTGTATGAGAATATTATTTCCAAGTTTAAGGCCAGTAAAGGTTGGTCAAAAGAATTTAATTTCAATATTTGAGTCAAGAAACGGTGTCCCTTTCCCCTACCTTATTTATATTTACATTCATAAACTTGAACATTGTTTAGAATATGTAAGATGTGTTGGCCTCATGCTCACTAGTATCATCATAAATATTCTCCTTTGTGCTGAAAATATTATTTTTTTAGCAAGGATCCATGAAAATCTCGATAATCAACTAAGAATCCTCCAGGATTTTAGACTAAATTCATGATTATTAAATAAAAAAAGATTACCGCAATAGTTTCATTTATGATAATAGCTACCTGGAGGAAGTTATTTCATACAAATATCTTGGAATCAACATTAATCATGAGCTCAATTGGAATTATAATATTGAGAAAAGGATAAGTGGAGGATGGAAAGCTTAATATGGGCTTGAAAATAATTGTAAGTCAGCAAATCTTTAGACTTGGGATTAAAAAAAAAGTTCTTCTTTGAGTATTTAGTCATACCTGTTATTTTATATGCCTATGAGGTTTGGCGTTGTGGTATATCCATAGAATCATAGAAGAAGACAGAGAAGATAAAGCATTTTATAACCTACAATCTCAATATTAAAGGATGTACTCCTACCCTATCCTCGTGATCGAAGCTAGTATTTCCCTTATTAAAAGCATGGCTATGTCTAGGTATATGATGTATAAGAAGAATTTGTTCAATATGGAAGCCAAGAGGTTTCCTAAAATTGCTTCTAATTCTAGCCAAAACCCCCACCTTTGGCTCAAGGATAATGTTAAAAATATTATTTATTCAACGTTTAAGGATAATTTATGGAGCAATAAAGAGTTAGAGGGGAAAATGAACCTGAGATATTATAAGGAGGTGATAAATGCTAGTCTTGAAAACCATAATTATTTATATATCTTGATTAGAGCTAGGAGGAAAATGAACATTACTAAGATAAGAACTAATTCTCATGAGATTCATAGTGAAAGTAGGAGTTGGTTTACTCCCAAAACAACATGGGAAGAAAAATCAGTCACCTGTGCTATACTAATAGGGTTCAAGATGAAAAGAATTTTCTCTTAGATTTCCTAGCTTATAGTCAAATATGTTATAATTTTTAAAATATTTGTCATACTACCCACCTTCTTGACCTATTAAGGAAACAAAACTATGATGATACTCTATAGCTATTAAGGGAGGAAAACTATGGTGATTTGAGAATGTTTGCTTCTCCTCAAGCATAGAAATAATATGTTAATGACTTTTTTTTCATTTCTTACCTTCTTAAGGTGTGATGGACCACATTAGTCTTAGTGGAATTTTATCATATCATCATCATCATCATCATCATTTCATCAATTAAAAAAATTATTGTATTATTATATATTATATATTATATAACAATCATTTTGATCACTATAGGTCCCACTAGATTGGAGTGAGCATGGAAAAAGCCCTAGCCTCTCCTCTGCCACCATCGCTTCCTCGAATGCCTAGTCTAAGTTTCCTCTGCTACTATAGGGATCTTCTACTGTGGACTCTAGGACACTCTTCCCCACTCACATTGCTTCACATTGGTCAGGACTTCATGCCCCTTCCCTTTGCTATGTGAGTCACCATTTTCAGTTTGAGGATTTCTTCTTATAGGACAAGGACATCTTTTTCTTGTCAAATCAAGATGTGAAATCTTTGAGGGGCGTATCCTCGGTGGGTCATGTGCTACCCCTCCCCACTTCTCAATCCTTGATTCAACAAAAGGTAGGATGCGTAACAATGGATGTAATGAACCTACTTCCTTCTCCATCAACTCAAGGAGCTCAAAAATCCAACCCCAGTTTGATTTAGTATTTTTACATCTTCGTGAAGACCCTCACTAGAGTCTGTCCTTGTGTCACCATAAAAAATGACTTCATACTTGTAGAAATTAGGTTTCGAGTTTCCAATGTTGCAGGAATTCACTTCTTGAAGTTCAATATTTTGCACAATAGTAGTTTATTGTAGGATGAATTCCTTCATCGAGATATGAGCATTGGCAAGGACACTTCCCTCATGGTCTCCTCGAGCTTGCTTGGGGGAGCCAAAGGATAAATCCCTTCTCAGTAGACTTTCTAGGCACTAATCCAAGCAATAACTCGAACTTATAGGGCTAAAGGAACCTCCCATAAGAAATATTTTAATGAAGCAGTGAAGACGAGATCCCCAAATTTGGCTCCCCAAGCCCTCTTAGGCCCTTCTTTTTTCTTGTAGCATTTAGAGGAAATGTCATCTGTAAAGGTAATGGAACATGGTTCTCTTATACATGCATATAAATATGCTAAAAATGTAATAATCTATTACTTTAATAGGTTTTGGCCCTCAACTGTAGCTTTAAGAGACTGGTTGAATAAGACTCAGACCATAGATTACTCCCTCCTTCTTTGTTTCCCACCTTTAACCCTCTAACAATGGAGGGAATGATGACTCATATCTCGATAATGTTGCCCAACTTTCCAATCCCCCTCCACAACCCACAATCTCTAGAGGAGATAGGTTCAAACCTTAGACATTTCATCAAAATAGACATGGAAAGATTCCAAAAACGCTTCTACACCTTTGCAACAATCTATATAAAGATAGATCTTAGTGATGGTCTTCCAGATAAAATTTGTATAGACTGGTTAGATGACCCTCTTATCTAGCCTTTGGACTATGAGAACATTGACTTTCACTATAGATCCTACCAAGAGGTAGGGCATCTACAACATAATTTCCGCTCATTCACATCCTCAGGGATTCCAAAAACAAATGGAAAGGGTTGGTAAGCCCTTCAAGTGGCCAAGAAAATCCCTTTTCATTTAGACACACCAAAAACACAACCATTAGCGACCAATTAGTCCTCCTCGAAGGCACCCTCTTCAGGTACCTAGGTCCAACAACCTCCCACTGCCTCTCAACCTCCATTAGAAGATCTTGATCCAAAGTGTTCCCAACAATTTGTTAAACAATCTTGACTTCCATCACAGTTGGAAAGACAACAAGTTGCCTCTCCCTCCCTAGAGGAAGACCCATCGAATATGGAATTATCCTTAGAGCAACTCCATGGAAGGTAAAAGAAGTCCCATTAGTTCTACAATTCGAATAGTGAGAAAGAAGCAATAAGCATCACAACCAGAGCACTAGAGGATAACTGAGCAGATAGTCTGGCCCTCACGGTTAACACATCAACATCTCCCAACTTTAGAGGTTGGATAGGTGTTAAGAAGAAAAAAGGAAAACAAAATGTATTAGCTCCACTTAATGAACACAACTTTTGCATGTATCAATTTGTCAATTCGTCACTTTGTCTATGTCGAGATGCTCCTAGTAAAAACTTTGCCCTGTATAGTAAATTATTAATAAAAAATTACTTACTTTTAAAATAAAAAAATAGATGAAATAATCCAACTTATCATTTCTACATAAATAATTATAAATCTTACATCATAAAACAATTTTTATAAATAAACTACATCACTATAGTATAATCTATATATAAAAAACAAATACAACAAAAAGAAACATGGTTTTTATATTTATATATATATATAATTAATTAATTAATTAATTAATTAATTAATGGATGGATGGATAGCTCATGGACATAACAATAAAATGCATTTGAATATCCAGAAAAAAGAAACAGCTAAAACTTCCTCGAATGATAAAACGAGTGACCAGAGGCAAGGAAATCATGCCAGAAGCAGCTTTATAAAACCAGAGGCAGAAAGAACAAGAACTGAAAGCAAGAGCAAATATGAACACAATTTTGACCAGACACGACATGAGGGTCCCTGGAAATCTGTAGGCATAACCACGTATCCAATATACTTCACGTAAAGATGATATATTGCTTTGTTTTATTTCCCTTTAACCTGCCTATTATAAAACTCTTCAAACTGAATAGCAATGTTAGGATGGTGGCTCATTTTGAGAGCGACAGTTAAGTGCTTCACACAGATTGAAGGATGCTACATTAATGTATGTTTTATTTTGATGGCATATTATATTTAATAATAGATGTCTTATTATGCGGCATAGTATATTGTTTTGATGGCACATTATAATATATATCATAGTAGTTTACTATATTATTTTATTTTTTTAATAAGTAAAATTTTATGTATATTTACAGTTAATTTATGAGATAGTTCATCATAAAGTAGAGATAGGTTTGAAAATTGAAAAATATCCATTTATATTTTTTTTATTCACTCAATTAATTAATTTTTGGAGAAATAATAATATAATAAAATTGTAAGTTTAGATATATGTTTAAAATATTTGTAAAATTGAAAATTATTAATTATGATATGCATATCTATTTTAGAATAAAGTTTAGAGAATTTTAATTTAAGTATCAATAATTATTAACACAATTATATAAATCAAATAGTTGGTAAACACTTAAAACAAAACAATTAATTAAATAATAATATTAATAATATTAATTATTATTATTATTATTGTAGATTCAAATTGCTAATTGTAATTTACTAAAACAATAGACTTGAATCTACTATACTCATCACTTGAAACAATTAAATGATCATAAAATCACGAAGTATACAAGAGAAAGAATTCAATCAACACATTACACAATGATTTCCTGAGGAAAACCATAGCTAAAAACCTCAGAAAATATAAGAAAATTACAATGTTTTGTTCAAGCCCGAGTAACCTCTACACTATCTCTATCTATCTCACAACTTCCTAGAGCAACCCAGCGAATATTTAACAAATTTCGTGCTTGCCCTATTCCCTATTTCCTTGCATTGTTTCCTTAGGAATTAGCTGAATTAGCCCCCTGTTAATTAGAGAAATTTGTCAAAGGAATTGTGCAATCCATCATAGGCTTTCCTTTGATTGCATGCACCATCTGTACAATTCGGATGATTATACAATTGATAGTACATTGTCCCTGATCTCCAATCTCAATTGGGTAACTCTGACATGCATGAGTTATTTATAAGTGAACACTGTAGACAACACCACACTACTAGACTTCCCACAAATTTCACCAACATTTGGAAGTAGTTGAATTGACTTTAACTTATTTAAACTGAATTAATTAATTACAACTTAAAATAAACTCAACTAGGGTTCCTATAATGTAGGAGCCGCTCTACATGACTCAACTTAGACCTTCAACTCGAATTAACTAAGGCAACTAAATCAAATTAACTTAGTTAACTAGTATAAGTTGTCATGTGATCTGGAATTACAATTTGTTCATAATTTAATTCAAGGACATAAGTTAAACATATATATATTTAAAAAACAAAAACTAAAATTATTAATCATCTATATTTATCCTCACTTTATCATTGAGATTGTTAGTATGTAAATAGGTATTGTTAGAATACTATAGTCCAATGCAATCGCTTATCAATACTACATGCCCCAAAAAAACCATAACTCACGTCAAATGACACTTGTTTATATGACTTTTTTTAATTAATCAGTTTAATTAAAAGGGAAAAAAAACATAATTGTTTTGAAAATAAATTTCAACTTTTGATTTGTGTATATTATTATGAATATTCTAAAATATTCAGTGGAGGTTATATTTCTATCATCCATCTAATAATTATTGATTATTAAATTAAAATTATGGAAACTCTATTGTAAAATTAGCACACCTATTTTAGTAATTTGGTGGATGGTATGGGTTTATCCTCCACATAATATTTTGGAATTTTCTTAGTAGTATTCACAAATTAAAAACTGAGATTTTTGTTAAAAGTAGTTTTGCCTTTCCACCCTTTTAATTAAATTGAATAATTAGAGAAAATGTTACATAAATTGAATTACGGTTTTTTTAGACATGTGATATTGATAAGTAATAGTATTGGCTCATAGTATTCTAACAATACCTATTTATAAATTAAAAATCTCCATAATAAAATTAAAAATATATATTTAACTCATATCTAAATTCCTTTTAATAATAATAATAATAGTTAAAATTTAGTTATTTACTTTATAATTGTTTTAATATTTATTAGCCTCCACCAACTATTTAATTTATATAATCACACTAATTTATATTTTTAATGAAAAAAAGCGCAAAAAAAAAAAAAAAAATTTGCCATCTTAACAAAACACCATCTTCAAATATTTATTACCATGTTAACAAAACACAATCTTCACAAACACAATATATTAACATTATTGTGATTTAAAAAACTGAAATGTTACCATCTTAATAAAACACAGTCTTCGAATATATGTTGAAGATTATTGTTATACTAACATTATTGTGATATTATGATTTAAAAACTGAACAAACAAAACACAATTTTCTCATATATGTTGAAGATTATTGTCATATTAACATTATTGTGATTAAAAAAACTGAATAGAGTGAGATGCCCTGCCTCCGAACCACAAAACAGAAAAGAGAAGATGATTTCCGGACTTCCAGAAAATTGATCAAGGCAGTCATGCCTTCTATTGTGCTAAACTAAGTTAAATATAGAGATACTAGTAGAGAAATTGAAATTGAGGGTTTATTTCCCGAATTGGAGGGTTTATCTCCCACCAGTAAAGTGTGGTAGCGCGCTGGCAGTACCCGATAAGCTGCATTGTCGACTACGCCCAAACTTTCACCAGCGTTACTTCTATTGAAACAATTTCACTGCTGTGACCGTGCACGAACCCTCTCCTGAATTCTATCAACCGCTTTTCGAGAGCTCCGCTCAGGCCGGTAGGATGAAGCGCCATCGAAATATCCCACTAGCACAGTAGACTCGATTTTCTTGTAGCAAATGATTCTTCTTGGTGGCTTCAGCTTCCATAGCCTGATCTCCTAGAAAAAAAACCAATATCTTCAAACTAGTATTTCTCACAGTTGGGATAATTCGTTAAATTTTTTTGGCGTTTTTACAAGGCTCCATATTCCCCAACAGATGTAGAATGGAAGCGCCCTGTGTTTTTTGTGATCCTCATTCCATTGAGAGAGACAATTGTCAAATGAATATCTATCCATGTCAACATCAATATCAATATTAAGCAGCCTCAAAACCTCTTTCCATACAGAATCTGCTAATGGTCCAGAGAGAAAGAGGTGTACCACCTCTTCATTCGCCTTACAGCACAAAGAACAAAAGCTTGGTCCTTGGGATCCCTTTTTTAAGAGGTTTTTCCACGTAAGGACCTGATTTTGTAGCACCAACCACATGAAGCATCTCAACTTCAATGGGACGTCCCATTTCCATGCATAGACATCTAGGAATCACTGCAAGGTAACTTGCACCCTCGTGTAATGTGGGAGTATGCCTCCGTTATCGAGATTTCCTCATCTTTCTTTCTCCCAGCCCATGTTAATGTGTCTTAGTCCTACTTCATCAATACAATTCCTGCATGGCAGATCCCATGTCAATATTTATCCCATTCGTCCTCGAGACCCTTCAGCATACCTATATCTCTAACACATGGCCAAATAGGAGAGACAAGAAAAGTGTGATTATAACTGCAAAGTTGATTCAGATATGTATTCCCAATTGATTAAGGAAATGAATAATAGGGACAAAGAGTAGATGGTTTCATTCCATACCTTTAATAACATCATGACCAATTTCGATCATGTCTCCTCCACTGACCTCCTAGCGCATCCCCACCAACGAGTGTTTGGCCTTCATGAGGGTTGTCCTTAGAAAGGATGCCTTTTTTTTAATTGTTACTCCTTTGGCAATCCATGCGTCAAGTTGTAGGTTGTTGAGGTACTTCACCCTTATGACCTGGTGCCATAACCCTCCTCCTTTGAATGTCTACCATGGATTTTTGACAAGAAGTTCCATATTAAAGCTCTCAATATCTCATGTTCCCCATCTCCAATCAATTTCACTCTTAGAGATCAAGTCAAGCCAAACCAAATGGAATTTTTGGGTCTTGCGAGTGTCTGCTCAAAGAAACTTGGCGAGGATTGAATTTATTATGTTGATGACAATTTTTGGTAATTTGTATAGATGCATCTAGTAGATTGAGAGGGCCTACAAAATTGCTTTGATCATAATAATCCTACCTCCCATAGTTAGCCATTTCTGCCACTTGTGGTCCCAAAGTGTCATATTTCTTCTAAATTTCAAGATGAGCCATTCCCAGTCCTAACTCTCATACTTATTTGGCTTCAAGATGAATCCCAAATGCTTGAAACCTCCATCCATCAGGCTTAGAAACACCTCAAATAGATTCGAAATCTCCTTCACTATCTGATCTTCCATCTTGTCTAAAATTAGTTCTAATTTCACTTTGTTCATGATGAGCCTAGGTGCTTCCCCAAAACTAGTAACGATTCGATAGAAATCTCTCCATTCAACGATGTTAGCTTCCCCAATGAAGAGCGCATCACCGACAAACATGAGATGGGAAATACTATTGTGCCTTGTTACCCTGCAACAAACAATAATCCCCTATGATCTGACAAGACTAATCCCTCTCCTAAGGCTATCTATAACCAGAATGAAAAGCAAAGGCGATAGTTCACATCCCCAATGGAGTCCTATGGAAACCTTAAAAAAATCAATTGAGAGCCCATTGATAAGTACAACCAAATTCACAGTGGTAATACAAGCCATGATCCTATCTATGATCTTATGTTCGAATCTGATTTTATGCAATATTAGCCTTAGGAACTGACAATCTACATTATCGTATGCTTTAATCAAATCCTATGTCACACTATTCAAATGATTATGATATTAACAATTGTACCATCACACAGCTACTCAATCATAGTCTTGTGCAACATGAATGCATGGGAAATTCATTGATCAAATGTGTGATTGTGCAATGCATGGTATCACACACCTATACCATCAATAGGTTCATGATTTTGATGAAAACTTGACTAAATTGAGAGGGGGGTGGGAGAGGGGTGAATCAGTGTAGTGTACTCATGGACATTAATATTATATTCATTAATCTCCTTAACTGAAACATTACATGATCAACTTAACAAATAATGACTAGCGTATTGAATATGTGAACAACAAGTAATAAGAAAACCAAACCATGACACAAACACATAATAACAACACATATTGACACCAAATATATGTGAAAACACATAAAGGGAGAAAGCCATAATTTTATTATTTTTGTAATGCAAAGACGAGCTCTTACTCCTTATTACATCTGATTTTATGTAGGCTCCAACCTACAAGAGGTTGCTACCTCAATTTTCTGCAAGCTACAACATGCAAGGAAGTTCCAACTCCCATATGTTTTCAGTAGGCTACAACCCACAAGAGGCTCTTACCTCAACCAACTCCAACTGGTTATTTATCAAGCCACAACTTAAAAGGAAACTACCATCCCCTGATGAAAACAAGAAACAACAATGTGCTGGTTTACTTGGTCATAAATTATGTATGTATCCCTCTTCATTTCTGCCTGTTCTTCCCTTCAAATATGCATCACATCAACTCCGTATGTGCTAGTTAACTAATGCATAATAGTTCTATCAGCTCTCTCACATTCTCCCATTCTCTAACATTTTTTTTTTCAAAATTACATATTTTATAGAAATTGTTTGTTGGTTGTTTGTATCCCACATAGGAATATGAAGTGAATGGGATTGACTCTTTTCCTTCCACTCATTCGTTTCCAAAATCTTCAAATCTTGAATATTGGAACACAAAAATAAATAATCCACCCAATATTATTTCAGCCACATGTAATGATTAAATGCATCAAACTAATGCCAACATCAAATAATAATATTTATCTTTAATGCATCACAACAATCTTTGCAACATTTTTGCCTTTGCCTTGGAGTCTTGCCTTTGCATCACAACAATTAACTTTAGTTAAAAATTTCACATCATACATTCTTCATTAAACAATTGTCCCTTGCTCTGTTGTTCCTTTGCTTGTTATTGCTGTTATGCTCCTTTTCTTGTTGTTCCTGTGCTACTCCTTTGCCATCAATGGCAATATTGCCAACAATCTTCTCCTTTGGCATTGATGGAAACTCATTCGTCCTCCTTTTGTTTTGAAAGATATTTCTCCTTGCTGGACATAACCTCTGTTTGTTTCTCATTACTGCCCATAACCTCTGCGTATCTCCCCCTTTGACATCAATGGAAAGGGGTTATAGAGGTCATGTAGCCTTGTTCTGCATAAACACTGTTGACACTATCATTGAATGAATGCCACTGCAAATAGCTTATTAGAGATCCTCCACATTGAATGAATGTTGCTCTATATGATATATAAATGTTTCTTCAAAGACGCTCAATACCAACGCTACAACACATTGTGAGAACACTGTGAAAGAATACTATTGAGAGAACACTTTATAAGAAAAATATGGTATGCACGAGAAAATGTATTATATTGAGCACTGTTTGATATAAGAAATTGCAGCATATTTAATATGCACTCCTTTCATGATGCCTCTTCAATTTGTTGCCAGTCAACGTGTCAATGAAGCTGAGCAATGGTGTTATTTTTTTCTTTTGTAGAAGTCTTTGTATCAAAGCACACTTCTTCAACCGAACAATGATCCAAGAGTATGCCAGAAGCTAAGACCAATGCAATTATATTCAAACTTGGAATTCCTTTGTCAGATCTATAATGTTTCCCAACCTACTTCAATATTGTTGATTATGATGCAATAATGTCACACTACCAATCTAACGCCTCAATCATGCTAGGACACTTGTAAGATGGATTATTGTCAATTACATAGGCTGGAGTAATAATTTTTTTCTTTTTAAAAGGCAACATGTACCTTGATCCAAACCTTATTAGTATGTCAATAATTGTCCCATCTAGACAATTTGTGAAACTATGAGTTGAACACCATGGCAATAAGCATTGCATGCAGAGGTCATATACAAATTGTTGCGGTGAGTTTATATTTTATTTCATGTAGAGGCTATATATAATCTTTTTCCATCGGATATCACATATGATAGAGTATACAAACATTGTGATGGGGCTTATATCATAATGCAAACACTACAATAGATATCAAAGGCGATTGCATACTTGCATACGATAATACAATTTCAAAAGTATGCAATTAGATCTCTGGTCAACACCATGATGCATGGGATTTTATATATCATTCATTATAGGAATGGCAGGCAATAACTCTGATACCATTTTGGTGGTTATGGTTGTAAGCAGCAACAGAACTTTCATTCTCAATAGTAATTTCTTGGAGAAGATGTGGATTTATTGTGGTCATTGTCATCACAACATTGTCCTTGTCTGCATTCTTTCACTATATAGCATTTCTCTGCAATGTATCACTGTATAATGCATGATCATGAGCTGGAGGTAACATCTATGATCCTTTTTCTAGATTCTGCTCTAGCTACCTCCTATTCTTATGTATGTGCCCTTTGTATGGGGTAAACAATAGGTTCTGCCTCCACTCTAGCTGCTTAGTCTTCCGATCTACCGGGTCGATGAGCCTCAGTATTGCAACAAGGATGATGCAACTCCTACGGTGACCAACTTTAATTTTTCAACCTGGGGTCCATACAAACTTGAAGGTGAGAGTGCTATATGCATAGTAGATGCAACAATCTACTCTTGTCACTTTTCAATTGGGGCGATAGACCACTAGGGTTTTTCAAACCATTCTTCTATTTACTAGAAGGAGGTTGAATACTGACAGTGAATGTAAAGCTATATTTAATGTAGAAAGTAAATGCTTGCATATTTTAAGGAAATGAAAATGTTGAATAGAAAGTGCTATGAAATTGCATGAAATTACGTAGTTAATAATTAACACACATTACATGCAGAGGTGACGCAATTTAACCTTGCATTCTATCATCTAGCTATCAAGACTAAGTAGGCATGGAAATTATCCTAACACTACTATGAGTGATGTATGGATGCACTAGCTAAATATTGCAGAAAAGAGTCTTTTGGTTTTCAATTTAGAAATGTAAATGCTAAGCTAACAATCTAATCTTTTGCAAGGGAGGAAGGTATGGAAAACTTGGTCCAAAATGGCATTGAGGGGTATGGAAGTCATGTTGAAGGCCTACCCTAGGCTCTGATCATCATTTCTGCCCAAAAACATATAAACCACGCTAATGCAGGGTTTCATATAGTTACTACTGGCTGTCTTGGTTTACTGCAAGAAACTTAGATGAAGGATGTAGGAAGGTAGGGAAGGTGAAAGGAAGCGCTGGAAAGATGTATGATGGTGGAGTAAGGTGTAGAAAATTCCCATTGTAGATCACCTGATAATGCAATATACTAAAACACAATACGAGATCTACTTCTACAACACTTTGTGAAAGCTTAATCGAATTGAGCAAGATCAAGAGAACACATATAACTGAGAATGAGAAGCAATGACACATAACACAGAAGAAATATCACAGGGAAAGCCTCAACCTAAAACCCCAACTCTATATTATCATAGAAGTGGAAATATAGTCCGGATTACAAAAAGAATCAGCTCACAAGATATCCTACTCTCTCTACAATCCCTCTGCTACTCATAGACAGTCAAAGGCCTCTCTCAAACCTTCTCCTCTGACCTCCAAGCCTCCTATTTCTTTGCGCAATTTTCCTTTAGGTCCAGTGCAGCCACTTGTGTGAATTGGCCTCTTCACACACTCACTAACCTCTAATCCAACTGCGCAATCTTGAAGGAGATAAATCCTTCTCCTTGGACGAGCTTCCTTTATAGGAAAAATCCATCCAATTGATAGTACACATTCCCTCCTTTGATCTCAACTGGGTCTCTGTCTGAACTGACATGCATGAGTTATTCATGAGAGAATATTCAGTTATCTGAAGAACAGCAGTTATATGCAAGCATGCATTAACTAACTGAACTTACATTAATTTAAACAAACTGGACTTGAATCAGTTAATTGAGCCAACTAATTACTACTCAAATTAGAACTCATCCTTATCTCTTTAATTGATGGATAAATTCCTCAATTAATAGAGAAATTGTTGCATGTCCTCACATAGACTTCATGTTTTATTTTTCACAACTAATTAACTTATGGTGAATTAATTAATTTATTTTCAAACTAGTATTAAATTCAAATTCGAATTTTACTTCGTATTTTATTCCAAGGACTGACTAAAATTGGAATCCATCCTGAACTGCTAAAAATAACAATGTTATTTTTAGCACTTCCATTTTTCATTCCCTGTTGCTTAATCCAGCAGTGGTACCCAAACTGCTATTTATAGCAGTGCTATTTTTAGCACTTCTATTTTTTGCATTTCTTGTTGTTATTTTCAACACTCCCTCTCAACAAGAAAGGCATTCAACTCAAACCCAATCCTGTACCTTTGTAATGTTCTGCATGCAACACTTCTACCAAGTGTGGTTGCTCTAGCAACTCTAGAAACAAAAAAAACTCCCAACTGACCTCTCTGTTGGGCTGGAAACATACTCTAATGTTGAAGCTCCCTCTACCATTGACAATTTCTCCCTCTCTGACCTCTGAGTTGTTGCAACACTCCATGCATCCCGCACCGTTGCACACCTCTCTGTGCCATCCTGCACTGGTGCAACACTCCTGTGCCTCTCGCATTGTTGCAGCCTACTAGCTCTGCACTATCTTGGGATTCCTGCACTGTAGCTCTCTCTGCTGCTCCATCCGCATCTCTATCTCCCCACTCATCTAGTCCTGCTACTCCTCATCGGGGCTCCCGTAGCAAGGTCTAATCAAAGAGGCTGGGCACCTCAGTGATCCTACCCCTATTCTAGCCTTCTTGGCACTATCACTCCACATTGCCCCACCTCCCACCTGGAGGTATGGATGCATGTGATCCCTCTGCCCACTTGGCTTGAAATTTACCCCTATTGGAGGTCTCTGCATGAGTGGATCCCTCCACTCAGTCACCTCTCGACTTCTCCAGTTGTGGTTGCTCCACAACCTCCTAAAGCTGCTTCACCAATTGTGGCTCCTCCACAATTGTCTGAGAATTCTTCTCGCGCTGCATGTTGAGAGGTAATTTAATCTCCCTTTCATCCACCAAGTATCTAACCTTTGCCTTGCTCCTCGAGGCTTCTCATGCATCTTGAACCTCAAGTGCATACAGGTTCTTGGCTAGCACACCAATTTGTTTCATCTTTCCCGCCGTCACAAAATTTCCTGGAAAAAGAGCTAATTTTAAATAAGCGATATCGCCCTCATCCAAACTCCGATTCAACCATTTTTTTTTTTTGAAATTGGGTATTTTCGACAGGGAATCCAAATCTGCTATTTTTTTCTGAAAATTTTGTACAAAAATTTTCAGATTTGCTCTACAAACTCTCAACCCAAAACTCAAACCTTTGAAATCTACTCTCAGTACACTATTCTCTCTTTTGATCACCTTTGCTCTGATACTGTGTACAACTTTTTCTGCAAAACCTCGCTCTGATCCCATGTAGAAAATTCCCATTGTAGATCACCTGATAATGCAATATACTAAAACAAAATACAAGATCTACTTCTACAACACTTTTTGGAAGCTTAATTGAATTGAGCAAGATCAAGATAACACATATAAATGAGAATGAGAAGAAATCACACATAACATAGATGAAATATCACAGGGAAAGCCTCTGCCTAAAACATCAACTCTGTATTATCATACAAGTGGAAATATAGTCTGGATCACAAAAAGAATCAACTCACAAGCTATCTTGCTCTCTCTACAATCCCTCTGCTGCTCATAGACAGTCAAAGGCCTCTCTCAAACCTTCTCCTCTGCCCTTAAAGCCTCCTATTTCTTTGCGCAATTTTCCTTGGGTTCCATTGCAGCCACTTATGTGAATTGGCCTCTTCACACACTCACTAACCTCTGATCCAACTGCGTAATCCTAAAGGAGATAAATCCTTCTCCATGGATGAGCTTCCTTTATAGGAAAAGTACATCCAACTGATAGTACACTATTCCTCCTTTAATCTCAACTAGGTCTCTGTTTGAACTGACATGCATGAGTTATTCATGAGAGAATATTCAGTTATCTAAAGAATAGCAGTTATATGCAAGCATGCATTAAGTAATTGAAATTACATTAGTTTAAAAAAACTGTTTAAATCAATCTAACTGGACTTAACTCAGTTAACTGAGCCAACTAATTACTACTCAAATTAGAACTCATCCTTATTTCTTTAACTGATGGATAAATTCCTCAATTAATAGAGAAACTGTTGCATGTCCTCACATAGACTTCATGTTTGATTTTTCACATCTAATTAACTCATGGTGAATTAATTAATTTATTTTCAAACAGCTGTTAAGTTCAAATTCGAATTTTACTTCCTATTTTAGTCCAGAGATTGACTAAAATTGGAATCCATCTTGAACTGCTAAAAATAACAATGCTATTTTTAGCACTTCCATTTTTCATTCCCTATTGCTCAATCCAACACTGGTACTCAAACTGCTATTTATAGCAGTGATATTTTTAGCACTTCTATTTTTTGCATTTCTTGTTTCTATTTTCAACATAAGGTATGGGAAAGGTTCACACTACCCAAGGATCAGGCAAACTCTTCAGGATGGTTGGATTTTCTCAAGGTGGATGTTGATGGTGGCTACAAAACAAAAATCTGAATTAGTGGTTGGTAGGATTAGACGAGAGATGGAGAAGACTTAGATGAGGCTAGTGGAATGAGTTATTCCCTGTAAAACACAAAACATATTCTTTTCTTCATTCATGCACAACTTTATGTAAAATTGGAAAAGATGGGTTGAATTTGAGAAATGGATTTATTGATGGCTAATGGCTTAAATCTATGGAATGAAATGCTTTCTAATCTACAACAATATCAAGAAACCAAAATGACAATTACAGGTGCTTCTAAGAAATCATAAACAATGATCTACTCAACAAGAAATCCTAAGCTATGCAATGACCAAAAGATAAATATGTTTTTGGGCTTGTGAGAGTGGGGCCCTTAAACCATGATCCCCTAAGGGAGATGAGGAAGAGGCCACTATCACAAGCTTTTCTGAAGTATTTTCTCTCACTATTGTAACACCGATCTACTTCTCCAACTAATGCAAGCAAAAGTAACCAATCATTCAAAGACTTGTAAATTAAATAAAGCAGAGATAACTTCAACAGCTAATCTATGATTATATTATAAGAATACATGTACAAAAAGAGGAACCTCTGCTGCTAGAGTTGGGCCATAACCCAAGAGCTTCAGCCCTCTAAGTCAACTCAATGCTGGGTCAAAGAAACCCTTTTCATTACCATTAGAATGTAAAAAATAACATGAGCGTAAAAATCACAATATCTTAGCTCGAAATTGCCTCTTGGCTAGAATAAAAGTTGAATCCTAATGAGGCCCTATGCATTCTTATTTATATAACTGAATCTACCAACAACTTCCTAGAAATTAGGGAGACTTGGCTTCCAAACTCGAGATTGACTTGTCTTCAACTATCACTGGCTTGGTTTCCAATGAACTCGGTTGGCGTGGCTGCTTGTAACTCCATGATGATGAGATCTGATGGAGGAATCTTCAAGTGATTAAGGAGTTAAGGAGGGAGACCAAATCTCCTAAAATACATATTGCTTGTCTACTTCGAGTTCCTACACTTAAATTAGCCCAAAACTGCTCCAAATCCTGAAATTAATGCACATTAGGTCACATGACATAACATCTCACCTTAACCCTTCTCACTAAGAAAAATATAATAAAATATGTAAAGAAATGTGAGAAAATTTGATTGTAATAGGCTAGAGAGTGGCATTAATGCCCATATAATTTACCTATTGATGAGCCTCATCATCACCCACCTACTGAAAGTGTTCCTCATCCGTTGTGCAACTTAGTCTATGTCCATATCTTTCATAGCTCTTGTGGCCTCTCTGACATCTCAGGCCTTTGTTGATGGAGTTTCCTCTTGTGGATAAAAGCCTGCATATTTATCTATTTCCTCCCACTGCCTTCTTTCCTCTTCCTCATTTCTACCTTCTAGCATACCCAACAGCCAGGGTGCGCTGATTTTCAAACCAATCTAATTGATTTTGAGTCGCTCCATTGCATTCTTATACAGTGGGGTCCTTTATAGTGCATATATCATCCTCTCAAGTGAATGATACTCTCTAATCCTTAGGTTGTATGGTAGGGTGCTCCACCTCTCATGGCATGCTTGTTGGCTGTCATTCCCTAGCAATCTCAAGGTTTTCTCAAAATGTGTGATTGTTTGTTCTTGTGTAGCTAGGTATCTTGGTGCAAGATAGGGATCATTGGCGATGATGTTGTGGGTGCTAATGACAACCATTGAATTTATCTGTTTTTCTCTGATGTAAAGGGACTCCCTTTCTTCTCTATGCCTCTTCACCTCCTTAGCTATGGTCTGCTCATGATTCATCCATGATGCAAGGGCCATTAGTTGTAAGTCCCCCAACTTTGCATTGGGGTCCCACACATTAAAGTCTGTTAAGGCCAAGTTGTGCTAGTAGAATTCAGATATCTTGGACTTATCCTCTAGGGTGCTCTTGTCACATAGTTCAATGAACTACCTATAGTCTTGGAAAGGCATCGTCCCATGTTGTGCTAGTGTCTTGATTTGAAATTGTAGCCATTTCTCCTTGAGGTACAAGGCATATGATTTTGGTGGCATCCTTCACTAGAGTGCCTCCATGGAGAGGCTTTCGATGGTGGAAAATTAGCTCTCTTTTTTCTGTAACTCTCTCCTTAGCCATGTCTTTTCCGCCTTTAGTTAAGATCTCATAATTTTTTCTATGTCTCTTATCTTACTCAACTCTCTGCCCATCTTTCAGAGTTTCTCTTCCATATGGCCCACATCCTCTACTTTCTGTGATTTTGTGATTTTCATCCAGTGATGTGTCCTTCCTCTCTCTTTTTGAAGTTGAAAGAAGAAAGGGATGGTAAATTTTTGTGGTATCACTCTACCTACCTCAATGAATCTATAATAAAAGCTCAGATTGGGCTATGGGCTAGGCTCCTATAGCTCTTATAACTCTCCCTCATATGTCTTTGAAGAAGTTGCCCCATCCTGCACTTGTGTTGCTTCTTCCTTGCCTTCCCTCTATCCTTGTTTTCCTTCCTGTCTATTTTTCTATGTTTCCTATTGTACCGACAGAGTTTCCTGTAGGAATGTCTGAGGATCCTGTAGAAGGCTTTTTCCTCTCTGAAATGGGGTCAAATTTGCCTCATCTTGGTTTGTTGATGCTGACATGGTGACATGCTTCCTAACATAGGTGACAAGAGACTTTAGGGAATCTTGTTTTGATGTGACCTCTTCACGTTTTATTTTTAGGGAAACTAGTTTTTATTTCTCTTTTGGTGGCTCCTCAATTATGACTGGAGTCCTGGTGGGTGTTTGCGGTTTCCCTTGTTTGATCCTCATGCTCTTCCTTGTTTTGAAGTAGAGGGGAGTCTGCCTTTGTCTTTTCCCTTTTGACTTGATAGGTGTGCTTAAGGCAGTCAAGGAAGCAGTTGCTTCCTTCTCAGTGGGTTTAGGAGACAACCTTGGAGATTCCTTCCCTTCCTTGGTATGTTCCTCAAGGATTCATGGCTTCCTTTTGTTCTTCCTCCTCAATTTTCTCTTCTCCTTCTTCTTATGTTTCTTCCTCCTCCGTTTTATTTGTTTCTGCCTCCTCTTCTTCCTCTGGTTCTTCTTCTTCCTCTTCATGTTCTTTTTCATCTTATTTTGCCTCCTCTTCCCCACTAGAGGTATTGCCTCTATCATATTCAAGGGCTTTTATTTCAATCACAGCTTCTCTTTCCATGTCTCTAAATGTGGACAATTGAATAGGGATTCTAAGGTGGCTCAAGGTATTATCCTTTAGTATTAGCTTAGTAAGTCCATGGTGTGCCAATTTATGATGTTTTCCCTTGTGGCCTTTAGGCTCATGTATATTATTTATTGCAGCAAAAAGTATGGTACACTGAGTCTTTTGGAAATGGGTAAATCCTCTCTAAATCTCAACTCATGGAGGAGTCTAAATTGTTAGCCATATATTATACTAAACCCCCCTTAACAAGAAATAGATTTGAGAATGTGATAGCTCACCTCATTCCAAGGATAGGGAAGGCTTTCCCTTATTTTCCCACTTTTGTCCTCAATTGGCTCTTCATCCCTTAAGAATAAGTTTTTCTTAGCAAAAGTGATTGCAGCCTTATCCTCCCTTCTCCATTGCATCCCTTGAGGAACTGTAGTGATTCTGCTAATTACCTCAAAAGTAATTGTAATTGACAGTCCTCTTACCACAGTAGTAGCACTGGTTCTAGCCTCAGGGTTGAGTGACATGGAAAATTATTTAGCTACATCATCATCATACCCTCTGAGCATCTCAAATAATCCCAACTAGTTATGCCTTCTAATTCTACCACAGTGGGATGGAGGTGTATCCTGGATGTCTCTGTGGGTTCCCTTCTGTTAAATCCTCTTGTCATGTCTCTTTTTGGTTAGGTGACTATAGGGAGGTTTGTAGGCTAGCCTTAGTGTTTATATGATGCCTGAGAGTTTAGAACATTGGTGGATGGCTGCAATTTTCTTTCTATCTACACACAATTTTTAACCTCACACAATTTTGTCTAAAATCCCAGGCCCACTGTAATCACTTAGAAAAATCAAAATTTTCCTTTTCATAGCTATAAATTCAAAACATAGGTGATATGGGCCACCTACCTTTCACTTTGATGCTTTGTATGAGTATAATTGTTGAACAACTAGACCCTAGGCACCCCCTTACAGAGTTCTCTGTGAATTTCCAATGCTTCATGTAGCTCCGTGCATTTCTTGTAGTCATTCCTATTGTTTTGTTTCCTATAGGGTGCCTAAAATAGGTTTTATTCCTTGATGGATTTCCAAAGTGGTCTCGATATTCTATGATCTCGAAATCAACAATGGTGCATGAGAGTTTGGAATGTTTTCTATTTATGGTTGATTCATTGGAGTGCTGCATTGGCTAGAAGTGTACGAGATTTCCTCTTTGGGACCATTAGTCCATTGTTGGTTATCATGAAACCTCCCCTCGTAATCATCACCCACTCTCACACAACTTAACTTGACCACCTTTTTAACTCATTCTCCTTGATGTGACATTGAAATGTGGCATGCAAACTAGGAGTTCAATTTTTGTTTTCGAGCTGTGGGTAGCCAAGTTAACTAGCCACCTCTAGCTTATAAAATCAAAAGTTTTCATATTCCTACACTTTTATCATATCGTACTTAGGGAAGAATTAAGATAGGTGTCATACATGTTCCTTCGTTTTCTTGGTTGATGCATGTTGGAGGGTGAATCTGTTGTGCTTCTTTTTGTTTAGGTAAGTGCTTTCCTTGGTCCCTTTTATGTTGACTTCTTCCAACTCATGTAGTTGTCTTCTTTGTTGTTTTGTGTAGGTGCTTTATCTCTGCTACTAATGTGGAGCTCTAGATAGGAGTAATAAGGTATACAAGGGTGTTGGATCTCTTTACTCATATGGATGGTGAACGAGAATGCATGGAGAAACTGGTGTTGTGATAACACAAGCTACTACAGGGTTTCCTATAGTTACTAGAGGAAATCCTGTAGCTTCCTTTTTCATCCTTTTTTTTCTTTTTTCTTTTTCACTTGGAGGAGGGTTGGGTGGTGATCTAGGAGTGGAAGGATGGAAATGGAGGATATGGAGTGATAGGTGAGTGAGGCAAATGATGGCATGTCCCTTGGACTCTCTTTTTGTGTGTGTATTTTTTCATTTTCTGAGTGCTTTTTGATGGACACAGAGGCTGGTATGGTCATGAGTTGGTATTGGGTGAGAGGTGTTGAGGTGTATGGTTTCCTTTTTCAACCTAACATAGGCTTGAATCATCATTTTCCAATCGAGACTTCATCCTTGTAGTGTTTCAAGACATCCTGTAGTACTACAGGATATTCTTGTAGTAACTACATGAAACCCGGTAGAAGTTAGAAAACTGCATAAAACCTAATTTGGATGCCTAGAAGTGAGGATGGACGATGGAGACATAATAGGAATGGAATATATGAAGTGAATGGTGGAAGAATGGGGTGGTTCTTGGCTTTCTTTCCCTTGGACTATGAGTCCTTTGTTGACTTTAAAAAACCTACACAAATCACGGATTTGTTTTAATGGGTAGGTTTGAGGTCCTAACCATGGCATTTGTTTTCTTTTTGTTTTTTGAAAGACACACAGGTCACCTCAAAGGAGGTTTTCAACCTATTTTCCTGCCCTAGGTGCCTCAAGGGAGTTTTTCACCCATGGATCTTTTCATTTTCCTTTTTTCCACTCTTGGGGTGCCTCAAGGAGCTTTTAATCCAAAAGTTGGCCTCAGGCACCTCATGGAGGTTTTCACCTAGGTCCCTTATAGAATTTTTCTTTTTTTCATTTTTTTTCCAAAAATAAAAACAATCTTCAAGAATTTTGTGAGCTAGAAGCTGAGACTCTTCCAAGCACATTCACTTCCCTACTGATAGTACTAATGAACTCTTCCTTTGACGAAGGTCTTTTATACGATTTCAATATGTATCCATTTTGCACAACCCCATTGTCATGGAACTTTTCTATTAGATATGGACCCATCCATCTAGTCACCAATTTTCTTTCGAAGTACTTGAACCTGGAGTCATAAGCAGAGCCCAATATCCTTCTTGAAAAATCTTGTCCTTGATGTTTCTTTCATGCCAAACCTTTCTCTATACTTGAACAACTTCAGCGTGTAGGAGGGCCTGCATCTTGAATTCATCTAAACCATTGAGTTGGAGCAACCTCTCTTGTAGTGCCTTTGTAACATCCAAATCCAACTGTTCTGACATTCTCAAAGTGTTGTACTCAAAATCAATGGAGACTCAATGGAGAGTAGAGCCTTCTTCCTATAGAACAAGTCATAAGGGGTGAAGCCAATGGTCATCTTCAAGGTTATATTATAGGCCTGAGTGGCCTCCACTAGTCTGTCAGCACAATATTTTCTCCTGCTGCTCACAACCTTTGTGAGAATGTCTTCCAATGCTCTGTTAGTAACCTCTACTTTTCCATTGGCCCGAGGATGATAAGCAGTTGACTTCCTATGTTTGACCTTATGATGCCTCAATAAATTCTCAATCAAGTGTGATGTGAATTGGGCTCCCTGATCAATGACTAGGTCTCTAAGGTACCCAAACTTGTAGAATATATTCTCCCTTAAGAACTCAAGCACTTTCTCTTCTATTGCTACCTTGACAGCCTTAGTCTTAGTCGACTTTTTAAAATAATCAATGCATACAATTATATACTTTTTCTGCCCTGATGGTGGACCAATGGGCCCAATGAAATCCATGGCCCACTTGTCAAATGGCTTAAGACTCACTTGAGGTTGCAAAGGTATTTCATCCCTGGGAGTAGGTTTCCCCATTATTTGGCACTGATCACATCGACTCGTGTATCTTCTTTCATCTTGGTGGGGAGTGGGCCAATAGTAGCCAGCTTGCAATACCTTGAAGGTTGTCCTCTTGGCTACAAAGTGACCTCATAATGGAATTAACAGAAGAGAAAACATATTGTAATGCTAAGAAGGAGGAATCACTGTCATTTTTGTGATAGTCTAACAGATCGACATGAGTAAATAAATACTATCTCAAATAACAGTCATTCACTTACAGATTTATGAGCCAAATTGGTATCACAGAGTTTAGAACCCTCAGGTGAGAAATTTTGGAGCCTCTATATTATGTTTCATCCACCTATTTATAAGAAGAGGGTGAGAGATTTTAAATACAATCAAAATATCTGAGCATGAGCCCCAGTTTCCATGCTAGACTAGTTGTCTCAACTCTGTCAGGCTCTGCTACCACCTACCTAAGATTACAATAGGGATCGAATCCCTTTCTTGAAAAAAACATAAATAAATGTTCAGAGAAAGAGAGTCGATCGAGGAAGGAGGATGTGTGCACTTGTTGCTTCAGTGGAGGCCTTGGATGGAGCCATGTCCTTGTTGTTGTCATGGCTCTTTTTGTTTTTGTAGTAGTTTGTTGCTGCATCGGCTGACTTCTGTTAATTTTGCCTTCATTGCCTGACTGAGTTGTTCTGTGGAGAAGTGATGGAGTGTTTCTATGTTAGGGTCCAACCCTAACCCCTTTATTTATGTAATAAGGTCGAGTCATAGTTATAGTTAGTTAAAGAGTCAATAAAGCCTGTATTAAAAATTGTAAGTGGTTGACCTGCATTTAAAAAAGGGAACACCGTTGGTTGCAACGAGCCATAATTAATAGATAAAGTGGTTAACCCATGTTATGAAAAGGACCATTGGTCGTTAGGTTGCTGAAGGTCATTTAGCTATAAATAGTCGTAGCTAGAAGGGAAAGATCATCGAGTCTTATTCGGTAATCAAGCTTTGCTTTGCTGGAGGTTGCCCCCTCAAAGAGGCAAGTGAACGTTGCTTTTATCTCTGAATAATAAAATACTTGTTGTTTTTCTCATTTTATTCTATTTTCTACTTTGTATTTCTTCGCATATTTGGCATTCCAAAATATCTCACAGGTCAAGAGCATAACAAGTGGTGTCAGAGAACTTTGTAGGGCCGGTGGTACCTCATTTTTGTAGAATTTTTTTTAGGCTAGAGACGTGTTCTGAAGTCTTTAAACCACAGGATCTGTCATTGAGCGCATAAACCTGCGGATTTGGGGAGGCATGCACACAAGAAATACAAGAGGTGGTCACACTTGTTGGACTCCCTTGTAACCCCTGTGGGTACCCCTTCGAGTAGTAGCGTGTTAGACAGAACCACCCACAGATTGCCTTCCACATACCCTCTGGGTATATTGGAAGCCCCCTAGGCTCACCTTTAACCTCGCCTTAGAAAAGCTATCGGTCGTCTTGCTGCTACAATACACTGAGAACAACACTTGCGGAGACTACTCACACGTATGATAGGGTAGTTGGGTAGTATGGCTAAGGGTATGGTTGATCCTCCTTAGTTAGTGCCCGGAAAGATTGGGCTAAGTATTTTTGTTGGACCCTTATGTATATTGCGATTTGTGGCACTTGAAACTCCTTTCAGACCATAGTTCTCTCGACTCTCTAAAGATCACCCATTATCTTATTTGTTAGATCAGATCCACCAGTTGGGGTTCTACCGCCATAGTACGATTCAAATCTAGCAGTTGGGGTTCTATCACCACTGCAATAATTAGCTCCACCAGTTGAGGTTATACTGCCACAATACCATTCAGATCTAGTAGTTGGCGTTTTGTCACCACCGCAGTGCAACTCACATTCAATCGTTAGGGTTTCAGAAGAATATCTGACCCTCTGCGTAGTGAGGCCTTTCAAGACGCTTACAAGAGACTTAACCCATAAGATTCAGGATGACCAGCTGATCGTAGTGGTACCATTCACTTGTCAGCTTCAATTTTCTAGCGGTCCCAAATTTTTTTGAGGTGACGTGAAGTGATTAAGATTTGTGTATGGTAGAAAACAGAGCTCAAGTCATGTCCAATGAGAATATCAAGCGCCTTGAACAAAGGTTGGATTCTTTCCATGAAGAACAACAGAAAATTACACAATTCATTGAGAACACCACTAAGAGGACGTCAGGGTTACATCAGGAGGAACATGGTATTGATGAACACCTTAAAGGAGAATCTAGCCATCATATTCACTTCCATGGAAATCACCAACGTTCTTGCCCTCGGCCACCCAAGCTGGACATGTATAAATTTGATGGCTCTAATCTGGCAGTATGGGTATCACAAATGGAACAATATTGCATTCTGAATGTTATCCGTGATGATGCAACTAGAATACGTGTGGGAGCCCTTTACTTGGACCAGGAGATATGGCAATGGTGGTAGTGACATTAGAAATGATATCCTAGGAACATAACTTGGCAGATGTTCTCAAAATCCCTTTATGATCGCTTTGAAAGAGAATCTAATTTTTTGGGTCATCTTACTAAGCTCCAATAAAAAGGCACAGTAAAAGATTACATTGTAGCCTTTGAGAAATTGGCCATCCGAACAGAAGACCTAGGAGATGAATTCTACTTGGAATGTTTTATAAGTGGTCTCAAACAAGCCATCCCTGCACATGTCCAGATGCACCGTCTACCTACATGGATAGATGCTTGCACAAAGGCTGTTGAAGTGGAACATGCTTTAGTTTCCCAATCTCCTCGTCCAAATTTCATAGCCAAGGGACACCCCACCAAAGTTCAGGGCCCTACCCAAACACATAAGGTTCAAAAGGTGTCTCGAGCAGAAATGGCTGAGAGAAGAAAACAAGGATTGTGCTACTACTATGATGACAAATACTCCCTGAGGCATAAATGCAAGGAACCAAAATTCTTTCAAATTGAGGTTACTGATCACAACTCATCTAAGGAAGCCCCACCCCTTGGGGGACTAGAGGACGAAGTTGAGAAAACTGAGTAGGAAAATGACCTCACAACTATGCCAGAGGAACCAGTTATCTCGCTGCATGCTTTGGCGGGCATTTCTGCGCCCCAAACTCTCAAAATCAGAGGCTTCATTAAACATTGCCCTGTAGTAGCTTTGATTGATAGTGGCAACACTCATAACTTTATCCATCAGTGAGTCAAAGAAGTTGTTCATTATTTTGTAAGGACAGTCTCTAACTTCCAGGCCCTAATTGCTAATGGGAGGACAATGAAATGTGAAGGCCGCTGTGAAAATATTAAACTTCAGATGGGAGACTACCACCTAAAGACCCACATGTTTGTGATTAGCATGGGTGGTTGTGACATTCTCTTGGGTGTTGAATGGCTTCGCACACTAGGCCTAATCACAATGGATTTCAAGGAGTTATATATGAGATTTAAGCAGAATGACCACATGCATGCCCTCCGTGGACTCCAGGCAGGTGCTCCTTCTATCATCAGCTTGCATCGAATGGAAAATTTGTTGAAAAAGGGCCATCATGGAGTTATCACCCAGTTTAATTCCATCCAGGCCAGAGAACCCACTACTCTTCATATTCATCCTGCGATGCAATAGGTCTTAAACCACCATCAACAGGTATTTGACAAAGCTAAAGGGATATCACCCTCTAGCATCACTTCGGTCCTAGGGGCACAACCACCGAATGTGGACCCATATTGATATCCTTTCTCCCAAAAGAATGAAATTGAAAAAATCATTAACAAACTCCTTGAAGCTGGTGTTATTCGTCCTACGATCAATCCTTATTCATCAGCAATGGTCATGGTGCTCAAGAAAGATGGGGAATGGTGCATGTGTCCAGACTTTCGGGCCCTCAACAAGCTCACTGTCAAAGACAAATTTCCTATCCCGGTTGTTGATGATCTACTTGATGAACTACATGGTGCTCAATTCTTTATTAAGCTATATCTTTGCTCTGGCTATCACCAAATACGCATGAATGAAGTAGACATTCCCAGGACTGCTTTCTGAACTCATGAAGGCCATTATGAATTCTTGGTCATGCCATTTGGTCTCTATAATGCCCCATCCACTTTTCAAAGCCTCATGAATCACCTGATGAAACCATATTTCCAAAAATTTGTCCACGTTTTCTTTGATGAAATTCTCATCTACATCCTAACCTGGGAAAAACAACTTCAACATGTAGACCTGCTCTTGCAACTGCTCCAGAATCACTAATTATTTGTCAAATTATCCAAGTGCACTTTTGACATGGAATAAGTCGAGTATTTGGGACACATTGTGGGTCGTTAAGGTGTCCAAGTGGATCCCAAGAAGATACAGTCAATGCAAGATTGGCCACAACCAAAAAACTTGAAGAGTTTGAGGGGATTCATGGGTCTCACAGGCGAATATCACAAATTTGTCTGTAATTATGGTCGCATTGCTAGACCCCTCACTAAATTTCTCAAGAAAAAATCATTCCTTTGGATTGATGTAGCACAATAGGCATTTATGGCTCTCAAATAGGACATGTGTTCTACTCCAGTATTGACACTATCCGACTTCATCAATTTTTTTGTGATTGAATGTGATGCTTCAATTACTGGCATTGGTGTTGTCATAATGCAGGAAGGTTGACCCTTGGATTTCACTAGCCAACAACTGAGTGGGAAACATCTCGTACAATCTACCTATGAGAAAGAGATGATGGCCATATTAAATGCAGTAGATACCTGGCGACCATACTTATTGGGGTGACATTTTCAAATCTACATAGACCATCAAAGCCTCAAATATTATTCGGAGCAACGCTGGCCAAAATGTTGGGATATGATTATGAGATAATTTACAAGAAAGGGCATGAAAATGTAGTAGTGGATGCTTTATCATGCCAATTTGAGGATGAAAGCACCCTGCTATTAATCTCTCTTCTCATACCAGATTGGATTCAAGAAGCCCACAAGGGATGATTTTCACGCCCCTCTCTCTCCCAGCTCATGAATAACTTGAGATAAGATCCTAATTCCTCAGTTGAATACTCTTGGAAGGATGATATTCTTCATTACAAGGATAGAGTAGTTATATTACCGACATCCACCCTCAAACTGCGCATTTTGGTAGAGTTGCACTCATCTCCAACTGCAGGCCATGTAGACTTTCAGAAGAGTTATGCTCTCACTCGTCTTTCTTTCTTTTGGACAGGCATGAAAATTGACATTCTTGCTTTTGTAGATGAATGTGATGTGTGTCAATTACACAAAGGAGAAACGATCAAGTTACTAGGAACCTTACAACCATTGCCAATCCCTGCTTCCATATGGATGGATGTTTCTATGGATTTCATTAATGGTCTCCCGAAGTCAGGCAACAAATTAGTCATCATGGTGGTCGTGGACAGACTTTCTAAATATGCTCATTTTTACGCTCTACCCCACCCATATACCCCCACTTTGGCGGCTTAAGCTTTCATGGACCAGATCATCAAACTGCATGGCATGCCCACTTCCATTGTGTCTGATCATGACTTGACTTTCAACAATAACTTTTGGCAAGAAATTTTCAAGCTACAAGGCACCCAACTCCAAAAAATTACTTCCTTTCATCCCCAAACTGATGGTCAAAATGAAGCAATCAACAAATGTTTGGAGACATACCTAAGGTGCTTCACTTCAGAAAATCAACATCAATGGGTGCAGTGGCTACCTTTAGCTGAATGGTGGTATAATACTAACTATCATGAAGCCACCAAGATGACTCCATATGAATCAGTGTATGGCCAACTCCCACCTTCACGTATTTCGTATATCCCTATATGCTCTAAGGTGCAAGTAGTTGATCAACTCCTACAGAATTGTGCAGCCATGCTAGCTCGTCTCAAAGATAATCTCCATCAAGCTTAGAATTGAATGAAGCAATAGGCAGACCAACATCATTCAGAGTGCACATTTCCAGAAGGGGATCAAGTATTCCTACAGCTGCAACCATATAAGCAAACATCGCTCATAGAAAAGGGTTCCCAGAAATTAGCTCCAAAATTCTATGGACCTTATCAAAAACTTCAGTGCATTGGAGCAGTAGCCTACAAGCTGGCCTTGCCACCAACTTCCAAAATCCATCCAGTCTTCCATGTATCATGCTCAAGAAATTGGTGAGGAACAATTGGAGAATTCAAACCAGTCTACCTGAATTGGATGAAGAAGGTTCACTTTAGCTCCAACCTGAATAGGTCCTCGATATGCGAGAATGACATCTGTGTGGCCGCACGATCAAGGAAGTCCTCATCAAGTGGAAAGACACCTCTCCAAAAGATGCGACCTGGGAACCAACCACTATTATTCATTAATTTCTGTAGCTTCAGCCTTGAGGACAAGGCTACTTTTCATGGGGGATGGCATGTTATGGTCCAACCCTAACCCCTTTATTTATGTAATAGGATCGAGTCATAGTTATAGTTAGTTAAAGAGTCAATAAAGTCCATATTAATAATTGTAAGTGATTGAACTGCATTTAATAAAGGGACCACAATTAGCTGCAACGGGCCATAATTATTAAATAAAGTCGTTAACCCATGTTATGCAAAGTACCACTAGTCGTTAGGTTGTTGAAGGACATTTAGCTATGAATAGTCATAGATAGAAGGGAAAGATCATCGAGTCATATTTTGTAATCAATCTCTGCTTTGCTAGAGGTTGTCCCCTCGAAGAGGCAAGTGAACATTTATTTTATCTCTAAATAGTAAAATACTTGCTAATTTTCTCACTTTATTATGTGTTCTCGGTTTTATTTCTTTGCATATTTGGCATTCTGGAATTTCTCGTAGGTCAAGAGCATAACATTATTGGTAGTTTTGTGTTGTGCAGAGGAGCAAGACTACATGCCGAGGCATTAAGTCTCCATATAGGACTCCCATATTGTCATTTATTCACTTCCCCCCTAGTTCATTCAATACTGGAGTTGCCAACCCATACGTCCTCTGAAACAGCTATAGAACACTATCAAAGCACCATGACTACGGGTTCTTAATGTTTACAACAAATGAATAGGAGGGCACTTTTAATTTCCCTTTAGCCCCCTATGCTTTCAGTCCCTTTGTGATTTTATTATCATATGACCACATGCTGCGACTAGGGGCTTAACCCTCGAGCGCTAAGGCCTTCAGGCTCCTATCCAGGGGCTACGACCAGGGGCTTAGCCCTTGGACGCTAAGGCCTTCAGGCTCCTATCCAGGGGCTTCTTTCCTTTGTTATTATGAAATTCCACACTTCGGTGTGTTATTGTGTTTTTCTTGTGGTGCTTCCCTTTATCCTTGTGATCACCCATCTGTGGGGTCAGGTTCGCCAAAAGATATCGCAATTGCAACCGCAACCGCGAAGCAGGTGGGAATCTTTACCTTTTATTTTCAAGCGGGTAGATAGTCTGGATGAGATATGTTTATAGACCTTACTGTAATAATTTATCACATTTGGGGGGGTGTTCCTACATATTGTAGTTGTTGGCTCCATTGCCTTTAGCTTTTCCCCTTAACTATTGTGATCATCGATTTGTGGAGTGACATCATCACTACCACATGTCACCCTGTGAGTGGTGACACATGGCACCTGGAAATGACCCCATCTCACCTATGAAAATGCTAAAATTGGGTGACACAGGTCCCCCGTAGGGCCATGTAACCCTCTGTACTCCCAGGTCACTGATGATGTCAGCTACCATGTCTGCTCTGAGGACCAATTAGGGGCCGCCACATGGCCCCCTTGAGCAAAGAGAAAAAGGCCTACCAAACCCTGTTTCCGTAGACATTTCCTTTGCAAATGATTTTTTTGCCTCCCCGATGAATTTGCATTAAATCAAAATATTAGTGGTTTACCATGTTTTGGAGCTGTGACCCAAGCCGATCACCGATATGCCAAAAACCTAAAGACATCAATTGTCGATCACTATATTGTTGTACTACAATGTGGAGGAGAGAGAAGGGAGTGGCCCAACCTTTGTTTTTATGTGATTTACTTTATAAATCATTTGTTGGCCTCCCTGATGATGCACCATTGTATCACAAGATCGATGATTTACAGGTCTTTTAAGTTTCGAAACCCCACCGATCATCAATATCATGGGACTGCGATATCAGCCTTCGACACCGGAAACTACCAACAACCGTAGTTTTGTTACCCAAGGATCTTGCCGATGGCCGATATGCAATATATCATGTGCCCAAACCCGCCAAATGCAGATATGAGATATTGGCTATCATCAGATTGTTATTCCTCCTTCCTCTGGTGCTCTTTACCTCCTGGACCACACCGACACCGATATGCAATTGCGATGAACTCTCCTAAGTCCCGATTGTGATTTTTCTTCAACACTTAGCCATTTTTTTAGGTTTTTTGAGATTTCTAAAGGGATTCTTTAGCAGGTTCAAACTTCTGATCCAGGAACCCTTTTTGGGACTTCTATATAAGACCAAAAATCTATTTTTGAGCACTACACACTAGAGAGTGTCCGTCTAGCTCTAACAACTTCTCTTGTTCATAATTTGGCGTAAAACATCACTTCTATTTGGATTTTGTAGCAGTTGATGACCTATAAGGCAGTGCGTGACAACATTGGCTCCTACTGGGGACAATGCCTTGCTTGCAAGGTACTGAGAACCTATAGACCAGCCTCCTTCACCATTGTGCATGGAGTCAATAATAAATGCATCTTTGTAATCTTTAAAATATCCATGGGACTTTCCTCCTCAATCTAGAATGCAAAAATAAACATTCTAATGACTAAAAATTAAATGCTTAGCTGGTTAGCTTATTTATGTACAATACCACTTATGCACAGTGCTTAATTCAACTAAGTATGTTACATTTTCCAATAGAACTAGGATAGCATAAGATTATTGGACCACATGCCTTCATACTGTTGAAAAAGAAAAATTAAAACAGGCATGCAACATGAAAATATGCAAATATGCAACTTGATACATGCTCTTGAAATGACCTTTGTTGTTGGCTTCTGAATAGTTTCATGTAGGGTCATGAAATAGAAAAGGAATGTTTGCAGTAGCCTCTTGCTCACATACAATATGTTGACAATGTATTTTTCATCATGGAAGCCACAAACACCACTTGGCTCTTTGGCTTATTCACAGATAAGCCAGGACGGGGAGGGTGACTTCTCTTCTTTGAGGACTTCGGGTTTAATGCCATTTGTAACTAGAAGTCCCTTTCCCTTGTCAGCTAGACTGGTAGGCTTCTTGGAGGATATTCCTTTGTTTTGTTTGTGTCCCATTGATGTATTTCTGGATAATCAAAGAGAAATTCTCTTATGCAACCGAGCCATCATGAAATTAGAGAACTTCCTGCAGCAATCATCCATCTCATCATCATTTAATGTTGCATCAAAATCATCTTCATCTTCTTCTTTCATCCTAGCTTCTTTTTCTTTTTCAAAGGAAGAGGAATACTGTCGTCGAAGGCCCCTATTCTCTAAATCTAGTTACATTAGTCTATATAATGATTTGTTTATTAATCTAACCTTCTCTTCCATCATCTCTTCCATTTCCTGACAAATGCAGTAGCAAGAGAGTTTACAATTAATATTCGGACACTGGAGTCACCAAGATGTTTACCATAAAATTAATCAGTGGAGTTGCCAAGGTGAGAGATCTTCAACCCACACTTCCCTTACTCACCTAACAGAGGGAATGTAAAACTTTGTCGTACCTAGGGAAAAATATTCTAATCTGCTCCCTGACAACGATGCTAGAATGATGTTGTAGCTCAATCTATCACCCGTGGCACAAGTGCAACAGGACGCAAGGAAAACTCCCTAGAGACAACCTATGGGTTGATTGTAGACTAGTACCTAGGACATCTTAAATACATGAGTTCTTGTAAGGTTATATGCGAGGGGGTTGCAACACTCCAATTGTCACGTAAAAATGTATGGGGGGGGCTTGGTTCATTCCTCCAAAGGTATGAGTTATATATTTCAGGTCTTCCTTCACACACATAGTTCCCAAAAGTATCACATAGGATAACAGAGGTCAATTACTTCAAACAAGATTACAACTTAATAAGCTTTGTTGAGTAATTGAGAGAGGATTAGGAGAAAGTGTAACTCATCATATAGAGCCCAACACATCCATAACTCTATATTGAGCACATAGAGTTGCAAGCAATGGGAAATTCTACACTTGTTTGAGTTACAATCAGAAGTAACGAACTGGAGGGAAGATGGGTGTTATGATTCTTATAGAGAAGTTTAAAGATATACTTCAGCCCTTCATACATGCATTATGCATTAATAAATCAACACACATGGATCTGTAAGGAAGCATGAAATAATTTCTAGCAACTATTGTAGCATCAATGCAAAGAGGAATATGAAACATAATGGAATTAATAGAAGGAAAAACATATTGTAATGCTAAGAAGGAGGAATCACCACCATTTCTGTGATAGTCTGATAGATCTACATGGGTAAAGAAATACTATCTCAAATAACAGTCATTCACTTACAGAGTTATGAGCCAAATTGGTATCACAGAGTTCAGACCCCTCAGGTGAGAAATTCTGGGACCTTTGTATTATGTTTCATCCCCATATTTATAGGAAGAGGGGGAGAGCTTTTAATTACAATAAAAATATCTAAGCCTGAGCCCCAGCTGTCATGCTAGAATGTTGTCTCGTCTCTATCAGGATCTACTACCACCTACCTAATATGACAATAGGGATCGAATCCATTTCTTGGAAAAATACAGAAATAAATGTTCAGAGAAAGAAAGTCGAGCGAGGAAGGAGGAGGTGTCCCCTTGTTGCTTTATTGGAGGCCTTGGATGGAGCCATGCCCCTACTATTTTCATGCTTCTCTCTATTGTTGTGGAATTTTGTTGTAGCATTGGTCGACTTCTGTCAATTCTTCCTTAACTTCCTGAGTGAATTGTTCTGTGGAGAAGTGATTGAGTGTTTCTGGGCAGTGCTGCATTGTGCATAGGAGCAAGACTCCATGCGAAGAGATTAATGTTGGCTTGATGGGCCTGACCCAGGTTTGAATTTAATTAGCCAAACAAATCCCTGTACTACTGGCCCTTTCGGCAACAGTTTGTGGAGCACGGACTGAGGTCTGACCCGAAGCAATATGGGGGGGATGCTGGAACCAGTTTTCTGCACCCTTGAGATGTTTGAGGGGTTGCTTTAGTCCAACTATGAATCAGCTTCATGTAGGTCCCTTCGCCCTTTCTCCCAACCTGTGATATCTTCATGATTGGTTATACTCACCTTTGTGCAGCCCTAACCAAGGGTTGTGGTGCCTTCGCACTGCTAGGGCAGCGATCTATGCATTTTCCCTATGTTTCTTCATGGATCCTAGTTATCTTCTTATAATTGTTATCTAACTTTGCGTAAACAGACACTTTATCTTATATTTTCTTAATCAACCTATTCATATAAGTTTGTGCAGCATATAAACAAACAAACTTGCAATTCATACCCAATATACTTTAATGCATAAACCAAGAAAAGATACACAAAATGATAAGAAACTTATCTTTATTAATGCTTCAATCTGTTACGGACTCAACCTACCCTGGGCACTCAGGTGCGGATTACTAGGCCTCTACGCACTTAGCTGCAGAGCCTTCTCCTACTCTACGACCTAAAGAGTCAACTCTTCACTTCAACTTATACTCAATTCATCATTACTCATTGCTTACATAGATAGATGTCTCTAACAACTTAGAGCCTTTCTCTATTTATATAATCCCATGGTCCGCGAACCATGGGTAGATCTTTCAAACCAACATTACATTACGAAAACAAGGGCGGATAGCCCTATGACTCTATTATGACTTCACGCTCCGTGCCCATAATTCGTGAATTCTTTACAATGGACTTAGTCAAAACTTGGGCTTTAAGCCCCAAAACATGCCTTGGGGGGATCCTACCCCCAACAGGCCCCCAACACAAACATTGTGACTCACCCTTGAGTCACTCGGTCAGTGTAGAGATCTTTGCGTGGAGACCTCCCAATTTTGCTTGTATTGCTACAAGGTCAGCATCGCACTAAGTGCCTACCTGCTCGATCTCTTGTACACGTTGTTCTGAAACCGCAGTGTTGGAACTACTCCCCTGCATCTGTTCATGCATCCCCTGTATCTGCGCGAGATTTCCTTCAATTATTGTTGTAATTACCAAGGCCTCATTGATCCAAGGTTGAACATGCACCTTCAAAACTACTTCTTTGTGTTGCGTGGCATCCACTTGCTCTTTAAGCGCTTTGTCCTGTTGCATTCACGCGAGCCTCTGAGTGAGGGCCACCGTCTGTGCGGTCCCTTTGACACTATCATACTACTATTGGAGCTCACGCACTTCTATCTCTAAGTGTTGGATGTTCATGTCCTCCTGCAGGTTGGTGAGGACTTCGAATGATTCTTCCAACATTCTGGTGTAGTCCCTTACTGCATTGCTGATCTCTTCCATCCCTGATGTAATAGCGCTGGCGCGCTGTTCCATTTCTTCTGGAGGAGTGAACAACTATGTCTTCAACCACAGCTCTGCTATCTGAAGGTTTAGTTCTAGCTGAACCATGGCCATTTATTCACGCGCCTTACGCACCCCTACTACTAGTCTTTGGATGCACGCCTCTATGGGTGCCTCTATCGAGATGGCCAACTCATGGACCCTTTAGCTGTCTTCTTCGAGTACTTGCACCATCTACCTGTTCTGGGATACCACCTCATCATGTTGCAAGCTCAACTAATCCATGTTGATCCCTTGATCGCTCAACACTTGCAACACACGACTCTCCCTAGCCCTTAGTTCTGTTGTAATCACATCCTACAGAACATATAATGTCTCCTGTAGGAGCGTAGCCATGTTGATTTTGATCCCTTTCAATGCACTGACCATAAGCCTGTTGGCCTCATTCTCTGTAACCAGTGCCCCTTCTGGTAGCACTATTGTATTAGTTATGCGAGTGCGCAACATTTCCTCGGCTGCAGCCATCCCTATTGCGAGGTTGGTCGAGAGAGCACCAACTTGAGGAGCACACACCTGAAACTCCTGAATCTGTGCCTGGAGGGCCCCCAACACAATCTCATTCTCCGCCGCGAAGTTTTGGAGGGCCTCTATGGTGACGTTGCACATCGTTTCTCCTATATCATGCAGATCCCCCTTAGTAAGGGTGATCGGGTCAATCAACAGCTTGGATGCTTTCACCTTCTTGCACGGCCCCATCTGCTCACTTCGGTGCTGGTGCTTCAGTTGTGTTGACTTTTTTTGTGGGTCGGCGCCGCCCTCCTCTTCCTTTGTTTCCATCTCTTTCTCCTGCTCAGGTGGAGGTGGCTTCTGGCCCTCGTGCGCTGTCTCCTGTGTTGTTGCTGTTGTGGATTTTTTCTACTCTGCTATTGTCTGTACAACATCCCATGCCTTTTGTGCTTTTGCTGTGGCCACTTCTTTCTATCTCTTTTCTACCAACTCTGCCACATGCAGTTTTTCCTCTTCCTTCTTTTGCTGTGCAACAGACTTTTCCAGCGTAGATATGTCTGTGGTGCACCATTCCAGTAGCCATGACTCCAGTACACCGAAAATCACATCATCCTTAGCTATGAAGGGTAGTTCGCTCCACTTCTTGGATGAGTCCTTGCACGCCCTGAGGTATATGTGATGGAAGTCCGCTTTAAATTCAGTGAAGCTTCGCAGGATGTTGTAGACAATGGGAGATAATCGCGGCTTGTGGTTAATCCCCATTCTGATGTTCATCTCCATGAACACTCTGAATATCTTACTATCGTGGATCCGGTTCACATCGTTAGTGACCCATAGCAAAGCGTACAAATCCCTTACAATCATGGGGAACTGGCTGTCCTCCTACAATTCCCCTGCCACCAGCACTATGGACATCAAAATCCATGCATAGTGGAATGTCTTTCCTTGCTCCTGTGCCTCACAACAGTTCCCTAGGAACTCCTTGCATAAAAATTCGGACTAGTTAAACTGGATCCCTTCTACACACTGTGTAGGAAGTCCTACCACTGATGCAGGTACCTCATCTGCACGGTAGTTCCGCATGAGATTACCTACCACAATCTAGGTCGAAACCTTGACTGCTTTGTTGTTGATGCTATATATTGCGTAGCCTCTTTTCTTCTTCTCCAACTTGTATTTCCTTTTCATGGCCTCCATGATGGCCAAATCGCTGTTCTTTCCTTTCAAAATATCTGAGGGGTCCGCTCCTTTACATGGGAGCTGGGTAATGCGATGGATTAAGTGGTCTGTGATGGGGATGGGCTCCTCCAGCCACAAACACCCATCATGCAGCAGGTAGAGTAGCTGCCTGGTGATGAATATCGGTACTGGCACGCGATGGTAATGCGGCACCTAGAGCAGTTTCAACAACCTTACCTTTTCAACTTCATGTAACCACTTTCACAGCTCAAATTCTATAACTCCTACCATGCTGTTCTGCTTGGGCTTCATGAGCTGCACAGTCTCTAGGTGAGGGAATTTCTCATGGTCAACGAGATCCCAGTCTTCAAGCTTAGCACTGGCCCGAGGTGTGTGCCCTCAAAAATGATACCGTTCGGGAGGAGCGAAGTCTGCAGAGAGATCTTGGTCTCATCAAGGTCCTTGGGTACCTTTGCCTTCCTCTTTCGCGGGGGGACATATGCAGGCAGCTTGGTTGGAGGGTTCACAGCCTCGGTTTCTACCTCCATGCCCTCATCCTTGTATTCTTTAATTAGGAGGTCTTCCAGGTCTTATTATTCCTCGTCGGTTTCTAGGTTAATGGCTTTCCCTTTTTCCTCCATCATTAATCTAGTGCGCAACAGGTTTCGTGGGGACACATGGACCAGAATCATTGCCTGTTTATCTTTATATGGTCTCTGCGTGCGTGGTGATTTAGGGATATCCGCAACAATCTCGGCGCCTTCAGGAGGAAGCTTCTATGGTCAAGGCCTGCACGGCTTCTACAATGGTCATTTTTGTATTCCCTAGCTTCTTCAGACGTTGTCGTCTTGCGTGTCCAAAAATCTCTCACTCGCTCAATCAAGGGCTCTATCAATGCTCTGCATAGGGAAAACAGATCTCGGCTCAGAATACACGGGGAATACGACAGCTCAATTCAAAAATGACCAAGTGTTGTTTGCTGGGAAACCCTTTGTAATTTATAGTGCCTTTTGAATTTGAATTCGATCGTTTCCCCCAAATCTGGTTCATTAATGCTCCCTTGGCAGCAAATTTTCCCAAATATTACCCATAAAACATGTATTAAATGCCTGCCGCCCATTCGACTTAGTCCCAAGTCAAGCATCACATCGTGAATAGGGACTACAACGGTGACTTTCTAGTCAACCTGCGCTGTAGTGCATCCCCCCTTGCGCAGTCACAGACCTTGTGACACTTTGCTCTTGCACGCAGCCCTGACATCGTGCAGATCTCGGGCGGAGTAGTTTATAGTCTCGTGCCTCCTTTCAACAACCCGGAATGCTAAGACTATACTTCCCACCGCTAGTCAGGTGGCCGCACCACCTGTATATAATTTCTATCAGTCATTCATTAGTTTTTTCTGGACAAAATCTGCCTTTTAGTTTCAATTTCTCTGTCGCGTAGTTTAACATCTACATTTCACCACCATAGGTGATCCCTCTAGTAATATGCGGTCTAATCCAAGGCATCAAGCCAATTAGCTCTCGGTGGTAGTCTCTGAATTCATCATTTTTATTGCACACATCTTGTTCCCCAACATAGTCTTTTTGTCAAAGGAAAGCCATTTTTACTTCTTCCTCCAGCTTCTTGATTTCTTCTTCCACCAGAGCACTTTTCTCCCTCAGCCAGGTTTTTTCCTTCATGAGTTCTTGGAGCCAAAGATCATTCCACTGAATTACTTCATCCAGTTCCACGTGTACTTCCTCAACTTCCTTCATCCGCTTGATTCCGTTTTCCAAGGTCTCGCGATCCTCCATGTCTGCATATGCCATTATGTGTGGACTCAGCCTAGAAGGCAGTTGTCCCATCATTTTCTTACACGTTTCCCTATAAGCCCATAGAATTGTCAGTATGTGCAGCTCCCAATCAGTTCATTGTGCCTTACATATCTTGTTTAGGGCCTTTCACACTTCATTAAAGGCTCTTGCAGGGATATCCTTCTGCGCAGTCACTTTTCCCACATTCTGTCGGACCACCCTGAAGAGTTGTTCACACATTTTCCCTCCTAACCCATGCTTATAAATTGTTTCTCTTAAGATAAACCTCCTTTGTGTCCACACAAGTTGAATCATACACTTGTACCCACCTACACAGATGTGTGTGCGGGCCATCACATCACTCACGTTCATCTGTCACTCATCTTGTAAGCTTTCCAAACCGTGTGCACATCATCATCCTGCACATGCAATAGTCTTCGAATTTCCTTTTATGCGTACCCCACCATTTTGTGGGCATTGCAGGCAATACCCAATTCAAGGCTTCAAAACATTGCTTCTCTAGTACCTCCTTTTCAAAATTTTCCAAGAAGCCATCTACCTCCCCTAGTCTGTCATAAGTAGGTAGATCCTTCATTTATGTGGAAACGCAGTGCAACGATCTCGTCATCATATTACAGTTAAGTGTGGTTACCTCATGTAACATGCTCTGCCATCGCTTTGTGTCTTCATCTGAATCTAAAGTACAAGAGTTGTCATGCTCCCATGAAAGTTGTCCATCTACAATGGGATTTACCCAATCTTGTTCTCACACAGTTATTTTGTAGATGCAATCTAAGTCGTCATCACTTTCATAGTCACATACTATCTCAGTGTAGTGCGATCCCTCAGCAAGGTCCAAGGGTATGATTACACGCACGGAATTTTTTCTCAAAAATCATCTTGCGCTTCTTCATATTTATTACCCCATTCATGTCAGTGGCCCAATCAATTCCTAAGAGTGCAAGGTAGGGATTGCTATCATCAACAATCTCTATCACTTCAAAGTCGTCGAGCGCGTTTTCTCCTTCGATATCTATGATGATTCCCTGCAATCTCCCCATAGGTATGATCTTTTGTTGGTTCACCATTCGCAGATGGATAGGAGACCATTGTAGTGTAGGCCTTCCCATGTGCTCCCATGTCTACTTCGGTAGAACATTCGCATCTGATCCTAGGTCTAGAATTACCTGGTCCATCTCATATTCTCCAATCTACATGGTCAACCTCATTTCCCTACATGTCTTGGACGCATGTTTTCCAATCTTCTGGACTGCGCACGGTTCTCCTGGTGCAATTCCAGTGCATCTATTAATGATTTCTTGCAATACTTTCACAACCTTACTGTTGCGTAGTAGCTTAATTCATGTTTCCAGGAATGTCATTAGCATTGATGGGTCCATTTTTGGTGCTGCCCTATATTTGCTTCCTGAAGTGGAGGCATCAGCAAAGCACTTCTTAGCTTCCATGATGGTTTCCTTAGCACGCTCCAAATCAAATTCTGGTTCTTTCATCGAAGCCTTGCAAACCCAAGTACTATCTTCAGGCTATTTTCCTTTATCATCTCTTATCGTAATTCCACTATGGAGCACTATGTTTACATTTGGGTCTTCCTCATATGGTTCAGACCTCATCATTTGCAGGTTTTGAGTCGGGGCAGGTTGGAGCGCTCCTTTGTCGCGCAGCCTAGCTATCAATGTGGGACAATCCTTTGTTTTGTGATCAAACAAGGTATAGTACGGACATGATGGACGTGTTGGATTTGTACAATCACGGGCATAATGTCCTAGCCCCTCGCAATTGTAATATATTAGCTGTTCGCGACCTCTCCCAGGTCCTCCTCCACCTCGGCCTTGTCTGCACCCCTGAAATCTGGTTCACGCCATCCTTGCGTTCTAGTCAAGGGGCCATGATTTGGCCTGAACCCTATAGGTGGGAGTCCTATACATCATTAGCTCATAGCTTCTACAAGTACGCTCATCATGTCCCACTGATCTACAAAAATTATAGAACAACTGCTGCGAGTTTTGTGTGTCTTTCTGCAATAGGTGATAGTTTTCCATAACATGCTTTCCTCCTATCTGATAGATCGCACACTGCAAGGCAGGCGCCACACTAGGTCCTTCTTGTGCCTCTGGTCTTAACGACATCGGCCCTCCTCCCATGACGTAATTCATGAACACCGAGCAGTGGTCCTTGTCATGTCCCTAACCCTTACACTTTATGCACCATACTTCTTCACACACTTCCGGGCGAGCCGTCCTGTCCTGTTTCAGGCTCTGCTTCTCAAGGAATAAGTTTTCAATTGCGTGTGGATCTGTTGAGCTCCCAGGTTAGGATCTTGTATTGGGGTCACATGCAGCCTCATCGTGGTCTTTAAAGCTTCAGCCTGAGTTGTCAAACTTTGTTGTGACAGCGCATTCCTTAAATGCGGTGATAGTGATGCTACGAACCACTTGTGGTGCTGGAAATCTGTTAGAGTCATGTTGGCTTCGCGAATAATGCATTCAAACCTTTGATACAAATCCTAAGAGGTTTCACCTGGTAACATCGTGATTTATTTGAACCCAATGATCAACTACATTTCCGACTTCAGCCTGCTAAACTCCTTAGTTAGCGTAGCTTGGATAACTGTGATTCTTGCATTCGGATGATCACTTGAGTTCTTAATGTACCAGGTTAGTGCACAATCCTACAGAGCGCTAACCAATGTGGATTTCTTGATAGCATCATCCGTTGCTCCCCGTGCTTCCCATACGTCTTTTACGAAGAACCAAAACTGGTCCAGATCTTCATTTCCCACTGCTTTGAACACATGCAACTTTATCGAGCTCACCATATTAAAATGCAGTGGTGGTGGAGGTGGTGTGGGCGAAGACAAAGGTGATGATGGTGAAACTGGCAGTGGTGTGGATGGGGGTGGTATGCGCAGAATCCTCTACCTTATCAAGTTGATCACATTGCATAGAGATACCTGCCTGAGCTCTTCTTCATCCCTTTTTGGAGGTGAGATCAAGGGGCTAGTTTCTAGTTCCACACTTCCTTCATTTCTGTAAATTCTCCCACTTCGCGTAGCCCTAAACATCAATGTAACTGCATAAGCCTCTTCTCACACAATAGCATTTTAATCTAAGTGTTCAAATACTTAATGTACTTACCTCGTTTTCCTTTGAGAAAGTGTCATTCTACTTCGCTGTAGCTAACTAAAGTGTCTACCGCGAACTCAACAATGAATACTCCTATAGTTCGATGAGCCGGTGATAAAAAACACATATGATCTTATCCTCTTATGCTTCCAATCTACGCACCAACTCTAGGGTCCACACAATAGGACTGTAAATTTTGTACCTCCCTTGGCGATCTATTAGCTTCGCAATCCACTTGTACAGCTCTGTAGGGGAAGATGCGATGAAAATTTCGTGGATCTCTATGTAAAAGTAGCAATCTAACCGCTCTTGTTTTGTTAGTCGTAGATTCGTGTTTTCCTGCGCCATGAACTCGTGAATTCTTCTGTCAATCCATCCTTCGATTTCCTTCTTAGTTGGATTCTAGTGATGCGACATCAAACATTTCTATGCAGATTCCAGTGTTGGAAACAAAACCATTTGTTGGCTTGATGGGACCTGACCCAGGTTCGGAGTTAATAAGCCAAACAAATCCCTATACTATTGGCCCTTTCTGAAACATTCCACAGAGCGCAGACTGAGGTGTCACCCGAAGCAGGTTGGGGGGGTGATGGAACCAGTTTTCCGCACCCTCAAGATGTCTGAGGGGTCACTTTAGTCCAACTTGGAATCAGCTTCACGCAGGTCCATTTGCACTTTCTCCCGACCTGCGATATCTTCGTGATCAGTTATAGAAACCTTCGCGTAGCCCTAACCAGGGGCTATAGTGCCTTTGCGCTGCTAGAGAAGAGATTTGCACTTTTTCCCTAAGTTTCGTTGCGGATCCTACTTATCTTATTATAACTATTAGCTAACTTCGAGTAAATAGAAACTTTATCTTATATTTACTTAATCACATACTCATCTAAGTTCGCGCCATATAAGCATTAAACTTGCAATTCATACCCAATATACCTTAATGCATAAAACATGAAAAGATACACAAAATGATAAGAAACTTCTCTTTATTAATGCTTCAATTGGCAATAGACTCAACCTGCCCTGCACACTCAATTGCAGGGGTTTGCGCACTCAGCTGCAGACTACTAGGCCTCTACGCACTCAGCTGTAGAGCCTTCTCCTACTCTACAACCCAAAGACTCGACTCTTCAATTCAACTTAGACTCAATTCATCATTACTCATTACTTACATAGATAGATGTCTTTTACAACTTAGAGCCTCACTCTATTTATACAATCCCATGGTTCATGGACCATGGGTTGATCTTTCAAATCGACATTACATTACAAAAACAAGGGTGACAACCCTATGGTTCTATTACGACTTCGCGCTCCGTGCCCATAATTCGTAGAGTCTTTACAATGGTCTTAGTCAAAACTTGGGCTTTAAGCCCCAAAACATGCCTTGGGGGGATCCTACGCCCAACAATTAAGTCTTTGTAGAGGCCTCCCATATTGTCATTTATGCATTGCCCCCTTGCATCATTAAATACTTAAGTTGTTGACCCATACATCCTTTGAAACTGTTGTAGAATACTATTAGAGCACCACAGCCACGGGTCCTTAATGTTTAAAACAAATGAACAAGTGGGCACTTTTAATTTCCCGGTTAGTCCCCTATTTTTTCAACCAGTTTTATGTTTTTCTTATCATACGATCGGGGGCTACGACCAAGGGCTTATCTCTTGGGCGCTAAGGTCTTTAGGATCCTATCCAGGGGCTTCTTTCCTTTGTGATTATGAAATCCCACACCTCGACGTGTTATTATGTTTTGCATGTGGCACTTCCCTTTATCCTTGCGATCGCCGATATGCGAGGTCGGGCCCACCAAAAGATATTGCTATTGTACCCGCTAAGCGAGGGGGAATCTTTACCTTTTCTTTTGGAGCAGGCTAATTGTCGGGGCACGATATCTTTATATACCTTGCCGTAGTAATTTATTGCAACGTGGGGGTTCTTGCATATCGTAGTCATTGGCTCCATTATCTTTAGATTTTCCCCTTAACTGCTACGATCGCCAATTTGTGAAGTGATGTCATCACTACCACGTGTCACGCTGTGAGTGGTGACCCGTGGCACCAAGAAATAGCCCTATATCACCTTTGAAAATGTTGAAACTGGGTGACACATGTCCCCCGTATGGTCATGTCACTCTCTGTACTCCCACATCATTGATGGCATCAGCTACCATGTCTACTTTGAGGACCAATCAGGGGCCACCACTTGGCCCCCTAGAGGAGAGAGAAAAAGGCCTGCCTGGCCCTTTTTTCGTACACATTTCTTTTGCAAATTATTTTTTGGCCTCTCCAATGAGATTGCATTAAATTGCAATATCTGTGGTTTACTATGTGTTTGGAGTTGTTACCCCCACCGATGATCGATATGTCGATAACCTAAAACCACCGATTGTCGATCGCCATACTAGAATGTGGAGGAGAGAGAAGGGGCAACCCAACCTTTACTTTTCCATGAAATTCCTCTACAAATCATTTCTCGGCCTCCCTGGAAATGCACCATTGTATAGAAAGATCAGTGGTTTATAGGTCTTTTATGTTTCAGAATGCCGCTGATCACTGATATCATGGGACTACGGGATTGCAATATTGGGCTTCGGCACTGAGAACCTCCGACCACCGTAGTTGTATGCCCCAAGGATGTTGTCGATGGTTGATATGTGATATATGATGCACCCAGACCCACCGACTATCGATATGCGATATTGGTGATCGACATATCACTATTCCTCCTTCCACAAGTGCTCTTTACCTCCTAGACCCCGCCAATACTGATATGTGATTGCAATGAACTGTCCCGATTGCAATTTTTCTTCAAAACTTAGCCATTTTTTTGGGTTTTTGAGCTTTCTAAAGGGATTCTTCAATAGGTTCAAATTTCTGATCGAGGAACCCTTTTTTGGATTTCTATATACCACTCGAAAGCTCTTTCTAAGAACTACGCATTGGAAAGGGTCCCATCTAGCTCTGATAGCTTTTGTGGCTCATAATTTGGCATAAAAAATCACCGCTATTTGACTTTTGAAGCAAATGATGACCTGTGAAGCAGTGGGTGACAACATGGACCATGAAGGATGAGTAGGGGGACACCAAGGGGGAATGGATGCATTCTAGTTGGGGTTGTAATATGAATAGGATTCCCCTTGTATGCCCTACTAGTATGGTCAAGGTCCTTGAGGCCTCCTTTGGTTGATATAGCATAATTGTTGAGTCACACCCTTAGTTCCTTGATACACCACTTTCAATCCAGGCAGAGAAGGGAACTTGTCTGTGGAGTGGTTTTCCTCACGGACCGAGTAGACATCTATAAGATTCAATGGAAATTAATTTATAGGGTACCTCCTAGTGCATCTAGGGAAAAAGATAGCTAAGGCTCTTTATGCTTCCTCCTGCTTCCTCTTGATATGCATGGTGTCCATTTGCAGAGAAAGGGTATGAAACATATCACTCTTAAAGTCCTCAACATGTTCCCAATTTCACTTTTTATGCATGTGTTGGAGGAGCATGAATTGGCCAAAGATTGACTGTCCCTACCCTTCTTTCTGGTTTCCCTAGAATGATTTTTGAAAATTGTCTTGATATACACATAAGATAACTGGTAGATGTCCCCTCTAGACAACATGTTTAGATTTTCTAGGATATCTTCCTTGGTCCCTTGGAGAAGGACTAACTTGAATGATTTAGGATCGAGGGTGAATCTGGCCCTTTTGTAGCTGAGTTGGAACCTTTCCTCATAATCTTCCAAGGATTCATCTTGTCCCAAGGTCATTCTAAAGATTTCCTCTTTGGTGTCTTTGGACCTACAATAATCCATGTACTTGTTGTTGAAGGCTTGTTGCATATGAGCCTAGGTAGTGATGTTGTCCCCAGGTAAACCCATGAACCAGTTGTTGTGGTCACCAACAACCCCCCTTTCTTCATTTGACATTAGCAATAACGTCAAGTGAAGAGGGGACCCTGAACGAAAATCCCAAAAAAATACTTTTTCTAAAGTTTTTGTATTTCTCTCCCTAAGGCTCAAAATCACATCGCAAAGAAAGGCTGAAGCATAACTCGAGCGCAAAAAACAAATACTGCGAAAGTGCGATGCGAAGCTCATCGCATCGCATACCTCACATGCGCCCCTTAAAAGAAAAACCTTCGAGCAATGCGATCGCCAATATGCGATATCGCAAATCGCAAGCATTACGCTATACGACGTAACCATTAAACGAGAACTTGCGATATTTGCGATTTGCGATTTGCGATGGCGGCGATCTGCGATCTGTGACCTGCGATCTGAAAAGACTTACCACACGATAGAACCATGCATTAAGCGCGCGCCTTGAAAGAATTTAATGACCGCATGCTTAAGTATCTAGGAATGATTGCGTTACATTTATCGAAGAGTCAAGTGATGATGGATGTCAGAATTGTGCGTTCATTAGAGATTAATGCTTTCACGTCAAGTCTTCTCATTTCACTTCTCCTTTGCGTAAACTACAAGACACGCAACTGATATAAGTTTATATGCAGGAAACATCTAAAGGAAAGAGGAAAGCGCCAATCAACAAAGAGAGAATGCTTTCGCAAAATGGATGCTGCATGCAGCAGAACCGCGGATCCCAGGCTATCAGCCAACCGGCACTGATGAAATTAGACTATCCAGGACTCAGAGTCAAAGGCGCACAAAAGCAGCGTATTCAGAAAAGATCCTAAAGCTAAGACTTAGTGAAGCAGAGAAAGAAGCGCATGAGAAGGAGAACGCTTCAGGGAAACCTAGAACAAAGAACGGAAGAAATTCTCGACACAGGGAGTTGCCCATGCAGCACGACTCTTAACCCACTCAGTCATTCGCACGACCGGAAACCGAAAACGGCAACAGCAAAATCAGTTCGAGAAGAAACTGGGACACGCTAAGTATACACGCGGCGAATACACCCAGCTAGAGAAAGGTTTTCGAAAATATCTTCTGGTCTGCTGGAAAGAAGTGCCAGCTCCTGCTATTTCCACTTTTATCTCCCGAGCGAAACAAGAAGGCGGCTAGCCGACTCTTCCCAGGAAAGCATTACACTGTTGACAGCACTAAAGATAATATACAGAAACGGTCAGAAATTAGATTTTAAGTTTAGAAATAAAGTTGCTTTTAGTAAAAGGGCGGTCATTTGAGGCCGATTCCCTAATTTCATGTAATTAAGATTGATTAGTTAGTAGTATTTAACCCTTCTCATGGTTTTTGGAGAAGGGTCCGGAAATCTGTCAAAAAACTTATCCTCAGAACATGCACTTCTGCACCCTCAGAGGAGGTTTTTGATGAATGGATGGATCGAGATTTATTTATGTTTGCATTTTAATATCTGTTACTGATGTTGCACTTCTGTACTCTTAGCAGATGTTAGAACAAGTAGAAATAAATCATTGTTACTTGAAGTTTATTAGTGAACTTAGTCATAAATGGTACTTTTATCTCTTGGCTAGATTCTGCTAGTATCCCTAAAGTGATATGTGGCTGAGTTCTTTGTATGTTATTGCATGAATGTCTGTATTACCATTTGGCACTTCTGTACGGTGGGGTCATTTATTTATGTTTAACATATAGAAAACTGATTATGCGATATGCTGTTCACAACTACTCTGCCTAACTTCTTATGCAGAATGGTTTATCTTTATTGATTTATATTCTGATATCAGTTGAATGATCTTTATTACCGGCTGCTGTTAGAAATATTTCTAGATCGCATAACAAAAGAAAAACACCCCGGGTTAGCGTAGATTAGATGTATTTTTCTTCATTAGATTACATTAGCATAGAGTTAATTTAGCAGTTAGAATTAAAACTAGATTAGAAGAATTCCCCCCCCCCTTCCTTAGATTAATACCATCAGACTCTATGCACACACACACACCCATCACATTGGGAAACTGGTCCCATTACCCCCAGTCGGACCCGCTACTCCAAACGGGCAAGGAGCCGCCAACCAGGTTCCGGACCGGGTGGGTATCCCCCTTTTGTTGACCCGACCTCGGGTCCCTCAACATTTCTGGCGCTAGAAGGAGGGGCACAACTATGAATGGCACATAATTCAAAACCCAAATACCATTCTAAGAGCAAATCACCCTCACCAACTTCCCCGACTTCCCCAATACGACTAAACTCGGAACTGGAAGTCGCTCGGACATCCACCACTGCTATACATCCCGATACATCAGAACAACTTATTGTCGATCCCCCTGAAGTTCAAACCTTGATCCGTAAACTCCAGGGATTCTCTATTTTTAACCAGAAATCTGATAAATCTAAAAGCAGCTTGACTTCGCAATACAACCCTGCTCATCCCCTGACCCGATTGAAGAGTGAAAAGTTTGGCATTCAGCCAACTGAAATCCCTCTCCCCACTAGGAAAAGAGCAAGGAAAACATTTCAAGAGTCTGACAGAGAGACTCTTTCATCCACCTCATCCATTTCAACTCCCTCTCCGCGAAGTCGACCACCCACATCTCCACCTCAAATCACTCATCCATCTTCCGCAACTCTTCCTCCACAATCGTCAAAGATCATAACATCTCTATCTTCTCAACCTCAAAGATCATCTTCTACACTTTTACTAACCAATAACTCAGCGATGGCACAATCTCCATGGAACAACCCTGGGGTGGTTTTAATGCCTCCACCCCTGAGTCCAATACCTGCCCATCCCGAGAAGTGGTTACCAAAGTTCAATCCAGAAACTGGAATGCTAGCTGAAGAACATATCAATAATTTCATGCTTTCTGTTAATCTCAACGGAGTTACCAACGAAGACGCTGTGGTCCGACTCTTCCCCTATACGATGCAAGGGACGGCCGGGTCATGGTACTTCTCGTTACCCTCCGGATCTATCACCAGCTGGGATATTTTTCAAAATCAATTTCTCACTAAATTCGGCGATGATAGATCGACAGCGACACTGATCAACGATCTGTCCAATCTTAAAGCTGAGGCTCGGGAACCCATTAAAGATTTTAACTTACGGTTCAACAAGATCCTCAATAAAATCCCCGCTGCTTCCCAACCCAGCGAGGAAGTAAGATGCGAATGGTACATCACGGCCTTACCTTCAAACTTGGCCATCTTCGTAGATAGGGCAAGCAAGACAACCTTAGTTGAAAATTTGGCTGAGGTATTGGCAGTCGAAAGACGCGTAGTAGCCTTAGAAAAGAGATCTACAATCGAAGAGCGTAAATCTAAGAAAATCTCTTTCAAAGAAGAAACCAAGAAGAAGCAAATGAAAGATCCTTTCGACATGGAAGGATTACAAAAGGTATTAAAGGCCATGTCAAATGAGATGATTGATATCAGGAAACAAGTAGCAGAATCGTCCCCAAGAAAGCCTTTTAGGAGTTTTAAGAGAAATCCTCCTATGGAGACGAAGCCACCTAGCGTGGTCTCTAACGTGGAATCTGAAGAAGAAGAAGAAGAGAACACTGCTGAAACGCATACCGACGATGAAGAAGTGGTGGAACTGCAAGGAATGTGGGATTTCATCCTCCCACAAGAGGAAGATCAAGAAGCACTTCCGGTTAGCACGAGAAGCAGAAATCAACTTGATCCTCCCCAGACTACCCCAAAACAGAAGGGCGCAAGCCCTCCAGCAAAAGAAAAGGCCGCAACAAAGAAAACAACCCCTAAAGCGACCTCATTTAGCCCAGTCCAATCAGAGCAATCGCCTCCATCAAAGGCACTAATAGTGTCGGATGAAATGGAATATAACATCATAGACGACATGAAGAAGACTAGGGCTAATATCACCCTGTACGAGCTGAGCAAATTGAAACACCAACAGAAGATCATGATGAAAGAGTTAAACGCCGTACCTACTGCGCCTCTACCTACAGTTATAGCTTCCCATAATATAGGAAGACCCCCAATCAACGCGATCAATAAAATCAATCCAAATGACATCACCTTGATTGGAGGGAGGTCTAGATCTCACACTCCCCCTTTCCTCCTCACTTACGAGATCTTTAACAGAAACGTGCATAACTGCTTGGTTGATTCTGGTGCTTCAACCAATATTCTACCCAAGTTAATATGTGCCAAACTTAATGTTCAACCGCAAAAATCCGCAGTGCGCATAGTTCAACTTGATCGATCACAAGTCGAAGTGATAGGCGAACTAAATCAAGTGAACATAAGACTATCGTCCAACCCCAAGGTGTGCCAGGTCATCGATATTCTAGTTGCTGACATCCCTGAATTTTATGGTCTAATTCTTAGCAGGGATTGGTCCGAGAAGCTCCACGGATATTTTTCGACTGACTGGTCGCACATGTGGTTACCCTTCAACGGGAAGCCAAATCAAATAAAGGTTGAACGAGAACTGCACCAAAAGTACATAGTGACGGACCTGGAGGGAGAGAACGAAGCCATAGCATACAACAGCAGCATCATAGGCAACTATTCGGTAGACTCTTTCCTTGGAAATTTCAATGCTCACATATCACCATATTTAGAAAATTCAGTCGTGTCCCAAGTACAAAACTTTTCCCAGACTGATGATTCAAAATGTGTTAGTTTCTTAGATAACCCTGTAAATACTTCTTTATTTTGGAAATTATATTTTGATGGATCTAAGTCCAATGAGGGAGCGGGAGCAGGATGCGTCTTGATTAGCCCAGACGGAAATAAGACCATGCTCACATGCAGACTGGAGTTCGATTGCACGAACAACACAGCGGAATACGAAGCCTTGGTGCAAGGCCTATACAAAGCAATCGGCTCCAACGTCAAATATCTTCAAGTCTTTGGAGATTCCGAGATCATCGTCAAACAGGTACGTAACACCATACACTGCCTGTCTAGTAATTTAAAGCACTACCAATCTTTAGTGCAAGATCTCACTGCGCATTTTACAGCATTTAATATTTCATCAATCCCAAGACTTCACAATGCAAGCGCAGACCTGCTAGCAAACGTAGCCTCCAGACTCATTCCCTCCGAAGACTTTAGTCCAGATAGGTTTTCGATAGAATTAATTTTTAAACCATCTATCCCTGACAACATCACCAACTGGAGAGTATTCAACGACGACCCAGACATCGTAAGTTTCCTTACCTCCGAAGGATCCTACTCAAACCAGATAATCGACGAGGACTGTCATGACCACCAAATACAACAAAGTGGCACTGATAACGCTATACCCAAATCAGTGGTCAAATTAGAAGATTTGTATGACTTAAAAAGTCGGTTCAAAAGGTCAGCTAACGCCAAACTTTACAGTTCAGATTTGAACTACGAATCAGTGAACTTAGGAACCGAGGAGAAACCCCAAAACGTCAATCTAGGCCAAGGCCTAGCTCCTGAAGAAAAATCAGCATACATCCGTCTTCTATGACAGTACAAAAACGTCTTTGCCTGGAACTACGATGAGCTGAAAACTTATAACACTTCTATCATTCAGCACACTATCCCTATGATCGATAACGAGAAACCCGTCCAACAGAAGCTCAGAAAAATTCACCCCAACTTGGAAAATCAGATAAAAACTGAGCTGAATAAGTTGTTGAGAGCCAGAATAATTTTCCCGGTCAGACATTCCAAATGGGTATCCAATATGGTACCTGTTAGGAAGAAAAACGGAGAGATTAGAATCTGCATCGACTTTCGGAATCTCAACAAAGCCTGTCAGAAGGACAATTTTCCCCTCCCACCTATGGAGCAAATATTACAGGCTGTAGCAGGCTCAGAATTGATGTCTTTCCTGGATGGATTTTCAGGATATAATCAAGTGCTGGTACACCCAGACGATCAGCTAAAAACCACCTTCCGAACTAAATGGGGTACCTACGCATATCGAAAGATGTCGTTCGGTCTGATCAACGCCGGCTCTACTTTTCAAAGAGCTATGGATATTGCATTCAAAGGGTTAATCAATAAATCAGCAGTGATTTACCTGGATGATATAACGGTGTACTCCAAAAAACGAAGCGACCATCTCAAAGATTTGAAGCAAATCTTTCAAAGATGTTTAAGGTATGGAATCTCGCTTAACCCGAAGAAATCTTTTTTTGCGTTGAGTGAAGGAAAATTGCTAGGATTCATAGTGTCCAAATCGGGCATTCACATCGAATCTGCCAGAATCAAAGAAATTTCCGAGATATCCATGCCCCATAACAAAAAGACCATGCAATCTTTCCTACGACAGATCAATTTTGTGAAAAGATTTGTCCCAGATTTTTCACGTATTATTTCTCCTTTACAAAAAATGATAAAAAAGAATTCAAACTTTAAATGGGGTCTAGACGAGCATGAAGCGTTTAACTTAATCAAACAAGCCATCATCGACGCTCCATCCCTAGCAACCCCAAGTTTTTCAGAACCATTTGTCTTATACACATTTGCCTCAGAGCATTCTTATGCTGCGATCTTGACCCAGGCAAACAAAGAAAAGGCAGAAGCCCCAATCGCATTCTTTAGCTCAAACTTACAAGGTGTTGAGCTGAAATATTCGGATGTAGAAAAACAGGCATATGCCGTCTTTAAAGCAGTCAAATATTTCAGACCCTTCTTGCTAAAGGCCCATACCAAGGTCATAGTACCATTCCCGGCGGTAAGAAACTTCCTGATTCAGAAAGACGTGGGCGAAAAGAGAGCGAATTGGATCACCGCCTTGCAAGAATACGACCTGGAAATCAAGCCGGCACACATCGTAAGAGGCCAAGGCTTCTGCAAGATGTTAGCTGGAGCATCGCAAATCCTCGAAGAGTCACCTGAAGAGGTACACGCGTATGAGGTAAGCCTAAACGACGCAGAATCATTTTATGCCGACATCATTTATTTCCTAAAGAATGGATATGCTCCATTTCACCTGGATCACATAAAAAAGAGAGCCCTGAGGTTAAAAGCTAAACAATACCAGCTCGTAAATGATGTCTTATTTAAAAGAAACTATGATTTTGTGCTTCTTAGATGTCTTGAGAAAACTGAAGCCGAAAAGGTTTTGCAGGAACTCCACGATGGACCAGCAGGTGGACACTATGCTGGAGAAGCCACCGCACACAAGATCTTACGTGCAGGATACTACTGGCCCACGCTGTTCAAAGACTCGTACAATCACGTGAGAAAATGCCAAGTCTGCCAAACTGCTGCAGGAAAACAAAAGAAGTCATCCATGCCACTGCAGCGGGTTAACATCGAACAACCATTCAGCCAATGGGGCCTGGACATAATAGGTGAGATCGTTCCTCACTCCTCTAAACAGCATAGGTATATCCTCACTGCAACCGACTATTTTACTAAATGGGTAGAGGCAGTTCCGCTCAAGACAGCTAATTCTGAAAACATTGTTGAATTCATAGATCAATTTATCATTACTAGGTTTGGATTGCCAACGGCCTTAATATTTGATAACACTTCATATTTTTCTGGAAATACCATGACTGAGTTCGCACTCAAAAGAGGGTTCAAACTGAAGTATTATGCCAACTACTATCCGCAAGGTAATGGGTTGGCTGAATCAACGAACAAGAACCTAATCAGGATTATCAAAAAGACAGTTGACCAAAACCAAAAGAATTGGCACAAAGCACTGGTAAACGCCTTATGGGCAGACAGAATTACTAAGAAAGCCTCTATCGGGACTTCTCCCTTTAATTTGGTTTACGGGAGAGAAGCAGTTCTTCCTACTCACTTACTCATTCCCTCTTTGTCCTTAGTACAATACATTGATGAAGTACCTACTTCTCCCTTACAACTAAGGAAAATGGAGGTAATCAAGTTAGAAGAACGACGAGAACAGGCCAAGAAAACCCATGCTCACCACCAAGCACTGATAAAATCCTCTTTTGACTCGAACATAAAGACCAGAAAAAACTTCCAGATGGGTGATCTAGTTTTGAAGTGGGATAAGGCTCACGAAGAAAAGGGCAAACATACGAAATTCCAAAAGCTATGGCTTGGTCCTTTTCAAATCGTAGAAGTCATAGGCCCGTCGAATTTTGTGTTGCAGGACTTGACAGGCAGAAGAGATTCTCTGCCTGTAAACGGACAAATCCTCAAAATGTATTTCCCATAGAAGGTCATCCTTCTGTTTTTGTAGGATAGTTTTAAATTTTCATGTTAGTTTTCATTTTTTCATAGATAGGACTGGTTGTGAATGATCATAAATAGTATTCATGAAGAAACATACCATTTCTGTATCAAATTTTGATTTCACTTGTATAAATAGAAAAAATTTCGAAAAATCTGACTTTTATTATTGACAAATAGAGTTGACTTTAACCTGAATATGATGTTAGTTTCAAACTTCACAAAGAAACCTGGGATGAGAGTAACTTTTGGCAAAAAATTGTTTTATGCCAATGCTATGAAAGGTATCATCGATAGCAAAATAGGTATTCTCTGCAAAACTGCTGTTCTTAAAACTCTATTATTGTCGTCCAGAGCTTTCTTAAGGAAAAACAATGACTTCCTCCCTGCTAAGGAAAATCGCAGCATCCAGAGAGACAATCCAAGAAAACACTATATCTCAAAGAATAAGAGGTCTCATCACGAGCCGGCTTATCATGATCATAGATATTATAACTTGTTGACTTTGCCACTACTGTCTACCAAAACAGGGCAACGACTCAAGATTGTGCAATCGAAAGACAAGGGGTCTCATCACAAGCCAGCTTGTTCAGCAAAAAGTATAAATCAAGTGAATGACTGTGTCATAATTTGGCCACCAAACCAAGACATTGTTCTTTAGAGAATAAAAAAAAAAAAAAAAAAAAAAATCAAAAAAGAAAGAAAAAGTGTCAAAAGGATTTTTCTCTGGAATCTTGTAAATAACCTCAAGCAAGAAAACGGATCATTGCTGGATAACATGGTAACCCTGTCGAGGCTATGGACACTTGCGGGTAGTAGAGGCTCTACCTGCGACAAATGAGCATACTTTACAAAGCCAGTACGCAGAGAAGACCTTATTTTGTCTTTGAGGAGACTGAGTAATGACTAGGTATGAATACAAAAAATAAGCCAGGGGAAACAAACAATCAGAATCAAATAAGAAGTTGTGACGAAACATCATTGACAGGATAAAAGGTAATACTCTATCTGTCCATAACAAAATTTAGGCATAAGAAAACTTTTCTGTTTTGGAAGTGAAAATGCAATAGAACAAGCAGAGATAACTGGTTCTTCACAGTGAATCGCCATTGTTGTGGTCACCAACAACCCCCCTTTCTTCATTTGACATTAGCAATAACGTCAAGCGAAGAGGGGACCCTGAACGAAAATCCCAAAAAAATACTTTTTCTAAAGTTTTTGTATTTCTCTCCCTAAGGCTCAAAATCGCATCGCAAAGAAAGGCTGAAGCATAACTCGAGCGCAAAAAACAAATACTGCGAAAGTGCGATGCGAAGCTCATCGCATCGCATACCTCACACGTGCCCCTTAAAAGAAAAACCTTCGAGAAATGCGATCGCCGATATGCGATATCGCAAATCGCAAGCATTACGCTATACGATGTAACCATTAAACGAGAACTTGCGATATTTGCGATTTGCGATCTGCGATGGCGGCGATCTGCGATCTGCGACCTGCGATCTGAAAAGACTTACCACACGATAGACCCATGCATTAAGTGCGCGCCTTGAAAGAATTTAATGACCGCATTCTTAGGTATCTAGGAATGATTGCGTTACATTTATCGAAGAGTCAAGTGATGATGGATGTCAGAATTGTGCGTTCATTAGAGATTAATGCTTTCACGTCAAGTCTTCTCATTTCACTTCTCCTTTGCGTAAACTGCAAGACACGCAACTGATATAAGTTTATATGCAGGAAACATCTGAAGGAAAGAGGAAAGCGCCAATCAGCAAAGAGAGAATGCTTTCGCAAAATGGATGCCGCATGCAGCAGAACCGCGGATCCCAGGCTATCAGCCAACCGGCACTGATGAAATTAGACTATCCAGGACTCAGAGTCAAAGGCGCACAAAAGCAGCGTATTCAGAAAAGATCCTGAAGCTAAGACTTAGTGAAGCAGAGAAAGAAGCGCATGAGAAGGAGAACACTTCAGGGAAACCTGGAACAAAGAACGGAAGAAATTCTCGACACAGGGAGTTGCCCATGCAGCACGACTCTTAACCCACTCAGTCATTCGCACGACCGGAAACCGAAAACGGCAACAGCAAAATTAGTTCGAGAAGAAACTGGGACACGCTAAGTATACACGAGGCGAATACACCCAGCTAGAGAAAGGTTTTCGAAAATATCTTCTGGTCTGCCGGAAAGAAGTGCCAGCTCCTGCTATTTCCACTTTTATCTCTCGAGCGAAACAAGAAGGCGGCTAGCCGACTCTTCCCAGGAAAGCATTACACTGTTGACAACACTAAAGAGAATATACAGAAACGGTCAGAAATTAGATTTTAAGTTTAGAAATAAAGTTTCTTTTAGTAAAAGGGCGGTCATTTGAGGCCGATTCCCTAATTTCATGTAATTAAGATTGATTAGTTAGTAGTATTTAACCCTTCTCATGGTTTTTGGAGAAGGGTCCGGAAATCTGTCAAAAAACTTATCCTCAGAACATGCACTTCTGCACCCTCAGAGGAGGTTTTTGATGAATTGATGGATCGAGATTTATTTATGTTTTCATTTTAATATCTGTTACTGATGTTGCACTTTTGTACTCTTAGCAGATGTTAGAACAAGTAGAAATAAATCATTGTTACTTGAAGTTTATTAGTGAACTTAGTCATAAATGGTACTTTTATCTCTTGGCTAGATTCTGCTAGTATCCCTAAAGTGATATGTGGCTGAGTTCTTTGTATGTTATTGCATGAATGTCTGTATTACCATTTGGCACTTCTGTACGGTGGGGTCATTTATTTATGTTTAACATATAGAAAACTGATTATGCGATATGCTGTTCACAACTACTCTGCCTAACTTCTTATGCAGAATGGTTTATCTTTATTGATTTATATTCTGATATCAGTTGAATGATCTTTATTACCGTCTGCTGTTAGAAATCTTTCTAGATCGCATAACAAAAGAAAAACACCCCGGGTTAGCGTAGATTAGATGTATTTTTCTTCATTAGATTACATTAGCATAGATTTAATTTAGCAGTTAGAATTAAAACTAGATTAGAAGAATTCCCCCCCCCCCCTTCCTTAGATTAATACCATTAGACTCTACGCACACACACACACCCATCACATTGGGAAACTGGTCCCATTACCCCCAGTCGGACCCGCTACTCCAAACGGGCAAGGAGCCGCCAACCAGGTTCCGGACCGGGTGGGTATCCCCCTTGTTGTTGACCCGACCTCGGGGCCCTCAACACCAGCGCAAGGCTGCATCCTTGAGGGTGGATGGGAACAATTTCAAATTCTGGTCATCATAGGTATAATCATAAGTTCTGTAGATGAATGTTGAAAATAATAACAAGAAATGATAAAATAGAATCTAATAATTCCAGTTTAATTTTTCCTTGAATTAAACTAAGAATTAAAATCGAATTTTATTCTCATAGTAACTTGTAATAGTTAACTAGAGTGAGTTGACTTAGTTAACTTAGGAATTTCCAGTTGGAATTATTTCTGGAGTCATGTATATGTTCTCCCTATATTATAGGGGTCTAGGATGAGTTAACTATGAGTTATAATTAGTTAACTCAGTTTACTGAGTTAAGTCAAGTTAAATTAGTTCCAAACTATTTGAGGCACTAATATTGAGTTAACAGTCAGTTGATGCATTAGTGCACTCAACTAGTGCTACTCTAGTTAACTGAAGATTCCCTCATCAGAAACTCATGCATATCGATTCTTAGAAAGACCTAGTTGATACTAGAGTACAGGGACAATGTATTATTTGTTTTAGATTTTCTAAGTTGCACTGATAGTGCATTCATTCAGGAACTGATCCTTAAGGGATTGTGCAATTTTTAGAGGTTTTATTTCCCTTTATATACAAGTTATCCTCCATATGAATTACGCATTAGAATAGAGACTTGGGGAGATTTTGAAGATGCTAAGATTTGGCCTTGAGCTTGCTTATGAGTTGGAGATTGAATTTGTTGAGTGTTGGGATTGTTCTTGAGAAAACAAGCATTGTAATTTCATCTTGATTTTTCGGATTAATACAATATAATAGTGGGGTTTTGAGCTATGGTTCCCCCTGATATTTATTGTGTTATGTGCCATTGATTTGTCTTCCTCTTGCTATTATTATTTTCATCGATCAATTGGCTTTCGCTGGTTGATAGTAGAAGTATATTCTTGTCCTGTGCTTTAGTAAATTGCATGAGCTTTTGAATCTACATGATTTTCTACATGGTATAAGAGCTAGATATATAGAAAATTATACATGGTATCGGAACTGAGAACAGTATACTAGAGGAGATTTCGAACTTTTTAGTTCTATGTTAAAGGTGAAATTCAAATTTGTAATACATACTTTAGGATCGACAGATGGCCTTCTACGGTTTGTGGCTTGAGTATGACTTCGATGGAAACCCAAATTATATAGCCTGGAAGGGCAGGATGGAGGTTGTGTTGGAGGAGAATTTCTTGAAGGAATTCATTGATCATAACATTCCTAGGTCACCAGCATTGGATGCTCAGAATATGGACGAATGGAAGAAGTGTGTGGCAAGGGAGAGGCGGATAATCCTTAAGGGCATTCAAGACCACATTGTATCAAGTCTCCATGGGAAGGAATATTTGTATGCTCTATGGAAAGCATTGAAGGACCTTTTCCAAAATAGCAGTGACCAAAGGAAGCTGACACTGAAATATAAACTTCGAAAAATCAAGATGGAGGCAGGCGACACAATTCCAAATTACTTGACCAAGTTCACTCAATGCAGGGATGAAGTTGGAAGTGTTGGAATCATGGTTGCCATGAATAATATGGTGAGTCTTGCTCTTCTTGGACTCCCAAAGAGTTGGCATAGTTGCTAAGGCTCTGTCAATGGTCGGGATAAGTTGTCGGATTGGGAACGAATATGGTCGGATTTGATGCAGGATGAGATTAGGAGGAACACCAAAGATGGGACCTCTTCCAATGAAGTGGAAGAGGATTTTTCCTTAGTGAGTAAGGAAAAGTGGGCCAAGGGAAAGAAGTCCCAAGGCGAGGAGGGCAGAAAGAAGATGGACTTGATGGAAGTCAAGTTTTTTCATTGTCACGAGCACGGGCATAATGACAAGAATTTCCCACAGAAGAAAGCAAGCAAGAAGGAGCCGACAATAGTGGTAGCAGGTGAATCTCTAGCTTCACAATTTGAACTTGATTTCCCTTTCATTGCATGCATGGAAGAAACTGCCATGGGAGGCATGTGGTATCTTGATAGCAATGCCTCATTCCATATGATAGGGAATAGAGATATCTTTAGTGATTTTGAGGAGAAAGACCTGAAGAATAGCATAGAGTTTGGAGATGACGAGAGGTATAGAGCTACCAGGATTGGTAAGATTACCTTTCAGAGGGAGTATGGCTCCCCTCTTAGGATCACATATGTGATGTATGTTCCAGCACTAAATAAGAATCTTGTTTCAGTCGCGGTATTGGAAGACTGTGGCTATGATGTGGTTTTTAGTAAGGGAAAGGCTTTCCTTAGACACATCACCATGGGAGAGGTGAAATAGATCGGTGCATGGGTCAAGAAATTGTATTCTCTTGAGGTTCAAGATGCATGCAAAGCCTTAAGGATCAAGGCAAAGGTTAGAGACTTGGTGGTTAAGGGGGATAGTAAATTACTTCTTAACATGCAACCCTAGAAGAAGCCTTTGAAGTAGCTTTAGGAAGTTGTGGAGTAGCCACAAACTAGAGAAGTTGAGAGGAGACTGAGTGGAGAGATCCACTCAAAAAAAGAAGTAGAAGTCTCAGAAGTAGTCTCAAACAATTATGAAGCAACCACAATTGGATAAGCCGAGAGGAGACCGAGTGGAAGCATCCAGTCATGTAAAGACCTCCAGTAGGGGAAATTTAAAGCCAAGTGGGCAGAGGGATCACATGTAGCCATACCTCTAGGTGTGAGGTGGGGTGATGTGAAGTGATAGTCCCAAGAGGGTTGAAATTGGGCAGAGTCCATTGAATTGTTTTATCTCATGGATTGTAACTTGCTACGGGAATCCAAGGTACATAGTAGTGGGAGGAATCAATGGGATTGATGCAGTAAGAGATCAAAGTGACAGAGGGTATAATAGTCAGATATTAAAGAAGCGTAGAGACGGGTTGATAATAGTGAAGAAAGGTAGAGTCAACCAAATTTCAAAGTTTTCAGTTGATAGAGGTAATAACAGTCAGAGACTTTGATGACAAAGGCAGTATTCTGATTCAGGTTGGATGTTTTTTTGTTTCTAGAGTTGTTGGAGCAACAACACTAGAGAGAAGTATTGCATGCCTAACATTCCAAAGGTTCATAATCAGGATCAAGTCGAATTCCTTTCTTATTGAGAGGGAGTGTTGAAAATAACAACAAGAAATGATAAAAATAGAATCCAGGAATTCCAGTTTAATTTGTAATAGTTAAAAAGAGTGAGTTGACTTAGTTAACTTAGGAATTTCCAGTTGGAAGTCTTTCTGAAGTCATGGATATGTTCTCCCTATATTATAAGGGTATAGGATGAGTTAAGTATCGGTTTTAATTAGTTAACTTAGCTTACTGAGCTAAGTCCAGTTAAATTAGTTCCAAACTATTTGAGGAACTAATAGTGAGTTAATAGTCAGTTGATGCATTAGTGTAGTAAACTAGTGCTACCCTAGTTAACTGAAGATTCACTAATTAGAAACTCATGTATGTCAATTCTGAGAAAGACCCAGTTGAGACTAGAGTGCAGGGACAATGTACTATTTGTTTTAGATTTTTTTGAGTTGCACTGATAGTGCATGCACTCAGGAACTGATGCTTAAGGGAATACACAATTTTTAAAGGCTTTACTTCCCTTTAAATACATGCTATCGTCCATAGGAATTGTGCATTGGAATAGAAACTTGGAGAGCTTGTGAAGAGGATAATATTTGGCCTTGAGCTTACTTATGAGTTGGAGATTGAATTTGCTAAGTGCTGGGATTTTTCTTGAGAGAACAAACATTGTAATTTCCTCTTGATCTTCTGGATTAATACAAATATAGTAGTGGCGTTTTGAGTTGTGGCTTTCCCCAGATATTTATTGTGTTATGTGCCATTTATTTGTTTTCCTCTTGCTATTATTGTTTTCATCGATCTATTGGCTTCTGCTGGTTGATAGTAGAAGTAGATTCTTGTCCTGTGATTTAGTAAATTGCATGAGCTTGTGAATCTATAGGATTTTCTACATGGTATTAGAGCTAGATATGTAGAAAAATGTCCAATGACAACAAACTCAAACAAAAAGGTATCAGGGTCCTTTGAGGTGAAGCCATGGGAGTGAGGAAGGGTAGGGGGCTTATGTTTTTCATCCTAGCATCTCCATTAGTCTCTCTAATTGGAAAAGCACCCTCAGTTTTGTTCTTAGCTCAATTTCTGTTTTCAATCCCATTTCTATATCTAGCCTTGGTGTAGGTTTGTGGAATGGTTTCTTCTTCTTCTTCTTCCCCAATAGGCTCTTCAAATATCTTTGGTTTTTCTCCTACTGGGTCCTCTAGCTGACAACCACCGAAGAAGAGGGAAGGTTGGTTGTTTGATGGTGTGGAGGTATTTGGAAAAACATTTCCTATGTTGTCTATACTCCTATGAGGCATGAAAGTTTTTTCTTTTTTTAGGGTTTTTTCAGAACTCCTTGCAGAATGGAAATAAAACATAAATTACAACTATTTATTGAATTTAACTAGTTGCAAAATAGAAAGAAAGTAGAAATTGCAACTATTTGTTGAATGGAACTACTTGCAGAATAGAAAGAAAGTGTGAATTGCAACTATCTATTTACTGCATGTCAAATAGAAAGGAAAGCATAAATTACATCTACCTAGAGACCTCCCTGACAACAATTCTAAAAGTGATGAGCCCCAGTATTGCAACAAAGATGTTACAACTCTTAGGGCGACCCACATTACTTTATCAAACTGGGGTCCATACAGACTTGGAGATGACAATTTTATGTGCATAGTAGATGCAACAGTCTACTCTTGTCACTTTTCAACTGGGGCGACAAACCACTAGTGTTTTTTAAACCAATATTTTATTGACTAGATGGATGCTAACTACTGATAGTGAATGTAAAGATATCTTTAATGTAGAAAGTAAATTCTTAACTATTTTAAGGAAATGAAAGTGTTGAATATAAAGTGCTATGAAATGACATGAAATTACCTAGCTAATAATTAACACACATTACTTACAGAAGCGACCTAATTGGACGTTTCATTCTATCATCTAGTTATGTAGACTAAGTAGGCATGGAAATTATCCTAAGACTATTATGATTGATGTATGCATGCACTAGCTAAATATTGCAGAAAAGAGTCTTTTGGTTTTCAATTTAGAAATGTAAATACAAAGCTAATAATCTGATCATTTCTACCCGAAATAGTCTAAATCAAGTTGTTGCAGGGTTTCTTGTATTTATTACAGGATGTCCTCATTTACTACAGGAAAGTTAGCTGAAGGGTGTAAGAAGGTATGGAAGGTGAAAGGAAGCGCTGGGAAGATGTATCCTGGTGGAATACGGTATGGGGAAGGTGCACACTACCTAAGGATCAACCCAACTCTTTAGGATGGTTGTATTTTCTCAAGGTGGTTGTCCACTCTGACTAAAAAGCATAAATATGAATGAGTGGTTGGTAGGATTGGGCGAGAGGTGGAGAAGACTTAGATGAGGCTGGTGGAATGAGTTCCTCCCGACAAATTAGAAAATTATGCAACAACACATATTATTTTCTTCATTCCTACACAAATTTATGTAAATGTGTAAAAGATGAGTTGAATTTGAGAAACGAATTTATTGATGGCTAATGTCTTAAATCTATATAACGGAATGCTTTCTAATCTACAAAAAAACTCAAGAAACCAAAATGAAAATTGTAGGCACTTCTAAGAAATCATAAACAATGATCTACTCAAGAAGAAATCCTAACCTACAATGACCAAAAGATAAATATGTTTTTGGGGCTATGAGAAGGGGGCCCTCAACCCATTATCCAATGAGGTAGATGAGGAGGAGGCCATTGTCACAATATTTTCCAGAAGTATTTTATTTCACTACTATAACATTGATATACTTCTCCAATTAATGGAAGAAAACTAACTAATCATTCAAAGCCTTGTAAGTTAAACAAAGTAGAGATAACCTCAACAACTAATATATGATTCTAATATAAGAATACATGTACAAAAAAGGAAATCATGCTACTAGGGTTGGGCCCTAACCCAAGAACTTCAACCGTCTGAGTCAACTCAGTGCTGGATCAAATAAAACCATTTCATTATCATCAAAATGCCAAAAATAACATGATAATAACAGTCCCAATATCTTAGCTCGAAATTGCCTCTTGGCTATAATACAAAGTCAAATCCTAATGAGGCCCCAGGCCTTCTTATTTATACAACTGAAGCTACCAATATCTTCATAAAAATTTGGGACTTTTGGCTTCCAAACTCGAGATTGACTTGTCTTCAACTGTCACTAGCTTGGCTTCCAATGAACTCAGTTGGCTTGGCTACTTGTAACTCTGAGCTGATGAGATTTGATGGAGGAATATTCGAGTTATTGAGGAGTTAAGGAGGGAGACCAAATCTCCTAAAATCCCTCTTACTTGTCTACTTTGAGTTGCTGCACTTAAATAAGCCCAAAATTGCTCCAAATACTGTAGTTAATACACATTAGGCCACATGACATAATACCCACCTTTACCCTTTTGTTGAAGCCACAAAAATCATTGCCTCAACATGGGGGAAAACACCTGGTTCGGACCTTGGTTGGCAGCTCCTTTTCCGTTTGGAGTAGTGGCTCCGACTGGGGATAATGGGACTAGTTTCCCAATCTATTAAATGCTTGTGCTAATGGGGTGATATGTGAGGTTTTAAAGTAATGTCTAAGCTAAAAGTAATCTAATCTAAACTAACAATCACATGCATTTCATCCTAATTTAAGCACTATCTAATTATAAATATACCCGAGATTTAAATCGATATATGCGATCTACAATAATATCTGAAAGCAATTGGTAATAAATATCATTCAATTGTGATGAGAAGTGAATTCATTTTAACAATAATAATTTCGTATAAAAAGTTAGCTGAAACGATTGTGAAAGATATATCGCATAAGTAATTATTCATATATTCAGCATAAAATAAAGATCATTATCATACAGAAGTGCAATAATGGTAATCAAGATTCAGATTTTCATACATAAAAAATTCAAGAAGAAACCATTGCTTAATACATAAGTAAAAAGGATTACGAGATAAAAATACCATTTATAATACATCCTACTCATGTGTTTCAACAATATTGATATATCTTCAGTCCATTCAACACCATCTAAGAGTACAAAAGAGCAATTTCAGCAGAAGATGCTAAATCAGATAGAAAATAAATCATGTTCCATTAATTTCACCAAAACTTCCTCAAAAGGACAAAAGTGCATGTTTTGAAGACTGTTTCTGACAAAATTCTGGACCGCTCTTTAAATGCATGAGAGGGGTTTAACTACTAAAAATATAAAACTAAAAATAGATTATCACCAAAAACGTTGAGGAGGTTTAAACGACCTGCCTCAATTTGTGAAAAAATAAAATCAAAATGGAATTAAACAAGGTGACTAACTATCCTACATTTGATCCTTCAGATCGAAAATATCCATCATGGGCTTGCGCTGTGTTGGTTGGCCGACTTCAGCTTTCAACTGTCTAGCGAATACATCATCGGTCAGTGTTGGCACAATTTTCTCCATAAAGGTGGTTAGGCATCGCATGGGTCATCCATTGGCTATGAGGCTTTAGCAATTGTTGCCAATATGCCTCCCAGTTTAACCTGGTCATTTTCCTTATCACTTCTGCTTTTTCTGCCGCTGCCTGTTTCCATCATTGTTCAAGGTGTTTTTCATTAGGAAGGAAACCCGGAATGGATTCTGTGACAAGGTTGGCATTATGTAAATTCTCATTGATGTTTTATATGACACTATTTGTCACTTCCGCTGCATCTACTATTGCATTTTCTGCTTCTTTAAGATGAGAATCCCAGCTCGCAAATAGGATTTCTCTATGTGATTCTTCTAGCTTGGGCAGGTCGGCCTTTCTCCCAACTTATGTATTGTGCCAGGAGATAAAATTAGAGACCTTTTTAAATATCTCTTCGTATTCAAGTCTCATTTCCACGACTTGACTTGTTAGTTTATCACTTGTTTCGCAATAAGATTTCCACTGTGAAATCTTATAGCAGAATAATTCTTTTTGGTGCATCAGCTGGGAGTTAATACCAAGTGCTTCGATAACAAACTAATCAATTTTTGGATCGTCTTTGTGTAGATTATTTATTTCCTTCATCTGTGCTTCCTTCTTGGCTAAGCTGGTTCGATGTTGTATTTGCATCTGTTCAAATACCTATTGAAGCTTGGCCAACTGTATCTTTGCATGCTAGTCAGACTTTAATTGCTGTAATTGTTGCTCAAGCGACGTTATTTTATATTCCTTTTCTCTAAGAAATATTTTTATTTATGTTTCTTTGTCCATGGTCGTTGTAGCGTAAGCACCTAGAAACTGCGAGAGCCTAGTAACGTTGGCAGATGGGTCAATGGTTGAGTCTTTCCATAGAACATCCATTAGTTCATTTTCAGGTGTAGTAGCAGCTGTAGAGTCCAATTTCTTTTTTCTTTGGGCTATAGAACACATATAGAGGGGGAATTTCTTCAATTCTCAAAATTATTTCAGAAGTGGGGGTGGAAGGGATGTGCTCTACCTCTTGTGTATTTGCAATCTCTTCCACTGTAATTTCCAGAGTTGTTTTCTGTGGTGGAGTTTGCAACTCTGGCACCTATTCCTCTGTGTTGAGGCTTTTATTAAAATTATCCCACTCTTCCTCTAAGTCAATTACCATGGGTTTTATTGGCTGTGCAGAGGTAGTAGGGATTTCAGCCTGCTTGCTAGCTGAAGTTTCTTCAGCTATCTTCTGTGTAGATTGGGTTGTATCCTTTACTGACTCCATGCTTCTGCTTTTCCCATTTTGTGATGACTGTTGTGATTCCCTGGTAGATTTCTCTTGAGATTCCGCTCTAGAATCGGTCTTAGAATTTTCTTTGGAGTCACCTTCTATAGTCACACTAGGAGTAGGTTCCCTTATTGGTTCAATTAATAATTGGTCCAATGAGACCTTTTCTAACCTCCTTTCTCTGTAACTATAAAAATTTTCCAAATATTCACAGTAAAAAAGTAGTTGTGCCATATGCTTCACCTCTGTGAAGGAATTTTTTCTGCAAAAAGATGTCATCAAAGGCATTCGCCTCATTGCTGAACACTTTTATTTTCACTAGAGTGGTGAAATTTTCGACAGTTCTGAACGGGTTGTATTGCCTTCTAGGGAATTTCGGTAATCACAGAGATAACATGTTATCTGCTTCTTTAAATGCATGCCCTAGGTCATGTAATGAAAATTCTCCACATTGTATAGGGAATGTAGGCCAGACGACCTTCCTTGAATATTTCAATGTCTTGCTCATTCCTCCCTCACTAGTTGTTTGATAAGCTATCTCTCTAGCCATCAATTTATCTGGAACGTAGTATGGGAGCACATAGGGGGAGGTTATGCTGCCAAAAACTCTAATATATGTAAATTTTTCCTCCCCAAACCATTTGGCCACTGGGAGGATGTCTACTTCAGCTTCTTGGGATAACGTGGGGGCATCTTGATTATAAATCTACTTGTGAATAGGGAGCATAACTCCATGACAAACCTTGAAAAAATGTGATTGAAAATTGGATTCCCACATGTCCTTGTGGTGTATGTGAATTGGAAGTGGATTTCGAACAGTCCATTTCCATCCCATGATAGGAAATTTTGAACTAAAGCAAATTGTTTCCATGACATTGGCACTCATAAAAAATGGAGGGTAAACCCTCAAAGGAACACTTCTTTTCCTTCTATACTTGATAATTGTTTTTCCTAAATTGTCAGACAGAATTTGTGCCCAATTCATTACATTTGCGTTAATATATGCATCTATTAATGACAACCATTCTGGGGAGAACTTAGTACTATCGGGTGTGCCAAATAGTCTACATAACATAGCTACTACAAAACTATGAGGGGGACAAACATAAGAAGTAGTGTACATACCATTTTTTTCTTTCTTGATTTTTTTCCTTGTTATTCAACCAGGTCCAGGTGCAATCTGCTAGGTCGTCATTCTCTTTGGAAAACTTCTCCACGAACTACCTATTGTAGATGACTTGTGGCTCTGGAAGGTGGTACATAAGCCGTAGGCTATCCGGGGTAAAAGATCCTAGAACTCCTTGGCTTCTTGTCCTAAATTCTCTGTCTAAGATGTCAGCTTCATCAATAACCCATTTAACCATGTCGGTATAAGGGATTATCTTCGACCGTGCGACTATGTTGTGAAAAAATGAGCATGCCGTCTTTAACATGGAAGCATCTAAGGAATCATGTCCTTCAACTGTAATTTTTGTTTCCATAATCCTTGGCTACTCCTCCTCTAGTATGTTATACATAGCCTCCCATGTAGAGGTTCCTCCCTCTCTATTGCATGTAGTATCTGTAAACAAAGGAGTCATTTCTGACTTCTCAGAAGTGACTGCCTTGCCTTTCTTCACCATTGTTCTCAATGCTTTGCTCCGTGGACTTTTCCTGAAAGTGAAGAACAAAAACTATCGGATACACAAAGATGAACGTAAAACGAAATAATGCAGATAGCTTGTAAAGGTGATAAAAGGAGTTTTATTTGAATGCACGTAAGAAGATATCATATCACGCTAAATGGATTTTCACACATAAATGCAGTTATCTCTTATTAAATGCCCACTAATGATTTGTTATCCCTTAACTTTAATGCTCATAAGTGTTTGCATCATAAAATGGGAAGAAAGCTTCTAGGGTGACGAGCCTTTGAACTGCGATAATAGCAATTGTGCAATTTGCGAAGCAATATCGCAGATCGCAATATCACAATATCCCTTTCCACCTTTCTTACCTCCCGTTGTGTTTCTATGAGATGCGAGATGTGAGCCGCTTGTTAGTTGTTTTCAAAATGTGGTGACTTGTGAGGTTTATCATATATAAAAGACCCTTTTTATTGAATTACGGACCTAAAACATTTTCTTATGATATTTTAAGGAGTGGGTCTAGGTCTTAATCGCATTTCACAATATCGGTTGGTGGTAAGTACACGGTGTTTGTTTAAATGCCCAAAATACAATGCGATAAGAGTTATAACACCATTGCAGTTTCGCATCTCACATGTTTCGCAATGAACTTCTTAAAGTGGGCCCTTTATGAATGGTGTTATGTGATGCGAGACTTAAGCCTAAAAACCTTAAGGAGTTAGTTTATGTCAGATTTTATGATAGTTTCGCATAGAGTCCTTACTTAATCACTTTTCTTGATTTTGGAGGGTTAGAAAGGTTGTTTGGTGGGTTTAAATCATGCTATATGTGTGAAGTTTAGTTTCTAGTAGTTTTTTTTTAAAAGGGGTTTTGATTGGTATCTTTGCTTTATTCCAAAAAATAAAAGAAGTGCCTAAATGATAAGTTATGTTTTTTGGATAGGTTTTTTGGAAGGGTCCCCATTTATTAACGTAATATTAAATACTATGATTAATAAATGGGGGGTTGTTGAATACCAAAACAATTGGCGATTCACTTGGAAGAACCGGTTATCTCTAAGAGTTTTTTGAAATTTCTAAACCTTCCAAACTAAAGATAGTTTTGAAAATAAGATTGTTACATGGAATATAAGGTAAGAAATACTTCTCTTTATTAATAAAACAACATCTACTTAACTACCATTCTTTTGATTATTCTTTTCTCATAAAAAGTTACTTTGTCTACATCAGTATTTACTTGGTTTTTTAAAGATACTCTTCAGATCAGTTTTTTGGTATACTCAGTTGTCATAGGTAGAGCCTCTACTGCTAGCAGGTGTTCATAGCCTCGACAGGGTTACCTTTTAATTAGAAATGATCCAGTATCCCACTTAAATCAGAATGCAATTTTAAAGATAAACTTGTAAGTGTACTTATTGCTTTCTTTCTTTTTTGAAGTAATTCATTGTTGCTTCAGCTCTTCATCTTTTGTTTCTTAAAGGAAAATGTCTTGGTTTGGTGACCAATATTGACAATTCCATTCACTTGATTTGTAACTTAACTGAACAAGTTGGCTCGTGATGAGACCCCTTGTCTTTTGATTAATATAATCTTAAGCCATTACCCTGTTTTGATATGTAGTATTGGTAATGTCAGTTAGTTATAATCTTATGATCATGGTAAGTCGGCTCTTGATGAGACCTCTTATCCTTTAAGTTTAAGTATATTTTAGAATTACACTCTAAAAATGAAAGTTGATTAAGTGGGGAGGATCATTGGCTCCCTAAGAGCTTCTGGACGACAATTGTAGAGTTTTTAAGATGCCTTTTTGGAGAGGGACTTTGCTTTGTTATAGATACTTTTATGGATTGATGTAAAGGAGAAGTTTCTTTCTTAAAGCTAAGTTTCATCAAAATCAGATAATCAAGGTAGAAAACAGGCAATTTAAGAGCAATCGAACTTAACTATATATTTCATATGTGAAGATTACTTTCATAACAATATTTACTTATACAAGCGAAAAGTCAAAATTAAAAAGAGACTATCCTTTGTAAAACCAAAAGTAAATGCTTTTGAATTGGTATTATTATTTCTAAAGGAAAATTTTAACTAAAGGCAATAATATACAGTGGACAGAAGAGATCATCTTCTATGGAAAGTATTTCTTTAGAACCTATCCATTAATAGGTAGAGATTCTCTCTTACATGATAAATATTGTAGCAAAAAAGTTGGTGGGCCTAATTGTTCAACAATTTGAAATGGGCCAAGCCACATTTGTTGGAACTTGGTATCCTTACCTTTCTCTTCATGGGCTTTATCCCATTTTAATACTAGGTCTCCGAGTTGAAAAGACTTTGAATTCCAAAATTTGAATCAAAGGAGGCTTTGACTAACTGCTGATGATATGCATGCGTGGTCCTGGATTTTTGCCTTTCCTCTTCAAGCTTAAGAATTTGTAATTGTCTGACTTGCGTAGATGAGGAAGGAGTTTCTTCAATGAATTGAACTAAGGCTAAGGAGGGAATAGTGATATGATAATGAGATCTAAGACAATTAATAAGGTATTACAGACTCATATGCATGGATTTTCCTATGTTATTTTATGCAATGGATCGAAAAGATTTCAAAATACACAGTTAATGAAGCAGTAAAGAAGCATAATAGACAACACATATAAACAAAGCAAATTTAATAAGGATTTCACCCAATACTCCTGGGCTACATCTCCTAGTCTAGCCTTCAGTGGTGACCTCGCTATTATGTCTTCAGAACAGAGTTTTGCAACAGTGTGAGCTCAACTTGAGTCTCAACACACAACAAATACAATAGCAAGAGTTTGCTTGAACCTCTCAAGCTTCTTTGAGTACATAAACTCTCAATCACTCCTTGTCTCTGTATTTTCTCTCTGTCTTGGCACTGCCTGCAATACTGCTTGCCTCTATTTTCTCTCTGTCTATGGATTTAAAGCCAATCTAGGCTACCTGTTCGTCTCTTCTTCTCGGATTTCTGTCTCCCTACCTCTGTCCACTTGAATCCCTCTTCTAGTGTTACACAATCATTGCATAATGCATAAAGTGGAGGCGTCCACCTATTTTGCAATGTAAGAGTGCCTCAGGCCTTTGGAACCCTTGAACTAGTTGCTTCCAGTTAACACAGAGAAATGCTTTCAAACTGTGAAAATCCACCAAAATCATTGTTCATCCAGACTTCAAAAGTCCTTAAATTTGGTCTATGCTTCTTTCGGGTCCGTCCTCAATCGCTGTCGCAAGTCTCTTTAGCCTTGTTCCAAGGCTTCCCTTTGTATTTTGTGTTGAAAAGTGTGCAACAAGAAATGCTTGTTGAGAATGCAACAAGATGATGGAGCTTAGTGGAAAGGAGTCTCCTTCACTAAGTGGTCCTGCAGGCTATTTTTCACGCAAAGTCTATTTTTAGACATATGGATCATGTTCTATGAGTTGTAGGATGTTGTTTATGGATGATTGGTCATGTTGGGAAAAATAGATGGACTTCTATTTTTGGTTCACAGTGGAGTGATCAGAGTCTATTTTTAGACTACCAGGCTAAAAATAGAACAATCAAATATTATTAGCTCTTAGTAATATTTGGACTCTAAACATTATCTTATTCTCTTGGAGCACTTCAGTTCGAGCTACAGATGTGCCACATGCAGCTGCCAAAAGGAATCACGTGGTTTCTTATGTGTTAGTTGAGCTATTGCATGGAGGACTTCAGTGAGAACTCATGCATGTGAGTTCTGTGGAGTTGGATGTGGAGTTGATGGAGTTGTGTTCAGTTTGACTTAGTTGAACTAGTTGTATTTAGTCTAACTAAAGAACACAGTAGTGATGAGTTGTGTGAATTGATTGTTAATTAATTCACTAATTATTAACTCATAAAGAAACTAAAGAATACATCAGTTAACTCATTGCATGGAGAGTTCAACAGAGACATGTGTTAGAGGTAAGTGAAAGGGCAAGTTGTGACTATCAGTTGTGCATGAGATTTTGCACATGCATGGATTGAGTATGCCCATGAGAATTGCATATGCCCAGTGATATAGCCTATGCTCACGTGATTTCCAGTGTGAGTGATTCTCCAAGGTAAATAGAACTTGGAACGAATTTGGATTTTATTCATTCTCTTGCAGGATTGCGCAGTGGAGGTAGGCAAAGAAGTGGAGGCGATTTGAGCTGTGATGGATCATATCTGAGTTGTATTTTGTGTAACAGGTGGAGATAGTGCTGGATACTTGTGAGGATTATTGTACTATGTAATGTTACATGTTCTCAATCATTAATATACAGATAGTGTGGGGTTTTCAGCTGTAAGCTTTCCCCGGGTTACATATTGTGTTAATGTGTGCATGTTATTGATGTTTCATTGTTTTTAATGCTGCTAAATTGATGATCAGCGTAGAGGAGATTATGTATTGTGCATGTATTCTGCAATAGTGTATAATCGGGATAATCTCTGTGAATGACTGTCATATTATTCAAAATTTCTACGTGGTATCAGAGTGGGTTGATTTGTAGAAAAAGTTCTACAGAATATCAAAGCGGGATTGATCATCATATCTATTATTCAGAAAGTGTTTACATTTTATTTCTTCAGGTAGAGTCTGCAATCGGGCCAGGTAGCTTCTGGATTCATCCTTCTTTTGGAAGGTGAGATATCTGGTGAATGCCCATATAGTCGATCACTGTACAAGAAATACTTTGTTCTCACGAATTTTCGATCAGAAGCGGTTGAGTTTTGAGCTCGTGGAATGGTGCTCAAGGATAAACTCAGAAACATCAAAACTGAGAATGGAGATGCCACAGATTGTCTGCAGAAGAAGAAGAACAAGCAAGCTGCTGGATCTGCAGCTGGAGAGGCCTTAGCCTCGCAGTTTGAGCTTGATTTTCATTGATCGCATGCTTGGTTTCAAGTGTGATGGGATCGGTGTGGTTCTTGGATAGTGGTGCGTCTTTTCACATGACAGGAGATCGAGATTTGTTTTCTGATTTGGATGAGAAAGATCTTGGAGTGCACATCGAGATGAGCGATGATGGTAGATACAGTGCGACCGGTATCAGTACCATTTCCTTTGAGAGGGAGTCTGGTAAACCCTTCAGATTGAAGGAAGTGATGCATGTTCCAGGATTGAAGAAGAATCTTATCTCTGTGGTGATGTTAGAAGACAAGGGATATGATGTTGTCTTCAGCGAGGGAAAGGCTTTCCTGCGTAGCAAGACAACTGGAGAAACCCAGAAGATAGGGGTTCGAGTTAGGAACCTTTATCAGTTGCATGTAGATGCATGCAAAGCCTTGAGCAGCAAGGCAACTGATGGAGACTTGGTGGTTGAGAGGGAGAGTATATTACCTCTCAACATGCAGAGCTAGAAGAAGTCTCAGACGATTATGGAGGAGCCACAATTGGTGCAGCAGCTTCAATAGGTTGTGGAGCAGACACAACAAGGGAAGCTGAGAGGAGATTGAGTAGAGACATCTACTCATGCAGAGACCTCCAGTAGGGGGAAACTTTGAGCCAAGTGGGCTGAGGGATCACATGCAGCCATACCTCCAGGTAGGAGGTGGGGTGATATAGAGTGATCATCCCAAGGAGGAGGGGCAAGATCCTTGAGGTACCCAACCTCTTAGATGAAGCCTTGCTATGGGAGCCCCGATGTGGAGTAGCAGGAACTGACTGATTGGGTAGAGACAGATGCGAATGGAGTGGCAGAGAGAGCGATAGTGTAGGGAATCCCAGGATAGTGCATAGCTAGCAGGCTGCAGCAATGCGAGAGGCACAAGTGTTTTTCACAGTGCTAGGTGGCACAGAGAGGTGTGAAATGGTGCGAGATGCATGGAGATGTTTCAGTAGGGAAGATGTCAGAGAGGGAGCACTTGTCAGCAATAGGTATAGCTTCAGCATTAGAGTATGTTCCTAGCCCAACAGAGTGGTTAGTCGGGGTGTTTTTGTTCCAAGTGTTGTTGGAGCAAAGTGGACCGGGCAGATGTGTTGCATGCAGAACATTCCAGAGTTACAGGATCGGGTTTGAGAGGAAGCCTTTCTTGTTGAGAGGGAGTGTTGAAAAGTGTGCAACAGGAAATGCTTGTTGAGAATGCAACAAGATGATGGAGCTTAGTGGAAAGGAGTCACCTTCACTAAGTGGTCCCGCAGGCTATTTTTGGTGCAAAGTCTATTTTAGACATATGCATCATGGTCTATGAGTTGCAGGATGCTGTTTATGGATGATTGGTCATGTTGGGAAGAAAGATTGACTTCTATTTTTGGTTCACGGCGGAGTGATCAGAGTCTATTTTCCGACTGCCAGGCTAAAAATAGAACAGTCAAATATTATTAGCTCTTAGTAATATTTGGACTCTAAACATTATATTATTCTCTTGGAGCACTTCAGTTCGAGCTACGGATGTGGCACATGCAGCTGATAAAAGGAATCACATGGTTTCTTATGTGTTAGTTGAGCTATTGCATGGAGGACTTCAGTTAGAACTCATGCATGTGAGTTTTGTGGAGTTGGATGTGGAGTTGATGGAGTTGTGTTCAATTTGACTTAGTTGAACTAGTTGTATTTAGTCTAACTAAAGAATACACTAGTGATGAGTTGTGTGAATTGATTGTTAATTAATTCACTAATTATTAACTCATAAAGAAACTAAAGAATACATTAGTTAACTCATTGCATGTAGAGTTCAACAGAGACAGGTGTTAGAGGTAAGTGAAAGGGTGAGTTGTGACTATCAGTTGTGCATGAGATTTTGCACATGCATGGATTGAGTATGCCCATGAGAATTGCCTATGCCCAGTGATATAGCTTGTTCTCGCATGATTTCTAGTGTGAGTGATTCTCCAAGGTAAATAGAACTTGGAACGAGTTTGGATTTTATTCATTCTCTTGCAGGATTGCACAGTGGAGGTAGGCAAAGAAGTGGAGGAGATTTGAGCTGTGATGGATCAGATCTGAGCTGTATTGTGTGTAACAGGTGGAGATAGTGCTGGATACTTGTGAGGAGTATTGTACTATGTAATGTTACATGTTCTCAATCATTAATATATAGATAGTGTGGGGTTTTCAGCTATAAGCTTTCCTCGGGGTACATACTGTGTTAATGTGTGCATGCTATCGATGTTTCATTGTTTTTAATGCTGCTAAATTGATGATCAACGTAGAGGAGATTATGTATTGTGCATGTATTCCGCAATAGTGTATAATTGGGATAATCTCTGTGAATAACTGTCATATTATTCAAAATTTCTACATTTTGGAAATACGTTTAAAACATTGAAAATAACGTAAAAATGGCTTCCTCCGGACTTGAAACTATATACATTTTTATTCCCAAACCTCTTTGGGTCCAGGTTTTATCACCTTTGTATTTCATTAAATAACGAAATATATGTAAATATATTAAAAAGGCTATTTGGCGGATCTCAAATCCTTTACAATAGTGTTTATATTCCCATCGGCTCCGTTTAATCGCATATATATATATATATATATATATATATATATATATATATATATATATATATATATATATATATATATATATATATATATATATATATATATATATATATATATATATATATATATATATATATATATATATATATATATATATATATATATATATATATATATATATATATATATATCCACTCCTCTATGAAGCTATGATGCGATATCGTGATGCGATTGATCGCGATCGCATATCGCAATAACCCTGGGTCATTTGGTGAGCGCTCCGTTGTGTTGGCCAATTGTGATTATATGATGCAACGTGGGTTGTTGATCTGCGCACTTGATCGACGGTCCTCGTTGACTCCACCGATCGCTATCGCAAGTTTCATGTGGTGCACTCTGATTTCCTCTGCCTGTCACCACTGATTTGCGATTTTCTGATCAGATCTGGACCGTTGATCAGCCAGATCTGACGGCTGCTATGCAAAGTTGTTGTAAGCCTTCGATAAGCCTAATTTCACTGTTTTCTTATGATTTTAGCCTCCCGATGGTGTTTTTCCACCATTTTGAAAGTTTTCTTTTACGATTATTTTGATCCTTTAAACGATTTTTAAAGACTTAGAGAGTTCTTGGATCCATTTTGGATCATGCCTTCCCACTGAGAAAGGATTTTGAACCACCAAAAGTTGATTTTCAAGCATCGATCAAGTGAGGATACAGCTCTTTCACTTGCCCAATCTCCATCCATTTTGCACTGTTGGGTTTTGAACCTTTGAGTCCAATTCTTATGTACTCAATATCCCCTCTACCCGTAGTCCTCACCTTCCTATCCAGAACTGTATCTTCCTGCAACACATTGAGATATTCAGGCAACAAATCATCAATAGAAGGAAATTGAATTTGCTCTTCAAGATCCTCAATTAATGAAGGTTCAAATAGTCTTAAATTTTCTGCATTTACCACTGAATAGATGTGCATGTAAGCTGGTAAATCAAGGCGGAAAGCGTTCTCACCAATTCTCTCAAGTATCTTGAAAGGCCCATACCTTATTGGCTTCATCTTCTTTCCTTCACCTTGCATTTTTTCTTTGTTCATATATAGCCAGACTTGATCACCAACTTGGAAACTATGCTCCATCTGTTGCCTATCATGCCTTGCCTTGTACTTGGCTTGGCACTTTTCCAGCTGTTCCTACACTGCCTGGTGAATTTCTTGGATCTGTTCAATGAACCTGGTTGTTTTGTCCACATCATTGTGTCCATCAACCACTATGCCTTTTTCAAAGACAAAATCCGAGGAAGCCCTTGTTATAAAACCAAAACAAGTCTCAAAAGGAGACCTCTATGTAGAAGAATGCTTAACATGGTTGTAAGCATGTTGCACATAACATAAATGTTCATCCCAAAGCTTGGGATGCTTGATGCAATACCCCCTTAGCAACTAGATCACTATCTTGTTGACCACCTCTATTTGGCCATCTATTTGTGGATGAAACGTTGTGCTCTTCTTCAGTCTGGTGTCCATCAATTCCCACAGATTTGACCAAAACTTCCCAACAAATCGGGAATCTCGATCTGATACTATGGAAGTGGGTAACCCAAAATACACCCAGAAATGCTAAAAGAACAATTTTTTTGTTTGTTTAGATGTAGTTTGTTTGTTACAAGGTATTAAAATACACATTTTGCTGAACCTGTCCACAATAACATACAAATAGTCATGGCCTTTTCTAGATTTTGGAAATTCCCCAACAAAATCCATGGAAATTCTTTCCCAAGGACGAGAAGGAACTGGAAGTGGAGTGTACAAGCCTAGTTTTCTATTGCTAGGCTTGCTTTTAGCACACATGGTACACCCTTTAATATATCTAGAAACTATTTCATGCGTTTTTGGCCAATAGCAAAATCTTTGCAGCTGTGCAACTGTTTTTCTTACACCAAAATGACCTGATATCAGAGAAGTATGTGCTTCCCTAATTATGTTAACTCTTTCAGTTTGTGGAATGCATAGCTTTCCAAAATGATACAAGAGTTGGTCCTTAACATAATAGTTCAATTCTTCTACTTTTTTTCCATGACATAAAATTGCATATACATCTTTAAAATCTATATCTTGAGCATATTGTTCAATGTAGCTTTCATGCATTACCGAGTTATTCTTAAGTATAGTAGATGCCTTTATAATTGGTCTAGACAGCATATCTACAACTTTATTGTGTATGCCTTTCTTATATCTGATGACTAAATGAAACTATTGTAGAAAAGCCATCCACCTGTAGTGTCTTGATTGCTGCAATTTAGTTTGTGAGTGAAAATACTGAAGTGGCTGATGATCAGTATGTATAACTGTTTCTTTGCCCATTAAGTAATGCTTCCACTTCTTTACACTTTGTACTAATGCATACAATTCTTTATCATGGGTGGGATAATTAACTACTGTAGAATAAAATGTCTCAGAATGGTAGCATGTGGGTTTACCATGTTGCATCAACACTACTCCCATGGCATAGTCACTGGAATCTGTTTCGATCTCAAATGGTCTTTGAAGATCTGGTAATGCTAGTACTGGTGCTGTACTAATTTTTTCTTTCAAGGTGTCTAAGGCTTTCTGTTGTTTGCCTCCCCACTGAAACACCTTGTTCAATCTTGTTAAAGCATGTAAGGGAGCTGCAATTAAGGAAAGGTTAGCAATAAACTTTCTCCAACACGGTGTTTCTCCTAGGAAGCTTCTAACTTCTGTAGTAGATTTTGGTTTAGGCCAGTTTACAATGACTTCAACCTTAAAGGGATCTATCTTTAATTCACCACCCCTACAATATGACCCAAATAATTTAAAGATGTTTTTCCAAATTCACACTTTGATAATTTAACATAGATATTTTATTTTATCAAAACATCTAGAGTCTGCTTTACATGCTTCAAATGTTCTTCCCATGTTTTATTGAAAACAAGAATATCATCCAAATATACAATTACAAAATCATCAATAAAAGGCCTGAGTACATCATTCATAACTCTCATTAAAGTGGCAAGAGCATTAGTTAAACCAAAAGGAATAACTAGCCATTCATACAGCCCTTGCTTTGTTTTGGAAGAAGTCTTCCATGCATCTTGCTCTGCTACTCTGACCTGATGGTAACCACTACGCAAGTCCAACTTGGAAAAGTAAACAACTTCTTTCAACTGATCCAATAGATCATCAATGCGAGGAAGGGGATAACGATTCTTGATTGTTATTTTATTCAGTGCTCAGTAATCATTTCACATCCTCCACGAACCATCTTTCTTCCTCACCAACACGATTAGAGATCTGCATGGTGATGTGCTTGGTCTTATGAACCCTTTCTCAAGCAGCTCCTGTACCTGCTCCTTGATCTCTGCATTCTCTAAAGTGGATAACTTGTACATTCCGATGTTAGGCAATGGAGAATCTTGTTGCAAATTAATATCATGTACAATTTCCCTTTTGGGTGGTAGACCTTTAGGTTCTTGAAATAGGATATCATATTCTGAAACAACTTTTTCTAAATCAGCTTGCTATTTAGCATCACAACCTTCAAATACATTAGTTTAATCAGGTTTCTTTTCCTTTATAACCATCAACAAAATTTTCTTGCATGAATCTACAATTATTTTCATCTGCCCTGAGTTTATGAGAGTATAATTATTCTTGAGTTTATGAGCTCTTACAATATATTCGATTCCATCTTTAACGAGTTGATACTTATTTTCAGCTCTATAGAAGATGACTTTTCTGTCATACAAGTAAGGACTTCCTAAAACAATTCCACATATATCCAAGGGAACGATATCTAACTCAACCTCATCTACAAATGCTGACCCAAGAGAAAACCTAAGTTTACATTGTCTAGTCACTTGTAGCTTTGCTTTATCACATACCCAACCTAATGGATATGGATTCTTGTGAGGTGTGGTTAGTAGTCCCAATTTCTTTACAATTTCTTCAGAAATCAAGTTTACTTGTGAACCACTATCAAATAAAGTATCAATCTTTTGATGCTTGGAAATAAATCTAATATGAAAAAGATCATGTCTTTTCCTCTCATTTTCTTCACTATTAATAGTTTGTGCAGAATTACTAGTAGATGCTTCAGAATTTTTACCTTTTATACTTGTGGCTACAATTGTTGTTTCATCACCTGAGTCTAACCCCAAATCTTTCTATATAATAGCAGCAATCTTCTTTTTCTTGCCATCGAACTTCTTGGGTTTCACCTCGAGATGCAAAGACCAACAATGTTCATCATCATGTCCATCCTTCTTGAAGTGAGTGCATGAAGGTTTGTCTTTCTATACAACGTTTTCCTTACCCTCTTTCCATTTCTGCTTCCTCTTTTCCTTATTCTTCCTTGCAGTGTGTTTTGATGATCCCCCAATATCTGGGTTCACATTCTTGCCTATAGCCTCTAGATGGGTATCCTGAACAGATACCTCATCTATGCTAGTAGGGTTAAACATGAGAATGGTGTGCCTAAAATAGTTGTGTAGACCACCTATTTACTTCAGCAAAGTTTCAGGTGAGTCTAAAGAAATCCCTAGAATTAAAGATATTTTTATAAATTCTTGGGTGTAGCTTTGTACACTTTGCCCCTTTAATTGGTGAAGGGTTTTCCAACTCATCATAGCTTGCTACATATAAGCTAGTGGATTGAACTATTTTTTAATGGCATAAACAAATTCACTCCAGACAAAAAGAATTTTACCATGCTTCTTCAAGTGAGCTTGTGTCCTACCTTCCCACCATACCAAGGCAGTTCCTCCAAGGCGTAGGCTGGCCAACTGAATTTTACTCCTGTTTGAATCAATATTCTGCACCCTACAATACACATCAATCTGTCTAATCTAGTTATCTAGCTTCTCTACATTTAATTCTCCATCATATATTGGAAAATCAAATTTAACATCTAATTTAATCAAAGATGTTTTCTTCTTTTTATTTTCAGGGCTATTAGGAGGTGTGGATAGAGGAGCCTCTTTTCCTTTTCCTTTGCCTTCAGAATGGCCATCTAGAAGAGGTTCTTCTGTTCCTTTGTCTTGTTTGGAGGTTGAAGAATCTTCACCTCGACCTTTCTTAAATTCTCGATACATCTCTTCTACCATGGCTCTCATGGTCATGAAACTTTCCATGAACTAAGAGTCTGATTCCAAGGGATTTTCTTCTTCCATTTCCCTCCTAGGATAGACGCTACCAATTTCTGGGTTAGCTTCAACCAGTTCTCCTTCTCCTAATTTGAGCATTGACCCAATTATCATTCACCAATCCAGCACAAGCTTGTCTAACCTTAGCAACCTATAGCTCTAATACCAATTGATCTGATAATGAGATCTAAGACAATTAATAATGTATTACAGACTCATGTGCATGGATTTTCCTATGTTCTTTTATGCAATGGATCGATAAGATTGCGAAATATACAGAAAATGAAGCAGTAAAGAAGCATAATAGACAACACACATAATTTTTTTTTTTTAATAAGGAGTTCACCCAATACTCCTGGGCTACATCTCCTGGTCCAACCTTCAATGGTGACCTCTCTATTATGTCTTCAAAACAGATTTTTACAACAATGTGAGCTCAACTTGAGTCTCAATACACAACAAATACAACAACAAGAGTTTGCTTGAACCTCTCAAGCTTCTCTGAGTACAAAGAATCTCTCAATCACTCCCTGTCTCTATCTTTGCTCTCTGTCTTAGCACTGCCTGCAATACTGATTGCCTTTGTTTGCTCTCTCTTTATGGCTTTAAAGCTAATCTGGGCTGCCTATTCGTTTCTCCTTCTCGGCTTTTTGACTCCCGGTCTCTGTTCACTCGAATCCCTCTTATAGCGTTACACAATCATTGCATAACGCATAAAGGGGAGGTGGCCACCTATTAAGCAACGTAAGAGTGCCTTGGGCCTTTGGAACCCTTGAACCAGTCACTTCCTGTTAACATAGAGAAAATCTTTCAAAATGTGAAAATTTGCCAAAATCATTGTTCATCCAGACTTAAAAAGTCCTTAAATCTAGTATATTCTCCCATCGGGTCCATCCTCAATCGCATCACACACACACATACACATATATATCTAGCTATATATATATATATATATATATATATATATATATATCCCGCTCCTCTATGAAGCTCTGATGCGATATCGCGATGCGATTGATCGCAATCGCATATCGTGATAACCCCGGGCTGTTTCGTGAGCACTCTGTTGTGTTGGTCGATTGTGATTCTGCAATGCAACATGGGTCCTCGATCTGCGTGCTTGATCGACGGTCCTTGTTAACTCCGCCAATCACCATCACAATTTTAATGTGGTGCGCTCTGATTTCCTTCGCCTGTCACTATCAATTTACGATTCGCCGATCAGATCTGGACCGTTGATCAGCTATATCTAACAGCTGTTGTGCAAAGTTGCTGTAAGCCTCTGCTAAGCCTGATTTCACTGTTTTCTTATGTTTTTTGCCTCCCGATAGTGTTTTTCCACCATTTTGAAGGTTTTCTCTTGCGATTATTTTGATCTTTTAAACGATTTTTAAAGACTTAGAGAGTTCTTAGATCCATTTTGAATCAAATAGCTATGTTTGTTGGTAAGACTACTTCTTTTCCATAGACCAAATTAAAAGGAGAAGTGCCAAAGGAGGCTTTCTGAGTTATTCTTTCTGTTCACAGAGAAAACAATGAAGACTTATGCGAGTTCTTTGGGCCTTGTTCAACAATTTGTTTAATAATCTTGATGAGATTTTTGTTTGTGGATTCAGCTAATCCATTTCCTTGTAGATAGTAATTGGTCGAATACTTAAGCTTAAAACCTCTTTTAAGAGGAAATTCTGTCATAGAATTGCCTGATAAATTGATCTATAAATTCAATAATATTTTTTGAATTGACTACCTTGAGTGGTATTGCTTCTACCCATCTAGTGAAACAATCAGTGGTTGTAAGTCTGTATCTATGCTGCTTAGAAGAATAAGGAACGATCTCACGTATCATGTCCAATCCCCATTGTTCAAATGGTTGGTCAATGTTGACGAGATGTAATGGTAGCATGGTTTTTCTCTATCTTCCAGCAGTTGTTTCACAAATCTTGCACCTCCTTACATAATTGTGTGCATCTTTGAACATCGATGGCCAGTAATAGCTGGCATGCAGGATTTTATGTGCTGTAGTATCACCTCCAAAGTGACCACCAACTGGTCCATTGTGAAGTTCCTGCAACACCTTCTCTGCCTCAGATTTTTCAAGACATCTAAGTAAAACAGAATCATAATTTATTCTAAAAAGCACATCGTCGACAATTTGATATTGCCTAGCTTTTAATCTCAAGGCTCTTTTCTTTGTATAATTTAATTGGGTTGGTGCATATCCATTTTTCAAGTAAAATATGATATCAACATACCTTGATTCTATGTTGTTGAGGCTTACCTCATATATTTGCACATCGTCACCTGAATGATGCAATTCAGATAGATTCGATGCTTCTGCCAACATTTTTCAAAAACTTGACCTTTAACAATTTTAGCTGGTTTAATTTCTATGTAATATTCTTGCAGGGTTGTCACCCAATTTGCTCTCTTTTCTCCTACATCCCTTTGTATTAAAATATTTCTCACTGCTAATAATGGTACTATAACTTTAGTGTGGGTTTTGAGCAGAAAAGGTTTGAAGTGTTTTATAGATTTGAAAATAGCAAAAGCTTGTTTTTCAACATCTGAGTAATTTAATTCAGCTCCTTGCAAATTGGAGCTAAAGAAAGAGATTGGGGCTTCAACTTTATCTTGATTCACTTGTGTCAATATGGTCGCATATGATTTATTGGAAGCGAAAGTATATAGAATGAAATGATTGGAAAAAATTGGGGTTTCTAAAGATGGGGTGTTTATAAATGCTTGTTTTATCAAGCTCAAAGCTTCATGTTTCAAATGTCCCCATTTAAACAGAGAATTTTTCTTTATCATAGATTGAAGAGGTAAAAAAATTCTCGAGAAGTTAGGGACAAATCTTCTAACAGAATGTATTTGACCCAGCAAAGATTGCGTTGATTTCTTGTTATGGGCTAAAGGTATGTCAGAAATTTCTCTAATTCTATTAGGATCAATATGAATTCCTGCTTTGGATACAATGAATCCAAGGAGCTTTCCTTCACTTAATGCAAAAGATACTTCTTGGGGTTCAAAGAAATTCCATACCTTTGGCAACATTAAAATATTTGTTTTAAACCTCTTAGATGATTACTGCGTTTTTTGGAGTATACTGTTATATCATCCAAGTAGATCACTACTAATTTGTTTACTAAACCCTTGAAGTCTATATCCATAAATCTATGGAAAGTGGCACTGACATTGATTAGTCCAAATGGAATCTTCTAAAAAGCATAAGTGCCCCACTTTGTCCTGAATGTGGTTTTCAGCTGGTCATATGGGTGTACTAAGATTTGATTACAACTTGAGAATCCATCCAAGAAAGACATTAATTTTGAGCCTACTACTGATTGCAAAATTTGTTCCATAGGGGGTAATGGGAATTTTCCTTTTGGCAAGCTTTATTGAGATTGTGGAATTCCGAATACCATCATTCGTTTTTTTGACTAGGACAATATTGGAAACCCACCAGGAGTTTTTGATAGGAAAAATAATTTTAGCTTTCAGTAGTTTATTCAACTCAGATTTAATTTGACTTTCTAAATTAGGATGGATTTTCCTCAATTTCTGTTGAATAGGCCTTTCTTCAGATATCATGGGAATAGTATGTTGAATAATAGAGGTGTCGTATGTATTGAGATCTTCATAGTTCCATGCGAAGACATTCTTGTATCTTTTCAACAAGCCTATAAAAGCTGCTTTTTTCATTTGATTAAATACTGAGACCTAAGTTAATATTTTGAGGTTTTAAATCGGTCCCAAGATTGATAAACTCAAATCTCAGAGTTGAACTCTGAAGTTTTGAATTGGTGGATTGTTTAAATCTGTCTTTAAGGTCATATAAATCTTCCAACTTAACAACAAATTTTGGTATAGCATTAATGAATGTTTCTTGTTTAAGTTGGTTATCATGCTGGTCCTCATCAACTATTTGGTCATTGTAAGAACCTTCTGAGGTTAGAAAGCTTATAATATCTGTATTATTATTAAAGACTCTCTAGTTGGTGATATTGTCAGGAATAGAAGGCCTAAAAATTAATTCAATGGAAAATTGATCTGGGCTATAATATTCTAGGGGGATAAGCTTAGAAGCGACATTGGCTAGAATATCAGCACTAGCATTCTAGAGTCTTGGAATAGGGGATATATTAAACGCTGTAAAGTGGAGAGTTAGGGCTTGGAATAATGACTGATAATGTTTCAAATGTCCTGAAAAATAGTGTATAGTATTTCTCACCTGTTTTATGACAATCTTTGAATCTCCAAATACTTGGAGGAATTTAACATTAAGGCCAATTTCCTTATACAAACCTTGAACTAGTGCCTCATATTCAATGGTGTTGTTTGTGCAACCGAATTCAAGTGTGCATGCTAGAATAGATTTTTCCCCCTCTGGGCTGACTAATATGAAACCTGCTCCATCATTGTATTTAGATCCATCAAAAAATAATTTCCAAAATAAAGATCTAACTACATGTTTATCTACAAGATTTACATATTTAGAAGTGTCTGTTTGAGAAAAATTTTCAACTTGAGAGACAACAAAGTTTTCTATGAAAGGTGAAGTATGAGCTGTTGGCATTATGATGCATGTATTGTACTTGATGGCAACCCTCTCATAGAAGATCATCTCACTTATATACATTCAGATGAATCTACAGAAGAGATATCAAATGTGACATAATACAGGATAGCTCAAAGGAATCAAATGGCAAGTTCTTAGTAAGCAGAGGTTCAAATATTGAAGAAAATAAGGGGTACGCAGGTACACCTTACAGAAAGTGCGTACCCGCAGGTAAACCAAGCAGCAACCGCGTCCAAGGACGCAGCCCAGCCGTTCAGGAGGTGCGTCCACCCAGTGCACACTTTTTAAGGCAGAGAAAAGCACACGTGGGGGTTTCTTATGTTTTACTCTTGGTATTTAGCCGACGGTTTTGGGTTATTATGGTGTCGGCTCGTGGTATTGTTCCTTGATTTGAGGAGGAGCTTGCCTATATAAAGCAAAGGAGATCATTTGGTTTAAGGATGTCTTTGTTGAATATCTTAGGGGGTGAGATCTGGTCTAGATCTAATCAAGGCGAATCTATTAATGGACCGAGATCTCTTGGCGCATGTTCAGATATGTGGATCTGATTGTCTGGGTTACTTCTGAAGTCTTGAAATCATCTATGCCCGGAGGGACGCAGGTGCAGTAAGGGTTCAGGTGCATCCGGGACGCAGGAGCGAAGCGTTTCAGGTGCGCCGGGACGCAGGCGCAGAAGGGTTCAGGTGCACCGGGACGCAGGCAGTTCAATAGACTCAGTGCGAGGGACGCAGGCTAGCAGTTGAGCAGAATGCGTCCGGGACGCAGGCTAGCAGTTGAGCAGGATGCGTCCAGGGACTCAGGCCAGCAGTTGAGCAGGGTGAGTCCGGGACTCAGGCTAGCAGTTGAGCAGGGTGAGTCCGGACTCAGGCTAGCAGTTGAGCAGGGTGCTTCCTTCTCTTAAAATCTTTGTTTATCACTGTTGTGTTCTAGGTTTGGTCCTATTATTGTTGATCTGGTTACTACAGTTGATTGGGTAATTCTCTTACATTTGATGATCAATTGATGCTTATGGATCCAGTTTGAAAATTTATGAAAAGTGGTCCTTGTATGAAAATTGGATGAAATGTGGCCTTTCAGATTATGGGTTGTGCTTCAGTGTATCCAGTATGAAAATAGATGAAACGTGGTACTTGGAGGAAAGAAGATTGTAGGCCGGCGCCTACGTACTAGTATCTAAGCTAGTACAAGAGCTAAAGGAAATCTTTGAGCATTATAGCAGGTAGCAGCCTGCGTACTAGTAAATGGATCGGCTAGTACAAGAGCAAAGGGGGTTGTAGCTCCCGTACTGGTATAAGACTGCACCAGTACAAATATTGTAAAAGGATTTTCTTATTAAGAAGAAGATTGAGATGACTTGCAGCAGGTGGTTTTCTCCCGCATTGGGTTTCCACCTTATATCATTGTGTTCATATGTGTGCCTTATGTGTGATGATCTACTTTATGTTACTGCATCTATTAACTGATAATATGGTTGATAATGTCCTAATGCACTCATTGAAGATCGATTAACTTAATCTTAAGAAGTTGTGGAAGTAGCATATATGAATCTGATTATGGAATTGAAAAAGTTTTATTAATGTGATAATACTGATTCACCCCCCCCCCCCTCTCAGTATTATTTCCAACATGAGCATTGAAATTTCCTAGAAATTATTCTACAGAATAATTTCCGATGATATTGTTGCTATACGTGACTATTTCGTTTTCTCCTTCTAATTCTTTCACTATGAACTTTTGATGCTTCTCACGATCAACCCTTATTTGATTTGGTTTTCCATTATAGGGAAGCCACATGTGAGACCAGTCAGTTGCGAAATAACCATGAAGTTTTTCTAACCATTCCCTACTAAGGATTAAGCCATAGAACTCAGGAATGTAAGCTACAAGTATGTCAATGACTTGGAAAACTTTAGAGTTTGATGAAAGTGTGATGGTTACTTGGTTAAGTTCCTAACAACTTCGACTTGAGATCGATCTAACTAAACTATTTGTACAACTGATTTCTGAGGTTGAACATTCAACTTTGCACAAATTGCTCTAGGTAACATGTTAGATGAAGCTCCAGAATCAACCAGGCAGTTATGTAAGTTTTTGTTAAAGACTTCAAAAATAAGGAGAAATGGCAGGGTGTGGAATTTTGATCTTCCCCCAATTAAAGCTATATCAGTTGAATCAATTTTATTCAAAGAAGCACTAGGGGGTGTTCCCATTTCTTGGGTAGCTTGTGAGATCACGGCAGCAGGAAGTGGCACAATAGGTACTGCTTTGAGTTCTTTGAGAAGTAACTTTTGCTGATGTTTCAATTTACTAAGCTCATGAAATGTGATGTTTGTCGTAGTCTTCTTCATATCATCAATAACATTATATTCCATTTCATCAGAAACTATCAAAGTTTTAGATGAAGGAGAAGGATCCAAGTAGGTATTCCTAGGGGGTGGCATTGAAGCCTTCTGTTTTGGATTTGTTTGTGAAAATTCAACATGATTTTTAGTTTGGGTAGCGACAGGTAATGCTTCTTGAGTTTCTTCATTGGGAAGTATGAAATCCCACATTCCTTGTAACTCTGCTACTTCCTCATTATTCGTTTGTTCTTAGTTTCTTGAAATTTCATCCTTCTCTCCATCTGAGTCAACATTTGATATGGCATTTGGGCATTTAGAATCAATAGAGGAGTTCCTTTTAAATGGTATAAAACTTTTCTTAGAGGAAGTCTCTGCTACCTATTTTTTAATATCAACCATTTCGTTAGACATGGTCTTGAGGACTTTCTGTAACCCTTCAAGATCAAAAGGATCTTTTGGTGGTTTCTTTTTAGAGTCATCTTTGAAGGTTACTTTCTTAGATCTTCATTCTTCTAATGTGTTTTTATTTTCCACAGCTAGAATGCATTTTTCCACAGTTATTTCCTCTTTCATATTTGCTGCCAAAGTTGGTTTTGCAGCTCTATCAATGAAGATAGTTGTGTCTGATGGTAAAGGAGATATGTCCATTCATTTTGGACCTCATCGCTAGGCTTAGATGCCATTGGTATTTTATTCAATAATTTATTGAAGCGAGAGTTGAAGCCCTTAATGGGTTCCTTCGGTTCAGCTTTCAAATTGGAGAGATCATTGATCAGGGTAATCGTAGATCTATCAACTCCAAATTTGGTTAAAAATTGCTCTTGAAAAGAATACCAACTATTAATAGAACCTAACGGTAACGAAAAGTATCATGATCCCGCTGCTCCTTGTAAAGTATATGGAAATAATCTTACAACTGTGTCTTCTTCCTCTACTTCATTCAAGTTGATGGACAACATAAAATTATTTATATGTTCCTCAGCTAATAGGCCATTATCAAAATTGAATTTGGGCAACCATTTCTCAGGGTGTTCTGGTAATTGATGTAAAAGTCCAGCCATCCTAACAACCCTTGGATTTGTCCATGGCCTTGGAGGATTCTGTGCCATTGCTGGTATGTGGGTAGGGGAAGGTGTAGCAGTCGTGTTTGAAGGTGATTGGGTAGAGTAAGATGTAGCTCCTATACCTGTGTGAATCAAGATCTGGAGTGGTGAGGTAGATAATTCATCTTGTGAGGGTATAAATGGGATGAATGAAGATGATGATAGAACCTCGTTGTGATATATGGATGGTGTTTTATTAGCTCTCTTTCGGCTTGGAAGAGGAAATTCGAACAAAGGAATTCCAAACTTTTCAGTTTGTGCTCTAGTCAACCGTTGAGATGGAGTGAACTGAGAGGTAACACTATCCTAGGATAACTAAAATTCTTCCTGAGATAGCGAAATTCCCTGTAATTTCTGAATCAAAGCTTGAACTTCAGGGGGCTTCAGTAAAAGAAGAATGATCTAGCTTATTTGGGATTTCAACAATGGGCTGTATAATATTCTGTGCAACTTCTCGCCAAGGATCAGGGGATTTGGAGGATTTTCAAGAAGTTAGAGGTGATGGTGAGGGATTTTTACTCTTAGAATGGCCTATTAATTTAGATTTACTTGCCATTCAAAGTCAGGCCCTCCTTCTAGTGCCAAAATGTTGAATCCTCGAGAATTGTTGCCTCAACATGGGAAAACCACCTTGTCTGGACCTTGGTTGGCAACTCCTTTTTCATTTGGAGTAGTGGCTCCAACTAGGGATAATGGGACCAATTTCCCAATCTATTAAACGCTTGCGCTAATGAGGTGGTATGTGAGGTTTTAAAGTAATTTCTAAGCTAAAAGTAATCTAATCTAAACTAATAATCAGATGCATTTCATCCTAATTTAAGCACTATCTAATTATAAATATACCCCAGATTTAAATCGATATATGCAATCTACAATAATATCTGAAAGCAATTGGTAATAAAGATCATTCAGTTGCGATGAGAAGTGAATCTATTTTAACAATAATCATTTTGTATAAAAAGTTAGCTGAAACGATTGTGAAAGATATATCGCATAAGGAATTATGCATATATTTAGCATAAATAAAGATCATTATCATACATAAGTGCAATAATGGTAATCAAGATTCAGACTTGCATACATAAAAAATTTGAGAAGAAACCATTGCTTAATACATAAGTAAAAAGGATTACAATATAAAAGTACCATTTATAATATGTCCTACTCATGTGTTTCAGCAATATTGATCTATCTTTAGTCCATTCAACACCATCTAAGAGTACAAAAGTGCAATTTCAGTAGAAGATGCTAAATCAGATAGAAAATAAATCATGTTCCATTAATTTCAGCAAAACTTCCTCAAAGGGACAAAAGTGCATGTTTTGAAGACTGTTTTTGATAAAATTCTGGACCCCTCTCTAAATGCATGAGAGGGGTTTAAATACTAAAACTATAAAACTAAAAATATATTATCACCAAAAACGTTGAGGAGGTTTAAACGACTTGCCTCAATTTGTTCAAAAATAAAATCAAAATGGAATTAAACAAGCTGACTAACTATCCTGCATTTGATCCTTCAGATCGCAAATATCCATCATTGGCTTGAGTTGTGTTGGTTAGCCGACTTTAGCTTTCAACTGTCCAGCAAATACATCATCAGTCAGTGTTGGTGCCACTTTCTCCATAGAGGTGGTTAGGCATCACAGGGTCATCCATTAGCTGTGAGGCTTTACCAAATGTTGCCAATATGCCTCCCAGTTTAACCTGGTCGTTTGCCTTATCATTTCTGCTTTTTCTTCCGCTGCCCGTTTCCATTATTGTTCAAGTTGTTTTGCATTAGGAAGGAAACTTGGAATGGATTTTGCCACAAGGTTGGCACTACGTAAATTCTCATTGATGTTTCTATGACACTGTTTGTCGCTTTCGTTGCGTCTACTGTTACCTTTTCTGCTTCTTTAAGACGAGAAGCCCAGCTCACAAATAGGATTTCTCTATGTGATTCTTCTAGCTTGAGTAGGTTGGCCTTTCTCCCATCTTTTGTATTGTGCCAGGCGATAAAATCAAAGACTTTTTTAAATATCTTGTCATATTCAAGTCTCATTTCCACGACCTGACTTGTTAGTTTATCACTTGTTTCGCAATAAGATTTCCACTGTGAAATCTTCTAGCAGAATAATTCTTTCTGGTGCATCAACTAGGAGTTAATACCAAGTGCTTCTATAACAAACTAATCAATTTTTGGATCGTCTTTGTGTAGATCAGTTTTTGCCTGCATCTGTGCTTCCTTCTTGGCTAAGCTTGTTCGATGTTCTACTTGCATCTGTTCAAATACCTATTGAAGCTTGGCCAACTGTATCTTTGCATGCTGGTTGGATTTTACTTGCTGTAATTGCTGCTCAAGCGACGTTATTTTATATTCATTTTCTCTAAGCAACATTTGTATTTATGTTTCTTTGTCCATGGTCATTGTAGCATAAGCACTTATAAACTTCGAGAGCCTAGTAAGGTTGGCAGATGGGTCAATGGTTGAGTCTTTCCATAGAACATCCATTGGTTCATTTTCAGGGGTAGTAGCAGCTATAGAGTGCAATTTCCTTTTCTTTCTTTGTCTTTTCACTACGGACTTATTCTGTGGGCTATAGAACACATCTAGAGGGGGAATTTCTTCAATTCTCAAAATTATTTCAGAAGTGGGGGTGGCAGGGATGTGCTCTACCTCTTGTGTATTTGCAGTCTCTTCCATTGTAATTTCCAGAGTTGTTTTCTGTGGTGGAGTTTGCAACTCTCGTGCCTATTCCTCTATGTTGAGGCTTTTATTAAAATTGTCCCACTCTTCCTCTAGGGCAATTACCATGGGTTTTATTGGTTGTGCGGAGGTAGTAGGGATTTCAGCCTGCCTGCTAGCTAAAGTTTCTTTAGCTATCTTCTGTGTAGATTGGGTTGTATCCTTTACTAACTCCATGCTTATGCTTTTCCCATTTTGCGATGATTGTTGCGATTCCCTAGTAGATTTCTCTTGAGATTCCGCTCCAAAATTGGTCTTAGAATTTTCTTTGGAGTCACCTTCTATAGTCACACTAGGAGTAGGCTCCCTTATTGGTTCAATCAATAATTGATCCAATGAGACCTTTTCTAACCTCTTTTCTCTGTAACTGTAAAAGTTTTCCAGATCTTCACGGTCAAAAAGTAGTTGTGCCATATGCTTCACCTCTGTGAGGGTTTTTTTCTGCAAAAATATGTCATCAATGGCATCCGCCTCATTACTGAATACTTTTATTTTCACTAGAGTGGTGAAATTTTCGATGGCCTTCCTTGAATATTTCAATGTCTTACTCATCCCTCCCTCACTAGTTGTTTGATAGGCTATCTCTCTAGCCATCAATTTATCTGGAACATAGTATGGGAGGACATGGGGGGAGTTGATGCTGCCAAAAGCCCTGATATATGTAAATGTTTCTTCCCCAAACCATTTGGTCACTGGGAGGAAGTCTACTTCAGCTTCTCGGGAGAACCTAGGGGCATATTGATTATAAAGCCGCTTGTGAATAGGGAGCATAACTCCATGACAAATCTTGAAAAAATGTGGTTGAAAATTGGATTCCCACATGTCCTTGTGGTGTATGTGAATTGGAAGTGGATTCCAAACAGTCCATTTCCATCCCATGATAGGGAATTTCAAACTAAAACAAATTGTGTCGATGACATAGGCGCTCATAAAAGATGGAGGGTAAAACCTCAAAGCAACACTTCTTTTCCTTCTATACTCGATAATTGTTTGTACTAAATTGTCAGACAAAATTTGTGCCCAATTCATTACAATTGTGTTAATATATGCATCTATTAATGACAACCATTCTGGGGAGAACTTAGTACTATCGGGTCTGTAAAATAATCTACATAACATAGCTACTACAAAACTATGAGGGGGACAAACAGAAGTACTATATATACCATTTTTTCTTTCTTGATTTTCTCCTTGTTATTCAACCAGGTTTGAGTGCAGTCTACTAGGTCGTCATTCTCTTTGGAAAACTTCTCCATGAACTACCTGTTGTAAATGACTTGTGGCTTTGGAAGGTGGTATATAAGCCATAGGTTGTCCAGGCTAAACGATCCCAGAACTCCTTGGCTTCTTGTCCTAAATTCTCTGTCTGGGATGTCGGCTTCATCAATAACCTATTTAACCATGTCGGTATAAGGGATTATCTTCGGCTGCGTGGCTATGTGATGAAAAAATGAGCATGTCATCTCTAACATGGAAGCGTCTGAGGAATCATGTCCGCAACTATAATTTTTGTTTCCATAATCCTTGGCTGCTCCTCCTCCAGTATGTTATACATAGCCTCCCATGTATAGGTTCCTCCCTCTCTCATGCATGTAGTATCCGTAAACGGAGGAGTTATTTCTGACTTCTCAGAAGCGACTTCCTTGCCTTTCTTAACCATTGTTCTCAATTCTTTGCTCGCGGGCTTTTCCTGAAAGTGAAGAAGAACAGCTATCGGATACACAAAGGTGAACGTAAAACGAAATAATGCAGATAGATTGTAAAGGTGATAAAAGGAGTTTTATTTGAATGCACGTAAGAAGATATTATATCACACTAAATGGATTTTCACACATAAATGCAGTTATCTCTTATTAAATGCCCACTAATGATTCGTTATCCCTTAACTTTAATGCTCATAAGTGTTTGCATCGTAAAACATGAAGAAAGCTTCTAGAGTGACGAGCCTTTGAACTACGATAATAGCGATTGTGCGATTTGCGAAGCAATATCGTAGATCACAATATCACAATATCCCTTTCCACCTTTCTTACCTCCTGCTGTGTTTCTGTGAGATGCGAGATATGAGCCGCTTGTTAGTTATTTTCAAAACATGGTGACTTGCGAGGATTATCCCATGTAAAAGACCTTTTTTACTAAATTTCGGACCTAAAACATTTGCTTATGATATTTTAAGGAGTGGGTCGAGGTCTTAATCGCATTTCACAATATCAGCTGGTGGTAAGTACACGGTGTTCATTTAAATGCCCGAAATGTGATGCGATAAGAATTATAACACCATCGCAATTTCGCATCTTGCATGTTTCGCAATGAACATTTTAAAGCAAGCCCTTTATGAATGGTTTTATGCGATGTGAGACTCAAGCCTAAAAATCTTAAGGAGTTAGTTTATGTCAAATTTTATGATAGTTTTGCATAGAGTCCTTACTTAATCACTTTTCTTGATTTTGGAGGGTTAGAAAGGTCATTTGGTGGGTTTAAATCATGCTATATGTGTGAAGGTTAGTTTCTAGTAGTTTTTTTTTAAGGGATTTTGATTGTTATCTTTGCTTTATTCCGAAAAATAAAATAAGTGCCTAAATGATACACTTTGTTTTTTGGATCTTATCATTTAGTGTGTGTCTTTATTAAATTCCATACATGTGGTATTAGAGTGGTATGGGTTGCAGCCTATAGAGAAGTGACAAATATATCTTTATTAGAGATGTGAGCTTCATGAGCTTGAGTCGCTAGATAAGTCTTAACTAGTACGGTTGCCTTCTGTGTGGAGGAGAGCCGATTTAAGCGTGGACAATCTGCTCGATCTGCCTATGCGTGGAGCCACAAAGACGATTTTCTTGGCAATTTCTGTGCAAGAACCTTTGTGGCACCCTTCTGCATAAATCATGGCTAATTTTCTTAGCAAATCCTCACACTCTCTGCTACCGCGTTCCATATCCACAACATTGTTCCATCTCTAAACTTTTTTTGTTGTGGCCAACTCTTCCCGCGCGACATCCTTCTTAGCCAGGCACCACAGTATTCGCACAAGATACCAGGCCGATGTATGGCATAGTTACTCAGTAAATTTTGATAACATCCATTGGGTCACTCTACGGGCATATCTCGACTTGCTAGCTCTTTCACTGAAAACCCTTGGTCTCATACATCCAGGTGTGTGCCTCTTTCGCATGAGCCCATAGCTAGCACTTCGATTTCATATTGAAACCCTCAAGCCATTCTCTGTGTAAGGCGTTCATGGCTTTTCACTGAGCTGGGTATCGAGCCACCCTTTACGTAAGCCACCAGGTCGACAGCGTCGCCGCCGAATCCTTTCGGGCCTCATTGCACATAAGACTTCATAGCCCTACATACATTGGGTCGTGCGCGAGCAGGTAGTATGGGCTTGAATGCCTACCAAAAGGAAGGTCCAGGAAATGAAAAAATATGAAGTTCTATTCTATGTAGTTAGCATGTGAGAATATATAGTTTTGTGTGTGAATGGCCTCTGGATCTGGAATTTTATCTAGATGGTATTGGATGGAAATTATTCGATAAGCCTTCTTGATCTCTGCTTCAGAAGCTGCAGGATACAGTCCAAGAATCGAAAATGGCTCAAAAGGTTGAACGTCGCGAGTAATATTCTTGACATAGTATATGAGAAAAAGCATTATCGCCCACAGCAGGAAGTGCATCAAGTTGGTACAGGTTGAAAATTTCGAGATCTTCTTGGCCACGGATGTGCGGTATTTTCCAGAGCGTAAGCAGACGGAACAGTGGTAGTGAATGCTCCTGCCCTTCTTCCACGCCGCATTCGCCACTTGATGGATAGTGTATGGTAGGAGCGATAAGATCTTAATCGCCACTATGAAGATCAGAACCAGAGAGTTGTTCATAGAAGTAACATACTAAAACGTGAGAGACATTGCTCAACGATGGAGGATTAGATATTTGAGTGGATATAGCAGCAACAAGGTCAAAATCATTATCTTCTGCTTCATTTTTTGAACGTATAGTGATAGGATTCACCACGCCGTTGTCCAAACCTGGTCATGGTTTAACCTATAAATCGAAAGGCTCTGAATAAAATCTTTCACTCCATAGTTTCCCGCATCTATACAACACATCAACCTCGCTTTTGTACTCAAGAAACAGAGGCTTGTCGATTATTCTGCAAAACCGAGAGACAAATAACGACGACATACCCATTGAATGTCCAAGGTAGATAGTAGAGTCGACGAATGCCCTAATTTTATTGCTAGAGGCATCCAAAATTGTTTGTGGCCTGCAAGACTAGAGGATCGTGATGAAGACTAGCTTCGATTTCATTCTCAGCACAAGTGCTACTAGCTAAATCCCACTTCCGATGCAGACACGGAGGCAGATATCGATAAACAAAAAAAAATCATCGTAGCTGAGCAACCGTCTAATTCCCAAGGCACCACCCTACGCCACTGTGTTAGCAGAAGGTGATCCAAATCCGAATCCTATACCAGATCCATATTTCCAGAGTTACTAAAGTTTACAGATCTAAGAAGGTATTTTTTTGGTTTTTTTTTCAGAAACTTGTTAAAAAGGCGATCGGATTGAATCAAATCTGATTCTTTGTGGTTTGTATAACGAGTGATGAAAGGATCATGATACACTCAAGATGCATGGAGCGCATTTCTCAGCTCCATAGTTGCATACTCCAACATTATAGCCTACGATCAGTTTGCAGCTAGGATTGAGCCCATAGCCATAACCAAAAATCAGAGGAGACATTTTATTCAACAGTGAGACAGGCTACCCAATCTCTCCAATAGCTCCAAGAATAAGAACCTTAAATGTTGATGCCCGAATCTGACCAGCCTTTTGAATAGTCTGTCGGTTTTCTACTGACCTTGGCCTCCTAACAGATGACCCAAGAACCGCATTTGTCTCATGACTATAGAAGGATGACTCAGATTCACATGCTACACCAGCTTTCAGGGCACTGAAAGTCTTGAAAACCTTCTTCATAGGAAATATAACTACAGAAGCCTGGCACTGGGGTCTAGCAACAGATGGACGAGTTTCACAGAATCGGTCATCGCAGCGAACCAGCCCTCCAACTTATCCGCCGTAAGGCAACCACTTGCTGTAACAATCCAATGCAGGAAGCGTTCACAAGTGCGAGAGTAATATATACAAAGAGCAGGTAGTTTTTTTTAGTATTATACATGTTCATAATTTAATGGGATGAAAGTAAAAGCATTTTTTAAAAAGCGATCATAAAATAATGCTTTTGGAGCGATAAGGTGAGATTTTTTTTTGGAGTAATAAGGTGAAATTATTTTGTAATTTTGAAGTCATAAGTGAAATTTTGTATTTGGAGTGACAAGTGAAAGTCATTATTGTAATTTAAAGTAATATTTTACTTTGAGGGCGATTGAGTTACTTAAGGCAGTTTTTGAAAACATTTTTCTTTCAAAGTTTTCAAGTGTGACATTCTTATTGAGAAGTTTCCACGACAAAGTTGTGACATTGAAGAATGATGTACTCTAGTAATTAATAAAATAATAATTTTTGTTGTGCTTGTGTCCTAGATCTACCCGAAATTGAATAAGGGGATGTTGGGTACACTGTGTGCAATGAATGCATGTGCATGACTTGTGTTCAGATTATCTAAATGCTCTCTTTGTATCATGCTTAAAAAACTACATGCACATAAGCAAGCTTAAGTATAAGAATGCTTAATCAAGCTCATGTAATCAAGCTTAAGTACACAAGCACAAAGTGTCACATCATCAACTTGACAGGATGATCTTCCAAGCAAGCACATTTCACATCATGTAATCAAGGCAATCAAGTTAAGGACGCTACAAAATCAAGAATTTCAAGCTGGGACAACATCAACATATCAACACGTTTTGTATCACATGCAAATAAACATTTTTTAACTGAATTGTACGGGTGCATTCTCGGTTGTAACCGACACCCTAATTTGAATTGTTAAGGTGAATACATTAATTCAAGTAGGTACTCAACTGAGTCATCAAGATTGAACTTGTCATTTGTCTCTTGGGTGCATTTTCGATAGTGTTCGACACCCTTCCTTTTTTAAAATCAGCACATTCAGTGAGTACATTAAAGAAAGCACAAAGTGTCAGTAATCAATCAAGCAAGCCATCTAGAAAACAATCATCATCAAACACGTGTGAATTCTAGTATTCTATTCTTCAAGTGAGCATCAAATCAAGCCATTGTTTAACACAAGTGCAATAAGCAATAAATAAAGGGAGCGTGTCATTTAAACAACAAAGCAAGTGAGCGTGTCATTTAAACATCCAAGCAAGCGAGCATTTCAAAATCAAGTGTGAAAGCTTAAAGCACGACATCTACAACAAATGAGCCAGTGTGAAGTTGATTGAAGCATTCACAAAGTGTCAGTGAAGCATTCAAGTAAAGTGATCGTCATCAAGCGAGCGTGAAATCAAGAGTTCAAGAACCCAAGTTATAAAATGTAGCAAGTGTTTAATGCATTAGCAATAAGCAATAGAAAAAGCGAGCTTGAATTCAAAGTGAGCAAGCTAACATGGTGACACACATTCAATTGTCCCAAATTCTTAACAATTTGATTTTATCATCAATTGGTGACATGGTGAACATCAACAAAACAACTCTTGCTAATATTCAAGTGCATCTTCATCATGCACATGAAATGATTGAGTTATTTCAACTGGAGTTGCAACTACAAAGAACTGAGTTGTGAGAGAAGAGTGATGCTTTCAAGTCTATGAACAATACAAATATAGCTGATGATTCCAAGTCACTGATCCAACCAACTTCAAGTGTCGAAGAGGTCCCTAATCTAGTTCAAATTTCTTCCAAAGCAATCATCAAGCCATGGGAAGAAATCCAAAGTAACAGAAATCGATGAGGCTTAGGATATGTCAAAGATGATGCCAAATTGCATATCCCAAATTATTCAAGGCCCATTAAGTTTGTTAGTGTAGAGTTTCTTGAACAAATCACATTGGCTAGTTCTGAGAAAGTTGAAGACAAACATAAATACACACAAACTAAAGTTACAGTCAAACCAAAATGCCTTCATTGTCAAAGAACCGGTCATATGGAAGATTAGTGCTTTGATCTCCATCCTTGTCACCATTGCGGCAAGTCAAATAATTCATCAGCACAATGCAAAAAACAACAACAATCAACCAGATTGAAGATCAATTATTCATGGATTGATCCTTGGGAATGGACATCCACGGTCAGAATATTGTATAAGTTTTACAATCGAATTCACTCACACATATTGCAGCCAATAGTGAAAATGAAGATGGTACTCTCATGCAGTTGAACGGGGGAGTACACCAGTGAAACACTCCTGCAACTGAAGGGGGGGAGTTCAGAAATAATTTGAGGAAGATTGTCTCTCCTTTCAGTTGAAAAAGGGGGAAAAATGTCAATGAAATTGATAGTGGTCGTCAAACTGAAAGTCTCAACAACATCAGCGAAGCAGTGAATGGGCATTTTCATCAGCGAGTGAGCATCAATGAATTCGCCGGTGGGCGATCAACAATAAAGTCAAAAGTGAGTAGTTTATAAACACAACAAGAGAAACATTGAGTTGTTTTCCAATGTCATTATTTGATGGGTGATAATCATTAGCAGATTCGACAATGGGCGTTCATAAACTTTTGTCAGTGGACAAACAAATACGCTAGTGGGAATTCATCAAATTTTTTCAGTGGACACATGATGCTGGTTTCAAGCAAAGGGCAGTTGGATCCTTTAGAATCTTGGCACATGATGGATTTGTCAAGTGACATTCAGAGATGAATCAGACATGCAATTAACTCATGGTCTCTTCATATTGCAGTTTCTTCAGCATCCAGCTTTGGCGGTTTTTTAGGCAAATGTTTTTTGAGGATAAACTTGAGAACTTGGAAGAGAACTTTCCTTGTTCTTATTTTGAATTGATCATTGGGGGGGGGGGGGGGGGGGGGAATGTTAGCATCACTCTCATAATAAAAAAATTATAAATCCAGAATTATAATTCAATACATCAAATCTTGAGAATTAGGATTTAGTTCCTCAAACTAGGGAGTTTAGTTAGGATGAGAGATTTTCTCCAACTAGTTCTCCTAGATTAGTGTTTTGTTGAGAATGTATCTGAACCAATTTTCTTCAAGATAGACACACTATTTTGAGAAAAATTTATCATGTATTTATATGTATCATAAACATTATTTAAAAATATGAAATTCATGAGAAAGAGGGAGTACAGGGAAGTCTCTCATGCCTTTTCCCTCATATCTACATTTATGTATCTTATCATTTTGTGCGTGTCTTTATTAAATTCCCTACACTATAAAACTAAAAGTAGATTATTACAAAAATAGTTGAGGAGGTTTAAATGACCTACCTCAATTTGTGCAAAAATAAAATCAAAATGGAATTAAACAAGGTGACTAACTATCCTGCACTTGATCCTTCAGATCGCAAATATCTATCACGGGCTTGAGCTGTGTTGGTTGGCCGACTTCAGCTTTCATCTTCCAACGAATACGACATCAGTCAATGTTGGCGCCATTTTCTCCGTAGAAGTGGTTAGGCATCGCAGGGTCATCCATTGGCTGTGAGGATTTACCAAATGTTGCCAATATGCTTCCTAGTTTAACCTATTTGTTTGCCTTATCACTTCTACTTTTTCTGCCACTGCCTGTTTCCATTACTACTCAAGTTGTTCTATATTAGGAAGGACACTCAGAATGGATTCTACCACAAGGTTGGCACTGTGCAGATTATCATTGATATTTTGTATGACACTGTTTTCCACTTTCGCCGCATCTGTTGTTATCTTTTCTGCTTCTTTAAGTTGAGAATCCCAGCTTGCAAATAGTATTTACTTATGTGATTATTCTAGCTTGGGTAGGTCGGCCTTTCTCCCATATTTTGTATTCTGCCAGGTGATAAAATCAGAGACCTTTTTAAATATATCTTCGTAATCAAGTCTCATTTCCATGACTTGAATTGTTAGTTTATCGCTTGTTGCGCAATAAGATTTCCACTATGAAATCTTCTGGCAGAATAATTCTTTCTGGTGCATTAGCTGGGAGTTAAGACGAAGTGCTTCAGTAACAAATTGATCAATTTTTGGATCATATTTTTGTAGATCAGTTATTTCCTGCATCTGTGCTTCCTTCTTGGCTAAGCTGGTTCGATGTTCTATTTGCATCTGTTCAAATACCTGTTGAAGCTTGGCCAACTATATCTCTGCCTGCTGGTCGGATTTTACTTACTGTAATTGCTGCTAAAGTGGTGTTATTTTACCTTCCTTTTCTCTAAGAAACATTTTTATTTATGTTTCTTTGTCCACGGTTGCTATAGCATAAGCACCTGCAAATTGTGAGAGCCTAGTAAGGTTGGCGGATGGTTCAGTGGGTGAGTCTTTCCATAGAACATCCATTGGTTTATTTTCAGGGGTAGTAGCAACTGTAGAGTCCAATTTCTTTTTCTTTCATTATCTTTTCACCATGTCCTTATGCTATGGGCTATAGAACACATCTAGAGGGGGAATTTTTTCAATTCTCAAAATAATTGCAGAAGTTGTGGTGGCAGAGATGTGCTCTACCTCTTGTGTATTTACAGTCTCTTCCACTGTAATTTCTAAATTTCTTTTCAGTGGTGGAGTTTGCAGCTCTAGCACCTATTCCTTTGTGTTGAGGCTTTTTATTAAAATTGTCCCACTCTTCCTCTAAGTCTATTACCATGGGTTTTATTGGTTGTGCGAAGGTAGTAGGGATTTTAGCCTGCTTGCTAGCAGAAGTTTCTTCAGCTATCTTCTGTGTAGATTGGGCTGTATCCTTTAATGATTCCATGATTATGATTTTCCAATTTTGCGATGACTATTTCGATTCCCTCATATATTTCTCTTGAGATTCCGCTCCAGAATCGGTCTTAGAATTTTTTTGGAGTCACCTTCTGTAGTCACATTGGGAGTAGGCTCCCTTATTGGTTCAATCAATAATTGGTCCAATGGGACCTTTGCTAACCTCCTTTCTCTGTAACTGTAAAATTTTTCCAGATCTTCACGGTCAAAATGTAGTTGTTCCATATGCTTTGCCTCTGTGAAGGTGTTTTTCTGCAAAAAAATGTCATCGAAGGCATCCGCCTCATTGCTGAATACTTTTATTTTCACTCGAGTGGTGAAATTTTTGACAATGCTGAATGGGTCATATTAAGGTAATTCCAGAGATAGCATGTTCTCTTCTTCTTTGAATGCATGCCCTAGGTCGTATAACGAAAATGCTCCACATTGTACTGGGAATGTAGGCCAGATGGCATTCTTTGAATCTTTCAATGTCTTGCTCATTCCTCCCTCACTAGTTGTTTGATAGCCCATCTCTTTAGCCATCAATTTATCTGAAACATAGTATGGGAGGACATGGGGGGAGGTGATGCTGCCAAAAACCCTAATATATGTAAATGTTTCCTCCACGAACCATCTGGCCACTGGGAGGATGTCTACTTCAGCTTCTTGGGAGAACTTGGGGGCATCTCGATTATAAAGCTGCTTGTGAATAGGGAGGATAAATCCATGACAAATCTTGAAAACCTGTGGTTGAAAATTGGATTCCCACGTGTCCTTGTGGTGTATGTGATTGGGAAGTGGATTTTGAACAGTCCATTTCCATCCCATGATAGGGATTTTCAAACTAAAACAAATTGCGTCCATGACATAGGTGCTCATAAAAAATGGAGGGTAAACCCTCAAAGAAACACTTCTTTCCTTCTATACTCGATAATTGTTTTTGATAAATTGTCAGACAGAATTTGTTCCCAATTCATTATATTTGTGTCAACAGATGCATCTATTAACAATAGCCATTTTGGGGAGAACTTGGTACTATCGGGTCTGCCAAATATTCTACATAGCATAGCTATTGCAAAACTATGAGGGGGATAAATAGACGAAGTAGTGTACATACCGTTTTTTTCTTTCTTGATTTTTTTCCTCATTATTTGACCAGGTACAGGTGCAATCTGCTGGGTCATCGTTCTCTTTGGCAAAGTTCTCCACAAACTACCTGTTGTATATGACTTTTGGCTTTGGAATGTGGCACATAAGTTGTAGGTTGTCTGGGGTAAAAGATCCCATAACCCCTTGCCTTCTTTTCCTGAATTCTCTATCTGAGATGTCGACTTCATCAATAACCCATTTAACCATGTCAGTATAAGGGATTATCTTCGGCCACACGGCTATGCAGTGCAAAAATGAGCATGCCATCTCTAGCATGTAAGCATATGAGGAATCACGTCCATCAACTGTAATTTTTGTTTCCATATTCCTCGGCTCCTCCTCCTCCAGTATGTTATACATAGCCTCCCATGTAGAGGTTCCCCTATCTCTATTGCATGTAGTATCTGTAAACAAAGGAGTCATTTCTGACTTCTCAGAAGCGACTGCCTTGCCTTTCTTCACCATTTTTCTCAATGCTTTGCTCTGTGGACTTTTCCTGAAAGTGAAGAAGAAGAACTATTGGATACACAATGATTAAATGTAAAATGAAATAATGTAGATAGCTTATAAAGGTGATAAAAGGAGTTTTATTTGAATGCACGCAAGAAGATATCATATCACGCTAAATGTATTTTCACACATAAATGCAGTTATCTCTTATTAAATGCCCACTAATGATTCGTTATCCCTTAACTTTAATGGTCATAAGTGTTTGCATCGTAAAATGGGAAGAAATATTCTAGGGTGATGAGCCTTTGAACTGTGATGATAGTGATTGTGCGATTTGCGAAGCAATATCACAATATGTCTTTCCGCCTTTCTTACCTCTAGATGTGTTTCTGCGAGATGCAAGATGTGATCCCCTCGTTAGTTGTTTTCAAAATGTGGTGACTTGCCAGGTTTATCCTATGTAAAAGACCTTTTTACTGAATGAAGGACCTAAAACATTTGCCTATGATATTTTAAGGAGTGGGTCCAGGGCTTAATCACATTTCACAATATCAGCTCGTGGTAAGTACATGGTGTCCGTTTAAACATCCGAAATGCAATGCAATAAGAGTTATAACGCCATTGTAGTTTTGCATCTCGCATGTTTCACAATGAACTTTTTAAAGCGGGCCCTTTATGAATGGTGCTATGTGATGCGAGACTTAAGCATAAAAAGCTTAAGGAGTCGGATTTTATGATAGTTTCACATAGAGTCTTTACTTAATCACTTTTCTTGATTTTGGAGGGCTAGAAAGGTCTTTTGGTGGGTTTAAATCATGCTATATGTGTGAAGGTTAGTTTCTAGTAGTTTTTTTTTTAATGGGTTTTGATTGTTATCTTTGCTTTATTTCAAAAAATAAAAGAAATGGCTAAATGCTAAGTTTTGTTTTTTGGATATATTTTTTTGAAGGGTCCCCATTTATTAACGTAATATTAACTATTATCATTAATAAATGGGGGGTTGTTGAATACCACAACACCTCTCACTAAGAAAAATATAATAAAATATGTAAAGAAATGTGAGAAAGGTTGATTTTAATAAGCTGGAGAGTGGCATTAAGGCGCATATAATTTACCTATTGATGAGACTCATCATGGGCGATTCCCTTGCCTTCGTGGGATCAATTGGTGAATTGATTTGTTGCTTTATCCATGTTGTGAGATTCTGATTCTTTATCCTTTGTTTCAATCCTTCATGCCTATTTGCCTAGAGCTTTCCACTTGATAACCCATTGATATTTACAATGTATCACTACATCAAAGAAATACGTCTAACAATGATTTTCCATGCCCGTCATCCACATATTAATGCCAAGGAGAAGTTTTGATGATTGATAGGGACTTAGTTGTAGGCACATCAACACTTGCAAAATCTGAAAGAAAATGTTGTGTACATTGTTTTCTGAGATTGTTCTCAAGAGATTTAGTGTGATATGTCTTGAATATATATATTTCAATAGCATGAATATTGAGCCAAACTATGTAAATGATTCCAATGTTTTCGAAAGTCCAACAATTTCTTAAAGAAGAAAACCACCCCTTCTAGCAGGCTGAAATACATACTGCGACATGTCATATCATTTTTATCACATACCTTTATTAATAATAAAAACGGTCTTTGGTTTCTTCATATCTTTTCTCCACTATTTTATTCACAAAATTATATCAATAGCTCCAGACTTCTTACGATGATTGAATCTGTTAGAGGGTTAAAAAGCTCAAGATGTGCTTCATCTCCATATCTAGTGTCTATGATTTTTCCTATGCCCAAAATTTGTGTGCACGGGAAGGAATGAAATTTCCACTTTGCCTACTTTTCTGATGGTTTGGTTCTATGGAATCAATCATCAACATCATGTATTTACAGATTCATCTCTGAGCCATACGCTTTCATGTAATCAGTAGGAACGACCTTTTTTCAGGACATCTAAGAAAAACAATTCAAACCCTCTAATTCTTTCTACTTTCATTCCTTTCTGGCAACTCAATTTTCCTTCATCTGACTTCATATATCCACTTTATTTATAAATATTTCAAAGAATTTTTATAGCTACGGTATTTTGAATATTTTTATGTAATGTTCAACAACTTGTGTAACAATCACCTTCCTTTTTGTTTTTTTTTTTCAATATTTTATTACAGAGACACTTCTTATATTTATTATCTCCTCAAAGATATTTTTGGTGTTGTTGTCTTGTTTCCTTTGAGGCTACAAGAGAATCTACAAATAACACTTGCTCTCTATTTTTAGCTTCTCAATCAAGGCTATTAATAATTCATTATGCCACAAGTTTGTCCTCATGATATTGCCACTCCCCCTATGATGCAGTTACTCTTCTAACATTGACCAGATGATTTCCATGCTTCTTAGAGAAGCTCCCCCTAAAGTTAAGATGACTTCATTACGTCATTGAACAATGTCCTCCTTTTTCTTCCTCTTCCATATTTTGGTAGGTTGGTTTTTTATTGTCTACATTTATTTTATATTCAAAGTTTGGTCTACTTTTATTTTCTTCCATCATCTGTTTATCATTTTTTAGGCTATATGGTAGCCTGCATTTGTTGGCTTTGTGTCCAAGGTTGTGACGTAGATATTATCTTATTTGACTAAGGTATGGTTGAGATAGTGTGCGGATTTTTGTGCCCCTTTTTACATATGGTTTACATTCAACAGGTTTATGTCCAAATTCATTGCACAAATAACAATAACCATGGAAATGTTTTGTGTACCAGATGAATGATTGTCTTCTCTGCTTGCTTACTTGAGAGATTTGTCTCATTTGTTGCATCGTTTCCTGATTGAGTTTGAATTTCTTTGTCTTAAATTCTACTGTAATGTGTCCAGGTTCATGGAAAGAAAAAAACTTCATATCTTTAAAAGGAGAAAATAATCTCCTTTGAGATCTTCCAATTTTTCTCAACTTATCTCCAGGGGAAAATGACCATTTCCTCATCTTACTCTTTGGCTGTTGATGTTTCTGCTTGTTTATGTTTTCTTCTTTACAAATCATGTTGTTGGCCTTTTCTACTGTAGGTATTTTTAGCATTGCTTCATTAATATCATTTTTGGTTGCCTTTGACGAGTTCTTCATGGAGGCAAAGTGTTAAAATTGGAAACTAGGGCCAAACTCCATGTGGGTCACCTTATTCATGGCTAATAATATTTTTCCTAGATTCCTCTCATCAAGAGGTGTAGGATTGATCTAAAGATCATCTGATTCCAATAAGTATTTATGGAGATATGAATTTATTTTGATTATTGACAAATTATCAAAGTCGACCAACAACTTATCTAAGCTCAGACGACCAATAGGCACATCTATTCACCTTCAACATTTGGATATAAATACAGGATGAATCCTCCTCATTTGGTCACTCACTTCTCATCATATCTCTCTCTCTCCTGCACAGAAAAAGAGTCTCTTCTCTCTCCTGCGCAAAAAGGCTGTCTCTCACCCAAGCCAAAACAGGTTGTTCGAAGTCTTGGATTGGTGCACGATGAAGTCTTGGACTGATGTGCAGCGAAGTCTTGGACTGGTGCACGACGAAGTCTTGGACTAATGCGTGGAAAAGTCTTGGACTGGTGCACGACGAAGTCTTGGACTGATGCAAAACGAAGCCTTGGACTGGTGCACGATGATGTCTTGGACTGGTGCACGGTGAACGACTCACCAGTGGAGACTTGATGAGTTCGATCTAGGGTTTGTTGCTACTGATATAAATCAGATCTTTGTACTATTTCTCTTTGTTGAATTATTGAAGATAAAAGAAGATTTTATCAAAGGGTTTCCCCATATTGGGGTTTGTCCCTGGCTAGCTGCCACATATTGTGTCTCTTTTCTTGGCTTGTTTTCTGTTGATCGTTTAAAATCTGTTGATAATAAAAGGAAAGATAAGTAAACTTCTCTAAGCATAGAACATACCATAACATAACATGGTATCATAGCTAAGGTGAAGGTAAAGCCCAAGTAAGAGAAAGAGCAATCACCAAAGAGAAGGTTGGCAAGGCTATCTGAAAGAAATCATAGGGTCCTCAACACACTTCCCTACTGAAGACAAACTCTATAAGAAGTCTGACTATCATAGATGGAATATGTCTCTCGATCTAACATTAGAAGAATAGGAAGTGTTGGACCATGTGAGAGGCAGAATTGTTGAGCCTCCATCAAATGCATCTGTTGCTGCTAGGAACAAATGGACCAAGAGAGAAGTCAAAGAAAAGAAGATCATTCGGGACTCTATCGACAAACACTTGGCAGCCTATGTTTCTGAGCTGAACACCTCCAAGGAAATCTACGATAGACTGGTGAGTTTATTTAAAGTTAATGATGCAAATCAAGTCTTGTTTCTTAGAAATAATCTGAAGGAAATTAATAAGGGAAAAGATGAGAGTATGCAAGCATACTTCTTAAGAATCACCGAGATCAAGAATGATCTCCTATCTATTGGGGAAGTAATTTCTGATAGGGAAATGACACTCACCACTCTTGGAGGACTACCATCTGAATGGTATATATTCAGGACTACTCTTCTCAACAATAACGTAATTCCTGGATTTGAGGAATTAATGGCCAAATGCATTCAAGAAGAAACAAGGATGGAAGAGCAAGAAATACCCATACTTAAAGGTCATCCCTTTGCCTTTTCTTCTCATACTAAAAGAAGAAACAATTCCAGGGCTAAATTCAAAGGAAAGGCTGGACCAAAGGGTGGAAGAAAAGAATGATGTTACAATTACAATAAAATGAGTCACTATGCAAGGGAGTGCCCTGATAAAAGGGACTCACACCAGGATGATGATCAAAATCCCTCTCAAAGCAATCAAAGGAATGGCAAGTAAAATGGTAGAGGTAAAAGAAGTGCCAGAAATCAAGGAAGAGGACAACCATTCAAGAAGGCAAGAAATACCAGGTATGAATCTAACATTGTTGACAATAAGCAAGATGAATATTATCTACCAGCTACTCTATCTACTACTGCACCCTCGAACTCGCTGAGAAATTGGCTTATTGATAGTGGTGCCTCAAGGCACTTCACTGGTTACAAAGAAGCTCTCCATAATTCGGTAGAGAAAGAAACCAACCTGGAAATTGTTCTTGGAGAAAATTCAAAATATCCCGTGAAAGGTGTAGGAAATGCCACTCTTCACTAAATCAGGGTAATACCATCCACTTACAAGATGTATTATATATACCTGATCTCAAAAATAACTTGGTGTCCATTTCGGAAATGGAAGACAAACGCTACAAGGTGTCTTTCAGTGATGGCAAGGTACGTGTATGGAAAAAGAACTTTAAAGATGCTTTTACTCTTGGGTTTCAAGTTGATTCATTATATCAGGTAAGGGGAAGTCCGTTGGGTTTCATGACTTGTGACACATCTCTTCAGTCCAAATTATGGCATCAGAGGTTTTCTCACCTTCATTATAAAGCTCTCCTTGATGAAAGAAAAATGGTAACTGGGATGCCCGAGTTCAGATTAGAGCAAGAAAGTGTATGTCCAGGTTGTGCTGAAGGGAAGCTCAAAAGAGGACCATTCCCCTCAAGCCAAAGGAAGACCTCTGATATATTGCAGTTGGTTCACTTAGACATATCCGGTATGATGCCTGTGAACTCTTTGGGAGGCTATCTATATTATCTCACTTTTACAGATGATTATTCTCGGAAGACTTGGATATATTTCTTGAAAAAGAAGGATGAAGTGTTCTCCTAGTTTCGACACTTCAAAGCCTTGATCGAGAATCAAACCGAAAAGAAGATCAAGATCCTAAGGACTAATAATGGGATTGAATATGAATCCAATGAGTTTCATGACTTTTACAAAGAGGCTGGCATTAAGAGGGAGACCACTACACCCTATACTCCTGAGAAAAATGGTGTGGCGGAAAGGAAGAACCGTACGATTGTGGAAGTTGTCTGTGCTATGCTCCATGATCAAAGACTTCCAAAGTTTCTATGGGCCGAAGCTGCGAACACGCTATATATGTACAAAACCGATGCCATCATCAAGCATTGGGTTCCAAAACTCCTGAAGAAATGTTCACCAATAAGAAACCTGATGTATATCATTTTAGAATTTTTGGAAGCCCAATATATTTTCATGTGCCGAAAGAGAAAAGGAATAAATTGGGTGCATCTGGAAAGAAAGGAATCTTTGTGGGTTATAGTGAAAATACTATGGGCTATAGAATCTATGTAGATGGTCAAAGGGAGGTAGAGATTTGTCATGATGTCTCCTTTGATGAAGATATGGCCCTTAGCAAGGTGGACAATCTTCCTACTTTGAGGAACACTCAAGAAGCTAACACCAGGGAACCGAAAGAAAAAGAAGAGGAGACAATGCCCGATGTGGAAGAACCCCTGGATCCTATTGATCCTCCTCTGCCTAAGCCCTCCTCTTCAAGGAAGATGCATTCATGGCTTAGGGGGACACTTGATGATGCTGAAGGACGCATAGCACCCCGAGGAACCTTCCGTGAAAGTAAGACACCGAATAGGTATCAGGGATACCTGCCCATCATGAGCACGATCATACAAAATGAGCCTTCATCATTCACAGATGCTGTCAAGAATCAATTATGGAAGGATTCTATGACTGAAGAATATGAGTATATTATGAAGAATGATGTCTAGGATGTAGTCCCCAGACCCCAGGACAAGGCAGTTGTCACTTCAAAATGGCTTTACAAGATAAATCATGTAGTTGATGGAAGTGCAGAAAAGTATAAGGCTCGTTTTGTCGCTCATGGATTCTCCTAGAAGGAAGGTATAGACTATGATGAGATATTTTCACCTGTTTCCCTATATACCACCATCCACTCGATCATAGTCATTGCTGCTTCGTAAGAATGGAACCTACATCAGATGGATATCAAGACTGAATTCTTACATGGTTCAATCAAAGAAGAGGTCTATGTGGAGCAAACCGAAGGATTTGAGATTCATGATTGAGAATCTCATGTGTGCAGGTTGAAGAAGGCCCTCGATGGGTTAAAGCAAGCACCCCGAGCATGGTATGAGAGGATCGATAGCTACCTGATGAAGTTGGGATTCACTAGGAGTGAAGTCGACCTGAACCTTTACTTTAAGGTTATATATGACAAGCCTCTCGTACTGGTGCTATATGTTGATGACCTCTTTCTAACAGGTGTAGACCCTCTCATTCACGAATGTAAGAGGGAGTTGGCTTTTGAGTTCGAGATGAAAGACCTAGGACTTATGCACTATTTCCTAGAACTAGAAGTCTGCCAGAAACTAGGGGAAATTTTCCTATCTCAAGGAAAATATGTGGTGAACATATTGGAGAGATTTGGAATGGTGGACTACAAGCCCGTAACCACCCCGATGGAGCTTGACTTCAAGAAGTTAAGTGGTAGTGCTGCTGGACCTATTTTACGAAATACCACTGAGTATCATCAACTCGTCGGAGCATTGATGTTCCTAGTGAACTCTCGTCCAGATATATGCTTTGCAGTCAACACGTTGAGTCAACACATGGTTGAACCTTACCACATACATTGGATTGGTGCCAATAATTTGCTGAGATATCTTTGTGGCACAATTACTATTGGGTTAAGATACACTGCCAGAAATGTGAGACTACTTGGATATACTGATGTTGATTGGGCAGGCAATGTGGTGGATCGTAAGAGAACTTTTAGGTGTTATTTCTCCTTGGGATCTACTTCGATATCCTAGATAAGCAGGAAGTAGAAGTATATGGATTTGAGCATCGCCGAGGCAGAGTACATTGCTGCTAGCATGGCCTCCTGTGAGGCAGTCTGGTTATGAAAGCTCTTCAGTGAGTTGTTTGGATTTACATTGGATACCACCGTGATCCTATGTGAGAACCAAAGTGGGATTCGTTTATTAGATAATCTCGTATTCCATGATCGCTCCAAGCATATCGATATCAGGTACCACTATATTTGTGACATGGTGTAGTGGGGAGCTATAAGGCTTCAACATATGGGTACACATGAACAGGTCGCCAACATTTTGACAAAGCCCCTAGGAAAGATCAAATTTCTGACTTTTCGAGAACGACTTGGAGTCATTCAGAGACCCTCTTTTGAGGTTCTAGTATGATGTACTGAGCTTTGGGAAATCCAGGGGGCGCGGGGTACTTCTTGGAGCAACATATGACCATAGGGTAACTCACCATCCCCTATTGGTGCACTTTGTACAGGGTAAAAGGTTCAACCTTCCCTTGACACCCCATGGCGACTATGGAACATGATGATTAGTTCTCCTGTGGGCTAGGATGATTCGTTCTCCATGGCGATTGTGGAATAGGATGATTCATTCTCCTATTCTAGGATGATTAGTTCTCGGTGGCATCCACTAGATAGGATGTTTCATTCTCCTGTTGATAGGATGACTAGTTCTCCTGTCGAGGCATCCTACCCATGCAGTCTAGGACTCATGGGAAGTACCTCTCATCTGATCAATGAGCAGTTAAATGAGGATAGGGACCATAGTAGTTCTATCGATGGACGCATCGTTGTATCTACCATACTCCCTATGCTAGGATGACCTCCGTTGATTTGGGATCAATGATACTGGTCTGGGACCAGTGAGAATGGTACACCCTCTGAAACTGACTTCGAGTTAGTAGAGGACCGGTTTGGGAATAGTGAAAGTGGTATACACTCTAGACTGACTTCGGGTCAGTGGAGGATGGTATGAGACATCCTCGATCACTTCTTCTTCTTCATAGTTTAAGCAGAGCAAAACATAACAAAGCAGAGCAGGGGTCAAGTTGTACAAGGCAGTGCATTTGATGGATGAATAGTAGTGACAGTCAGATGAATTGTCGATGGAGTTATCCCTAGTTGAGAGGGAGTGTTAAAATTGGCAACTAGGGCCAAACTCCATGTGGGTAACCTTATTCATGGATGATAATATCTTTCCTAGATTCCTCTCGTCGAGAGGTGTAGGATTGATATGAAGATCATCCGATTCCAATAAGTATTTATGGAGATATGAATTTATTTTGATTATTGACAAATTATCAAAGTCGGCCATCAAATTATGTAGGCTCAGATGCCCAATAGACACATCTATTCAAATTCAACATTTGGATATAAATACAGGATGACTCCTCATTTGGTCACTCACTTCTCATCATATCTCTCTCTCTCTCCTGCGTAGAAAAAGAGTCTCTTCTCTCTCCTACGTAGAAAGGATCTCTCTCACCCGAGCTGAAACAGGTCATTCGAAGTCTTGGACTAGTGCACAATGAAGTCTTGGCCTGATGCACAACAAATTCTTGGACTGGTGCATGACGAGGTCTTGTACTGATGCACGACGAAGTCTTGGACTGGTGCACGATGAAGTCTTGGACTGGTGCACGATGAACAACTCACTGGTGGAGAATTGACGAGTTCGATCTAGGGTTTCTTGTTGCTGATATAAATCAGATCTTTGTACTATTTCTCTCTGCTAAATTATTGAAGATAAAAGAAGATTTGATCAAAGGTTTTCCCCATATTGGGGTTTGTCCCTGGCTAGCTACCACATCTTGTGTCTCTTGTCTTGGCTTGTTTTCTGTTGATCATTTAAATGTTCTATCTGCACTTTACTTAATGTACATGTGATTGCTAATCTGTGGATAATAAAAGGAAAGATAAGTAAACTGCTCTAAGCATAGAACATACCACAACTTAACACAAAGTCCTCTTCTAGCTTCTTACACAATGTATTATTTTCTTCTAACTTAATTCTAGTTGAATCAACCTCAACTTATAATCTTTTACATTGTAGGTCTCTCTCCTTGAATTCATTGCTCATCACCTCTTCCAGTTTCCTTGCTTCTTCAAGTTGTTCCATCAAGCTGACAATTTCCTCCTTGTACTCATTCTCTCTGTCATCACATATCTGCACGCGTTTCTTCAGATCATTGTTTTCATTCTTCAATATTTCTATACTATCCAATGATAAGTCAAGACTACCTTGATTTTCATTTTCCTTTTCTTCAAGAGAGTCAAGTACATTCATATAGGTATAGGTTTCATTTAACTGAACTCTTTCCCTTTGACATGTTTTTTCCTCCTTCCTCTTTCTCTTTCCTTTCTCTACATTGTTGCTGCTAGCCTATTCATGCATGAGCTGCATTCTATCCCATATTTATTTTGTATAAGTTAGATCTATTATTGTATCAAGATCCTTATTATGAAGATTTTTATACATGACACATTTTTCCTTAGCATTCCACTATTGTTCTTGCAGAGAGGGAGATTTTTTACAATAACCTTTGCATACAAGCTTCATACACCAGGTCCATAAGCTATCAATTTAGTTTTAACCTTATCTCTCCACTCATGAAAGTTTATTTCACTCAACACGGGTACACTTTTATAGTCCATGACTTAACCAGATCCACCTTCAAGCTATTAGGCTTATACAGAAGGAACCTACTCTAATACCAATTGATGAAAACATGACTAAACTAAGAGGGAGGGGGTTGAATTAGTTTAGCATATTCATGCACATTAATATCCTTAACTGAAACATTGCATGAGGAGCTTAACAAATAATGACCAACATATTGAATATGAGAACAACAAGTAATAAGAAAACCAAACCATCACATGAATACATAATAACAACACATGTTGACTCTAGATATATGTGGAAACCCGTAAAAAGAGAAGACCACAATTTTATTATTCTTTTGATGCAAAAGAAGTCTCCTACTCCTTATTACATCCGATTTATTGTAGGCTCCAACGTAGAGGAGGCTACTACCTCTATTTTCTGCAAGCTAGAACACGCAAGGAAGCTCCAACTCCCATATGTTTTTTGTAGTCTACAACCCATAGGAGGCTCCTACCTCAAATAGATCCAACTGGATATTTATCAAGCCATAACTTGAAAGGAAACTACCATACCCTGATGCAAACAAGAAATAAAAATTTATTGGTTTACGTGGTCATAAATTTTGTATGTCTCCCTCTTCATTTCTGCATGTTCTTCCCCTCAACTATGCATCACATAAGCTCCATATGTGCTATGTAACTAATGCATAATATTTCTATGAGCTCTCTCACATTCTCCCATTCTCTAACATTTTTTTTATTTTCAAAATCACATATTTTATAGAAATTATTAGTTGGTTGTTTGTATCCCACATAGGAATATGAAGTGAATAGGCTTGATTGTTTGCCTTCCACTCATTCATTTCCAATCTCTTCAGATCTTGAATATTGGAACACAAAAATAAATAATCCACCCAATATTAATTTCAGCCACCTGTAATGATTAAATGCATCAAACTAATGCTAACATCAAATAACAATATTTATCATTAATGCATCACAACAATCTTTGCAACATTTTTTCCTTTGCCTTGAAGTCTTGCCTTTGCATCACAACAATTAAGTTTAATTAACAATTTCACATCACAAATTCTTCATTTAACAATTGTCCCTTGTTTTGTTTCTCATTTTCTTTTTGTTCATGTTCTGCTCCTTTGTTTGTCGTTCCTGTCCTACTCCTTTTCCATCAATGATAATATTGTAGGTTTTAACCCTCTACAGAAATTACCTGCATACAAATTCTAAAAATAGAAAATAAACAATGGCGAGAGCATAAAACATAAAACATATATAGACATAGATTTTTTGTGGATCCCAAAACCGAGACTACCAGATTGATTTTTCATTATATTCATTTCAATGTTACAATACACGCACACACCCACACACAGATATATATATATATATATATATATATATATATATATATATATATATATATATATATATATATATATATATATCTGTGTGTGTGTGTCAAAGCATCCATAAACCCAAATCCATTAACCCTGGATTAGAACATAATCGTAGTTCCCTTGACCGGATCTACAAATACCATGGGAAACAAACCATCATGCCCAAAACCATGTGCGAAAACCACACACAAAACCATAGGTAGGTCCACGCACCTAATATAGGGTCCAAAAAAGATTTTCCCGGGTCGTTGCCCTAGACTCCATAGAGGGGGGCTGCTACCCCTACTACACCTAGCACAATGAACAGTGGGGTCTTTCACCCCCTTTCTTGTGGGTCTAGCCATGGAAAGAATATAACACACACCCAACATTCTCCCACTTCTTGTTTTCTTTCCACAGGAGAGCTTAGTCATTGGTCCAACCTTGCAATGCCCATTGTTTCTCTACACCAAGATAAATTCTCAATGCTCACAAACGTTTTCAATGCATCTGCAATATTCTTCGAAGTGCCCACCTTTTCCAGCGACACCTTTTTTTCCTCAACCATATCCCTTACATACTGAGAACATCAATGTGCTTTGTCTTTGAATGATAAGTCAAGTTATTTGCCAAAAACAATTCACTCCGGCTATCACAATCTATTATTATAGCTCGCTGTACTAACCCCATACTTGAACAAAATCTCTGCAACCAAACCGCTTCCTTGTGTGCATGAGTGGCTGCCATGTATTCTTCCTATGTAGTTGAAAGTGCCACTACAGACTATCTCTTGCTCATCCAACTGATTGCACCTCCAAATAGGTTAAACACATACCCACTTGTAAATATTCTCTTATCCAGATCTCCAACCCCGTTTACATCAACAAAGCCATGAATTTCCAAAAATCTGTCCAATCCTGGTCTTCCTTGGTAACACAGGCCATAATCACTAGTGCCATGCAAATACCTGAAAAAACGCTTCACTTTTGTCTAATTCTCCTTCCATAGTTTTGACGTAAACCTGCTTAATACTCCCACTGCATGTGCAATGTGTGGTATAGTACAGACCATTGTATACATCAGGCTACCGGCTGCGCTTTCATATGGAACACAAGACATGTCCTCTTTCTCTTTTTGTGTCTTGGGACACTATTCAGCAAATAACTTTAGAGCAACAAGAATAAAAACCTTCACTAGTTTACTATCTTACATATTAAACCTTTACAATATTTCCTTGACATACTTCCTTTAGTCTATCCAAAGCTTCATGTTTTATTGATCTCGTTTAATTTCCATGCCCAAAATATTTTTTGCAACACCAAGATCTTTCACGTCAAAATTGGAGGACAATTGGGTCTTCAATTCCTAGATAATTTCTTTTTTATTTCCAATCACCAACATATCATCTACATACAAGACCAAATAAATAACATGGTCACCAATTAATTTAAAATACACACAATGATCTACTTTTCTTCTAGTAAAGACAAGTACTTGTAAATATGTATCAAATTTCTGATACCACATCCTTAGTGACCATTGTAACCAATATAAAGGATTTTTTAACCTACATACAGTTATTTCTTACCCTTCACTCCTTCAGGTTGCTTCATGTAGATCTCTTCTTCTAGATCCTCGTGAATAAATGTTGTCTTCACATCCACCTGTTCTACCTCAAAATCAAAAGAAACAACAACAAATAAAATTAATCTAATAGAAGCTACCTTCGCAACAAGAGAAAAAATATCACCAAAATCAATTCCCAGCTCCTTGAAATAACCTTTTGTTACCAACTGAGCTTTGTATTTCTCAACCTTGCCTTTTGCATTCACCTTTTTCGTAAACATCCATTTGATGCCAATGGGTTTCCTTCCAGCTGGAAACACTACTAGATCCCAAGCCTCATTTTTGTGCAAAGATGCCATTTCATCAACCATGGCCTCTTTCCATGGTTTTCCATCCTCTGAATCTACTGCTTCCCTGAAAGTTCTGGGATCATCATCAATAATAGATAAATAAAAATTTTAACAGAAAGTAGTTGGACTATACCTTTCTGGTTGCCTTCTTTCTTGAACTAATCTTTTCACAACTGGAGTTTGTGGCTCTTCATCTTCTGATTCCTCTTCTGTTGTAGAGTCTGATTCTTCCTCTTTTAGCTCAAAATCTATCTTCTCAGGTTTCTTTGGTAGGACTTCATGTTTAATAACATCTTTCACCTCTCTAAACACCACATTGTGGTTGTACACAACCTTCCTGGTCTCTGGGTTCGAAATCTTATAACCTTTTAAACCATCCTTATACCCAATAAAGATGTGCCTTTCAGATTTACTACCCAACTTGGTTCTTTTCTCCTTTGGAACATGTACATATCCATCACACCCAAATACCCTCAGATGTGAAAGACAGAGTTTCTTACCAGCCCATACCTCTTGTGGAGTCTTATCCTCCAACACTGATGAAGGTGATCTGTTGACAAGGTAACATGCAATCTCCATCACCTTTGCCCAGAATTCTTGTCCTAACCTCACACCACTGAGCATGCTTCTTTCCTTTTCCATCAACGTATTTTTCATTCATTCTACAAATCCATTTTTCTGAGGTGTTTATGGAGTAATCTTCTATCGTGCTATACCACACTTCTTACAACAATATTCAAATTCCTTCTTGCAAAACTCTCTGCTGTTATTTGTCCTTAGCACCTTTATCTTCTTCTCTATTTGGTTGTCCACTAGAGCCTTAAATTTTTTGAACATGTCAAAGACTTCAAATTTCTTCCTGTGGAAATATATCCATGTATTCCTTGAGAAGTCATATATAAATGATACATAGTACATAGACTTACCCAATGATGGAATCGACATAGGTCCAAACACATCACTGTGCACAAGCTCTAATTTTTTTTTCGCCATCTTAGTACCAAAGGAGAAACTCACCCGATTTTTCTTCCCATATACACAATTTTCATAGAAATCAAAATCGAGAGAGAAATTAGACATACATTCTACCATACCATTACCATGAAGTATTTGAAGGCCCTTCTATCCATAGACCACTAGATTTTATGCTCCATATTCAAGAACAATGAAACTATTGAACCCATCAATAATAGTGCTACCTTGAAGCTTGTATAGAGTTCCAGTCCGAACTCTCTACATTAAGACGAGTGCTCCCAAAAACATCTTGCATGTATATTTCTCAAGCATTATTGTTACAACTACATCATCCAGCTTGCTTATAGAAATCCAATTTCTGGCCAATGCTAGAATATGAAGAACACCTGGAAGTGTTCTAATCCTTCCACCTTGCAACTTCAACTTGAATTTTCCATGACTGACGATTCTAGCCTTCCTATGATCTCCTAAGAAGACATCACACCATCATATTTATCATACTCGCAGAACCCCTCCCTATGGGGAATGAAGTGAAATGTTGCACTTGAGTTAATCAAGCATTCCTCATGATCTACATGTGTACTTGAAGAAGAATCTAAGTACACATCCCCACCTTCATCTAAGGTGGTTTTCACCTCTGTAGAAGGAGCATCATTAGATACCTTTCCCTTCTCAGGAGCTTTATATCTAGAATCCTTTTTCAAAGTGCCCTTCCTTTCCACATTTTTAGCACACTTTTACAGGATTTCCTGGGGATTGAAATCTCCCTCTAGATTTAGATCTCCCACTCGAGGATTTATTTTTGCTTCTATTCTAGGATTGTCCTCATATAGAAAAGGAATCACCATTCTGGGCCTCCATATTTTTCCGTCTCATCTCCTCTGACAGTAAGGATGAGACTATTTCATCAAAACACAAGGCACTTGCATAACTACCTATTGCAACAACCAGAATATCCCACAAATCTGGTAGAGAACACAAGAAAATGATGCACTTATCTTCATATGAAATTTTAATTTCAAAAGATATAAATTGACTTACCATAGTATTAAAGGCTTTCAAATGCTCTATCACCGAGTCTCCATCCTTCATCCTCAGGTTATACAATTTTTTCCATAGGAATAATTTATTGACCAGAGACTTAGACTGGTACAAAGTCCCTAACTTGTCCCACAAAGCCTTCGCTAAAACTTCCTTTGATACATTCAACAATACTGAATCTAATATACACAATCATTTTCTTCCGAGCCAACTTCACCTAGTTTTCAACTAACATTGATGTTGGTTTAGTACTCGAATCTACTATGATCCACTGATATTTATCCACCAACAAATCCTCCATATTGATTTTCCACAAATCAAAAGTCTAACCATTAAATTTCTCGATCTCTATCTTTCCATTTCTCACCATCTTCTTTACCACAAGAATCAATCCCGTAGATCTCCCACTAAACAAGGTCTACCACAGGCCCGAGCGAAACCCTGCAGTAGCAAAGGCGTCCCCTTGAAGCGAAAACAACTCTGATACTAAATGTAGTTTTTAACCCCATACAAAAATTACCTGCATACGAATTCTAAAAATAGAAAATAAACAATGGTGAGAGAATAAAACATAAAACAAATATACATGGAGATTTTCACCTGGATCCCAAAACTGATACTACTAGATTGATTTTTCATTATATTCCTTTCAATGTCACAATATGTTGTCACTCGCTGCATTTTGGATTTCAATTGGTTAAGGTTGCCCGAGAGCATTGAAGTTAAAGCCATTTTTTAGGCCACAAAAGCCATCAGAGCTTAATCAGACCCTCCCCATTACCAAATGCTTAGAAACATATTTCCAATGGTATATGGAAGTCCAAAAATGGACTCCTGGAGTAGAAGATAAATCATTTTCAAGATTACCTTTGAAAAGCCCAGCCGATAGAGAAAAATGACTAACTGTAGAAGGTAAATCGCAATCAGCGGTCTGAGGTAGATTGCAATCGAAAATCAGGCTTACAGGCTGGTAAGGAGCACTGGTGGAAGTAGAGATAATGATCCGCCGATCACTGATATCACATATTGGCAATCGGTAGATCAAGGCTTAGTATTCATTGACGATCTATGGGGCTTTAAGTCCCAAAACTGTGCAGGGGGCTGATATTGCGATGCAGTGTTAAAGTTCCAGGGAAGGGCTGAAAAAGTTAGCAAAGGAAATGCTTGATAAAACCAAGGTGGGCAATCCCCTTTCTCTCTTCTCCATGTGGCATTGGCAATCGACAAATCAATGAGGTTTTAACCTACAAAGACTTGTAAACCGCCGATATTGGGATAAAGCAGTGCATCGTCGAGGGGTCGAGAAAACTAAATACAAAGGAAAGCACGAAAAAACAGGGCTCAGCGGACCCCTTTCTCTCTCCTCCAGTGGGCCACATGGCGGCCTTTGATTAGTCCACCGAGCTGACATGGCAACTAATGTTAGCGATGACGTGGAAAGTAGGGATGGTGACGTGGCAGTGGACATATGTCAAACAGGTTTGGCATTTTCAGGGGTCCAATGGGGCTATTTATAGGTGCCACATGGCACCACTCACAAGGTGACACATGGTAGTGATGATGTCAGCAACAACATCACCCATTACAATTGATGATCATGTAATGTAAAGCTTTCTCTTTCGCTAAATCTCCTTCTCGTATACGATTGCGATAAAAAAAAGGTCCCCTTGGATGCGATGTTCCATAGGCTATATTCCATAAATATCTCACATCCAGACTCTCGGCTCGCACTAAGGAAAAAGGTAAAGGGGTCTCCCTCTCCATGGTTGTGATTGTGATAACAAATAAATAAGGCCCTCGTGCAAGTGTTGAGAGCCTTAGTGCTCAGAGGGTTAAGCCCCTAGTTCTAGCCCCCGATCCTATGTAGAAAGTTACAAAAGGGGCTGAAAGCATAGGGGCTAAGGGGAAAATTAAAAGCACCACTTGTTTTGTCCATTTTTAAAGTTTAAAGGCCCGCGACTGAGAGATTTGGCTATCACATTTTAGCCAGGCACCGATAGTGTAGGAAAGAAGGAGAAAGGGCATGATGGGTTGGTAGTTAAGGCAGACAGTGACCAAGAATAGACCCAGAGAGGATTAACCATGAATTAACAGGAACACGTTAGGACCAAAGGCCAGAAAAGAAGAGTGGCATGAAGATATTTCTAGAATCCATCATTTCAGTTTCGAAGGATTAACTCTTTTTTGTTGTTTTGATCACTATATTTTTATTCTATTTTGTTTTCAAGAAAGGAATCTCCCTACTATAATAGTTAGAGGATTCATGCTGAGGCACCCATCCATATAGATAGGTGTAACTTCAACCTAAATGATATTTTCTATAACTGATTTTCTTGCCCTCCCTCTCATTATCAAGGGAAGGAAGAAACATTGAAGAAGGGTTATGAATTCTAGGAAAAAACTATATGTGCTCCTGAAGTTGTATGGATTGCAGATCTACATATTTCTTAATAGGAATGTGTTGTGGTCACCAACAACCCCCCTCCTTACTTGGTATTAGCAATAACACCAAGCAAATGGGGACCCTTAACAAAAAATCCAAAAAACATTTTATCAAAATTTTTGTATTTTAACTCCCTAAAGCTGTATTGCATCGTGAAGAGAGAGTGAAGCGTTTTCCTATGCGCAATAATAAGCTGCGAAGAAGCGACGCGAAATTCATCGCATCGCATATATTGAGAAGCGCTCTTAAAATGAAAAATTAAGGAATCTCCGACGGCCGATATGCGACGTCGCATATTGCAACATCGCATAAGCAGCACACAGTGATTGGATGATGAAGCGCGTTTTGCGATTCACGATCTGTGATCTCGCGATCTGCGATCTCGCGATCTGCGATCTTGCGATCTGCGATCAATTCGACCATCAATTCCTGCGATGACACATCTTGACATCACAATCTTCGATACTGCAATGCGAATCGCAGAAATCTCTCATCACAAAATTTCCTCGACATAGTGTTCAAGGAAAGCTGTCTGTAGACCAAAATTGGGTGCACGCCTTAAGAGAAATTAATTATTGTACGCCAAAGTATCCAAGAAGGATTGTGTTGTGTTTTTCGAAGAGTCAAGTCATTATGAGTGTCATGATTATGCATTCATTAGAACTTAAAGCTTTCATGTCAATCTTTTCGTCATTACTCTTTTCCTTTGCGTAAACTGTAAGGAAGCAACTAATATAAATCAATATGCAGGAAACATCTAAGGAAAAGGGGAAAGCATCAATACTCGAAGAACAGAGAAGAGATGCCTTCGCAAACGGATGCCGCATGCAGTAGGACCGCGGATTCCAGAGTATCACTCAATAGATACTGATGGAAATAGACTATCCAAGACTCAGAGTCAAAGGCACACAAAAGCAGCATGTTTACAAAAGATCCTGAAGCTCAGACTGGGTAAAGCAAAAAGAAAAATGCTAAAGAGGGAAGACGCTCCAGAAAAGCCTGGAACAAAGAACAGAAGCAATTTTTAATACGGAAAATTGTTCAGAGAGCAAAGTCCCTAACTTATTCAGTCATTCGCACGGCTGGAAACCGAAATAGCAACAACACAATCAGTTTGAAAGAAATTTGGGTTATACCAAGTATACACACAGCGAGTACACCAAGCCAGAGGAAGATTTTCGAAAATATCTTCTAGTTTGTCAGAAAGCGGTGACATCTCTTGTTATTTCTATTTTCATCGCTCGAACGAAAGGAGAAGACAACCAGCCAACTCTTCCCAGGCGAATGTTGCATTGCTTACAGCACTAAGGAGCAAATACAGAAACGGTTAGAAATTAGATTCAATTTTTAGAAATAAATTTGCTTTAGTAGAAGGGAGGTCATTTGAATCCGTGTCCTAAATTTATGTAATTAAGATTAATTAGTTAGTAGTATTTAAACCCTTCTCAGGCATTTGGAGAAGGGTCCGGAAATTTGTCAAAAAACTTGTCCTCAGAACATGCACTTTTGCACCCTCGGAGGGGGTTTTTGATGAATGGATGGATCGAGATTTATCATTGTTTGCATTTAATGTCTGCTACTGATGTTGCACTTTTGTACTCTTAGTAGATGTTAGAACAAGTAGAGATAAATCGTTATTTCTTGAAGCTTATGAGTGAAATCAGTCATAAATGGTACTTTTATCTCTTGACCAATTTCTACTTATATTCTTAGAGTGATATGCAGTTTTAGTTGTTTATATGTTAATGTATGGATGTGTGGGTTACCATTTGGCACTTCTGTACGGTGGAGTCATTTATTTGTGCTTGACATATGAATAACTTATTATGCGATATGCTGTTCACAACTGTTTTGCCTAACTTTTTATGCAGAGTGGTTTATCTTAATTGATTTCTATTCTTATGATAGCTGAATGATCTTTATTACCAGTTATTGTTCGAAATCTTTTTAGATCACATAATAGAAGAAATACACCCCGGGTTAGCATAGATTAGATGTGTTGTTTCTTATTAGATTACAATAGCATAGACTTAGTTTAGAAGTTTGAATTAAATTAGCTTAAAATACCCCTAGATCAGCATCATCCAACTCTACACACACACACACACCCCTTATATTGGGAAACTGGTCCCATTATCCCCAGTCGGACCCGCTATACCAAACGGATAAGGAGCTGCCAACCAAGGTCTGGACCGGGTGGGTATCCCCCTTGTTGTCGACCCAATTTTCAGGGCTTCAACATATTTGGCACTAGAAGGAGGGCCCGAACTATGAATGGCACCTAAATCAAAATCTAAATACCATTCTGAGAGTAAATCGCCCTCATCAACTCCCCCGACTTCCCCAGTATGTTTAAATCCAGAGTCAGAAGTTGCTCGAGTATCAACCGCTGCTACATACCCTAATATTTCAGACCAATTTATCATTGAACCCCCTGAAATTCAAACTTTGAGTCGTAAACTCCAGGGATTCTCTATTTTTACTTAGAGGTCTGATAAATCTCAAAGCAGCGTGACTTCGCAGTACAATCCTGCTCATCCCCTGACCAGATTAAAGAGCGAAAAATTTGGCATCCAGCCAACTGAATTCCCTCTCCCCACCAGGAAAAGAGCAAGGAAAACACCACCAGAGTCTGACAGTGAGACTCTTTCATCCACGTCGTCCATTTCAACTCCATCACCGCGAAGTCAACCACCCAAGTCTTCATTCCAAACCACTCATCCATCTTCCATAGCCCCTCCTCTTCAATCATCAAAGATCATAATATCTTCATCTTCCCAACATCAGGGATCATCCTCTGCACTTTCATTCACTAGCAGCTCAACGATGGCCCAGTCTCCATGGAACAATCCTGGGGCGGTTTTAATGCCTCCACCCTTGAGCCCTATACCGGCCTATCCTGAGAAATGGCTACCCAAATTCAATCTAGAAACAGGCATGCTAGCTGAAAGCATATCAATAATTTCATGCTTTCTGTTAATCTCAACGGAGTTACCAACGAGGATGCTGTCGTCTGGCTTTTTCCCTACACAATGCAAGGAACAGCTGGGTCATGGTACTTTTCATTACCTTCCGGGTCTATCACAAGTTGGGACATTTTTCAAAGTCAATTCCTTACCAAGTTTGGGGATGACAGATCAACGGCGACGTTGATCAATGACCTATCCAATCTTAAAGCCGAGGCTAGAGAACCCATCAAAGATTTTAATTTACGGTTCAATAAAATCCTCAAAAAAATTCCCGCTGCTTCCCAGCCCAGCGAAGAAGTGAGATGTGAATGGTATATTACAGCCTTACCATCAAACTTGGTAATCTTCGTCGATAGGGCAAATAAGACAACCTTAGTTGAAAACTTGACAGAGGCGATAGAAATGGAGAAACACGTAGTAGCCCTGGAAAAAAGATCTGCGATAGAGGAACACAAATCTAAGAAAGTTTCCTACAAGGAAGACCCCAAGAAGAAACAAACGAAAGATCCTTTCGATTTGGAAGGATTACAAAAAGTGTTAAAAACCATGTCCAATGAGATGATTGACATAAAAAAACAAGTAGCAGAAACTTCTTCAAAAAAGCCCTACATAGCTTTTAAAATAAATCCTCCAATGGATGTGAAACCACCCAACACTATCTCAAATGTCGAAGCCAAAGAAGAGGAAGAAGAAGAGAATACCACTGAAGGGCAGACCGATGATGAAGAAGTTGTGGAACTACAAGGAATGTGGGATTTCATCCTCCCACAAGAAGAAGATCAAGAAGCATTTCTGGTTAGCACACGAAGCAAAAACCAACTTGATCCTCCCCAAACTACCCCTAAGCAGAAGGGCGCAAGCCCTGCAGCAAAAGATAAAGTCGCAACAAAGAAAACAACCGCTAAAGCGACTCAATATAGCCCAGTCCAATCAGATCAAACACCTCCATCAAGAACACTCATTGTGTCGGATGAAATGGAGTACAACATTATCGATGAAATGAAAAAGACTAGGGCTAATATCACTCTTTACGAGTTGAGCAAATTGAAACATCAACAGAAGATAATGATCAAAGAATTACATGTCGTGCCTACTACATCCTTACCTACATCTGTATCTTCCCACAACATGGGAAGACCTACAACCAACACGATCAATAAGATTGACCCAAATGACATCGCCTTGATTGGAGGAAGATCAAGGTCTCACACTCCCCCTTTTCTTCTCACTTATGAAATTTTCAATAAAAACGTGCACAATTGTTTGGTAGATTCTGGTGCTTCAACGAATATTTTACCCAGATCAATATGTGCCAAGTTGAATGTTCAACCACAAAAATCCGCGGTGTGCATAGTTCAGCTTGATCGATCTCAAGTCGAAGTAATTGGTGAACTTAATCAAGTGACCATAAGATTGTCGTCTAACCCGAAGGTATGTCAGGTTATTGACATTCTGGTAGCTGATATCTCAGAATTTTATGGTTTAATTCTTAGCAGGGATTGGTCTAAAAAACTCCATGGATACTTCTCAACCGACTGGTCGCACATGTGGTTACCCTACAATGGTAAACCGAATCAAATAAAGGTTGAACGAGAGTTACACCAGAAGTACATAGTGACGGAATTGGAGGGAGAAAATGAAGCAACAGCATACAACAGCAGTATCATAGGCAATTACTCGGTAGATTCTTTCCTCGGCAATTTCAATGCTCATATTTCACCTTACTTAGAAAATTCAGTTTTGTCCCAAGTCGAAAATTTTTCCCAAACTGATAATTCAAAGTGTGTTAATTTTTTAGATAACCCTGTAAATACATATTTGTTTTGGAAATTATATTTTGATGGCTCTAAATCTAATGAGGGAGCAGGAGCAGGATGCATTCTGATTAGCCCAGATGGAAATAAGACCATGCTTACGTGCAGACTTGAATTCGATTGCACAAACAATACAGCGGAATACGAGGCCTTGGTGCAAGGCCTATACAAAGCAATCGGGTTGAATGCTAAGTACCTGCAAGTTTTCGGAGACTCTGAGATCGTCATCAAACAGGTACGTAACACCATACATTGCCTATCAGGTCATTTAAAACACTATCAATCTTTAGTACAAGATCTGACTGCACATTTCATAGCATTCAATATTTCGTCAATCCCAAGACTTCAAAATGCGAGCGCAAACCTGTTAGCTAACGTAGCCTCCAGACTTATTCCCTCCGAAGATTTTAGTCCAGATAGATTCTCAATAGAATTAATCTTTAGACCATCCATCCCTGACAACATTACAAATTGGAGAGTATTCAATGACGATCCTGACATTGTAAATTTCCTCACTTCTGAAGGATCCTACTCAAATCAAATAATTGACGAAGACCATCATGATCACCAATTACAACAAAATAGCACTGATAATGTTATACCTAAATCGGTGGTTAAGTTAGAAGACTGATATGATTTGAAAATTCGGTTTAAAAGGTCTGCCAATTCTAAACTCTACAGTTCGACTCTAAACTACGAATTAGTAAACCTAGGAACCGATGAGAAACCAAAAAACGTTAATCTAGGCCATGGCCTAGCCCCTGAAGAAAAATTAGCGTATATCCGTCTTTTGAGGCAATACAAAAAAGTTTTTGCCTAGAATTACGATGAGCTGAAGACATACGACACTTCTATCATTCAACACACTATCCCTATGATTGACAATGAAAACCCTTTCCAACAGAAACTCAGAAAAATCCACCCCAATTTAGAAAATCAGATAAAAACTGAGCTAAATAAGTTGTTGAGAGCCAGAATAATTTTCCCCATCAGACATTCCAAATGGGTATCCAATATGGTACCCGTTAGAAAGAAAAATGGAGATATTAGGATCTGTATCGATTTCCGAAATCTCAACAAAGCCTGTCAAAAAGACAATTTTCCCCTCCCACCTATGGAGCAGATATTACAAGCAGTGGCAGGCTCAGAATTAATGTCTTTTTTGGATGGATTTTCAGGATACAATCAAGTGCTGGTACATCCCGATGATCAGTTAAAAACCACATTCCGAACTAAATGGGGCACATACGCATATCGGAAGATGCCATTTGGTCTGATCAATGCCGGCGCTACCTTTTAGAGAGCCATGGACATCGCATTTAAAGGTTTAGTCAATAAATCTGTAGCGATTTACCTGGATGATATAATCAACGCTTATATCCTTGGATGAAGGAACCAACGCATGTTTTTGTGTGTATATTTGTATTTACTATGTGTAGAAGATGCATATGATGCCTTCGGTTTCTTGAGGATCATATGAGATACATAGAATTTAGATGTGCCCAGGCACTGGTCTTGTAAGAAATCCAAGGTTTTCTTTGGGAGAGACAAAATCTTTTGCCGCCATTGTTGGGGAGCTTATTGAAGGATTTTTCCCTCGGGATACGACAAATTGAACATCCTTCATGTAGGTGAGCGAAGTCTATTCTAATTTCATTCATATCACCTTGAGACTCCACACACCCCTAATTATTATTCATAACCATGGATTTTAAAAGGCCTCATACTCGCTTAGGTACATACCTAAAGAAAGCCCCATTTGTATATGATCCAGAAAAGTTAATTTCCAAGAAATTCAGGAAAGAGAAAACTCCCCCTTCTTATACTACCATCTCATCAGCCTTTTCCACCTTCGCCTCCAATTCTTAGCCCATTGTTACTCACTAATCAAGACTTACTCGTAAGGACCTGACATACCTTGCTTCTCCCCCAATCACTATGGTCTTGACCCCAGGTCCTCAAGAAAATTTGAATCCCCCTCCACCAATCCAAATGGCTCTCCTAGGCTTTTTTCTAAATAAGTGTGCACCTCTTAATTTACCTCAACCTCTGAGTGCAATGCCCCAGAACCACCTAAAGAATCTACCTAGGTTCAATGGGGAAGATGATAACACGACAAAGAGTCACATTGAAGCCTTCAGTTCTTTTTCTCACATCCTAGATGTGGATCAGTTGGATGTGGTCATGAGAATTTTTGTACAAAGTCTCGAGGGAGACGCCAGAAAATGGTTCAAAGATCTACCCAATGCCTCCATCACTACCTGGGAAGAATTGGAAAATGCTTTCACCTAGAAATGGAAAGAAAAGAGGTATCATGAGTACCTCCTCACTGAGTTTAATTCCCTAAGAAAAAATATGAAAGAGGATAATTCAGAATTTATCAAAAGATTCAATAAGTAGTAGAATAGCCTGCCTACTGACATAAAACCTCCTCCAACTGCGGCTCGTGTGGTTTTCATGGGATATTTTGAGTCCAATGTTGGTTTTTACCTAAGAGAAATAAACTCTCTCACTCTAGAGAAACTTCAGACTGATGCTCTTGAAGTGGAAGCCAATATGGTCTCGACAGGCAAATCAAGGGTAAAGAAAGAAACTACTAAACCCAAAAGATGGAAAAAGGAGGCATCCTCCCCTGGTCAAGATAAAGAATCATCAGACCCAAAGTGGGATGAGCTGGAGAAACTCGTCAAGAGTTTAAAACAAAAGGTTGTTAAGCTTGTAATTGAGAACAAGAACCTTTCCAAATAGAATGCTTAAGCCAACAATTAGGGCTATAACCCTAAATGTAGAAGGCCTCCACTACAGATACTTCCAAGGGAAAGAAAGGAATAACTTTATTAGATCCATCATCCTTTAGACTTAGAAGATGGTCATGTTATAGACATTTTTGGGCACTGCAACCCCAAGCATAAATGTCCATAAACCAAGGGCTCCTAAGTCCCTAAAGGTGTTGTTCCAACCCCTAAAAGAACAAGGTCAACTGATTACAACATCTCCCAGAAGTTCTCCATGAAAAACTACTCAGAACTGGTCAAAACTGGACCATTTCACCTGCTCCATAGGCAAAGTGCGTTGCATCCCACCTAAATACACACAGTAGGTGCGATGCATGTCAAAAAACCCTTCTATGGGGTGCGATGGGCGAGAAGGGACAAATGGCAGGGTCAATCCGCAAGGTGGAGGAGCATGGAATCTTCCAGAAACCTCTCCTGTGACACTTTCCTCTATGAATTCAACCAAGTATGAGTAAGAGATCATCAATCTCCAAGTGGAATCAAGAACTATCAGAGAGAAGACACTAATAAAATCTCAAAATCTGACTCACCTCCCTTGCAGACCTCTATATATGGATCCCTCATCCTAGAGATCCAGAGGCAGGAATTTTGTATCTTGTAAGGAAGTGTTGTTGGTTTCTTGGTGCAATATCATAGTGTTGGGTGATCTAAGCTTTTATGAGGTGAAGAAGGGCTTTCTTGCTGAGAGGATGATGCTGGGTCAGAACAATCGGTTGTAATCCTCTTTGCTCTTTCTTGATTATCAATAAAGCTATTCAAGTTTTCCTCCACATTCTTGTATGATTGATGATTTATGCATTTGTGTGGTCAATGTACATCTGATCCTATGTTGTTTATGATAATAGATCTATGTTCTTGGATAGTGTTATGTTGCTTTGATTCTATAGGTACTCTTTGAAGTTGGGTAGACAAGGAAGTGAGTGGCAAAGACCTACCAGAAGAGAAAGGAATCGAGCAAGAAACCAAGCGCAAGACAGAGGTTGGTCTCCTTATTCTTCTCTTATCTATTTCTCATAAAGGAAAACGAAAGTAGTTTTTAGTGTGTTTGTTTCTAAGGTAGCTACTAGCCTTAGTGGGATTAGCAGCACTGCATAGACACTATTCCTGATAACAAAATGGCGACTCCACTGTGGAGTGAATAGATTGTTTGTTTATCTACATTTGTTTACTTCATAAACTTATAGACGGAGCCTGAAGTCAAGCCAGCTAGCCTTCGAACTGCATTTGATATGCAAGTGCAAAGTAGATCAATGCTGCTTCAGTCAATCTCCAAGTTTTGTTTATGAATTAAACAATTGATTTACAAGCTCTCTAATTGCCCTTGTGGTGGCTCTAGTAACCTCCTTAGATCTACCCCTGTGATTGATTTACTGATTACCACTTGCTCAGCCTAAATCCCTGAACTAAACTGCAAACTATGACCCGGAACCCAATCAAAGTCTCGTCCCTGGGCAACGCACTATCTGTTATGTGAACTTCAAATGCATCGCACTTGCCGAGTGTAGTAGGTGCGTTGCATTTCAGTTTCACTGTGTTACAGGTGCACTGATCAGACAAGACCTTGTTCCTAAATTTTGGTTTCTGTGTTCACTCTTTTCAACTCTATTCAGGAGTTTTTCTACCTATAGTCAGTACACCGATGTTTGAAACCCCTTTCCTTGCTGATATTCCGCCTCCATTGTGCAAAGAACTGTAAATGTTTTTATGTATTTTTGAGTCATTTTCAGTTCTCCTTTACAAAGAGGTAGCGTAATTGTATTGTCGTTTCTTGATTTGAAAGTGTCGCAAGTGTCGTTTTCAGTCATAGAAGAGAATCTGATTGTTCTTGATAGTCGATTACACTGTTACTCTTGTATTTGATCTGAATTAGTAGTTTTTCTAGTGTCGAAAGTAATTTTTCAATTCCAAATAGAAAAGTGTTGTCATTGTCCTCATTTTGTTTTGAAAAGAAACTTCTTAGTAATTGTCGCTTTGAAAAATAATTCAGATTTGCGCTTAGCTTTCTTTTTATCATTCACACATTAAGAAGGCTGAAAACAAATACATGCAGGTGCATTTGCATTTAGACTTTTTTTTGGTTTGATTTAGGACAGTGCATATAGTGTGTGCTCTCTGCTCTCTGTTGAAAGAACGCCATCTCTCTTTCCTTAGTAGCTAGAATTTTCATTGCAAAAAGAAGATTAAATGACTGTTTATCATCTTAGATTGCATTTTAGGAATTGTACATCTACATCACACGGTGAACCTGAAAGGAAAATTTCTTAAGCAAGATCCACCATAAAATAAATTTAATGAATCTAAAAACGCTTTCGAACCTAACACACAACATCTAGAAGTCTATGCTAGAGATGTATTCCGGCGTCGTAAAGCGTGGTAACTGTTGTTTTCACTGTTGGTTGGGTGATTCCTCCACTTTGAGACGATAAGTGCCAGTACGGACTTGTGCTCCCATGTACCGTCGAGTATATTTTGGGAGACCACAATAGGCTTTATCCTTTATCCATAGGAAGCCGTGTCTGTTGCCCTATCGATCGCAATGCACTGAACACAACATTCGGGAAGATTGACTACCGTACTGTAAAAAGTATTCTGTAGTTTTGCGATTGGTTTGGTAATCCCTCTGTCTAGATTTTCAGATCAGTCCCTTTCATTCCTTTTCAGACTCCTTAACTGAAAAGGTCCATCTGAGCACTTGTCACTTTAGGCTCATTAAAAATCGAAGGCGACTAGAGTCATCTTTTGTTTTTTCTCGACTCTTATAAATTGAAAAAACAAGTTGTGTCAAAGTGTCTAAAAATTTATTTTAAACGGAATAATCATCACCTTTCCTACGTTGATCTTAAGTTGATAAAAATGGAGCCCACCAACCAAGGAGTTCCCCTTGGAGGAAATCCTAGTCCCTTCTCCTCTTGGGAGATGTTGGTGCACCCCATATGGCCACATTGTCTCTTCCAGGATTGACAATCGGCTTGCCCGTATGGCTCTTCTCAACTTCTGTCGTTCAGAACACTGTGATTCCTGAACAATCAAGTCAGCAACTAAATGATATTAGAGTTACCCCCCAACCCTCTACTTTGTCCAATTCTTCCTCTCCTCCTTCCTCTTCGCTTGATGAAGCTGGTAAAGCCCAAAATCAAGTAACTGAGAAGAAGAAGAAGGAGCCAAAGGCGAAAAGGGGCAACCAAGCATCATCTAGTGAAAATCCTCACACTACACCGACCAGGCCTAAATCGCCATGTGTCATTTGCAAAGGAGACCACTATCATCGAGATTGTCCTTCCATCCCTCAGATCTTAAGGGACTGGTCTCCTCATTTGCACAATCCGGTGTCGTCAACCTCTGATGATCATGTTGAAAGTACACCATCAACTAGTGAAAGTGAAGCCCCTGGACAAAAAGGAAAATATAAATTTCCTTGTAAATTGTGTGAAGGTGATCACGCCATCCACCGTTGTCCCTTCTTAGACGAAGCTAAAAGAGTTTTGGACGACCGTCCGGTTTCACTGTTACGGCTTCCTCCTAGATACAAGAAACTCTTGCCGAGTCCGTCACTAGTTGAAAATCCGGTTGACATGCCGTTGTGGTCGGCCGAAGCATATATCATTGAAGATAAACCATCTGAATCCATACCAGACGAAAGTCAAAAGGTCGAGGCGGCAGTTGACCCGGTCTTGCCTTCAGAGGATCCATCTTCAGATGATACAATCGCCGAAGAGAACTAGAACGACACCGTTCAAATTCTCTTCGTGAGCACAGACTCCGACGAACATGGGGGAAATCTACCCGTTCCTTTACCACTGGAAGGAAGTTCTTCAGAGTCATATCTGGCCGTCTATTCGGTCCCACCTCCAAGCAACCTAGTTGTTTCCTTCGACTGGAATCTACTAGGCAGACCCCGTTTACCGGCTAGTGTACCATTTCAAATCGTTATTCAAATATATAGAATGGTCATGGCCGGTACCATCATAGATGAAGGGGCTTCTGTGAGTATCCTTTCCTCAACTGCTTGGAAAGCGCTTGGTTTTCCATCACTTTTGCCTGAAATGAGAAATCTAACAGGCTTTGAAAAAGGAACCAGTCGACCGTTAGGGATCCTTCCCAATGTGCCGATAACATTGAGAGGGAAAACCATTCACATGAACGTAATGGTAGTCCAAGGACCCGTGGATTATAATCTACTCCTTGGATGAGACTATATTTATTGCATGGGAGCCATTGTCTCCTCACTCTTTAGAGTAATGTGTTTTCCGCACGAAGGAAGAGTGGTCAAGCTCGTAGACCAGCTTTCATTCCCCGGTTCACGCATAGCAAATAGTCATATAACATCCCTGAATGGTCTTTTCATGCAAGGAATGTCTCATCAATCCCCAGTCCGTCCACCTAATGAGCACGAGTGATTCGGGGGACATGACTGAAACCCAGGGGGCATGCACCCTCGTCTGCTTCGGCAGGAAAACTTCAGGTATAGGGTAGGTTTCCGTGAAGGATATATGAATAGTCTGACACACCCGTCCGTTTAGGAAAATGGGATTGGGCTAGAATAAGATCCCCTCATCAAAGTTATGTGAGTGGAGGCGTCTGCGCCACTCACGTTTGTCTATTTCGGTAGACATCGCCGAAAAGTGTTTCGTTTGTGGCACAAATAGAACAATCCTTGGTAACCTAAAAGAGGTAGGCCTTTCTTGATAAAACAAATGTTTTGTCTGCAAATTGAGGGGTAACCTCAAAACTCTATTTCACTATACCTGGGGGCATGCAAACCTTTTGGCATGCAAGTAAAGAGCGACCATTTATTTTTTAAATTTATAGGCCCTCTAACCCTCTAAACTCATAGGATTGGTCGTTTCCTAACTTGCATAAAGAAAGGATGTGGGGAAAAGATTTGAAAAAATGCCATTTTTAGATGAGACATTCTTATTATACGACTGGATCGAGTAGTTTTAACGTGGAATTCAAGCTCGTTAAAAGATAAACATAAGCAATGAGCAAGTGTTTCCCCCAACGTTTAAGCTCATTAAAAAATGAACCAATTTATGGTAAATAACCATCGTGAATGTATTACCTCAGCCTCTGAAGCCTTGGTCGTGTTCTCATCATCACCTCCACTTTGTATTGGCCGATCATTCACCTCCACTTGATTGTTTACCCCTTTTTGAGGAACAACTGTGAAGAGTGATCTTGTTAGCCATCCTTGTGACGTTGTCGTGATTGGAAAATTCCAAACCTTACCTGGAATCAACTGCTACCTGAATCTATCACTCGTTCCTCAAAAAACGAGTCTCCTTTAAGCTCTTTTCAACTGACTCGTAAAATATGAAAATATTGCTGAGCCATTGGCCTCTCCAGCTCGTTAAAGTGACCGGAAGTACTATCCCTCCTTTAGATTTTAATCTTTTTGGATTTGAGGGATTATTACACAAAAAGATCGAGCGCTTGTTCTGTTCGGCTCGTTAAAATAACCGAAAATTCATCCCTTTTTTATTATTTTATACTTTTTCGGACTTAAGGGATTAGATGATGAAAAAGGATTTTTGGAGTTTCCTTTATGTCCTTTTCAGACTATTAGGCCCCTATACTACTAGTGTAACCACTTATTGTTATTAGTACAACCCACTTATTATATTGATGTACCCATGTAGTGCCCATATTGTTACTAATGTGCCCCATAGAAGCCCACTATTGTTATTATTGTTCCCTTATATTATTATTGTTATGTCGGCTCTGGTTATGTTATGACCCCTTAGACTCCTATATATAGAAAGGAGGTCTTTTCATTTGTATCATCCAAGAATTGTTCATTTATGTAATGTAAAGGAGGTTTCCCCCTCGAAGAGGCTGAATTCTAAGGCGTTGATCTATCTTTTCTATCTTTTCTTGAGCTGGTTTCATAACATTTGGTATCAGAGCTTTGGATTCTAGGGTTTCGCTGCTCCAAACAGGTCATCGTGGCATTTTCACTATAACTTTTTTTCTATGACATTTCAGAATTCGCAAAAACAACCCATTTGAGAAGAAATCGCGCTGAACCGTGGGTCCGAATTTCATAGATTGTTGCACGATATTTGCGGAGATATGATCCGAGGAAGTTGGTCTTTTTGCAGACTCCTGAATTACATTCAAAACAGGTGACCTGGGTAAAATAATCATAACTTTCTCTCTGAGCATTGGATTCAAATTTCGTAAGAAGGTACAGAAAGAGGACGGACTGTAGTTGTTTTTATGCATTTTTCAGATCCATAGGTCGAAAAATTGACACGTGGCACTTCATACAAGTTCGCTCTTGTGGAAAGATCTATAATCAGGTCATCTTGGGAGATTGTGCATAACTCTTTTTTGGGGAATCCAATTTGGATCAGACTGGTGGCATTGGAAAGAGGACACAGAGGGCTACTACAGGTAGCAATTTCAGAACTTAAATATCTACAAGTACAGAGTTACAATCGTTTCAAGTTTGAGGTCCTAAAATCAAGAAAAAGCAAGATGGGGAAGTTTGATGGCAAGGATGCGGTAAATTGGATTCTTCAGATGGAGCAATATTTTGATCTACATGGTGTAACACTGTTACAAAAGGTATGTATTGCATCTTCATATTTAGAACCAGATCAATTTTTATGGTATAAAGGGCTTTGTTCTCGTAAAAAACTTGTTACGTGGTCAATTCTCACAGAGGAAATGATAGCACATTATGAGGATACAAAGAGCAGCACCTTCTTTAGAGCAACACCACAACAATTGGAAAGAGTAAAAGGGCTTTGTGACATATTTGAAAGTAAAATTATGGCAACAAGGAAGTCTACCCCTCACAACTATAAAGATGGATGTGTTGTTCCTCCTAGCCTTCCACAACCTACAAGGGTTACACCACAACAATTGGAAGAAAAAAGAGAAAAAGGGCTTTGTTACAATTGTGATAGCAAATGCACTAAAGGTCATAAGTGTGCTGAGAAGAAATTGTTTTACATAGAGTATGAAGAGGAGGAAGAAAAGGATCAAGAAACATCAAAAGAAGATGATATATGCCAGGACCCAACCCCAGAGAAAGAAGAAATGAATCAGAACATATCTTGTAAACTATTGGCAAGAATGACCACTCCTCAAACTCTCAAGATAGAAGGAAATATCAAGAAGAAAAAGGTGCAAGAAGTGAAAGATCACATCAAGAAAGAAGAAATGAATCCAACCATATCTTGTAATTCACTGGTTGGAATTACCACTCCTCAAACTAGCGAGACAGAAGGACATATCAAGAAGAAAAATGTTCAAGAAGTGAAAGATCACATCGGGCGTCAAGAAATGAATCTGACCATATCTTGTAAAGGATTGGAAGAAATTACCACTCCTCAAAATCTAAAGATAGAAGGACATATCAAGAAGAAAAAGGTTCAAGCAGTGAAAGATCACATCGAGCATCAACAACAAGTTCTCCAACTTTTAAAGGATAGCGCCACTTCGGTGCAAAATCAAATGAAACAACAGGTAGATCAACATCATAGTGAAAAATGTTTTCATGTAGGTGATTGGGTATTTTTACTGCTACATCTAAAGCAATCTATTTATGAGAAGGAAACGTTGGCAATACTACATGCACTTAAAAAATGGCGACCTTACCGAATGGGAAGACTCTTCAAGGATGAGGATGTGGAAGCATTGTTTTGTGCTACTTCTATTATCCAACCAGATTGGATAAACGAAGCAAGAGATGAATGGAAGAAGGACAAAGAATTATGGCCACTTATTTAAAACTTGCAAAAGATCCCAATTCAAACAATATTGCGAGATATTGAAAAGGAAGGAAAAATCATATTGGAACCTGGAGCAGTCACAGAAACAAGAACCCGACAGCTACAAAATCGATCAATTTCAGAGTATCTCATCAAGTGGAAGAACTTACCCGCTGAAGATTCCACATGGGAGGACAAGAATTTTATACAGAAGCATCAAGAACTACTCAAGCGTTGAGGACAACGCTTTTTGAAGGAGAGGGGCATGTTAGGCCCCTATACTACTAGTGTAACCCCTTATTGTTATTAGTACAACCCACTTATTATATTGATGTACCCATGTAGTGCCCATATTGTTACTAATGTGCCCCATAGAAGCCCACTATTGTTATTATTGTGCCCTTATATTATTATTGTTATGTCGGCTCTGGTTATGTTATGACCCCTTAGACTCCTATATATAGAAAGGAGGTCTTTCCATTTGTATCATCCAATAATTGTTCATTTATGTAATGTAAAGGAGGTTGCCCCCTCGAAGAGGCTGAATTCTAAGGCGTTGATCTATCTTTTCTATCTTTTCTTGAGCTGGTTTCATAACACAGGCACTCTAAAATTGAAAAGGACCGAGTTATCTTTGTCATTAAACTTGTTAAAACCTAATAGCGACAAACTTTTCCATAACAGACAAGAACGAGTTTCACTATCGCTAGGCTCGTTAAAACATAGTGATGGGTTTGCCCGAAGGGCAAATTATAGAACAAGCATATGTTATCCTCCTCAAGCTTGAAAAAAATAAAGAGGTACTGGTCAACAATGACTGGGGAAAAATTGGGAAGAAAACTTGAAGAAACTTTGTTGGTAGCAAGTCGCTCTTGAACATGACACTTTCACTCCGCATCCGAGTCGAGTTGGGTTGTTCCATTCACTGGTCACATCACCATGGTTCCATCACACCATGCAAATTTGGGGTTAATGCTACCAATCCATCATGTCAGTGTCGCCGATATGTTCAAGAGAAGTCGCTCAGAGAATTCACCTGTGTCTCACCTGCTGCAATACATTTAAACTCCATTCTTTCATGACCGCCATCATGAACCTTATATCACCAGATCGTTTTCACCTCCATTAAAATCATTTGCTCCGTTCTGTGTCATTGATGTGGGATTCACTAAGGCCCTCCTATGATGGATCGCTTCTTGTCGACATCAGCTCATTATCCAAGAAGTCGATCTAGGAACAACCCTTTAAGTACTTTGAAGCTTGCATGCCTCAATGGCAAGTTTCTCACTTCCGGCGACAGGTTTACATCAATGTCCTTCGACCGAAATATTTTGTGTGGTGTTTGACGCCAAGTCCCTTATTCACACCACCTGAATTGTACTGTAGTACCTTGAGGCTCATCATCATTATCGGTGATTCCTCTCGCGCTTGTTAACAGCTTACATCATTGGCTGGTAATCAGGCGATGTCTTTCCATGTTCGACTCCAGAACATCTCTCACATGGATCGACTTGTACTTTAAGTGAAGATCGAACGAGATTGAAGACCCCGAATCTAGTTTCATCCATTCGGGCTGCGATATATATTCAGGAAAATAAAGACATCAAATGTACATCATTGCTGCACAGATAATCATCTAATCTAAGGGATGGGGGCTCTACCAGGATCATCAGTCTACACTCAGACGATTGTCTGTCCTACGTACATGAAAATGAATTTATAAAGCTGAGCATGGGAATGCCCACCTCAGCTAGATCATGAAAATAATATGAAGATAATGTATTGTATTGTATCTTATTACAGGTCGCCTTCCAGCTTGAAAAAACTTCAGATCCTCATGATAAAGCATTTCACTCGACATCAAAAGATTACCGACCTCATGCTTTAGGGGGAAACTATTATAGAAGTTTTTGGGCACTGCAACCCCAAGCATAAATTTCCATAAACCAAGGGCTCCTAAGTCCCTAAAGGTGTTGTTCCAACCACTAAAATAACAAGGTCAACTGATTACAACATCTTCTAGAAGTTCTCCATGAAAAACTACTCAGAACTGGTCAAAACTGGACCATTTCACCTGCTCCATAGGCAAAGTGTGTTGCATCCCACCTGAATACACATACTAGGTGCGATTCATGTAAAAAAACCCTTCTATGGGGTGCGATGGGCAAGAAGGGACAAATGGCAGGGTCAATCCGCAAGGTGGAGGAGCATGGAATCTTCCAGAAACCTCTCCTGTGACACTTGCCTCTCTGAATTCGACCAGGGATGAGTAAGAGATCATCAATCTCCAAGTGGAATCAAGAAATATCAGAGAGAAGACACTAATCAAATCTCAAAAGCTGACTCACCTCCCTTGTAGACATCTATATATGGATCCCTCATCCTAGAGATCCAGAGGCTGGAATTTTATATCTTGTAAGGAAGTGTTGTCGGTTTCTTGGTGCAATATCATAGTGTTGGGTGATCTAAGCTTTTCATGAGGTGAAGAAGGGCTTTCTTGCTGAGAGGATGATGCTGGATCATAACAATCGGTTGTAATCCTCTTTGCTCTTTCTTGATTATCAATAAAGCTATTCAAGTTTTCCTCCACATTTTTGTATGATTGATGATTTATGCATTTGTGTGGTCAATGTACATCTGATCCTATGTTGTTTGTGATAATATATCTATGTTCTTGGATAGTGTTATGCTTCTTTGATTCTACAGGTACTCTTTGAAGCTGGGTAGACAAGGAAGTGAGTGGCAAAGACCTACCAGATGAGAGAGGAATCGAGCAAGGAACCAAGCGCAAGACAGAGGTTGGTCTCCTTATTCTTCTCTTATCTATTTCTCATAAAGGAAAATGAAAGTAGTTTTTAGTGTGTTTGTTTCTAAGGTAGCTACCAGCCTTAGTGGGATTAGGAGCTCTACATAGACACTATTCCCGATAACAGGTCCTGATGAAAAATCATCGAATACACAAGTGATGCAGGGACATATGTATTCTTCTTTTACTGAAGAAGAATATGAGAATATGGCTCACCAGAAGGCCAACCATGATAGAGAAGGAACAACAGAGGAGGAAGATATGGATTATTATTGAAAACAGTTTGCAGAGTTCATGGAAGCACAACCACAACATAAGTATGATCTAATATCTTCAAAAAAGAGGACTAGAGAACCAAAACAACAAAGGGAAGCTACTCCCCAAGTTGTTCCCCCAGTACTGAATAAAGGGAGGGTAAGATGAATCCTGACCCTTCCAAGATAAAATTCTCCTCTAATGAGGAAAGAACTAGTTCAAAAGGACGCATAGAAAAAGAGACACCTATTCTACCGAAAACTGCCAGTGGAAAGGAAGAAGGAAGAGAGACAAGAGATACAGAAAAGGCCCAACTTGCATTCAATCTCCAGAAGGAGATTGAGAAGGTAATTCATGTTTCCCTTACTAAGCTTTTGAAGAAACCTATTTATAAAGTTTAGGTCTCTTAATTTATGCATCCCTCTATCTCAACACCAAGCCATGATAGTTTAAACCTCCAAGAGGAAAGGCCAATGGTCATTTTTGGGCCGCATGTGGAAGATTTGGATCCTTATATCACACCTTTTTATGTGACTTTGGTGATTCATGACCTTTTGCTGCATAATTGCATGATGGATTCAGGAGCTTCCCATAACCTCATGCCATTATCTATAATGGAAGAATTGAGTTTGGAGATCACTAGACCATACAAAGACTTGTACTCCTTTTACTCCAAAAGAGTCAAGTTCTTAGGCATGATAAAGGATCTGGTGGTAAACTTGGCTCAGATCCCATTGAAAAGTGTGGTAGATCCCTGTGAAAAGTGTGGTGGCAGATATACTTCCTCATTTTTGAATTATCTTATCCAAATCTTGGGGTTCCAAGGTGGGTGGCTCTATCAAGCTAGATCTCACTTATGCCACCATTCCCACTTTTGGAGGTGAAAAAATAAGGTTGTACAGAGAATCTCAGTTTGTGAAAATTGTGACCCCAAATAGAGGCCCAAAAAACTCCCCAGTACATGGGAAAGGTAGTGACATATCCTACCTATTCTTATAAGAAGATGAGAACCTCTTACAAGAAGAATCAGTGCACCTGACAAGGTAGTTGAAATACCAACATTTAACTGAAAATGAAGTATGGAAATTGTACTTCGATGGAGCAAACTCCAAAGAGGGAATTGGAGCTGGAATATTTTTGGTATCCTCGAAAGGCAGCATGATACTCCTCTCATTCAAACTTGAATTTGAGGTGACCAAAAATGTAGTGGAGTATGAGGCATTTCTCCCGGGGTTACAAACAACAAAAAACATGAATATCGAATGCCTAACAGTCTATGGAGATTCTGAACTGGTCATAAGGCAAGTCAGAAATCAATGCCAAGCCAAACACCCCAGGCTGTGGACATACCTAAATGAAGTGTGGGACTTAATCGAAAATTTCTTTCTAGCCTTTAAAATCTAGTTTCTTCCGAGGGAAGAAAATAGGATGGCTGACTCTCTTGCAGTAGCTACAAGCAATTTCATGCCCCCATAGAGTCCACTCCTCAGATATGAGATAGAAGTCAGACACAAGCCTTCAATACTTGATAATGTCAAACGTTGGAAGGTATTTTAAGATGACGAGAAGGTAAAAATATTCATAGAAGTCACTAGGGAGTTTTCCCACTTTACCATCGATCAAGAAGAAGAAGAAACAAAACAAGAAGCCACTCTGTGGAAAGACACAGTTGCTGGGAAAAAATGTTTGCAAGTAAAAGGGAGCACCATCCCTCATGGACTTGTTCCACTTGAAAGACTTTTCAATAAAGATGACATAACGTCCAAACAAATGGCCCCAGAGAAGGATGAGAAATTAGAGGAATGCAACATCGAATCAAAGGAGGAACCCCAGATGATCAAGCTATCCAAAGAAATCCCCTTGCAATACATACATAGGTATTTAGATCTATTCAAAACTTACAAAGATGTATTTTCTTTATCTTATAATAATTTGAAATCGTTTGATACAAATATTATTCAACACAAAATTACTTTGAAGGGTGGGTTAAATCCATGCAAACAGAAACTCAGGCAAATAAACCCACACTTACTCCCCTCCATTGAAAAGGAGTTAAGGAAGCTACTGTATGCCAAGATCATAGTCCCTCTAAGATACTTTGAGTGTGTAGCTAATATGGTCCCTGTCTATAAAAAGAGCGGAGAGATAAGGCAATGTGCGGACTTCTGGAATTTAAATAAGGCATCTCTAAAAGATAACTACCCTCTACCAAAGATGTATAATATATTGTAGAAGGTAGTAGGTGTAGCCAGAAATTCCATAATGGACGGATTCTCAGGATATAACCAAGTGATGATCCACCCTAAAGACCAAAGAAAGACTTCATTCACCACCCTGTGGGGAACCTTTATGTGCGCACGCATGTCGTTCAGGCTAGTAAATGCATGGGCCACAGTTCAAAGAGCAATGGACGTAGCTTTCATGGGTGATCAAGAGAAATTTGTGGTAGTCTACTTAGACAACATCACAGTATTTTCTAAGACTGATGAAGATAATATCACCCATTTAAAACTCACTTTTGAGAAGTGCACAAGGTATGGCCTCTCTTTGAATCCGAAGAAATTTCAATTCGCCCTGAGTCTGGGGAAGCTTCTTGGACACATAGTAGCACAGGAAGGAGTAAAGATTGATCCTGAATGAGTCAAATCCATCAGTCTTATTCCCCTACCTAGAAACAAGAAGGATGTCCAAGCCGTTTTGGGAAGCATAAATTTCTTGAGGTGATTCATACCCAACTATGTTGAGATAGTTAAAGGTATCACAGATATGCTCAAGAAGGAGAACGAAGTAAAGTGGAGCTTTGTCCCTCGTGATTCTTTCACAAGGATCAAAGAAGCTTTGGCTGAGGCCCTAGTGCTATTCAACCCCGATTATTCAATTTCCTTCTACATCTTTTATTTCACCTCTCCACATATGATTGTTGTTGTGCTATTACAGAAAAATAAAGAAGGTTACGAGCATCCCATTGCCTTTATCAGCCAAGTCCTAAGGCATGCTGAGCTGAAGTATGATATATTGGAGAAATAGGCTTATGCAGTAGTCAAGGCACTGAATTCATTCATATGTATGTACTACAATCCGAAATCACAATGTTTGTCCCAACGACTGTAGTCAAAGACATTCTGGTGCAGGGAGACAACGAAGGAAATAGGGGCAGATGGATAGCTAAAATACATGAATATGAGCTGGAAATCAAGCCTACCAAGCTCATAAAAGGCTAGGGGTTGGCCAAGATTTTGTCTAAATCCAACTACTAATCTCTAGGGATAAGCCTAATCATATAGGAGGGTAGTCCTAAGGATGAACATGGCAAAATTAAAACAGTTGAACAAAAGATCTATTCCAAGTATGAGGGATCACCCAGGTATAAGAACATCATTCATTACCTCTTGTCTAAGATGCCTATTCATATTGGATAAGATCAAAATTTTGGAGTATTAGATTGCAGGCATAGAAATACATTATATCCAACGAACTGCTCTACTTAAAGGACTCGGTGGGGGTATTATTGTTGTGGGGGTTTTACTGGCCCAGGTTGTTTGGAGATTTTTATTCTGAGGTCATGTCATGCCAAAAATGTCAGTTGTTTGCTGAAAGATAGAAGTTTGCTCCTCTCCCCCTGATTATTGTGCATGTAGGGGAGACCTTTAGACAATGGGGATTTGACTTCATCATAGAAATAAACCCACCTTCTAGCAACCAACACAAATGGATTTTAACAACCACTGACTATTTTACCAAGTGGGTAGAGTATATCCTAGCTAGTAATGCTACTGATTTAGTGATGATAAAATTCATGGAGGAGAACATATTTTCTAACCTTGGGTGTCCTTTTAAAATCATCACTGATAATGCACGGTTCTTCAAATCTACCAAGTTCACCAACTTTTTCCACAAATTCAACATCATTGTTGGACACTCCACTACATACTACCCTCAAGGGAATGGCTTGGTTGAGTCTTTTAATAAAACTGTGGTGAGATTGCTAAAGAAGACCATCACTGAAAGTCAAAGGAATTCGGACTCTCAACTAAAGTTTTCTCTGTGGGCTAACTGTATAACACCCAAAATATCCGCTGGGAAATCTCATTATGAGCTAGTATATGGAAATTTTGTTGTCTTCCCTATCCAATTAGCAATGGCAGTATCTAAGTTGCTGCAAGAAGCTAAGGAAGAGCCTAGTGTCTTGACTAGAAGAATAAATCAGCTGGTGGAGCTTTACGAGAACAGGGAGTAGGTGGGGACCAAACTATTAAACTACCAACAAAGGATGAAATCTCTGTTTAACAACAAGGCTAAGGACAAACCTCTTCAACAAGGAGATTTATTTCTCAGGTGGGATGTCAGACGAGAAGACAAAGGCAAAGATTGGAAGTTTGATCCACTATGGTTTGACACCTTCAAGATTGCAGAAGAAAGGGGAAACAACACTTACATGCTCGAAAACTTGGATGGTGAATTGCTAAATTTCCTGTAAACGGTTAGTTCCTAAAATTTTATTTTCAAAATTAGAGATATTTGTCTCTTGCTCATTTTGAATATCCGGTGCGTGTGTTAAAAATTTTATTTGAATTTTTCAGTTGATTCTGAGAAAAGTCCTTTTTCATAGAATTATATTTTGTTTAAGAATAACTCCATGCCCAATGGAAGGAAAGGCTACTAGTCTGCAGGTCCTCAACACCTTTCAACAAGGAACTATCCCGAGTTGGAGCCAATGTTGTCACTCACTACATTGTGGGTTTTAGTTGGTCAAGGTGCCCGAGACCAGTGAATTTAAAGCCATTTTTCAGGCCACAAAAGCCATCAGAGCTTAACCAAAACCTCCCCATTGACAAGTGATCATAAAAATGTTTCCAACGGTATATGCAAGTCCAAAAATGGACTCGTGGAGCAAAAGATAAAGTCTTTTGAAGATTACCTTGGAAAAGGCCCATGAATAGAGAAAATGACTAAGTGTAGAAGACAAATCACAATCGGAGGTCTGAGGCTGATAAAAATCGCAAATCAGGTTCACTGGTTGGTAAGGAGCACTAGAGGAAGTAGAGATAGTGATCTATCGATCATCGATATCGCATATCGGAAGTCAACAGATCAGGTCTCAGTATTCATCAGCGATCGGCGGGGTTTTAAGTCCGAAAACTGCGCAGGGGGCTTATATTACGTTGCGGTGTTAAAGTTTTGGGGAAGGGCTGAAAATTTAACAAAGTAAATGCTTGACAAAACCAAGGTAGACAACCCCCTTTCTCTCTCCTCCATGTGACATTGACGATTGGTGATTGGCAATCGACGGATCAATGCGGTTTCAACTTAAAAAGACCTGCAAACCGCCGATATTGCGATAAAGCAGTTCATCACCGAGGGGCCAAGAAAATCGAATACAAAGGAAAGCATGAAAAAATAGGGCTCGATGAACCCCTTTCTCTCTCCTCTAGGGGGCCACGCGACGGCCTTTGATTGGTTCACTGAGCTGACATGGCAACTGTTGTTAGAAATGATGTGGAAAGTATGGATGGTGACATGGTGGTGGACACGTGTCACTCATTTTTGGCGTCTTCAAGGGTCAAATGGGGCTATTTCCTGGTGCCACATGGAACCACTCATAGGGTGACATGTGGCAGTGATGATGTCAACAATGACATCACCCATTGCAATTGACGATCGACAATCATGCAATGTAAAGATTTCTCTTCTGCTGAATCTGCTTCCTCATTATGATTGCGATAAGAAGAATTTTGCCTTGGATGCGATGTTCCATAGGCTATATTCCATAAAGATATCGCGTTTAGACTGTCAATATGCGTTAAGGAAAAAGGTAAAGGGCTCTCCCTCTCGTGGTTGCGATTACGATAAGAAAGGAATAAGGCCCCCACATAGTTGTTGAGAGCCTTAGTGCTTAGAGGACTAAGCCCTTGGTTCTAGCCTCAAGTCATATGTAGAGAGTTGCAAAAGGGGCTGAAAGCATAAGGACTAAGGGGAAAATTAAAAGCACCTGCCTATTTCGTCCGTTTTTAGTGTTTAAAGGCCTGCGACTAAGAGATTTGGCTGTCACAGTTCAACGAGGCATCGATAGTACATGATAAAGGGAAAAAGGGTGTGATGGGTTGGCAGTTAAGGGAAACAGTGACAAGGAACTGACCAAGAGATGATTAACCATGACTTAGCAGGAGCATTCCAGGACCAAAGGCCAGCAAAGAAGAGTGGCAGGAAGATATTTCTAGAAACCACCATTTCCGTTTTGATGGATTAATTATGCTTTGTTGTTTTGATCAATGTATTGTTATTCTATTTTTCTTTCAAGAAAATAATCTCCTTGTTGTAATAGTTAGAAGATTCATGCTGAGACACCCATCCATATAGACAACTGTAAATTCAACCTGAAAGATATTTTCTGTAATTGATTGTCTTTCCCTCCCGCTCATTATAAAAGGGAGGAAGAAACATTGAAGAAGGGTTCTGAATTCTAGGAAAAAATGGTATGTGCTTTTGAAGTTGTATGGATTCCAGATCTACATCTTTCTTAATATGAATGAAACAATGGTGATTCCCATGTTTGAGTATTACAGTATGTTGTTTCTTTGTTAAACTTCCATTATGCTCGCACTTCCCCTCTAATTTCAAGAAATTGTAACTACCAGAAATATCTTTTAATTCTTATAGATTCATTGTTGTTAACTAGTTAATACATATGCTTGTATGCAAGTCTAAGATTATATCCTTAAGTGTGCGCTTCTTGAAATCATAACATTCACTTTTCTTACATCCACCTGTCTATCTTTAGCTCAGACAAGTATAGAAATCTTGATATTTCAAGCACTATGTGATGAGTTATTATTCTCTTTCTCTTCTTTCATTATTCTGCAAAATATGATTAAACTATAAGTCCTTGATTACTCGGCCTCCACTTGTTTTTTCCTTATTCTTATGAGTTGTATATGTGAAAGAATACCAGAAATACATGGCTTATATACTTCGATGAAGGAACCAACGCATGTTGTTATGTGTATGTTTGTATATTTGTAATTACTATGTGTAGAAGATGCATATGATGCCTTCGGTTTCTTGAGGATCATATGAGATACATAAAATTTAGATGTGCCCAAGCACTAGTCTTGTAAGCAATCTAAGGCTATCTCTGGAAGAGACATCACAATACATATATATATATACATGCTGAAGAATCTATAAACACCAATCCATTAACCCTGGATTAGAACATAACCGTAGTTCCCTTTATTGGATCTAGAAAATACCATGGCCAAAAAAACATCATGCCCAAAACCATGTGCGAAAGCCACGCACAAAACCATAGGTAGGTCTGCCCACCTAATATAGGGTCCAAAATTTTTTTCTCTAGGGTGCTTCCCCAGATCTCGTAGAGGGGGGATACCACCCCACTCAAACCCCCCACAGGGGGGGATGCCACCCCCCTATGACCCCCTTGTTGTGCCCGGCGCAACGAATAGGTGGGGCTATCAGCGCCCTTGTGACCCTCGTGCTATGTCTAGCACAATGAATAGGAGGGGCTATCGCCCCCCTGTGACCCCTTCGCACGTGGTGCTAGTCATGGAAAGAATATAACACAGACCCAACAAATATTACCAACAAATTTCATCATGCAAAGGGAATTCTCCCTAATGGTGTGACCGCACAATTGTTTGACACACTATTGTTGCCATAAACTGTGCATTATTTCTTGGTTTTCTCAATTCCATTTGTAATCAAATTTCTAAAACAAGTCTCAAAACCATGTGTAGACAACATGTGTCAAGTTGTGGACTTTGCTATTGAACAACTTCATGTATGAAATGTTGTAACCTATAATCTACAAAATCCACTCTTTTGCAATCTACAATCCCATAAATTTGAGCACATGTTTTTTGGTTATTTTAATGGACCACTTGTACATGCGAAATGATCATCCCGATAATTATGATCCCTATGAAGATTCACATGAATACAACCTGAAACTTGTTTTGGGATCCACCTAATTTTGGTGTTCCCCCACATTGACTGCAATTTTTTTGGATTGACTTACCACACATAGTATTCGTAATACCCGCCACTGAATTCACGTAGACAAAGAGTGAATAATGCTATGGGTGTTCTATTCACATTCCTCCATATCCATGGATCGTCAAACTTGTGGCATTGATTGAGAGTAAAATAATTTCCCTTCTATCTTGATACTATCAATGCCTTTAAGCCATTTTAGCATAATTTCCTGACCCCTCTTCATGAGGGTTGCATTTGCAAGTCGAAAGATTCTACAGAGCCTCTCTGGATCAATTTTAGAGTGCCTATTCACCACATCAATGGGAGATTGATGTGCATGTTCCTGTAGGCCTTCCATTCCTCCTTGAGCTCCCCCAAGTGCTCAAGCCCCTTAGGACCCTCCTTGTACTCAAACTCCCTCTCATCCTCAACTTCCTAAGATCGAACCTCGACGATGAAGAGGACTGTGAGCGACAATGCCAAAAATGTGGTACATGTTACAGATGGTGCCACATTGCAGCAGAAACATGTTTGATTAACTTTCATTCTTTTCACGAGGGTTCAATAATAAATGAAGGAACTATTGAGATCCTATAGTATAGTATTTCTATATAAATGGATCTTTCTAGGACAGAGACACTTCAAAAATAGGGGTATGCTAGTAAATTTTCAAATTGGAATCATAGGTGGATATTGGGGATATGATAGGTAAGTAGAATTTTGCATTAAATCTTTATTGAGTACAATGAAAAACATGTGATAGAAATTTAATTTTTGAGAAGGATGTCAATCAGAAACAAGCTATTGTAATCACCTTTATTTAATGAAAGATGATGTTTTTTTCAACTGAAAAAATTGTTACAGATCGTGCCATTGTAGGATATTGTGTGGCGATATAGTAGAGCCTAGTTGGATTTTCAATTAGAACCCAAATAACACATTGACATGGAGACTCAAGAGTATTTGGTACATGAAACATGTAAAATAAAGGAATTTCTAGCAACATTAATCTGTCGATGCGGGTTCCCAAGGGAATCTATCATTTTTGTCTTTGTTGACGTAGTCGATGGTTTTATTTAGGCTAGAAAAATTAGGTTTCCTTCCATACTGCCTCCATACTTACAAAATCACTTCCCTTCATGTTTTTTCATTAAGGGAAAAAACAAAGGTGATTTAGAGGTATTAAAAATGTGGAAACAACTAACTCGATTTCGCAAATATGCTACCCATTGCTTACCAAACTAGAAAACAGATTCTCCTTAGATTGCTGAACAAGTTTAAAAACATTGATTACATGTTCCATCATTTCTTTTGCGGCCTCCTTGTTTATTTCATTTTGTATTGAACTAATTATTTTATTTGCTTCCCTTTTATTTGTAGGTGCTTGCATAGTTCGATTGTTGTGATTGGGATGAAGGTGTGGATGAACATTCCAACATTTATCAATCCAGTGACCACTGATCTGGAAATGAGTGCAACAATTCTTTTTGCTACTCTCCCTCTTATGATGAGGATTTCCTCTTTGTCTTGTTAACATGATCTGTCTGTATAGAGCTTGTCTTTTCCAACATCTAGCAGCATGGTGATTGTTTAGCCCACAAAATGTACAAGGCTTCTTACGCCATAATTTTTTCTTTGTATTCCAATTTTCTTATAATTGAAATGAACACGATAATACATGTGTGGATCACACTTCTTAGGCTCACCCTTGTTGCGATTCCAAGAATAAGGTTTGGACTTTGTTCCTCTATAATATTTCTTGTTGGATATATCGCTCTCGTAGATTGATGTGCCATCCTTTTTCTTACATGGTATTGATGATGGCTTGGAAATTTGTTTGAGTAATCCCTTACTTCTGATTTCTCTGAACATTCTCCTTCAATATACCCCATTCCTGCAAATTGAGGCATTCTTCCAAGCTCCAATGGTTAAGTAATTCCTTGGTCATTAATGCCAATTCCTCCTCCTTTATACCCCATCTTGTTTAGGAGTTTTATGTCAGCCCTTGAAATAGGTATCTCAAAGATTCTAATAGAAGCAACATCATGAGAAGAAGGAGTTTCCTTTACATTCAATTCCGTCAATGACAGTTGGTCATTTTCCTTAGCTAGATTCTCCCATTTATTCCTCCACAATCTTCTCTAACATGAGCATTAATTTCTGCTCCTCCTCCTCTATAACTAGTAGAAGCATTCTAAGTGCATTGGTTAATTTCTTCCAACTCTTGAAGTCTTGTTCGCTTCAATTTGTTTCCCATGATGGCATTCACAATCCCCAGAAAAATGGTTAGACCTCTCTAATACCACTTGATTCAAAAAATTTTGTGAATATGTGAAAAAACAATCTTCAATACAAGACCTTTAACTGACACTAAAATTTGCATGTGAACATGAGCAAGCACATACTTTAAATAATGCTTCATCAAGACATTAAGACATTCAAAGAAGCAAATAATCAACAAATAAGAAAGACGAAAGTCTTGATAACGAAGTTCACCTTGGGGGAAGGAATTACATCTCCAGATTTATTTGGAACTATGAATCACTTTATTAAATCTCAGGTAATCTCCTTCTTACAAAAATGGCTGAAAACATCTCACCATATGTGGATCATGCTCCATAAAGAGCTGTCTTCTCCTACACAAAAAGGCTTAAAGCACTCACATAAAAGACATTTCACAATGCGAAAAGACTAAATTTTCCCTAATACAAGCTCCAAGCTTCAAACCCTTACAAAGCTCCTCCAAAAATTCCCGAAAAGGCTCCCTCAAAAGCTCACACAAGAGTTTTAAAATTTTTTCATGATTCCAAAGAGACCAAATCACCAAATTAAAATTTACAGCCACTCAAGGAATGAAAATAAAATACAATCCTAACCATGTCCATGAGATTCTCAGATTCTCCTTGATGTGATGTGAAGTGTACTCTCATACATAATTAATTTCCTTTCTCACAAAAATTAATGAGAAATACATGAGCACTTTAAGCTCACATAAAGTTGCTCCAGTGGAATCAACGATCACGTTAGGTTGGGTGCTGGCTTAAGACAACAGGAAAATCAAGTACGAGTGGAACCACATGTGTACAAGCCCTACATCTATTCAATGCACTCAAATCCACAGAACGCTTGGAATCACAGATGAATGTGACACTAAATGTTCCAGATCACATTCAAAAATCCCAACATGACTATCGGAACACTGGAAATTTCAAGCATCTATCTTACTCTAAGTCGCCATGTCTATTGCTGCACTTTTTACAACACTCAGATCAACAAGATTTGATGGACTTCGATGTACAAAAGAAGAGAAAAAAAAAAAAACAAAACAGACATGCAGTTGCACACTAGAGATTACCACACTGTACGAATCAACCTCCCACTGCTCTTACATTTTTCCTTGGCCCTCTGATAAGGAGTTCACCCAGAGCTACCAGCTTTGATATCCAGAAAGAAATTAGAGAAAGACACATACACAGATTATTGTTGGAACTACTACACACCTACATGTAGGCTCTTAGTTAGAGCATGTGACTGCATGCAAGATTCCTTTTGCATGTTGGAACTACTACACATCTACATGCGGACTTTTAGTTAGAGCATGGGATTGCATGCAAAATTCATTTTGCATGATTTACTCCTTGATTTGCTCCTTCTTTAACTCCGCAACTGACTAGTTATCTCCAGAACTTGTTGTAGGTGTTGAGTCTTCTCATTGATCACCACTATAGTCATTACCTTGGGATCTTCACCCAGTAATGCTATATCATGAGCATTGTAACATAATTTTCTATTGAATCATTCTTTTCTTCTTCCGATTTTCTTTTAGTGTTTTTGCTCTGCAAAGCTGTGTGTTCAACCTTTACTAGCTAGATTCATCTGTGCAGGTTTTCTAACACATTTACATGGTATCAGAGCCCACAGGTTGCTAGATAAAAGGCGCACGAGTACTTTATTTTGCAAGTATTATGGCTTGGAGATCGAAGATTGACAGAAAAATGGAGTTTCCCAAAGCATCGATCCTAACACCGTACAACTATCATGAATGGAAGGACCAAATGGCTCGATACCTTCGTCATAAAGGGTTGTACATGATTACCATAGCTACAAAAGTGGAACCCACTTCAGCCATAGAGAAATCCAAGTACCTCAACCGTATGGATGAGGCCCACGGATCAATATGCATGTGCATCTCTCCAGAGTTGCAGTTTCATCTATCTACCTGCAATACTCCCAATGAGATTTGGAAAAAGGTTGAAGATCTCTACGAGAAACAGGATGAGATGAAAGGACATCTGCTCAAACTATGACAGAGTTCAAGACTTCTTCACCAAATATAATGATATATTGCTGCAACTCAAGGGTTGTGGAATTCACAAATCCAAGGAGGAGAGTCGCCGAGTTCTCTCTATTATGTCAAAGCTCAGACCGGAATACTCCATCTTTGTGTCTACATTTCATTCAGTAAGGCTCGCAACAGGTAAATCCTACACTATGCCTTCTCTCAAAGAATTTATGGAGTCCCTTATTTTTGAGCAAGATAAACTCATTGGCATGGGGAAAATCAAATCTCCAAAAGCACATGCACTTGCCGTGCATGATGGCAGCCACAATAAAAATCACAGATATGATTCAAATCACAAAAATCAGCAGCAAAAAGACAAAGGAAAAGCACATTCCCATCCAAAGAAGGAAGGGTACACCAAGCCCTTCAATGACTCCTCCGGCTCAAGAAATGAGAAAGGGAAGAAAGGAAACAGATGCACCTACTGTCAAAGAGGATTCCATCCAGAATCCTCTTGCATGAAGAAACAAAATGACCAAATGGCAGAAATCCTTCAGAAGCACAACCTTGGGGACCACATTCCTCAGGGCGCCAAGAAGAAAACTGAGGATCCGCCACACGGGAAAGGTAACAATTTTTATGCTTTAGTTGCAATTAATTCTTCTCCTGATGCATGGATTATAGATTCTGGTGCATCACATCATATGGCTGCTGCAAAGGAAGTCTATTCCTCTTTGGATGCATGCAAAGGACCTCCCATCCTCATGGGAGATGACTCACCTATTGAGGTCACCGGAAAAGGTAGAGTGAAACTTTTACACGGAAGCTTTGAAGATGTGCTTCATGTTCCAAAACTTTCAGTAAACCTGCTTTCAGTTTATCAGATCACCCATTCCGGCACCGGAAAGAGAGTGGAATTCACTCCAGATGCAGTGAACATATATGATCTACATAGCAATGCCAAAATTGCAACTGGTGAGGTAAACAATGGAGCCAGACTGTATACATTTTCTGAATTTATTGAATCTGAATCCTCCTTATTGCTTACACATGCTGATGATAGTGGTAGGCTTTGGCACGAGAGGTTTGGTCACTTAAATTACAGGTATATGCATCAGCTAAGCAAGAATGAGATGGTGGAAGGCTTGCCAAATATCAATTTCTCCAAAGGAGTTTGTGAAGGGTGTGTTCTTGGCAAACATCCCAGAGAAAAGTTTGACACCAGCAAGACTCACAGGGCATCCTCTCCTCTGGATCTAATCCATAGTGATCTTATGGGGCCTTTTCCTCATCCTTCCATCAACAAAGCAAGGTATGTGCTTACATTTATTGATGATTTCTCACGGTATACTTGGGTGTATCTTCTCAGGAACAAATCTGAAGTTTTTGAGCACTTTGAAGATTTCAAAGCACTAGTTGAGACACAGTCAGAGAGAAAGATCAAAGCCCTCCGTACAGACAATGGGGGGGAATATGTTAACACAGCACTTCAAAACCTTTGCCTTCAGTCCGGCATACAGTTGCAGTATACAGTTCCATATACTCTGCAGCAGAATGGAGTTGCTGAGAGAAAGAATCGATCTCTCAAAGAGATGGCTTCATGCATGTTGCATGCCAAGTCACTGCCTCATAAGCTTTGGGTAGAAGCACTTAATTGTGCTAACTACATCCAGAACAGATCTCCTCATAGGTCTGTCAAGGACTAGACCCCCTTTGAGGCTTGGAGCGGCACTAAACCAGAGGTCACTCACCTCTGTGTTTTTGGCTCTCGAGCATGGGCTCGAATCCCCTCTGAAAAGAGGAAAGCTCTTGATCCACAGAGCATTGAGTGCATATTTGTTGGACACCCTGATGGTGTGAAGGGATATTGACTCCTGATTCCCTCTACAGACAAGCTCATCATTGAGCGAAGTGTCAAATTTGAGGAAAGTCTCTCGCATGCACCTCAAGCGCCGTATGCAGACACTTTTTATCTACCTCATGTCCGAGATGATGACTCAGTGCATTCAGATGCCGATACAGATCATGCAGATGCCGAGGAAGAGCATGCAGATGCAAAGACAGAGTCTTCAGATACAAATCTAGTGCATGCAAATGATGATCCACATCCAAGCCCAGATCGGGCTTCTAGCAGTGAATCATATTCCCCTATCATAAATCAGAGAACAAGGAGCTTACGTGAGATATATGCACAAGACCAACCAGCTACTAGAAATGGTCTTGTGGGGGATAATTCTGATCTACAAAGTACTAGCTCAGAGTTTATTGAGCCTCCTCTTGTCCTCACTGCCACTGAACCATCGCCCTCCTGGCATTGTCATTTGGTTCAGTCTTCTGATCCACAGTCTTATGCTGAGGCTGTTGGGCATCCATCTTGGGAGTCCGCCATGGAGGAGGAGTATAACTCCCTCCTCGAGAACCAGACTTGGGATCTGGTCCCCCTTCCTTCAGGAAGGAAACTTGTTCGATGCAAATGGGTCTACAAGACCAAGAGTGCTGCAGATGGGCAAATCACCAGACGGAAAGCAAGGCTAGTAGCCAAAGGCTTCCAACAAGTGCATGGCATTGATTATGACGAGACCTTTTCTCCAGTAGCAAAGATGGATTCCATACGCCTTACACTTGCCATTGCAGCTGCCCAGCGGTGGGAAGTACATGAGATGGATGTGAAGAATGCCTTTCTTCACGGAGACCTATCTGAGGAGATCTACATGGAGTAGCCACATGGTTTCATTCAGGATTCATCTTTGGTCTGCAGACTGAAGAAATCTCTCTACGGCCTTAAGCAAGCCCCGAGAGCTTGGTACGCGAAGATGGATTCTTTTCTCTTATCACAAAACTTTGAAAGATGTAAGTCTGATCCGAATGTTTACATGCTTAGGACACATGATTCTCTTCTTATCTTAGTTTTCTATGTAGATGATCTCCTAATCACTGGCAGCTCGGCTTCAGCCATTGCTACAGTCAAGAGGGCCTTGCATGATAGGTTCTTGATGACGGACATGGGTCCATTACACTTCTTTCTTGGTCTTGAGATCAGCCAGAATGCCCCAGGCATCAAACTCTCTCAGGCTAAGTATGCACAGGATCTCCTCGAGAGATTTTGCATGACTGACTGCAAGCCAGCACCGACTCCTTTTCTGTCTGGGGTCCGCCTTGAGGATGGAGGTGACACTCCATTAGTTGACAACACTCTCTACCGACAGCTACTGGGAGCTTATTGTACCTCACCCACTCCAGACCAGATCTCTCATACGCAGTAGGGGCAGTTTCCAGATACATGCAGGAGCTGCATGAGCTACACTGGAATGCTGCCAAGTGCATCCTCCGATATGTGCAGGGCACCATCACCTTCGGGATTCAATATGTAGCAGGCACTGCATTGAATCTCCTTGGCTTCACAGATTCTGATTGGGCGGGAGACAACATTGATCGCAAGTCCACCTCCGGATATTCACTCAGTTTAGGATCTGGCCCTATCTGTTGGTCGAGCAAGAAGCAAGCTGCTATTGCTCTCTCTTCAGTTGAGGCTGAGTACCGAGGAGTAGTAAACATCACCATTCAGGCTCTGTGGCTACAACACTTCCTTACTGAGTTGGGCGTCCAGTTCCACAAGCCCATTGTCATCTGGTGTGACAACCAGAGCACTCTCAAATTTTGCAGGGATCCAGTACAGCGGCAGCGGACGAAGCACATAGAGATCCATATGCACTACATCAGAGACTTAGTACATGATCGGGTCATTGATTTGCAGTTCTGTCCTTCAGCAGAACAGACTGCAGACATCTTCACCAAGACATTCACTGAGCAAAAGTTTCGCTCTTTGCGTGATCGTCTTGGAGTGAAGGACACGATTGCTTAGCAACTGTATTTTTCTTCCTCTTCTCTTTTGATTACATTGTATTTTGAGGGGGGGTTTTTCCCACGAGGTTTTCCCTCTTTCCTCAATTTTAGTACAAGTTGCACTGTATTTTGGGTGACCTTTGGCCTTAGTTTCCAGGGCCCATTTTCTATTTTTCCCCATAGTGGTGTTCAGGGGGGGTGTTGGAACTACTACACACCTACATGTAGACTCTTAGTTAGAGCATGTGACTGCATGCAAGATTCCTTTTGCATGTTGGAACTACTACACATCTACATGCGGACTTTTAGTTAGAGCATGGGATTGCATGCAAAATTCCTTTTGCATGATTTACTCCTTGATTTACTCCTTGATTTGCTCCTTCTTTAACTCCGCAACTGACTAGTTATCTCCGGAACTTGTTGTAGGTGTTGAGTCTTCTCATTGATCACCACTATAGTCATTACCTTGGGATCTTCACCCAGTAATGCTATATCATGAGCATTGTAACATAATTTTCTATTGAATTATTCTTTTCTTCTTCCGATTTTCTTTTAGTGTTTTTGCTCTGCAAAGCTGTGTGTTCAACCTTTACTAGATAGATTCATCTGTGCAGGTTTTCTAACAAATTTACAATTATTTTTTTATTATATTGTTATATTTATTTATTCATTGTGTATATGATATCAATAAATATCAAACTATAAGATTATTATTGAGAAAATCTCTCAACAAACATCATTTGTCAATATTTTTTTTAGTAAGGAAAAAAAGCTGAGTTATATTCATAGATAATTTTGATATATACAACATTTGTCAGATAGCTGGTGACAACCAGTAGACTCATGTAGAGGGAACATGAAAATATAAGATCTATAAGTACCCAGATTTTGACATGCAAACCAATAGGATGATATAAATCCATATCAGATCACAAAAAAACAGATTCCTTCTCTAGATATATAAAGATATATATATAAAGATCTTCAGTATAATATATTATTATGGTAAGTGTTATTTCCAAGTTTAACGTCAGCAGATCTCTTTTGAAACCTTCCGATCTCTTCTCGTCTATTCGCAGATCTCTTCTCATCTGCGAAGATGCTGTATTCGAAGATCTCTTCTGGGTATCCGTAGATCTCTTCTCGTAGATCTTAGTATCTCGCAGTATCTTTTGGTTTTCTGGGTATTCACCATACGGTTTTCACAGATCTCGCAGTATTCACCATAGGTATTCGCAGATCTCTTGTGGGTATTCGCAGATCTCTCTTAGTATCTCGCAGTATCTTCTGGTTTTCGCGGATCTCGCAGTATTCACCATACGATCCCGTGGATGTTCGCAATCTTTTGGAGGTAGCGGAACGTGTGGAGGACGAGTAATGTGTGGAGGACACAGCTGCTGCTCCAGCATTCTTAGGGTCTGCGTTCAAATATTTGCTGCTGTTCCAGCATTCTCAGATCTGTGGTTTGGCTTTCGATCTACGTAAAATATGGCTCCGAGCTTCGCAAAAATAACTGGTGGCTCATCCGTCTCTGGAGGGCAATCTCCTGCGCATATTGTGAGTGAAGCCCCAGCTCCCACTATCCAAGTGGTCCAGGACTCACTCGATGAAGCTTTGAAGTTCTCCGAAAGTGCCCTAATTTGCCGGTTCAATGGTTTTTGGCCGCGGCTGATAGCACTCCACAATTGGATCTCGGAGGTATGGAAGCCTATCATTTCTGATGAAATTAATATCTACCCTTGTGCTAGAGGTTTCTTTATAGTAGATTTTGAAAATCCTGAAAGCAGACAATGTATTCTAGATTCCGGCCCTTGGTTTTGGGAAAAATCAGGCCTATTCATGAAGCCATGGAACCCATCATTCGATCCCTCTACAGCAGTGATAACCTCAGCACCAGTTTGGGTGAGATTGCCAAGCCTACCCTTGCATCTCTGGAATCTCTCCTCGCTAAAAGCCATCGGAAATGCAATTGGGAAATTTTACTGCAGGTGCCCAGAAACAGAGGAATATGCCAGAACCACCTATGCATGCATCTGTGTGGAAATGGATTTCAGCGCCGGATTCCCAGCTGAAATAAACCTAACAAGTAAAGACTATGTGTGGAACCAGAGGCTTGATTATGAAAGTGTCCTCTTCAGATGTCGATCGTGCTTTGAGACGGGGCATCTAGCCAAAAACTGCCCAAAAGCCTCTGAGAAAAATTTTGCTAGAAAAAACCACCACAGATCTACATGGTGGGAAGGAGCACAAAAAGAACACTACACTGTCATCAAAGAAGAATATTCTGAGTCACAAGAAATCAAGGAAGAAGGAAACAACTCTCAAAGCAAGCAAGGAGAAAGCCCGCCCCAACAAATCAACAGTTATGAGGATCTGAATACCGCAGAAAATAAATCTTCATTTAACAGCAAAGCAGATCTCCTAAACCAAACTTCTCCGACTATAGATCGCGAAGCTAAGACACCAATGTCCCAAGAACCAGAAGAGATGAAGGAGATGCAAGACAAAGGAAGTTGGAAGACCGTAGAGAAAAGAAAGAAAGCTACAACACCAATCTCGCCAAGAAAGACGAGGAGCCAGACAAGTAAAAATTAAGAAAATTATAGTTCCGATAGACCAATTTGGTCTCAGTGGACGTTAACCATCATCATCATCATCATCATCATCATTTAATACATGTCTCAAAAGAAGGTTGGAAAGTATCCATGATGTGTTATTGAGTGACATGCATTAATTAGAATTAAAGCAAAGTTCAAATTAAAATGAATTTAAAATTTGTCAAATATAGCTTTATATTCAAAGTTAAAGCTATGTGGTAATTAAATTAGTGTTGTGTTGAAAAAATTTGGTAATTATTTAATTGTAATAAGTTTAATGAGTGTACTCTATTCATTTTGAATTGAGTTTGAATATATAATTTCATAAAAGAAAGCTTGCCATTTTAATGGTAAAGCTTTTATTTCAATTGTAAATTTGTAAATTTATAAAGTTATTATTGTATGGAAAATAACTAAATATTGTAAATTTATAAATGTATTATTGTATGGAAAATAACTAAATATATTACAATAAGGTATTATTTAAAAATACCATTAGATAGTTTTTTATCGACTACCGCTCTGTAACCTTGGTGATGCTTCCGCTGCTAGGGTTTTCGCATAATCCCATTGCCCCTTTCCCTTGCACCCTCAGCTTCTCCAGCCTTCGACGCCACTGATCTCCACCACATGGCCCTGTAGTCAGGAGGGGTGGGCTCTGCCCCCCCCTCGCTCTTCAGATCCCTCTCCTGACAAGCCCGTAAACGCAAAAGTTTCAGTCGGTCAAGGCCCTGACCCAACTGACGGCCCTCATTCAGATCCGGTTACGGACAACAATGGAAATGCTGTTGCAGGTCAGACAGCAGACACAGACAAAGGAACAAACCAGATCTGCTCAACGTCACTGCCAAAAACGTTCTCTGCAACATGCATCCCCAGATCTGCAGAGAGAATAAAAATAGATCTTCCCAGTGGTCGTATTAACGCCCAAATCCAATACATGAGTGATCATGCACTCATAGGCAAGTTCCACGGATTCTGGCCAACTGAAAAGGCCTTGTATGGATAGATAGCCTCCAAATGGAAGCCTAAGGGTCAAGTCTCCCTGCAGCTAAGCCCTAAAGGTTTTTTCACTGCTATCTTCACCTGCTTGGAAGACAAAAGTCGCATCTTCGAAGGAGGTCCGTATTTCTTCAACTCTGCAGGCCTATATCTCCGACAATGGAAAGCGAGGTTCGATCGAGACAAAGAGGACTTCACCTGGGCTCCAGTATGGATACACTTGTATTCTCTTCCAGTGGAATATTGGAACGAGGAGACTTTAAAGGACATTGGGAACAACCTACGAGCTTTCATCAAAGTCGCTGAGGAGACCAAATACCGAAGATACACATCCTATGCCAAGATCTGTGTACACATGCATCTAACCAAAGAACTCACAGATTCGGTAAGTTTATTTCATGATGATTATGAATGGGTACAAAAATTAGACTACGAGAACATTCCTTTTCGCTGCAGAAAGTGCCATGAGCATGGCCATCTTTTCAGGGATTGCCCTCTGAATCTTCAGTCGAAAGCTTCCGCTTCTGAAACCAACAAAGACACTGAAGGATTCACGAAAGTTCCTAGTCGCACAAAGCAAACCAATAAACCTCTAGCTTCTCCTGCAAATCCCAAGAAGCTAGAAACTCAGAATAGCTTTGGAATCTTGTCCTCTCCAAGCTTCATGGAGGACCATGCTCTCATCCCGCCTCCAAATCCGTCCTCTTCCTCCCCTGTGCCTCCCCCCAATCCCTCAGCTCCACCCTTTAAGTCCGCTCAATTCAGCACTCCCGCCTCAACCTCTACTAATAAACATCTCGCCTCAGATCCAGCCATACCTTCTTCAACCATGGATCTCGATGCTTCTCTAGCCCAGAACATTACTCAAAGGGATGAGGAGGACCAGGACAAACTATCATTCATGGAGGAGGGCCCCGAAAGTGAAGATATAGGAGGTCTGGATCTACTCAAACTGGAAGGAGCATGTTGACAGAAAGATTTCAGTGATATTACCCCAAGGGAAATCGATAGACTAGAAGGAGTTCTGATCAAAGCACAACAAAACAAATACCTTGGCATTCAGGTAGGTAGTCCTTGGGATGGCAATTTTTTTTTGAAAGACACGAAAAACGATGGCACAAAACAGATCTGCAAAGGACTATCATTATTGGAGAAATGTTGGTGGATTCTGGAGAATTGCCCAAGCTGAACAAGTTCTTTAAAGCTCTTCCCCATGGTTCCTCATGAAGCTAATCTCTTGGAATGTGCGAGGGCTAAACAACCCTGCAAAACATAGTATGTTAAAAAACATGATTTAGCAAGAAAAGCCTACATTAGTCTTTCTACAAGAAACCAAAAGAAATAGCACTTTATTGGAGAAAATTACAAATAAAGTCTGGACAGGCTGTCGTTCTGTCTCTGTGGATGCATCAGGCGCTTCTGGAGGGCTGCCAATCTTATGGAATCCTCAACTTCTCTCGCTTCAAGATTTCCACGCCTCTCACTTCTTCATTCAAACCAATTTCCACCTCACTGGCACCAATATCCATGGACTTCTCACTAATGTGTATTTTCCTCAAGATCTTCAAAAAAAGTTGGATCTGCTGAATACTCTCTCAGCGCCCAGCTCTAGCCAATGCCATCCCCTATGGATATGTGGTGGCGACTTCAACATAATTACAACGTTGGAGGAAAAATCTGGAGGTAGAGCAAGACTGGAAGGGGACAGTATTGGCTTCAAAGACTTCATATCTAGGAATCAGCTCATGGATCTTCAGACCTCGAACGGTATGTTCACATGGACCAACAAACGAAGAGGTTCTCAGCACATACCTTCTAGACTTGATCGCTTCCTCCTGTCAGACAATGCCATCCATCTGGGCGGAGATTTCCATGCTTCCATTTTACCACAAGCAGGCTTAGACCACTGGCCTATAATGCTTCAGTGGTCGCGTCCAGAGTCAAAGAGTAACAGACCCTTCCGATTCGAATCCTTCTGGTTCTCTCATCCCAACTTCAAAGATGTAGTAATAGCTGCCTGGAAATCCTTCACTCCCCCTTCAGGAGCCAAGATGTTTGAATTTCAACAAAAGTTAAAATACCTTAAGCAAGTGCTGAAAACTTGGAATCGCACTCAGTTTGGCAACATATTCGACCAAAGGAAAGCGCTGGAGCAGCAAATGAACAAGCTACAAAAATGCATCATATCAGAGGGTCGAACGGAGGATTACGCTCAACAAGAGCAGGTACTCCTTAATCAGATTGAAACGAACAGGTAGCAAGAAGAGACTCTCTAACGACAAAAATCTAGGATCATATGGCTCAAGGACAGGGAGAAAAATACTAAGTTCTTTCATAAGTCAATCATTCAAAGGAGAATGCATAATAACATTGCATTCATCAACAATCAACAAGGGGAGCGCCTGGAGAAGCATGAAGACATCGTACAGGAATTCCAAGATTACTTTCAAGACACTCTTAGAGAACCGCCGGGTAGCAGAAATCAAGCCATACAAGACATAGTGTATCACATTCCTAAAATTATTAATGAGGATCACAACAATAGGCTTCTCCAGCCTATCTCCATGCCGGAAGTGGAGGTCGCAATGGCTCAGCTCAAGGATGGTAAGGCACCCGGTCCTGACGGCTTCACAAACAACTTCTTTCATGGTTTCTGGGAACACATCAAAGCAGAAGTTTGGGAGCTCGTGGATGAATCTCGAACGATGCACTGGGTTCTACCTTCCCTAAATACGACCTTCATAGTGCTCATTCCTAAAATGGAAGATTCCAAGACTCCTGATAAATTTCGGCCGATTGCATTGTGCAATGTCATCTACAAGCTAATATCCAAAGTAGTGGCGAACAGACTCAAACCTTTTCTCCCTCTCCTTATCTCGCCAGAGCAGATAGGCTATGTAGAAGGGCGCCAGATTCTGGATGGTATCATTCTCTCCCACGAAGTGATCCACTCACTCAAAATTCTGAAGAAACCAGGTATGATTCTCAAACTAGATCTCTCCAAAGCTTTCGACAAACTCAACTGGACATATATTAAACACATCTTATTAGCATTCAGCTTCAATGCCACCTAGACTCGATGGATCATGAATATCATATCTTCCCCCTGCTTCTCCATCCTGCCCAATGGATCCCCTTCCCCTCCTTTTCATCCTTCTCGGGGAATCTGTCAAGGAGATCCTCTTTCCCCTTTCATTTTTGTTCTCATGGCTGAAGGATTAAGTCGCCTTCTTCACTCTGCCGCTACCTCTCAATCTTTAAAGGGTATTTCTCTACATGGCCAATCCCCCATTACTCACCAACATTTTGTTGATGATAATATGCTTTTTGGCCATCCTTCAGTTCAAGAAGCCTCTGCCTTCAATCGCCTACTAAATATTTTCTCTGATGCCTTTGGCACTTCCATTAATGCCTCCAAATCCCAACTCTTTTTTTTCAACACTCCCATTCATACCCAAAGAAATATAGCTCGGATAATGGGCTTTTCGATAGCCAAACTTCCTTTGAAATACTTGGGGGCTCCCCTGTTTGACTCTGTCATCAAACATGCCGCTTGGAGGACCCTTCTTGACAACCTAGAAGCCAAGCTTTCCTCTTGGACCTTCTGCTCTCTCAACATTGCAAGCAGAATCATCCTCATCAAATCTGTCCTCCAAGACATGCCTTTGTACTTATTCTCAATCTTGGCTGCCCTGAAATGGGTTCTCAAAAACATTCGCAATCTTCAAAGAAATTTTCTTTGGGGCTCCTCAGGCCACAACAGAAAATGGGCCTTGGTTAAATGTTCGGAGGTGTGTCTCCCGAAATCAGCTGGGGGTTTAGGCCTAAGGGATCCCCTCCACAACAACAGCATCATGGGGGCACGTATATGGTGGAATTGGCTCTCCAAACCGCTTACTCCCTGGAGTCGACTATGGCATGACAAATATGCTCCAGGCAGTCCTGTGGAGGAGCTAATCAAATTCTCATCTACCACTCCTGGCTCCTTAATCTGGAACGCTGCCAAAACTCATAGCGCCTTCATTCAAGCGCATAGATTTTGGGAAATCCACTCAGGCAACACTGCCAGATTCTGGGATGATTCTTGGCAACAACTTCCCAAACTTGCCTCTCTTTTTCACAAACCCAAGTGGCAAATTACCATGCAGCAAAATGAGAAAATATATGTACAACAATTCTGGAAACAACATTCTTCCCACAGATTTCAACTTTGGAGATCGACGAACACTTGGCAAGCCAACTGGCAGGAGGAAACCTATGATGAGATTGATAACGAGCTTAAACTCAGGAAAATCAAACTATCATATCAGAAAGATCGTCTGTGATGGGGATACACCACTAAGGACCTGTTCACTACCAAGGAGGCCTATTAAATCCTCTATCATCCTCTGCAGATTATAAAAGACTCTCTTTGGGACCAAGTCTGGCAACCAAACATTTGGCCTAAGGTTTCTACCTTCCTTTGGCTGCTAAGAAAACAAAGGATCCTTACCTGGGATAACCTGCAAAAGCATGGATTCATCGGGCCATCCAGATGCTCTAACTGCAATCTGCATTCAGAGGACATTAATCATCGCTTGGACACTTGCCCTTTAGCAACTCAAATGTGGGAAAGAGCAGCTCAGTGCAATAGAAGATTAGGCAGAAAAGAGGGAGACACAGTAAACACCATCAGAAATTGGCCTCAGAATCCTTTCCAAAGTTCTCCTCTTAATTCCCTATGGAACCTCCTTCCAGGCTTCATCTATTGGATCATCTGGAAGGAAAGAAACAATAGGATCTTCAAAAATCATAACTCGCCTCTTGATACCCTCTGGTCTCTTCTCGGGTAGAATCTTCAAGAAACATTATATCTAAAACTTTGGCAAGATTCAGATATGCCAGTCTCACCCCAGGAGCGTCTCATTCTCGCTAATTGGAACCTTGATCTCACCTCAGTAGATCATATCAATCCCAGCACCTCAATTCACTCGGAGTCAGCTCACTCTTGGACACCTCCTTCCATCCACCCCTACAAGCTGAACTTTGATGGTGCGACTAAGGGAAACCCCGGGCTAGTTGGCTATGGAGGTATCTTCAGAAACGAGGTAAGCACAGTGTTGCACATCTATCATGGATCATTAGGCAGAGACACCAACAACGTTGTTGAGCTGGAAAGCTTATGGCAAGGTTTACGTATAACAGAAACTGAACATTTTCTCCCTCTAGATGTCGAAGGCAATTCACAAATCCTAATAGAGGCTACAAACAGGATACAATCAGGATCCCCAACAACGAAAATTGCTTCAAGTAGGAGGCTTCTAAGCAGATTGGAACAAATTGAAGACTGGCTCAAAATTCCTCGCAACATATCCTTCCAGCACATCAGGCACATAGCTAATAAGGCAGCAGACAGACTGGCCAACCAAGGGGCTGATCAACAGATCCCATTTTTCTCTGGTCCGTTGAACAATTCCAATGACTCACAACTCAAGCGCGACTGTAATCTCCTGGTGCAACAAGATCTATCCCAACCGGATGTGGGTGTATAAGGTGGATTGCAGCTCAAAGGCGGCGAGGAAGGACGGTGCATGGTTCTTCATTTACGCCAGCCGGCCTCGCATGAGCATTGTTTTAATGATACAGGACCTCAAAGTAAATGTCACATTAACGCAGCTTCCCTCGATCCTTCAGCCCATCAGTTTATTTGTAATGGCGCTTGGTTGGCTCTCCATTCTAGCTCCTCCCCTGTGCTTAAGCAGTTCCAGTGAGATTCATGCTCCTGGCACTAGTAACAGGGTATTAATCTGTCATGCTTGGGTTCCCTATGCCGCCCTTCATCATAGCTTCCATCCTCCTGTGATTCAATCCAGCTCCATCTCCGGTTATTCCCTCTCTGTCTCCTCTACCACTGTATGTTCCACCCCTCCTGCGATCCTTATCATGCCCAGAGTTCGCCCCAGGATGAGTAGCAGGAGAGGCAGCTCTCGTGGCCAAGTCTCTCGCTAGCCATCGTCCACGATTTCAGAACCCTTGTCTGATGCTTCAGATTTCAACTTTAACAGATACCCTATCACCAGAAGTGGTCGTAGCAGAGGAAGAGGGCAAACTATCCCCGAAGCTTGCTCTTCCCACTCCCATTCCCATATGGCTCACTTCCGCTTCCCCTGCTCCCTAGGCAACTCCTCCTTCATAACGTCAGTCACAGTTGAGTTATGTGAAGACATTGCTGGTTCGGGAGCTGTTGGTTTGGGGGATGCTGTTCCTGACTCTCCCTTGGAGCCGAAGACAGTAGCCAAGATAGCTTCCACGCAGAATGAAGATTCTCAGTGAAAGGATCCAAGAAACGCAGCAATTCCGGAGTCCACCACTCTTGCAGAACTCAACACTCCAATAAGGGGTGGTTCATCAGGTAAAGAAGATCTACCCTCAGATTCGAATTGTCCTGACCATTTCGGCTACCGCATCATTGAGGAATCGCCTCCAACCTCGCCTGATGTTTGAACAGGTCTGCTCTTTATGTTTTTCTCTGCAGTGGCCAGAAAACGTTTTACATTCTCAGAATCCAAAATCATTTCTGGCCTCACAATCCTCAGTATCAGATCTTTTGTCAACATTATCTTGTTGGTTTCCCCTGCGTGTGAGGTATTCAACGATTTTTTTGGTTACTATCATAAACATTGTCTTAAGGTCTCTGTCCTCTTGGATTTTGTTCTGGGTTAAAATGTTTCTGGGTCATCCTCCGGTTATGGAGAGGCCGCACGGTTTTGAGTTTTTGATTGGAACCAAACACTCTGTCCCAGCTTTCGGTTTCAGTCTACAGACACATCATGTTTCAAAGCAAGTCACCATGAAGGTTTTCTGGACTGGTTTTCAAGGGATTTTTGTAAGCATGCCCTCTCTGAGGCTAGAACTCTAGAGGCTTCAGCCTCCATGTAATTATATCTTGTATCAATATAGAAGTAGCTAAATTCAGAAAAAAAAAAAAAAAAAAGAAAAAAAATAAATAAAGAAATAATAAATAAATAAATAAAATTGAAAAATTAGATATTTTATTATTTAATAAAAAAATTATTTAAATCTATTTTTTTATCAAATATAAAAAATTAATATATAACATAGAATTAATTATAACATAAAATATTAAATATTTTCTAGGGTTAATAAATTGCATGTAATTTAAAAAAATACATATAAATAAAAACTTAAAAAATAATAATTATATTAATTAAAAAATATTTTTTTTCTATTTTAATATAAAATATTATATTTATAACATTAAAAATTAAATTAATAAATAGATAAAAATGTTGATTTGAAAACAATTTCGATGGTAGATTTAGGCTAATGTATTTCGAATCAACTAGGGTGGTTCATCATCATGGTAAGATGAAGAATCAACTAGTGTGGTTAATCACGATAAAAAAATTCGATCATAGTTGTAAATTAAATAGAGTCAAGGCCTTCTAATAGCTATAGGGAAAAAAACTACAAATAAAAAACGGTTGTTTTTCATTGGATAAGAAAAAAAAACAAAATATTTATTGAATTTAGGCTTCCATATCAATTTTGAGAAGATTCTTTGGCAAAAATCACATAGAGATATTTTTTGTCGTTTCATACCAACTAGTGTGCTTCATCGTCAGGACAAGTTGAATGAGAAAATCTTGCTATGCATATTAAATAGATAGGGCAGAATATCCAAAGACCAAATTTCTAGACCGGGTAACGGTTAAAATGACAACAACTAGATTTGACCGGGAACGGCTAGATTCACTATAATGAAGGGTATAAAATTTATTTATTTAAATCAGTTATTTCGTTATCAATTTTTCTTATTAAAATAAATGGACTATTTTATAATTATAACTAAATATTATAATAAGTAATTTCTAAAATAAAATAATTTCTAATTGTTAGATATCAAAGTTATTATATATTAAAAATAGAGTGTTCTATATAAATAGTTAATTATATTTTAAATAAAATATAAGTTAATTAAATTTCAAATAAAATATAAGTTAAAGGGACATATATTAATAAATATATATTAATTTAATTTACGTAAATAAACAAATTAATTTAAAATGTTAAATATCCAAGATATTATGTAAATACTAGTTAGTTATACAAGTTAAAAATAGAGTAATCTAAAAATAGTTAACTATATTTTAAATTATAAGTTAAAGAGACATATATTTTTTATTTAAATTTATTTATTTATTTCTTTATTTTTTTTTTAATTTAATAAATTAGTTTCATATTCATATTCAAAGAGTTCTCCCATATATAAATATAAATATTAGCGAATTCAAGTGTTTATATATATATATATATATATATTATTAATATATATATATATATATATTATTAAGGGTAAAAAATAGTATATTAGTTTTAAATTAATTAAATATAAAATAAATTAAATAAATAAATTTTAATTGAATAGTCAAAGAGTTTAAATATATAAATATTAGAGAATACAAGTAATAATAATAATAATAATAATAATAATTAATAGATTAAATAAGGAGGGGAAGAAAGGAAGAAAACGACTAGGAGGAGAGGGCTAGGACCCAGCAACTACTCATCTTCTAGCCATCCTCTCTATTGAGATTGCTCAGCCTTTTTTCAATTTCAAGCGCTTCCCTAAATTTCTGGTGATGGAATTGCGACACTCTAGCAATCACACAAGCTTCCTCGATGCAGACATGATGATTGGGTTTCTTCATGTATGCTCTGCTAAAGCGGAAGACTTGGTTCTCATATGCTTAAGGTCTGCTACATGCTCACTAATCCTTTGGTTAATGGAGCAACCACTCTCACCAATATAGGGGGTCCCACATGAACAAGGAATAATATAAACCCCTTTCATGTCCTTGGGGTCAATAGGATCCTTCACAGATCTGAGGGACTTATGAATGGTGTTAAGAGGTCTAAATGTTGCAGGGACATTATGCTTCTTAAGAATCCTCGCAACCCTATCCATGGTCCCTTGAAAAAACGGAAGATGGACACTAGGAATCTACTTTTTAGGTTCTCTTCTCGTTAACGAATTCTTAGTTTCTCTAAGGTAAGCTTTTTGTCCCAAATGTTTGCTATAGTCGTTCTCAACAAAGACATTAAGGAGATGGGACTTCTCCTCCTCGAAGCTCTTTTCATTAGATATCCTGAAGGCATGAGTCGCCAGGGTGTTGAGAACCCCTAACTTCTGGGCTAGGAAATCGTGGGAACTAGCATGAAGATACTGCTCCGTATGAGTTTTCTTGTGAAACACTCGGTGGGAGAGGGAACCATCCTTATTCTTAGAGATAAGAATATCAAGGAACGCGAGGCAACCATCAAATTCTTGTTCCTTAGTGAACTTAATGGCCGAGGATTGACTATTGAGATGATCGAAGAAGAGATCTAACTCCTCTTAGCCGTGAGACCAGATGACGTTAGTGTCATCCACATACCTCTTCCAAAGATTGGGCAGGAGACAGGCTGAGTTTAGAGCCTTGGATTCAAAATCTTCCATAAAAAGATTTGCAACAATAGGGGATAGGGGTGATCCCACGACAACTCCACAGGTTTGCTCAAAGAACTCACCTTCAAAACTGAAAAAGGTCGAAGTGAGGCAGCTCTCAACTAACCGAGAGGTATCAGGATCTGTTAGATAGTTGATCACTTTCATGGCCTCATTTATAGGGATGCAAGTGTAGAGGGAAACAAAATCAAAGCTGACAAGAATGTCTCTAGAGTCTAGCTTGATGTCCTTGAGCTCCTCAATAAAGGAAGCTGAATCTTTAACGAAGGTATCAGAGCTCGGTTGGAGCTGGTGTTTATCTGCACTTCATGAGAGATGGTATTGATGATGATTCAGGGTTGAAGAAGCTTCAAAATTGATGACAATGGAAGCAGGTACTTGCAGGTGAAGGAAGCTAGTTTCACATATAAGTGGAACAAGGGTTGGTTCATGGTTATAGGGAACTTGGTGAAGTTGGTGAATGGTGAAACAGGTTTAGCAGAGGAGAAGCTTAGTGCTTGGGCCAAGTTGAACGACAAGGCATGGTAGGTCTGGAAGAATGTGAAGGGAAACTCTTGATTACCTTATACAGGTTGAAGCGGATGAAAGAAGAGAATCCCCAAATTCGAGATAAGCTTGAAGTCTTGGAAAATAATGTTGAAGATGAACTTATTCAACTTGGTTGGGCAATGGAGTAGGATGAAGTTGTAGATTGTGCTGACAAGGAAGAGGAAGACGTGATAATTGAGGATGTTGCAGATGTGAGAACGATGGAGGATGAACTTGAGATTGATCAAGTTGGACCAGGATCGTACAGTTTGCAGACATGGGTGGATAGGGATACTCACATGGAGGAGCCTCATGATGATGATGTAAGTACTATTGATACTTGTGTTTCATTTGAGCATTTGGTAGATGAACCGGATGCAGGGAAGGGAAAAATCAGTTTGCCGATGCAAGGGGACATCTTACCATGGATATCTATGATGAGACCTTGTATGGAGAAGAAAGGATTGTTAACTGTTGCAGGACTTGTTGGGGTTGTTTGTGACCTTATGATAAAAGGTACAAAGGCCTGTGACAAGGGAGGAACATGATGATCATTGCGGAGGATTGGGTCATGCTTTAGCCACATGGAGAATTGGCTAAGTGCCCGGCATGACTCATGGATAGATTGGAGGAGGGCACACACTTGAGGTACGATGATACCTGGTTGGACTTCTCATGGCCGAGACCAAGAGCAAGTCTTGGTGGAACCTTTAGTGGGGGAGCTATGATGGAAGGGACTGATGATGATGATATGGTTGGGTGACATAGTACACTAGACTGAAGATTGCAGACTTGGATGAGGATGACCGATTGTTGTGATGGGTCTACTTGGTTGGACTACATGGGCAACTTAGTCATGGACATCAAGTTGGAGACATGGAGCATGGCAGTCTATGCAGGGAAATTATGAAGGAGCACTTGTAAAGGTGTCACTTATGGGCATCCAATGAGGAGTGCCAAGGCAAAGATGTTGTGCAGGTAGATTTGCTGGTGTGACATGGAGATGCTTTATTTATGAGTTGATGGAGAGGTTGTGCACTTATGTACAACAAGGCCATGGACTTCGATGGAGTTGTGAGTAGACTATGGCGCATTCCTACTACATGTAGAGTTGAGGCATCTAGCAGAGACCTTTGGGACGAGACTTGTATGCTTGCTAGAGTGTTGGTTGGGGATGGCTTATGGAGCTCATCATGACATGAGGTTGTGACTTTTGGGGACTTCATATACAGTGGACTTGGAGGATTTGATGCATTGAGGAGTTGAGGTCAGAGACTTTGATGCAAAATGGGATGCATACTTTCAAGTACATGTATGGGTGTGGCTTGAAAGAGTGACTTGATGTGGAGGATCGATATGAGACACTTTGGAGTGATAGAGTTACAACAATGATGATGCCTTGATGGCAACACTTGGGCATGGGTTGAGCCGAGACTCAACCACTTTTGACACATGGGAGCTGATTGATCTATGATCATGGGTAGCACATGGATAGATGAGACAGGTGTATACTTGTTTCTATGGCAGACTTGAGGGATGGCACATACAAATATGATGGAGGTTGCTTCATGGACCTGGATGTGGCACATCGAGAGTCGGAGTTTGATGAGATGATCTCTTCACTTTGAGGAGATGGATGTTTTGCAGATGGATGATGTTGGGATAGATGCGGCTGATTTCATGCAGCACATTGGTACCAAACATCATGGACAACATGGTGCAGATGAGATGAGGAATACTTCATGGAGCTAAGCATGGCTTATACTTATATGGAGATGGATTCTTGATCAAGTTGAGGATGTGACGGGATGTTTTGAGAAATGACTAATGATGGCATGAGGATGTGCATTCTCATGGTTTGAGCGTGATAGTTGGACTGATCACCTAACTAGTTCAAACATGAGGGAGCTCAATGTGCAAAGGTGTGTTAGCATTAAGTTGGAGTATCATGGCAACAGTTCACATGAGGAAAACACATGATAAGGTCGACACAAGAGGTTGCAGGAAGCATGTAGCTTGACATGGAGGGACCAACCTTCCATGATGGGGAGTAGCATGTGGAGATTGTGACAAGGTGGTTGATGATCATGGATTAAGATGATTTCTGATGTATGACATACCGATGGGGTGTATACCTTGTTATGGTGATCTTGGTGACAGATGGTTTCCGGGATGAGATATTGTCGAGGATCACAATGACTTCCAGTGGGGGAGGATGTAAGGACCTGCGGTCCTTGGCATAACCGCCGGTGAGAAGTGCGACTCGTTTGATGGATGAGTGAGTTGGAAAACATAAGTGAAGGAAACTCTACGATCAAATGCGCGAGGACACAAGTTATAATACGCATAGAGGATGGAGCGAAGATGGTTTATACGATGAACGAGGGAGGGTGTTCATCCTTGGTGAAGCCGACGGTGAAGATTATTGATTGGGGGCGTTGGCCGATGGGCCGACCGAACAAAATAACAAAGAAGGGCGTCGGTTGGAAACATAACGCAGGTCGGCCGAGAGATGGTTAACCATGCATTGAAGCGTATATATGAGACACGTTGATGGTTCATTTGGAAAGCGAACAATGTGAAGTCTTTCATAGACAAGGAAGTGCGAAGGAGTAAGGTGTTAGCCGCAGTAAGGGAAGGCGCAGTTCTAATGCGCCCAACCTTGGGTAGCACCACACAGAGTTAACTCACAAGGCTTGGTTGGAAGGCGAAGGTGTGGGCAAGGTCGCCCATCGTTCAGAGGAGCGCGGGTAAGCCTCGGGTGAGGGCGCCCACTGAGCAAAGGCAAACAACACAGGTGTAACTTGGACGAGAGCACCCAGCGTTCGGTTGGTGAACACGGGTAACTCGTGGGTGAAGGCGCCGGTTGTTTGGTGAATGAGTGACTCGGGTGAGTTGCCCGTCGTGCATAAAGATACAAGGTGAACGAAGTTCAGTTGAGGAGTGCAGTTGGTGGTCCGTGTGAGGGCGTGCCCACCCAACTCAGGCAAGGAACTTGGTTGGCACACGAAGGTGTGGCCTTGATGTAAAATTGACTAAGTATGAAACTTGGTGTTTCTAAGTATACTTGTAAAGCTTTGTAAACATTATATAATATATTGTATTCAGGCAGATTCATTGTTCAGGGAGTTGCCCCTCCCTTTATACTGTGCTATTGTGTTCTTCATGTATAATTGCTGATGATAATGAATGTGTATGGGTGTTCATTGGTATAAAGGAAACATAATAATTATTTGGTTGCGAAAAACAAACTAAGTAGGCTAATGGTTAGGCATAGTCCATGAACATAAGTATTGGTGAAAAGAAAGTGTTCGGTGGTGCCGCACCTCGCCAAGAGCGGTTGATGTAAGGACCTGCAGTCCTTGGCATGCCCACCAGCATGAAGTGCAATGGCTGTTGGTGAACGAGAGAAGTAAGAAATGTGAAGTATGAAGCACTACAGCCAAAATGTGCGAAGGGATATGTTATGATGCGCATACAAGGATAGAGCGACATGTTTTACAGCATGGGGAGCATGAGTGCTCAACCCACGACCAACCTACACTTAGTAAAGGCCGACCTCATGCATTGCCCAAATGCTTATCTAAGTGTTGGTCGGCCAACACACCAAAGCATTTCCACCACAATTTATGAGTTCGGCCTTTGCTAAGTGTAGGTCGACCATGGGTTGAGCGCTCATGCTCCCCACACTATAAAACATGTCGTTCTATCCTTCTATGTGCATCATAACATATCCCTTCACACATTTTGGCCGTATAGCTTCATACTTCGCATTTATTACTTCGCTCATTCACCAACAGCCGTCGCACTTCATGCCGGTGGGCGTGCCAAGGACTGTAGGTCCTTACATCCTCCTCCACCTGAAATCGTTGTCGTCCTTGACAACATACCATCTTGGTAGCCATCCACCAAGATCAAGATCAACAACTGTCTCATCCTTGGTCCATGATGTCAACTCCTCCACATACTGCAAACATCCCTGTAACATATGTAGAACTTTCATCTCCATCCTGTGTCGTCCCATCTTGTGAACTATCATCCTTCCTGCCTGATGCCAACATCTCTCTAGTACACTGCTAGCCCTCATGACTTGAACTAGTCGGGTGATCAGACCAACTGTCATGCTCAAATCATAAGATGTCCATCCTTATGCCTTCACCAGCCTATCTCGGATTCTGCCACATCTTGGACTCACCAAGAATCTCTCCCATGCTCAGGTCCATGAAAACTCCATCCCATCTGCAACATGTAGTGATGCTTGATGCCAAGCCATCCCTGCACCATCTTTCATACCTGCTCAGCCTGTTTTAAGTACTCGCTTCCATGAGAAGCTAACAATGAGCCCCTTCTTCTATGTCATCTAAGAATATGTAGAGGGAGTAGAGCCTGAAGGCTCACCCTCACTAATAATCTCAATCCATCTGTCACAATTCTCTATCTCCATCCTCTGTAGATATTTATGTAATTTAAATTAATATATATTTATTAATATATGTCCATTTAACTTATATTTTATTTGAAATATAATTAACTTGTATTCTATTTAAAATATAATTAACTATTTATAGAACACTCTATTTTTAATATATAATAACTTTGATATCTAATCATTAGAAATTATTTTATTTTAGAAATTACTTATTATAATATTTAGTTATAATTATTAAATAGTCCATTTATTTTACTAAGAAAAATTGATAACTGAAACTGATTTAAATAAATAAAGTTTATACCCTTCATCATAGTCAATTTAGCCGTTTCCCGGTCAAATCTAGCTGTTGTCATTTTAACTGTTACCTGGTCTACAAATTTGGTCTTTGGATATTCTGCCCTATCTATTTAATGTGCATAGCAAGATCTGATCATTCAACTTGTCTTGACGATGAACCACACGGGTTGGTTCGAAATGCGTCGACAAAAAATATCTCTATGTGTTTTTCGCCGAAAATTCTTCTCAAAAACAAAATATTTATTTATTATTATTATTATTATAAAAATGTTATAATAAAATGAATAAGTGTACATAATTGGAATTAATAAAATGAGAAAAATTATTATAATAAAACAAATTAATATATATGGAAATTTTGGTAGGAAAGAAATTAATTTTTATTTTTTATATTTTTTTAAATTTAAATTAAAATAAATTTATATTAAATTTATAATATTATAAGTAAATTTAATCACGTGGAATAAGCTTAGGTTTGTTGTTTAAGTGCAAAAGTTATCAAATCTCGTAAATGATCTGTTAGTAAGTTTTTTAAATGAGAAATGTATAATCAGAGTAGCAACTTCATCTTTGCTTTGAGGAGGCCCATTTACTTTTACATTTACACCGAGACCAAAGTCAACTTCTTTTTCATATGCAAAACAAGAAATAAAATCAATATTAATATGTATATTAATAATATAAAATTATTAATAATAAATGAATATGGAAAAATTAATGATAAAATAAATGGTTAATTTTAATATGATTAAAAAGTATAGATATGAGGACTAGATCGAGGTGTGAGTTGGTAGTTAAGCACTTAGTTAAGGGAGTAATGGTTTTGTACGATGGTTTGTACAACAACGTATCGAGGCGATGGTGTGGTGGCTTTTTGTATAATGGCATGCAATGTATATGGGAAAGGTGGCAGTGAGAGTAAGGACATCATTAGTTTTAGTAACAGGGAAGGAGGGAATGTTGGCGTTGATTGAAATGTTTGTGTGCGATGAAACTGGTGCAAAGAGCATGGTCTGTGGCACTACCAACTTTAACAAGCTTATCGACTATGCATGAAAGGTAACGAGTATGCATTTAGATATATCTTCACTCTCATAATGTTGACCTTCTCTAGTTTTCATTTGGGGGAGAGGGGAGAAATTATGGGGGAGACCTACAAAATTGAGAAGTGCTGGGGGCATAGGCTGGTGGCATATGCTTGGTTCTATGTTTTTCTCTTGCACTCGTTTGGCATACTATCTATTTCGCTTTGCTTTGAAGTTCTCATTTCCCGTATGGAAATTCTATTGGCACTGGATAGAGGGCATAGTTTTGTAGTTCGTAGGAGTCCTGCTGGTAAAGCTAGGAAGATGAGCCTTGGTGGTAGAGTTGGTCAGCCCATCTACATGCCGGGTGGTAGACTCTGCTTTAGATCCATGCATAGCTACAGAGAGGTAGGTTGCAACCTTGACATGACAGAGAAGGTTGAGAATTTCGGGCGGGAAGTCCGACAAGGGAGTGGCATTGGCTATGGCAGGAAGAATGGCAATGGTGGCGTCATGGGGCTCAAGGATGTTTATATATGTGAATAGTTTTTACATTTATTTATGCAAATATATATGTATGTAGATCTCTAGAGTATGGACAAGAAGCTGAGACTTATATAGTTGGGATAGAAAGACTGATTTTTTTTGTTTCTAGATGGAATACAATACCCATAGGTGGCCAACAAACTTGATTTCTCACTGGGCAAGTTGAAGCCACCTAACCAATCTATATGGTGTAAATTTTCTTATAATTAATTAAAAAAAGATCTACCAAACTTAAGAAAAAAATATAGATATGAAAACGTTGCAAAAATAAAAACAAAATTCAAAAATAATAACTTTATAACTTAATTGTTTTGTCATGTGGATTTACAACCTATCTCTCCATTGAAGCCGTAAGGAGTGACGTTCTTCCACTGATCGAGATCATAAGCAGTGTAATGTTTACAACAGGTAGCAACTTTCAGTCTCCCAGATGTGGCATTTGGATGATCTTGCAAACCCCTAACATAGTTCACAACATATCTACTAACCAAATAAGGGTCTTCTCCCAGGGTTTCTTCCACACGACCCCATCTTGGATCTCTTAAAACGTAATGTTAGGACTCCAGTATGTCAATCCTGCCATCCCAACATTGTGCATGGCTCGTGCCTAAGTAGACACCACCTGCATTCAATGACATGCTAAAAGAATTTTATTTATCATCCTATAGATTTTAAGAATATTTTATCAACCTCTACATCTTAACCTACAAAGTTGAATGGTCATTCTTAATCTGTTTCAGTGTAGATTTCAGAATATTTGGATAATATAATATAGGTAAGTAAAGTTAATTGTTTGATTTTGTTCATGTTGTGAGGTATGGTTATCTAGGCAGATACGAAGAGCAACTAGGTCAAGATGACAACCCTTATCTCGATTGCAGATTCACTTAACATACCTAGGTGGCCGTTTGGACCCACATTTCCATCTCCATTTATATAGACGGAGGTTGATATTCACTATCAGAATTGTTTATCTCAGAAAAATTTTGCAACCAGAATCTTGTGTTATGTGTGACATCTATCGTTGTCTCAGTGCCGTCTAGCCGACAGCTCTAGACATGGAATTAAATTCAAAAGTACAGGGCTACAACACCCACTGATGCCAGCTTGTGCAATAGAATAAAGGAGTCGTCTAACGAGGTGGAGGAATTGCCTGGACGACCAAAAGTGGTCGGAATCCGGGAAAAACAATTTCAAAAAATCTTGTAGACACAGTGTTTGAATCATGTTTTGATGGTGGAAATCGATTCAGCACCATCAAAAACATCTAGGACACCTAAAAATTTGAAGTTTAACAACTATAACTTGGATTTACAAAAATCCTTGCCAGATTTTCTCTAAATATGACCGGAATTTCCATAACTTTCCGAGCAATTCCTCCGGCTAGTTAGACCATGGCTAAAATAAATGTACAACACTCGTCGATGCCAGCTTGTGCAATGGAATAAATGCACAAGAAAATGGTTAACGCATTGAAATTACCTAAAAAAATTGAAGTTGTTGCCTCATTCACTGCACTGCGTTCAAATCAATTAATTTGTTTTTAATTATTACAATTTCTATTAAAATTTAATAATAGTTAATATTAAATATTGATTTATGGAAAATTGGTATTTAAAAATAAAATTATAAATATTAGTATTATTTACCAATGTAATTTTTATTAATATTATAATTATTTTAGAAATTTTATTTAAATAGTTTTATATTTTTAAAATTTATTAAAAAATATTAATTTAAAAAGAGGTAATATTAATTTTTATAAAATTTTTATTTTTTTATTTTTATTTTTTATAAGTTGGTGTTGAACGATGATGACGATGATGGTGGTGGTTAACGTCCCCTGAGACCAAACATTGGTCTATCGGACCTAAAAACAAATTATTTAATTTGATTTAAGATTTTGTTCCTATGCTCAAAAAGCTTGGAGAGAAGCCTTCCAAGTTCACTATAATTTTGACATTGTAAAAGGTTAGGAAGGTCACTATTGTAACAAAGATTGTGAAACTGAGATCTAATGTGGTTGTATGCGGGGCACTCTAATAGGAAGTGGTTTTCATCCTCGATGTTCCTATTCTCACATCTATGGCAGGTCCTTCCCATCCATGGCGTTTTAGGAACTACCCAATGACGTGTTTCACTATGGAGCTCATGAGAATTCGTTCTAATCCTTGGTATATTAATTTTCTTCTTTGAGATAGTTAAAATAGAGAGATACTTTTGATCTTCTAGGGAAATGTGTAATTATTTTTCTTTTTAAAATCAAAGTAAAATATTTTATAAATAAAAAACAATGTTAACCATAATTCAAAACAAAAATAAATATATTTATTTTGTTGTGATTAGTTTTAATTAAAAGAATTATGGTCAAATACTTTTTATTTCAACTTAAGGTGGATGAGGATCTTTTGATTTTTTTAATTTTTTTTAATTGAGAGCCTAGATTGATTCTCAAGGAAATGTGCTCAACATATGCTTAGACTTAATGCTTACCAATTTGAGATTATTCCTATCCCATTAAGTTCCTCCATGATAAATTTCTCATTATTATTTACAACACACACACACACACAGATATATATATATATATATATATATATATATATATATATATATGCAAATTTTATTTGGCAAAATGATCCATTACTTTTAATAAATTTAAGAAATTATATTCGTGCCAGGTGGCTCCCCACCCATCAATTTCTTAGGGAATTGAGATTATTCCAATTCTAATAAGTTCATCCATGTAAGTTCCCCATTATTATCTATAACATTCATTTATAATTCCTTCTTCTCTTTTTTAAGTTAAAGTTGACCCATAACCCTTTCATACACAGTTAATCAAGTAAATGTGTAGCATTCTGTGTTGTAATAGTTTTTTTGTCATATTTATGAAGCCTTAGGCTATATTAATATTTGTAATGTGGTTGTACTAGTAAAATACAAATAATCCCACTCTCCTTGTGCTTGTTCAGTTTGTGTCGATATTACAACTCAGAAGATAGGGTAAGAATATTTCACTCTCTCTCAACCATAAATAAAATATTCCAATGTTCATGTGAAATAACATAACTTTCTATCAACTTAAAAAAAATGATAAAAGTAATTAAAAGCAAAAAAATATATAAATATAAATGAAATATTTTCTAATAAAAAATAATCTCAACTATAATTAAAAATAAAAATGAATATACCTATTTGATTACTTTAAATTACATTATGACTTAGAAGATGTAAAATTATTTCACTCCCACACTCAACTATAAATAAAATATTTAGATGCTAATGTGAAATAATAAAATTTTATATCAATTTTAAAAAATAAAATAATTAAAAGTATAGAAAATAAATATATTTCCAGTTTTAAATGTGGAAGATGTATAATTTTTATACTTGTTAAAAATATTTCAATACAAACATAAACTATTTATAAATCCACACACACACACACACACACACACACATATATATTTGAAAGTGAAAAGAAACAATTATTTCTTAACAAGAATTCCTAATAAAAATAATAAAAGGGAGGTGTGCAATTCTTTCAATTCTTTATATAAAATTAATATGTGGCATTTAAAAAATATTTATAAAAAATAAAAAATAGATTATAAATAAAATATTTCAATCATTTTGGCTCTACTATAAAATAAATGTAAATATGGGAAAACCCCTGTTAGATTTGAACAATTGACTTCCTAGAAAAAACAAATGTCCGTAACCATTAATTAATTTTTTCTTATTTCAAAAAATGTAATATACTTAAGATAAATTATTAGATTTATGATCATAATTTAATAAATAAGTATTATGTAACAACAATCATATGACAATTATTATGTAATATAATCATTAGTATGTAATATTGATTAGTTATAGAACAATTATTACATGGTATTTATTTAGTGCATTATATAATAATTTTTATAATATACCTTATGTACAGTACATAAACCTTCTTCAAATTTAAGAAGATTAGTTAAATTTGATGAGATTTTTTTTTAAATCATTAGGAAAAAATAGCCCTTTTGTAGTTCTTTCAATTAAAAAGTGTTTATTATCAAGGATATGCCTTCTACTAAGATTTTATACTTAAAATTTGAATGGGTTCCTATATTTTCAAAATTTTATCCACATAAAATCTGAGGAACCTTAAATTTCATTTGACCATTGGGTTGTAATCTGTCACTATATGTCTAGGAATTCAAGGCATCACCTAATAGACTAGGTCCTTCTTAAAAGCTTGTTCATTTCTCTAGATTTTAACTAAATAATTATGCATCTAAAAGATGAATAACATATTGCAAGAGTCATCCTTCCCATTGGATAATAGATGCTCTTTTGTGAAATTCCTCGGGTGCAGCCTAAGTAACATATATGCATCCTCCTAAAGGTAACAACAATAGAAGAAAGTAGGAACAAAGACATGAAGATTATCCATAACAACAAATCTATTGATGCAATGAAATAACCAACTCCACATCCAATGTATGAACAAAAAGGAAATAATCCTACATTAAACATGTAGGAGAAAGCAACATAAAGAGAAAGCCACAACAATAAAAAATGCTAAGTGCCAAAAAGCAGGAGGCCCAACTCAAAAATGGATTAGATGAAGAGTTAGTAAGTGATTTGTCCCAAGTGAAGAAGAGAGACTGAGATGAATTTCTGGAAGTGGATCGAGCCCAACAAGGTAGAACATCCGCTTTTGGACAAAATTTTAGCTTCCTTGTTGTGCTCATGATAGATGTGAGAGAAGGAAATCTGAAGGAATGATTGAGATAGAGTTTTGATCCACTATTTCTAGGAGAGAAGATTCAGATTCTGAAGTTTACATCGGTTTTTGGCCCATTCAATAATAAATTTAGCGTCCCCAAAGATGGTAATGCTTGTCAATCCAATCCATGAAGCACAATAGAGAGTGCCCCATAAGGCTAGAAGCTTGGCCCTAGCATTCAAACCCTTTCCACCAAACCAAAGGAATCTGAAGAGATGATCAGGTTCTAGATAAATGATCATTCTACAACCACATCAGCCAAAGGAACTAGCTCCATTAAAGAATCCAATTGGAAAGGAAGACCAAAGATAAAAGGAGGAGCGAGAGGGGTGAGAAGAATGGAAGGGCTCACGAGAAAATTCTTCAAAGTATGCCATGATCAAAGACTTGGTTCTATAGATAGAAGGCTTGGATGAATCAAAGATTAGTGCATTACGTGCTCTGCCGATGACCCATAAGATAAAAAATTGAAGGGTCTTGAGGATTTATGCACAATAAACTAATGATGGAGGTAGTTAGGGTTGTGATCCCATATCAATACAACTACAGATTCCAGGAGAGTAAGGAATTCAAATATATATTTATAAAACATAAGGATGCAACTGACTTAAATGAATTGTTTTGTGTTCCCTTTAACATACATAAAATTGTCCAGAGGTGAGAACCCATCCCACTAGAGTGCATTAAAGTGAAATGGAACCATATATTTCTTTGTCATTTTTTAATAGTTGATTCTATTCTAATTTTATTATAATTGGTTGTATTTTTATAAAAAGGCAACCCTTATCTTGATTGCAGGTTCAGTGAACTTCATACATTTCTTGATTGCAGGTTCAATGAACCTCATACATTTCTTCTCGGACCCACTGTTTATGTCACTCTTTGAATATATGAACGTTGGTGTTACTACGAGAATTATTTATTGCTAGAAAAAATTTACAATAGATAACTCCATTTAATGCAGAGTTCAAGACATGGAATTTGGACCATCCATGGGTCTTGTGTAGACACACAAATCTAGGATGGAGCAAGTTAGGTTGGAGTAAGTATTTCGCGAGTGTTAACAAAGTGGAAACCCTACTACAATGTAAAAACATGGTTTAAGTTTCTATGAAATCGGAATCTCAATGCATATGATATTGTCCACTTAGAAAAATAACCAGATATATATATATATATATATATATATATATATATAGTCTTAACGGTATGAAGGAAAGTCATGTAAATTATATATATATATATATATATATATATATATATATATATATATATATATATATATATATATATATATATATATATATATATATATATATATATAGAGAGAGAGAGAGAGAGAGAGAGAGAGAGAGAGAGAGACTTCCAATATGTGATTAAGATGTAGTAAAGTTCATGACTATAATAATAATAGTTGTAACAATTTTTAAGTTTTGCTTTGTGTGTGTGTGTGTATAATTGATTTGAGATTTTATTTTATATTAATATATTATTATGTTATAAATTAAAATAATTATTTGTTATTAAATATAGAGAAATGAATATCTATTTTAATATTGGAATTTTAAATCATTTAATTATAATTTTTTAATAATATATAATTAATTATTATTTATAATTTGTCTTTACCAAAAATGTTACTCCACTTGTTTATCTAGTACAAGTTAATATATTTAAAAATATGTATAATTCAATAAATTTTATTTTATTAAGGTTATTTTGGACTTTAAATATTTTCATTATAACTACTGACTTATATAAAAAATTGAAAATTTGTTTAAATAAATTATAAACTGAATATTTGTTTAAATAAATTATAAATATTATGTAATTATTTCTAGTTAATAATTAAATTATATGTTTTTAATTTCTCAAAAATTTAGGATTTAATAATTAGTTAAATTTATTATAAATTAATGAAACTATTATTAAAGTAATACTGATAAATTACTAGTAATATGAAATTTTAAAAAAGAAAAGATTAATTATTGAGTTTTTGAATTATTATATATAAAAATAAAAATACAAATTTATGGTATTATTATAATAATATTAAGAGGAGTGAAATGATAATTTGGATGTATAACGCTGATGACTATGATGATTAATTCCCACTAAGGCTTATATAGTCTATCAGACCTTAAGAAGGTAATAGATTAAATATGATTCTTTGACATTTTATTTACATGCTGAAAAAGAAGTGAGAGAAGGGTCGTTGTAGTGGTAGCTAGCGGGTTTAATTCCCCCTCCATCTGAGTTCTATTTTTTGAAGACATGTTTGATTGTGTGGAAACAAATTTAATAAGTTGAAATGTGTGACTAGTAATTCCTATAAGCTTGAATGGGATTGAATGTGAGTATAAGGTGGAAAATCTAAGAGAAAAAAAATTAATGTGACTATAAGATGGACAATCTAAGAGAAAGTGATTTTTACTATAAGATGGACAATCTAAGAGAAAGTGTTTTAATGTGAGTACAATATTCAACCCTCAGGCTTGGTGGCAAACTCTTTCATGTGAAAATAATATGGACAATCTAAGAGAAATTGTTTTTTATCTTCAACCCTCCTATTATTGGTGACAAAATCTTTCATCCCAAGGCGTTTTGAGAATTCACCAATTCCTACACAAGTGACAAACTCTTTCATCCCATGGTGTCTTGAGAATTCACCAATGCCTAATTTCACAATGAAGCTCATGAGAATTAGTTATAATATTGGAAATGTTCACTTTCATCTTAACACTACTCAAGATATAGAGATAGTTTTGGTTTTCCAGATGGGGGTTGATCACCTCCTTGTAATATTGCACTTTCCTTTTTTCCTTCCAACTCTTTATTTTCCGACAATTTATCTTTAAATTTGGAAGCAATATTATTTTTGATATTATATGAATTCTGCAAGATGATCTCCTCTTTATTCCCCAATGGTCTAGCCAAGACTCGGCATCCTTATGCCACCCTCAATTTAGTGAAAGGTGGAGGTTTTGGCTAAAGTTAGAAGCAATTTTAGGAAACCCATTTGCGACCATATTGTATAACTTCTTCTTATATATAAGATACCTAGTGATTAAATAAAATATTGAAGAAAAAATAAAAGAGGAAAATCAATTATTTATAAAGTGAACCAGTACCTTTTTATTGATCTCTTGTGATACATTTTCAATTGGTAATGTTCTTTTAATATTTTCCAATTATTATGAATAGATGTGTTTTCATGATACATTTGGTAAAGTATAATTGTTAATGTTTTTGTGTTTTATTTTTATTTTCATTTAACTAATAATATTTTTAAATGAGATTTATTTTATTTCTATTTTTATTTAATTGGTAATGTCTTTATATGATATTTGTTAAGATATAATTTAGTGTAATGACTTTAACAACATTTTAAAGTTAGAGAATTGCATATTCCACAATTCGGAAGAATGATTAAAATGAATTCATATATTCTATAACAAGTTCAAAAAAGTAAGACATGCAACAAGTTAATATGTAAGAAGTTAATGTTTTCATATGATATTTTTGGGAAACATTTTACATTAATCTTTATTGTGATCTATATTTTTGTATAAATATTAATTTTACTATTCTGGACTAAGTTATGATGAGGATAATTTGGGTTAATATTGATAAATGTGTATAACCATTCAAAAAACAAAAGTAAATTGAAATTATATGACTTCATGAATATGAGTACCTTTATGTGAATATAAATGTTTATTATTACATTTTAGACGCAATGAGGTTTATATAGTTAATAATGGTTGGATAAAGGAATTTGGAACCTTATTTAGTGCTACAAGGGCAATGGAATATAGATACTACCAATAAATAGTTGTAATGTGTGGGAAATAAATTTTAGTAATTATTTTATGTATTATTTGTCTTTTATACTTGTCCTCATAATAGAATATTTTGATATGATTAATGAGAGTAACAACTTGGCAATTGTGGCCAATATTAACAACTATATTCTAACAATTATTTCCTTATATTAAAACATTATTTATTTAGTCAAATCTAATTGTTATATTATAACGATTAAATTTTTTCTCCATCTATTTAACTCGATGCCAATATCTAGTTCTTTATCTTGTCCTAGTGATGAACCACACTAGATGGTTTGAAACGTGCCGAAAAAACTCTGATGTTGTCATTTTTACCGAATTTTTTCTTACTTTTCATGATCATGGCAGAGTTTGAAAATGCAATTCCAGTTGATATGAATGATGGGTTGAAATATAAAATGGATTCAAGATGGTTGTTGATCCTAACTCCTAATTAATAGTTATTGGATTTTCTTGCTTTGAGGATGTTGCATTTTGAAGATATGAATAATGGAGACAAAAGCCTAACCATGGGCATTAAGAAAAGGACATCAAAGATGACGTAACATACAATCGCATAATATGTTAAACTAATTGACGTAACATATGGTAGTAAAGAAGACACTATTCATTCAAGCAACATGTGGAGATGATCAGTGAATTATCGTGGATATTCCATTGGAAGAATTCATCATAACAGATGAAAAATATTGAATTTTTTTACCGCGAATATTAATTATTTTTAGATATTAGATTCTTTATTTATTGTTTGTATGCTTAAATATAAATTAGCTGAAATTCAAGAAATATAAAGTGAAAATAAATACACACACTAACCAAAATAAGCACAATTTTTCCCTTGGGAAACCCTTATGGGAGAAACCTAGCTAGAAGGTGAGGTTGCTTTGATCTCTATTCTCGAGTATGGAAAAATATGTAGATACAAATAAAGAGGTACTCTTTATAGAGTTACGTAAGACCTATGGCTTATAAAGTTGCTACAAAATCTCAGGCACTTTTTTATTCTCTCTAACATCCCACTCCCAATTTCTTTGCTCAAATATGGAAGATAATATAATAACATGAAATGTAACCCCTACTCCTAGTGGCCTAGTATTTAACATAACCCAATAGCTAACTATATGAAAGGTTTGACTCCCTCAAACCTCAACTAGAGTTACGATTTTGGACCTTATAGAGTCTTTTTTAAATTCCACACATGGCTAGCCCTATATGCATGAGTAATGGGGATTAGCATGGCATTGACTTGTACCATGGTGGTCGGTATGGTATATCAACTTGTGAGAGGTATAAATTTTTCATAAGAACTTCAAGTACCAGATGGTATCGCACAAATTCTATTTTTTTTTTTACCACAGACAAAATCATTTAATAACTCAAAATGGTTCTGGAAAAATTCATAAATAATTTTTTCAAATTAGGACCCATTGATGAAAAAAGACCGTACAAGTTGACTCATTTAATTCTTCCACTCTGAAAGCATTGAGATAGATGAAGAACACTATAAAAATTTAGTCTGAAATAAGAGAAATTATAAATGAGAAATAGTATCGCAATTCCGTAAATCACATATGAAGGAAGTAAAAATTGGAGCAAACTTACCGCTCAAAGAATACAAACCTATGAGAAGATAGAAAAATAAGTATAAAGAAATGGGGTTTAAAGAAATGAATGATGATAACCTATTGCAATGCTCATAACCATGACAAATCTAGAATGATGAAATAAACATAAAAGAGTAATATATAGATATATAAAATTAAATATGTGGAAGTTTCTCAAACAAGTGTAAGAAATCAACCAAAACATGATGGAGGCTTTTGTAATTAGGGAATAGTCATGATGAAATAGATTAGCACTCTATTTTTATATTGTAAATAAGCATGTGGCAAGTGGTTGTGGAATAACATATGTGATAAAAGAAAGAAACTATGTAAACTAATGAGAAAACAATTAGCATAAAGTGTATGAAGGAATGTTGTGAGAAATTCTATAATGAGAGTTTGAGAAGGGCTATGCACAATTGAAAAAACTAGTGAGAATCAACTAAGGGAACTTGCACAAGAATGATTACCCCAGAATTAGAAATGGGGCTTTCATGAGGAACACATGCCCACAATAATGTGTGCTTGTTCTTAGGAGTTCACACATGTTCCTTGTTTTCTAGGCTCTGTAAGGCCAAAGCTACCAACTAGGACCCCAACGAGGCTATCTGATTAGCATTGCTCAAAAGTGTGTGTGCATTATTAGGAAATATAATTATGTTAGTCTTATGCACTATGAAAACCTTAGCTTTGTGGAATTTGAAAACCCTACCAATGTGGAATGTGGAAACTCCAACATAGTGAGTTCAAATTTGAGTGCATAATTAGAAAATGTAAGTAAACACACCATATTGACCATGCATCACAAGTTGGCAATGTTTTTCGATGTATATTGAAGTGAAATTTGAAGACATTACTTTTGTGCAATTTGAAAACACTGCGTTTATGGAATTTGAAAACCCTCGTATTGTGGAATTTGATGGAATGGAATCATATGGATGTAATTGTTGTTTATATCATTATGAATAATTTATTTCCAACACTCTCTATCTCTCTATTCCCATTTGCACATTTTCTAGTCTCTCTCTCTCTCTATCTATATTACCCTCCCTCTCAATTTTTAACGAGCACTTCATTGACTCTCATTGAAGAAATTTGATGAGATTTCTTATCATTGGGATCTCTAACCAATAGAAAATACGACCGACAAGAACTATGACCATGGTAACTATGACATACAAGAACTATGAACTTGAGATCTTTAACGCATAGTAACTATGACCACGAGAACTTTCACCCTCGTGAACTATGAACTCAGAAATCATTCCTTTGTTGTTCATAGTTCCCTTGTTAATTAGGAACTATGACTTTACTTTACAAGAATCATGACGATAAATTTGTCTTTATTTTTTATTTGCTAAGATCACATGTAGCAGTTTAGAAACAACATTTGTATACCAGGAATAAAATAGAAAATTTAAAATATTATCTTAATAGAAAAAAATGACATATTCAAAGAATATATCTCAAAGCATTTACAACTAAAAGTAACCTTATTGACATAATGGAACAATGAGCTTATCCTAAAAACCCATATAAATACCAAATCGTAAGAAACAATTTTATTAATAAAGTATTCCACACATAATGTAAATGTATTAACCAACCACTCACATAGCCAAATCAAATATCATAATACTTAATTGAAAATATTTAAGAGGAAAATAATCTATGGCCATAGTAATATAGTCACTTTAAGCAATATATTAGTACAAAAGAAAAATTATACATAAAATGATTCCTCCCATATATTATCCCTTCACTCATTTTAAATAGATATCGTCAATCAATTATGATTTAATCTATGAAATAATAGTTATTAGTATCAAGTAAGATATAAATTTCTAGATCAAAGAGATTTAGAACAGTTGGTGAAGGAGCGTGTTGTTAAGGCACTCTGTAAGCAAAGGTCACCGGTTCTAGTCAATACCAAAAAATCCAGCATGGTTTCCGCTGGTGCGGATCAGGTCGGGTGCGATCCCCGGGTGACTTTGACGGCTTAGACGTCCCTGAGTTGTGGCCTCTCAGCCATAGGGTAAGAGTGATTTTGAGGATTCACGCACTTATCAACCAAAGAAAAAAGATATAATTGTCTAGAACATATAATAATGTATATTTACAAATGATATTAATAAAATAATTTTTTTATCTAAAAATATCTTAAACTAAATCTATATTTCTAAAACATATTTATTTTAGTATTTCTTATTTTATTAATATTTCTGTAATAATTTAGTAAGCAATGATGGGCATCAATGTGATCAACATCAAAACACTTACTTCATAGTCAATCTCACATTGCCTAAATTTAAATCATAAAAATTAACTAAATTATAAATTTACTTTAAATTATTATTATTAATTATAAAAGAATTAATATATTATTTAATAATACACACATTATAAAACATGTAACACTATTGTTATCCATGGAGATTCACCTCATTTTATGATAGAAATTGTTAATTTGTAAGTAACTCTTTTTACAATATAGACATCAAAACCGTACACTATGATTTTTCCGAGGAAAAAAGCGAACTTTTTTATAAGTAATAAAAAAGTTACAAGCATATGAGTTAACATTCCAAAAACAACTGTGATATTGAGACCTACATCAGTCCCAAAGAGAGAGAAACAACTTCTCTGTGTATCACCAGCCGACATATAAACCAAAAAGCATTTTTCGCCTACAACCAGCGCGGGATCATTACCTATCCCAGACAACTTAGTCGTAATAGAGGACTGTCCGTATCCAAAAAACGTGGGTCTCCTTACAGAGGAAAACAACCCACGGGATACCACCAAGAGCTCCATATGTTTGGTCCAAAGTAGAACATAACAGAAAATAAACACCAAAGTTTACATAAGCTCCGTTTTCAGATAAGGAAAGACTGTCAAAAGAAAACTAAACACAGCTGATATTTGTAAATTAAGAGTAAGGTGGGAGATCCGACACACGGATCTGATCCTGGATCTGTTCAGTTATTCTCCACGAGTCCACAGCTTGCTGCAAACCTTCTTTAGAAAGCCTATCTGCTGCTTCATTTCGGTCCCTGTAAATATGATCAATAGAGAACACATTAAAATAGTGCTTTAAGTTTTGGATTTCTTCAAAGAGCGGCCTCAGCATATAATTCTGACATCTATGTTTTCCATTGACCCAGTTAATTACATTCAATGAATCCCCAAAGATCTGAACTGAGAAGATATTCCTGTGTATGAGCCAACATAAAAGGAGTTTTAAGGCAGACAGTTCGGCGAAATTGTTTGTTCCGGTCCCTAGGCCCACTGAGGCTTTTAGAGAGTGAAAAATGCTTAAATGGATGATAATCCCAGCTCCAGTTTTGTTATTCTGAGCTGCCCCATCGAAATAGGCCCATGGAATCCCATCTCTGATCAGTTCTTCCCTACTATGAGATGATGTCCGAGGTTCTTCAGGCTCCGGAATACTAGACAGTATGGCTGAGCTTTGGATAGCAATCACTTCCGCTGGAGTGGATTTTTCTCTGAAAATGCTTCTATTTCTTGCTATCCATATACCCCAGCATATAATGGGAGGAAGGTTCCTCAAATTCCTCTCTGAATAGTGATTCCACCAGTATTCCCATGCTATTTGAATGGTTTCCCCCTCCCATCTTGCATTTTTACCTATTAATTTTTGCGTCTCTTCCCATACTTTTCTTGCAAATGGACAGGCTATGAACAAATGGGGAATGGATTCTGAGTCTGAAAAGCACAAGGGGCATCTTCCTGGTCCCTGTTTGAATCTAGATTGAAGAATATCCCATGTAGGTATTCTCTTTTTTAACACACACCATAGGAATAATCTGGCTTTTTTTGGGCATTTTAGCTTGAGCAAAGGTTTTACCCACCATTCTGGAACATCCCACCCCTTTTTCTTCATTAAAAAATTGTACCCAGCCTTTGGGGAATAGGTTCCCGATTCAGCATGTGCCCAAACCAATAGGTCTGGCCTGTCCTTTATTCTAACATTGGATCTTTTGAGCTCCTGAAGGAACATCTGCCACTCGTTTCTCCACGTGGGGTCAATTTCTAGATCTTCTCCTGATTTCCAAGCTTGTCCCCAAATGGAAGACTGTCCTAAGTTTGCAATCTGATTTAGACATGTAATTCCTTTTGATTCCAAATGGGCAATCAGGTCTGGGGATAAAGCATAAGATTCATTGCATCCCACCCAAGGGTCCCTGCCAATCCTCAGGTTTTCACCATTTCCTACCTGCCAAGCCAAACCCTGTTCTATGACTTTAAAAGCCTCTGTCGTGGCTTTCCATATCACAGAAAAATTCCTGCCTTTTTTATTTGGATTTCTTATCCAATCTTCTAAAGGAATGGGATCAATATATTTACGCTTTACCACTCTGGTCCATAGATTCTCAGAATTGATTATTCGCCATCCGGATTTTGCTGCCAGAGAAGTGCTGAAGTCAGAAAGGTTTTTTATACCCCATCCACCCCAGTCTTTTGGCCTTGCAATTTTGTCCCATGCCACCCATGGAAGTACTGAGTCCTCCTTTGTCCCTGACCAAAGGAATCTGCTGCATATTTGTTTAATCTTATGGAGAATTCCTTTTGGGATCTAGGTCAAACCGTACACTATGATAAATCTCACATTTTCAATATTTAAATCCTAAAATTTAGCTAAAATATAACTTTATTTTAAATTGTTACTATTATTACTTATAAAAAGAATTAATATATTAGTTAATCATATATGCATTTTAAAACATGTAATATTACTTCTATCCATAAGTATTTATTCTACTTTATTATAAAAATTCTTAATTTGTAAATAACTTTTTTTACAATACCATGGCGTGTAAATACCACATGCCCAATTAAACATAATGGAATTCATCTTCATGACTACCGCCCCACACATAGAGAAATATAGAATAGCAGGGAAACACTAAAAAGAAAATACTATATCCTTACTATATCTTTATTTTGCAAGGCATTTATTAAATTATTAAATTTATATGATGTTTTTTCTCTCTTAATTATTTACCTTTAATGGTATGTTTTCAACAAGAACATGTGTTGCTATCTAAGTTATTAACAAATTTGAATTACTACAAAGTTTTTACAAATTTTAAACTCATCAATAAAAACAATTATAGTTCCCAATATGACAGACATGATTTAAATACTTCACTATTTTAAATACCAATCAGGTTGAAGGGTTTGTAATTAGCAAACAAGATCTTTACATTCCTATCACCACATAGAACCTTGCCATACAACAATGTATTAACAATTTTTATTTTTATTTTGAATTTATGTCCCTTTTTCTAAAGTCAAACTAACAAAAATAAATTGAGTATTATAGAATGACTTGGCATATTTCAATTAAAATTCCATAAATATTTTACCCCCTTTAATAGTTAAATTATTTTCCCATTTATTTTATTTATTGAAAAGCATTGTCTAATATATTCTTATAACTAGATATAATGTAAATCTTATAACTAAACATATTGGGAGGCTAAATAAATTTAAAAAAGCATATTCTTATGACTATGTATAATGTAATAAGATATTTAGAAAAAGGTTTAATTTCAAAATAATATATTTGAAGATAAACAAAAAATAAATTATTTAATATAAGAAATATTCATCTTGGTTGTTTCCATTTTCTTAAAAAAAAAGAAAAATTCCTAGTTTTATTTACCCGCCCAAAGGTCTTACAAATTTCAAGAAAATGATAACTTTTGCATTTTGGATTCATTCTTTTTATTCATTCATTGATCAAAGGTGGATTGAGTTTTATTCATTTATTAGTCGTAGTTCTTGCCATAAAAGTAAATGAATAGTTTTTTTTATTGCATAATTAATGTGTCAAAAATATTACTTTGAAGTTATGGAATCAAAGTTAAGTTAGTTTTGGTAGTAAATGGATATTTTTTTTGTTTGTTGTATGTTTAATTTGTCAAAAATATTACTTTGAATTTCTGGAATCAAGGAGGCTAGGTTCTTACTTACATGAGGTCAATTTTGATAGAAATCACTAAAACATCTGGTATATTAAAGTATTCTCTCTCGATGAAAAAAATTAACACATTATTTGAACCAACAATTTCAAAAATATGTTGCGAACTAAATAGAGAAATTCCTACCACCAACATAAGAATATGATGTAAATAGAATCTTATAATGTACAACTCATCTTGAGAGTGATTTAGTAAATTTTCAATAGATTGTGAATAATTTACACATTTGCACTGGGCTCACAATCCATCAATAACTTGCTTGTATTCACCAGGTTGTATTCAGGACTCGTTCTTGTTTTTAATATTGTAGTAGTCAACAAATCTAACTAAAATCTTATTAGAAAACCAACCTAGACTAATTTTTCTGAAAATTAAGACTAATTTTATGGATTAAATGTAATATACTCATACACAAATTAATTTATCTCAAACAACAACTAAATAAAATGATACAAATGATATGTAAATCAGCGGTCAGGATGTGCCGGAAATCAGCGGAGTTGTGGAGTGTCAGAATATTGACGGTATTAACGGAATTGGTAAGGGAGACGGATGGGGCCGGCTGGCCACATCAACCAGTTTGAGCAATCTGCAATCGAGAAGCTCGGCCGGTCAAGAGCCTATCCATTTAATTTAGATATTTCCAAAATCTATTACTCATTTCCAAAATATTCCAAAATTTACTATCAAATTCATACTCTTTAAATTTCCAAAATATTTCTAAATTCACAATCAATTTACACTCGAATTTCGTCAACCTAAAATGATTGGACGCTGCGTAAATGTATTCCATTAATAAACAATGAGCACTTGCCTGTCTATTGGCTTTCCACAGAGTTTCATTAAAATGACACGAGGAAAGCCTGTACAGACCCTTCAAATTTGACACCGGGACTGCTAGCAACTCCATGCAATGCCTCCGACCGCAGCGTTGTTTTCTTTCCGGCCAACTTTCTCGGCCAATGTCAATCTACTCACTAAGTCTTTTGCACGCTCTAAAAATGGCAAATATTTATCACAGTATGCCAAATCCTTGATATTCAAGCCCAAAACTTGTAATGTCAAAGCATCACATATATATTCATATTCAGCACACACATATTTTTCAGAGGCGGGCTCTGAAGAACAAATATATTCTGTAAATAGTACATACATTACTGGCCATGGCCCAAATATACTGCAGCGCAACTCCACAGCACTCATACTGGCCGAGACATATAAATTGACCGTCCCAACCATTACATCATACACTCACGTGCTCAGCAGACACATATATATAAATGAAGAACTAGTCATAATGACATTGAGTGGCGATTAAATAAGAAGCGTCTTAATAACATATCTATTTACCAACCTACCAGCCAATTTAATGTTTTACATTATCAATATTTTTTTTTCAAAATAACAAACAACTATATATATTAATCATATAATTATATTTATATATACAAAATATAAATTAATATAATTAATATTAATTATTAATATAGTGTAAAGTTTTTATAATTATTTTATTGTATGAAAATATAATTTAAATTTAAATCTATTTTAACTCTAAATTTATTAAACATTAAAATATCAAATTTTTAATGTGTAATTTTTTTGAGTGTAAATTTTGAACAACTATTTATATTTCCAAAGATTTAATTTCTCTTAATATTTAATAAATTTAAAATTAAACTAAATGTAATATGAATAATCACACAAAATTTATTTAAAATTTTATTAATCTAATTATTTAAATATACTAAATAAATTTAAAATTAATCTAATATTTTAATTTTGTGTTTTAGACTTCAGTCGACAAGATAAACAGTGCTAGTAACTTGAGTAATCCATGATGTTATAATTCTTTGTTCTCAACCTTCTTTTGTGCGCCCAAGTCGATACAATAGAGAGTGTTCATTACTTGAATAAGTCTTGGTACTAACACTCTTCAATTGTCAACGCAGCAACAAACAACAGCCTAAACCATCTCCAATTTCGATTGAATTTCATTTTCAAACTTTTCACATGTTTAGTATAGTTGGTGTTTTGATTCTTTTGCCATGTTCAGTAATAATGACGAGTTACAGATTGAGGGATCATATAAATTAGTTCTGTTATCCTTAATGTATTTGCTGCTAATTAAAGGTAGAATTATATCCTACAAATTATAAAGGTAGAATTATATCCTACAAATTATAATGTTTTTGATTTAATAGAATAATATTAGTGTTTTTAACAATACAATTTTTAATAAGATTGTGATTTTTTATTGTTTAAAGTGTACTTTTAAATAGATAAATGTAATCGTCACTTTAAAAAACATATGAAGCATTTGAAATTTTTTTATTAAATAACTTAAACTTATGATTTTTAGAAATCTCTTCAGTGATTTAAACAAAATTGATTGGAAAATGTCTATCATATTTTGAGCAAAATTGACCAAAAAGACATGTGATTTAGTCTATTAATTAGACTTCCCGTAATAATAAGCCATATGGTATTGATAAGATAAAATTTTAAAATTCATAAAAGCTAACTATATTATAACTTTATTTTTAATTGTTATTAATATTAATTATAACAAAATTGATACATAAGTTACACATATTTTAAAAAACATCAAACAAAAGATGTATCCCAGTTTAACCTCTTATTATTAATTTGAAAATGGGCTTTGTGTCAATACCATGGATTCTCGATATCAAATGTCCAAAAAAACTATAACTCACTTCATATGACACTTGTTCATATGCCATTTTTTTAATCAATGAGTTTAATGAAAAATGACATACCTACATTGGAGATTATTCTCAACCTTTGATTGTATACGCTACTAAGAATATTCTAAAATATCCTATGAAGGTTAAATTCCTACCATCCCTGAGAGGGGGCTTTTTTGCAACCATCAGACAAAGTTTCGAATGCGATCAGCTCTCTGTAACCTAGGACTGCATTTTGGTGCCCTCTCGGTAGTTGCCCTCGGATAGCTGGGGTGATTAGCCATCAACTCCCTCATCTCTCCTTCTCACATGGAGGAGCTAGTCGATGGCCCTGAGGCTCTCTCTTTTCGTGAGATGGTCACTGGTTGCCTGACGGAATAAGAGTCATTCTTCACCAGGCTGGCTTCAAGCACTGCCTTTCACTCCTCCAGAACAAGCCTTGAACCTAGGGCCAAATGGCAAGAGAAAGGAAAAAATGTAGAGGCTCATTCTGCCAAAGGCACCACCTTTGCAAATCCTTCAAGTATGGAAGAAAACACCATAGAGAGTTTGGTACAAAAGTTTAGAATGAAATCAAGGAACAACTGCAACCCAAAAGCCAAAAAAATCCCGGAGTTGGAAATCCAAGACCCAGGGGTAGCTGTTTACAAATATTATATGCAAGAACATGCAGTAATCTGCAAATTCATTGGCATTTGACCCACAAAGAAAGCTCTAAACTGGTGGATACAAGCCAAATGGGAACCAAAGGGAGAAATTAGAATCCAACTAGGTTCAAAGGGGTCCTTTACAGTTATTTTCAACATCTTAGAAGATAGAGATAGGATATTCGAGGGAGGATGTACTTCTTCAACTCAGCATGACTGTATATGAGATTCTAGAAAGGAAACTTCACTCCTAAGAAAGAGGACATTGCAAGAGTCCCGATCTGAGTTTTCCTATATTCTACTGCCAACTGATTATTGGGCCCCTTCTGTCCTCAAAGGCATTGGAGACCAATTTTGAGAGTATCTAAAAATGTTGGAGGGCACCCGAAGTGGACACTATGCTTCCTATGCTAGAATATGTGTTTACATTGATGTTTCTTCAGCCCTTCTAGAAGCCATAAAAGTGATACTCAAGCATGAATTCTGGCTCTAGAGCATTGATTATGAACACATCCGCTTCTAGTGTGGGAAGTGCCATGAGCATTGACAAATCTTCAGGGAGTGTCTGCAAAACAAAATGACTCAAAACATTGAGCAGACCAGCAAGAAAAAGGATAGCAAGGGCTTCACCAAAAGTAAACACAAGGAATAAAAAAATATGAAAACTAACACAAAGAATGAACAAAAATAGGCAACCAACTTTAACCAATTTGAGGCTCTAAATAATTCACAAGGACATCCACTGTCGAGCAACCCAATAGAGGAGGAGGCAATAGATGATAAGAAAAGCGCAGCAAACCAGAGGCACAAGGATAGCCATTTGGATCACAGTAACAAGGAAGATGAGAACTGAAAGGAAGACATAGAAATGGAGCAAGTATTGGTGGACGCAACCCTAGAGGAAAGTGCAAAAGAAGAAGAACTGGAAGGATTCAACCTCTTATCAATAGCATAGGAATGGAAGAAAAATGGAATGGCGGCAATCCCAAAAGACCAAATTAAAAAAAAATAAGGAGTCTATCTCCTTCAAGAAGAACTAAACCAAAGACCAGGTCAACCATCATCTTGAAACAACGCAACTAATGGCATTCTAGTAAAAATAACAACATGAAAATACAACCCAAAAGGCTCAAGACACAAAAGGGGAAGGAAAACCACCAGCCAACTTCTTCAAGAACTTGGCACCAGCCTCATTAATGAAGGAAAGGTAAATGCCCTAGCCCTAACTCCCACTCTTTACTAATGAATTTCATCTCTTGGAATATCAGAGGACTTAATCGTCTAGGAAAGAAAAGAATCTTGAAGAATAGACTCCTAGTTGATAAACCAGATATCCTTCTTATTCAAGAAACTAAACTTAAGTTAGCTTACCTCACTCTCCTGCAAAAAAATACTTCAAGCAATACAGTTACATAGCCATTTCTGCCATTGGATTAGCGGGAGGAATAATGACCATGTGGAAAAGATCAATGTATGTTCTCACATCCTCCATTGCTACAAAACACTCCATAACCACTATCTTGGAAATCATTTCCACCAATGAGAGCATCTTTGTTACCAATATCTATGCCCCCCATAGAGCAGTGGAAAGACTCAAGATGCTTCAGAGTATATCCAAACTTGTGGATTTCATCCATCTTCCTTTTAAAATCATTGCATGGGGACTTCAGCATGGTAAATAATCTCGGGGAAAAAAAGGGAGGCATAAGAATTGATAGGACTCTGAAGCCTTTCAATCCACCATAGAAGGCCTCAATCTAATTGATATCTCAACTAATAATGGTACCTTCACTTGGAATAATAGAAAAGGGGAAGAAAGAAAAATAACTTTTGGGCTTGATCAATTCCTCCTTTTAGAAGAAATCTATCTCACCTCCTAGGAAATGGAAGTAAGAAATCTCCCAAAATATGGATTAAACCAATGGCCGATATCCCTGGAGCTTCACATCTCCTCTGGCTAGAAAAATAGGCCATTCATATTCAAACCCATTTTGCTGGAGTATATGGATTTCATGGGAAAAATGAAAGAATGGTGGAGCAATCCAATGACAATAACCGGAAATAATATGTACAAATTTCAGCAGAAATTGAAATACATCAAAGAGGAAATCAAAAAATGGAACAAGGAAACTTTTGGCAACATCTTCACTGACAAAAGGAACCTGGAGCTTAAAATGGAAATCCTCCAGCAACAAATTATCAATGATGGTATCACAAAACAAAGAAAAAGGAAGAGATCAATCTCCAACAAAGTTGGGAGGAACGGGTTTCACAGGAAGAGAACATATGGCATAAAAAATCTCGAATAAATTGGCTAAAGTGTGGGGAAATAAAATCTTATTTCTTCCATTGATTAATGGTCCGACATAGAATACAAAATAGAGTTTTGGCCCTAAAGAACAGAGAAGGAAACCTTATCCATTCTCATGAGGATATGGCAGAGGAACTAAATTAGTACTTCAACACTCTCATCACAGAGCTAAAGATTGATGGAGCAAGGGATATTAAAAAAATAACTAACAACATCCCAGAGATCCTCACTAAGGAACACAATAAAATGCTTCTAAGGAATGTCTCACTGCAAGAGGTGGAGGAAGTTGTCATGAATATTCTGACTGGTAAAGCGCCTGGTCAAGATGGGTTCACCATTGACTTCTACAAAGCTTGCTCACCCATGTTAAAAAATGAGATCCATGAACTGGTGGAGGAGTCCAGAATCCAAAAATACATTGTAAAAGCTCTCAATGCCACCTTTCTCACTCTAATCCCCAAAGGTGACAATGCTGACTCCCCGGGAAAATTTCGACCTACATTCCTTTGCAATGTCATTTACAAGATCATCTCTAAAGTATTGGGTAATAGATTAAGAACCATCCTTCCTCTCTTGATCTCCCAACACCAAGTTCTTTATGTGGATAGAAGGAAAATCATGGATTACATCATTCTTTCCCAAAAAGTAATCCGCTCTCTCAAAGTTCAAAGGAAGCCTCGAATGATGATCCAATTGGACATGTCTAAGGATTTGGACAAAATCAATGACGTCTACATGAGAAAGGTCCTGCCAACTTTTGGGTTTCACAAATATTGTATAAAATGGATTTGGTGATGGTCTCATGGGATTTTTTCTCAATTCTCTAGAACGGATCCCCATCTCAACCCTTCAACCCTTCAAGAGGCATCCGGTAGAGGATCCTATCTCTCCCTTTCTTTTTGTCATAATCGAAAAGGGGCTCAACCGATCTATCACCATGGCCTCTTCATCCAATGCTCTTTCTAGCCTTAAGCTTTATCCCATAGCTCCTCCCTCCACTCATTAACAGTTTGTGGATGATACCTTGCTAATGGGTCTCCCCACCATAAATGAAGCCTTATCCTTTAAAGTCATTCTCTCTGGTTTCTCTGATGCCTTTGGCACCTCAATAAATCAAGAAAAGTCCAAATTCTTCTTCTTCAACGCCCCTCTAGCCATCCAAAAAATATATCACCATAATCTTAGAATTCCAAAGAAGCAACCTCCCCTCTAGATACCTTAGTGTCCCTCTCATTGACAAGCCCATGGATCGCTCTACTTCAGAAGATCTTATCATCAAGATGGAAAAAAGGCTTGCGAATTGGACTTTCAGATCTCTAAATCTGGCAGGTCACTTGGTATTAGTAAAATTAGTGCTACATGTTATTCCACATTATTTGTACTTGGCCTTGGTAGCCCCAAAATCAATCTCCAATACTATCAGAAATCTCCCAATTAAATTCCTATGGAGAGGTTTGGAAAGGAAGCAGAAGTGGGCATTGGTGGCATGGGAAAAGGTGTGTAAACCAAAAAAACAAGGGGATCTCGGCCTTAGGGATCCTGAGATCTTAGGAAAAGCCTTGCGTATCAAAACATTGTGGCATTGGTTATGAATCCAAATTCCCCCTGGGGTGTTCTATCGAAGGATAAATATGTCTAGACCCACTCATAGGAACATATCATCAGGCTCAATGGGACCATAAAAGGTTCTGTCATATGGAACCAGGCATGGGACAATAGAGAAAACATCCAAAACAATAGTCTTTGGGAGGTGGGAAACGGGGACAGGGCCCTCTCTTGGAAGATACATGGTAGCGAAGGCTAGACATTGCAAAGGATCAATTCAGACAGATTAGGATTGACATGCAAAAAAGGAGAAAAATCAGGGTAAGTCAATACTGGAAAACTGGCAATGGAACTGAGAAGTGGAGACAATGGTTAGAAGAAAAAGAGTGGGAAAACCCAATCAACCCTCAGGTGTGGCAGGAGCTCTCAACCGAACTCCAAAAAATACAAATTCGATATGATATATTTGAGGACAAGCTCAGATGGGATAAAAACCCATTAGGGCACTTTTATTTAAAGGAATCTTACAGCTACATCACTCTCCATGACTAACATCAATCAGAGAAAAAATGTAAATACTTGTGGGAAAGAAAATAGTGGCCAAAAATCACAATTTTTCTTCGGCTCATAGTTCACAAAAATATTCTTATATGGGACAATCTAAGGAAGAAAGGATTCATCGGCCTCTCCAGATGAAATGTATGTCAGCTAAAGGAAGAAACAACAAATCACTTAATTAATGAGTTACCCTATGCAAACAAGCTATGGAATTGGGTGTATCTGGTTTTCAAGGCCTCGGATTGGGATCCCTCCTCAATTCTCAATACCATTGAAAATTGGAGACCCTCCATTTCCCCTAATCCTTTAGTGAACAGGGCTTGGAACATTACTCTAGGAATCATATGTTGGGCATTGTGGAAGGAAATAAATGCTAGAATTTTCAAAGGAACATCCCTTCACGAAGTAGTTGTTCTTTCCATCTTCAAGAACACAATCCAGGAAACAATTGCATCCTCTTCTCTCCATTACCCCTCTGACTCTCCAAGAAGTTCGAAATTGAGCATTCTCACCCTTCTTGACCTTCATCTCACTCACTTCTCCAATGACTCAACCATTGTGAGAAATCGGAGCCTAGCTGTCAACTGGTCTCCCCCGGAGACAGGCACCATCAAACTCAATTACGATGAGGCAACAAAAGGCAACCTGGGAAAAGCTGGCTTTGGGGGAATCTTCAGGAACTCTCAGGGGGGAATCCTTACGCTCCCTGAGGGCAAAATTGGCACCTCTACCAACAATGTTGCTGAACTTCAAGCTCTAGAACATGGGCTCAACATTACTAAACTCCACAATTTGATTCCACTAATCATAGAAGGAGACTTAACCCTGGAAACTCAGGCCAGCCGAAAACTTCAGCAGGGATTGGATGTCGTGAAGGGGTTTGAGTACTGGAGGTTGAATAAAATCCTTCAAAGAATAAAAAATAATATCAAAATAATGAATGGGATTCACTTCCAAGCCATTAGACGCAATGGGAACAGTTTGGCAGACATGTTGGCAAATGAAGGCAGGACGAGCAATTACCATCTCCAGTCGAGGGCCTAAGATGACCTGGAGCAAGGGAATCTCCATCAGCAATGTGAAATCATAAATGAAAAGGAAATCTGAAATAACAAGCATTAACAATTCGGAGATCTCCACTCTCATCAATGATCAATTATGCCATTCTGATGATTGCAATACAATGAAAATTCTGCCCCGTGTCGGTTTCCGTATGACATTCGTGCCAAAGAAGCCTTCAACTTCTCTTCTCTCCCTTGGGGCTGCAATCCTTCTCTCCTATTAATCTAGCTTGGTACCATCACCATCACGCACCTCTTGTACCTCACATGACCCACCTTCATTCCCCGTCCATGACCTCCCCACCCCTATGAATACCCCCTCTCACCTTCGCTTCCCTATCACATGGCTCGCTCTTGCATCTTGTTTTCCCTGCTTCCCCTCCTATGAAAGCCTACTGGTCATCCTTTTCCCTCTCATGGTGCCCAAGTGTAGTTCTAGTTCGGCTCCTAGTCATGGCCATGACTTCTCCTATTGGAACAATTTAGGCTCCCCTCCCATCACTCATGCAAAGTCCTCTGCTCGACCAGCTACTTTAAACTACTCTATTGTCGTGAATCCACAGACACGTGAGAGAATTGGAAGCAGGGAAGCACATGCTAGAGCTCTCAGGCGTGGTGTTTCCTCGGAAGAAGTTCTTGTTGATTTCGCATGGATCCTTAACCCTACTCTCTCGAGGGCTAGGGAAAATCTCTATACGTGAGACATTGATCTCTCATGGAAGATGAAAACTCTACTCAGCCTGGGAATGCTAGAGAAGGCTAAGCTTTCAAAGGTGATCGAGGATAAAACTGACAACCTCACTGATAAATTTGAGGTGTATATGGAGTCAATCCACCATTGCCGCTTCATCACTAGAGACTCTCCCCACTATACTATGTTGAAGAAACGAGTCACTTCAAAGATTTTCTCGCTAGGCAATGACTCCCCTAGCGTCAAAAAGGAAGTTGTTGGTGCCTCTTCCAGTTGTCCAAATGCCATGGCACCATAGGAAGGAAACACCCAAGAGCAACCGATTAGCCTGGATGATGATCTAGAAGAAGCCAACCCTTAATGTTCACGATGGGTTCCTTTTTGTTCCTTCACCCTATCAGGCTTGCGGTTGTCGCTGAGCATGTAGCAGTAAGCACAACACAAGAAATAAAGGCCTATGGAACATTACCATCTAGTTTTTTAGAGTTAGACTCAGTTATGATTTTTTTAGTTTTCTGTTTTCTGACAATTTAAATCTTCTAAAAAAAGCACAACTTTTCTTTTTGTAAAGCTTCATTATAAATTTGTCATTATGGTTGCTAGAATGGCCAGGGCTGTTGGCTCTTGTGCTGGAGAGATCTTCTTGCACGACCCAACTCTTGTAAATACAACTTTTTAATAGTAATATAATATATCTTATTCAAACACAAAAAAAATCCTACCATCCCGTAATAACTATTGATAATTAAATTAAAACTATAGAAACATTATTCTAAAATACACATGTCTATCAACATAATTAGTAATAATAATTTAAAGTTATAATTTAATTAATTTTTGGGATTTGTGTTTTTTTTTAATAATTTGAGCAATGTTAGATGTTTCATAGGATATTTGTTTTGATAGTTAGCATAAATTAATGTATATCCATATTTACAAATAGTTTAATTCATATAATTAAGCTAATACCAACCATTTAAATTATATATATATATATATATATATATATATATATATATATATATATATATATATATATATAGATAATCAATCCTAATAAAAATATATCCACACTAATACAACCCAAAATTAAAATTAAAATTTGAACATGTGTAGCTAGGGAGCACAAATGTTATTGGAATTTTATAAAAAATGTGAAGTAGTAGCTATACCTGCCACCTAGTTTAAATGTAGCTAATTGGAGTATGACCAATTCATAGAGTGTGAGATGATCAATTAAATCTTTTATAACTTTATTTTTTTGGTAGTGTTGATTCAACTTGATATGGAGAAACTTAGTTTGAAGTCAATGAGATGTCAATTCCAAGAAACTTGTTTTGCACAACCAATTGCCTCCTACAAAGTTCAATGGAATTGAACATGATTGATATAGAATTGAATACAATTGTGTTTGTGGCAGTGAAGAAATGAGAATATGAAACAAAACTTTTACGGTTACCTCTCAAATGACGTTTAATTTTTAAGTTAAATTATAAAGACAATTTAATTAATATTTATGAATAATTCGTAATAACAATTCTTTTACTATTAATTTAAGAACTAAATTATAACTAGCACTCATATAAATTAAATTACTAGTAACTATATATGGATATCAAAACACTTAGTTTCTAATGAAAATACTTGGTTCCTAAAACATTTAGTACCATGAAAATAAAAAATATCAATAAAAGATTTGAAATATTAAAATAAATAATATATATCATTAGCCATTTTCAAAAAAACTCAAAATATTATATGTTTGTCTATGATTTGTTATTTAGTATTAAATTGATTGAATTTGACACAATCGCTTTAAATAAAACTAGGAATAAAGTTGTAATAGATTAAACAGCTTTAACAAAATTAATACATTACCTTTTTGCATGGTAACTGTGTTTGGTTCAGGAAATAAGATAAAACAATTTTAACAAACCAATTGAAACACATGAGAAATTGAAGACTAACCTCCCAATAAATGTCTAGCAATCTCCAGCTATTTGAAGCTTAATATGAAACTTCAAAGTGGGATGCTAGTGTTTCAAATCCTTTGACTTGGGAGAAAAACATACATTAATCACACACAATAAAGGAATAAAAAAAAACTTTTTGAATTTAAGAATATTAATTTCTTGATTTTTTGAATTCAATTTCTTGTTAGTAGATCAATTTCTTGATTTTTCTTATATACTTGGAGTACAAAATTATAAAAACTATGGTTAAATAAAACAAATTCAACAAAGTTAGAAAAAATGCTTAGTAGATCCTAAAATTTAGTAACTATACATCAATAAAACTTTCTTAATAAAATTAGGAAAGAAATTATCACAAGATTCTAAAAAATAATAACTAATTATCATAATGGTTATTAATTATAAGAGCTAAGTGTAGACGGAAAAAAAAATAAAAATAAATAAATAAATAAAATTATGATTATTGTAATTGGAATTGAAAATAGAGAAAAAAATAGTAAAAGTCAAATTAAAGAGTAATAAAACTTATAAAGATATATTGGGAAAAGATTGTCATCTTTAAAAAACCATAGAAAAGGGGAAAAAATATAATTCAAATGAAAAAGTAATAAAACTAAAATGGAATTATTGGAAAAAGTTAGTTAGTTTGTTTGTTTTTTTTTTTTTTTTCACTTTAAAATTTGTTATCTTCAATTGAAAATATGGAGAACAAACTAGAATTCATGAAAATGGAAATAACTACAAAAAGAAAAAAGAAAAAGTTAAATAAAAACAAAATAAAGCAAAAAACAACAAATTTATAACTAATAGAAATGAAAGTTACTAAACAATCCATAATAAGACCTCAACCAATCACTTTACAAATAAATAAATTTAAATAATAATAAAAAATAACAAAAAATGAATTCCATGTGTTAAACTATGGATAAGGGACATAAATGTTTGGTTGAAGACAAACTAATATGCAACGAGAAATTATAAAAATTAAAGTCAGAAATTATAAAAACTATGCTTAAATAAAACAAATTCAACAAAGTTAGAAAAAATGCTCAAGAGCTCCTAAAATTTAATAACTATACATCACTTTCTTAATAAAATTAAGAAAGAAATTCTCACAAGATTCTAAAAACTAATAACTAATTATCATAATAGTTATTAATTATAAAAATTTAGTAACCATACATTAATAAAACTTAATAAAATTAAGAAAGAAATTCTCACAAGATTCTAGAAACTAATAACTAGTTATCATAATAGTTATTAATTATAAAAGCAAAAAAATATTATAATTATTGTAATTGGAATTGAAAATAGAGAAAAAAAATAGTAAAAGTCAAATTAAGAGTAAAGCTTAAAAAGATACACTGGGAAAAGTTTGTCATCTTAAAAAGCCATACAAAAAGAAAAAAAAAAATATAAGCCAAATTAAAAAGTAATAAAACTAAAATAAAATTATTGAAAAAGTTTTGTTTTGTTTTGTTTTGTTTTTTTTAAATTTGTTTTTTCCTCTTTAAAAGTTGTTATCTTCAATTGAAAATATGGAGAAAAAACTAGAATTCATGAAAACGAAAATAATTACAAAAGGAAAAAGAATTGAATAAAAACAAAATAAAACAAAACAAAGAAATTGTAACTAATATAAATGAAAATTACTAAACAACCCATAATAAGACCTCAACCAATCACTTTACAAATAAATAGCTTTAAATAATAATAAACAATAGCAAAAAATGAATTCTGTGTGTTAAACTATGGATAAGAGACATAAATATTTGGTTGAAGACAAACTAATAGGCAAGTTCTCAGTAGATCCTAACATTTAGTAACAATATATCAATAAAAATTTCTTAATAAAATTAGGAAAGAAATTTTCACTAACTAATTATCATAATAGTTATTAGTAATAAAAATTTAGTAACTATACGTCAATAAAACTTTCTTAATAAAATTAGAAAAGAAATTCTCACAAGATTCTAAAAACTAATAGCTAATTATCATAATAATTATTAATTATAAAAACTAAGTGTAGACAGAAGAAATATTATGATTATTGTCATTGGAATTGAAAACAGAGAAAAAATAGTAAAAGTCAAATTAAAAATAATAAAACTTAAAAAATATATATTGGAAAAAGTTTTTTGAATTATTTTTTCTCTTTTAAAATTTGTCATCTTAAAAAAAAAATCATTGAAAAAAATAAAAATTCAAATTAAAAAGTAATAAAACTAAAATAAAATTATTGGAAAAATTTTATTTATTTATTTTTTCCTTTAAAATTTGTCATCTTCAATTGAAAATATGGAGAAAACCCTAGAATTCATGAAAATGGAAATAATTATAAAAGGGAAAAAAATTAAATAAAAAGAAAATAAAACTCAAAACAAAAAATTAATAACTAATAGAAATGAAAGTTACTAAACAACCCATAATAAAACCTCAACCAATGGCTTTACAAATAAATAAATTTAAATAATAACAAAAAATGAATTCTCAATATTAAACTATAGATAAGTGACATAAATGTTTGGTTAAAGACAAACCATTATGCAATTAAAAACAAGCAAAACCCATAATACCATCCCTGCGGAGTGAGATGCTTCGCCTTGGAACAAGGAGGCAAAAAAGAGTGATTTCTGGACTTTCAGAAAAAATCATCAATGAAAAATTGTTGTATTATTCGTTTGAAAGTAAATTATTTCTGGACTTCCAAAAAATTGAGCACGGGATTCATGCCTTCTACTATACCAAGCTAAATTTAGAGAGACCAGCAGAGGAATTCAAAGTGAGGGTTTTATTTCGTAACTTGTAGGGTCTATCTCCCACCTGCAGTGTGTGGTAGCCCGCTCCTGATAAGCTACATTGTCGACTACGCCCAAACTGTCACAAGAATTAACTTCCATTGAAACAATTTCACTGTTGTGACCCTTCACGAACACTCTCTTGAATGCTATCAACCACTTTTCTGGAGCTCCGCTAAGGCCGTTAGGGGGAATGAAGTATACCAGAACAACATCGCTACCATATTTCTTAGCTACATTATTCACTTCAAAATATATCTTTATATTCAATCCTCCATGCGAATCGACTGGCAATGAAATGCAATAGGATCCACAAATTGAAACGGAGAGTAGCATTTATGATTCTTAGCGAAGGGAACTTTCAGTATCACCTGCGAGGATTGAAACTGTATCTAATATGTAAAATTAATGTAACTCAGTCCATAGTCAAAGGGATACATTGTGTGGCACTTGTAAAATCTATATGTTCTTCCTCGGTATCTAGTTGAATTTGCTTGCGGGTGCATAATCGTGTAGTTAACTTGGTTAGCATATTTCTCTAGATACCAAGTGATGGGAAATTATTTAAATAATTTATATCAGAAATATAATGGAAGGATAAAGGAGGAAAACACAAATTAAAAAAAAATAAATCACCCAACTGGGGCTCTTCTCGCCTCATACTTCTCACAATTACCCCCATATAGAAGGACAACACTTACTAAATATGGAATTATGCAGAATTTGATTAGACTTGGCTTTGTGCCTGCTAACTTGTCCATGAAAGCTTGAAAACCCATTCTAAATTAGACTCTCAACTCATCTCAACTCTTACTGCATTGCATGCATACATGAGTAATTTACTATTTATAACCAACAAAAAGGGCTTTGCCCCATTGAAGTTTTGCTAAAAATGTTAGCTATGAGAAAATCTTATTCATCTTATTCTAGTTCACCCAACAGAAGGGAGTTAAGTTTAACTCAGATTGCAAATTCATGGAATATTTTAGAATTTGAAGTACAAAAGCTAAGTCAATTGTTTTGTTTTGTTTTATCTCACTCTTGTCCTTTAGACAAAAGAATAGAGTAAATAGTTTCAAATTGTAGATTCCTAAAAAATTTGACCAACTCATGTCTAATTTTGAAATATTATCATAAACAAATGGCCACAAAAGGTTGGGGTGAATGATTACATGTATGAAAAGAAAACTAAATTTATGTGTGTTGCACCTTGTACCTGGATTATATTTTCCAAAGATGACCTAAGATCTAGGATGACATAGCTAGAATTAGAACATGGATCAATCAAAATAGAAACAACTTTTCTTTATAGCTTACCTTCCATCTCAATGATGGATGCTTGGTGATCTTCTTAATGGTTGTCCAATACTGCGTAAATCATGGGCATTCTCCAAGCTACTTCACCCACCATGCTTGCTTCCTAAACACTGTAGATTATGGGTCCAACCTCTTGCTAATGAGTAACATCCATTCTCCTGCAGTTCTCACCATTGGTTGAGCACTTAAGTGGTTCCCGAGCTTCGATACTGGGTTGCGCCGACACCAGTTGTTGTACATTCCCTTTAACAACACAACTGGCCTTCTGCTGAGACTGTCTTGTCTGATCTGGGTGTTTTGTTATGTAACCAGCTCACAAATAGATAGATCAATGATTTAAAAATAATCCTCTTCGAGGGGAAAACCTCCCTTACATTACATAAATGAAAAATTCTTGGATTATTCAAATGACAAGACCTCCTTTGTATATATAGGAGTCTAAGGGATCACAAAATAATTAGGGCCTGCATAAAAATAATAATGTAAGGACACAATAATAACAATAGTAGGCTTCTACAGGGCACAACAATAAAAATATGGGGGATACATGGACACAGCCATAACAATAAGGGGGATACACTAGTACTATAGGGACCTAACATGCCTCTCTCCTTCAGAAAAAGGTTGTCCTCAATGCTTGAGTAGTCCTGGATGCTTCTGTATAAAAATATCATCCTCCCATGTAGAACAATAGGGGAATTTTGAGGTCTAAAATGGGCCTCCTAAGGAAATTATAAAATAATAGTGGAAATAATAAAATAAGATTAGATTACATCACCAAATTTTAGAGGGAAAAAAGAACAAACTGTTTTTTCAACTCGTATTTTCGACTTATCTCTTTATGGGTTTACTCATATTTCAAGTGAAAATACTCGTTGGATGCATAATTTGATTCCTCATCCAAGTAGTACTCATGTTTTATACTTCTGATAGACCCTACTATACGAAAAATGTAAAATACATGAAAAACATGATTGCAATCACATTTTTTCATGTATTTCTCATTTTTCGTGTAGCACGGTCCATGAAACGTATGCAGCATGGGTACTCCTTGGATGAGGAATTAAAGTTTGCATCCAATGAGTACTTCTGCTTGAAATTTGAGTAAAACCTTACAGAGATAAGTTGAAAATACGAGTTGAAAAAATAACTTTATTATTTTTTAATCTGTTTACTTTTTTATTCTAGAAATGGTGAGTCATCCCCCATAGTTGACATCACCATCTTGAATCCTATTGGTTCTTATAAATTTTATTTTGGTTGTACATTTTTCCTAGGAAGCCCATTTTAGACCTCAAAGTTCCCCTAATGTATTCAACGAGTAAGTTCTTCTACTTAATGAGATACTCTGAAATTGATTGATTATGTGATTGTCAAGTTCTTATTTCTATGACTGCTTCAGGCTCAAATATGATTTTTCCTTCTTCATCAAGTTCCGGAAACACTATTTGAACTAAAAGCTTGTCATCGATACCCTTCTTTAGGCATGAAACATGGAAAACTAAGAGTACTCGAGAAGATGCATGCAACTCCAATTTGTATGCCATAGTACCAATCTTTTGAAACACCTTGTAAAGATTGTAGTACTTTGATGATAATTTATTATCCTTCTTAGCTTGCTTGAGAGACATTTTTGTGTATGGTTCTAGCCATAAAAATACCCAGTCACCTACATCAAAACTTATTTCACTGAGATGTTGATATTCCTGTTGTTTCATTCAATTCTATGCCAGAGTGAGGTTCATTTAAGAATTGGAGAACTTGTTGTTGATGCTCAATGTTATATTCCACTCATGAACCTTATAATTCTCTCTTAACTACGATGTGATGGATGTGGACGATGTCCATAAAGTGCCATAAGTGAGGTCAATTTGTTGCAGTATGGAAGGAAGTGTTATATGACCATTCAACTAGAGGTAAGCACTTGACCCATTGTGTTTGTTTATCCGATACAAAGCATCGAATATATGCTTACAAATGTTTGTTCACTATCTCAATTTTCCCACTAGATTGAGGATGATAAGATGAGCTATGAGCTAATTGAGCACCAAGACAAGAAAATAATTTCATCCAAAAATTTCCAGTGACAATGGGATCTTTGTCACTCAATATAATATTTGGATTTCCATGAAGCCTTTTAATTGTATCCATAAGTTCAGTAGCAACTGTACTAGCTTTAAAAGGATGAGATAATTCACAAAAGTGTGCATACTTGGTAAGTCTATCAACTACCATCATGATGACACTCTTTCCTTCAGACTTAGGTGAACCTATGATAAACCCATTGATATATCCTACAAATGCTGACTTGGAATGGCTAAAGGTTGTAATAGACCCGAGGTCTTATTTGTCTCAACTTTATTTTGTTGGCAAGCCAAACATTCTTCCACAAACTTTTGAATATCATATTTAAGGCCATCCCAAAAAAAATCCTTCTTGACCTTATGGTATGTTTTTAAAAATATTAAGGGCCCTCCTAAGGGAGAGGTGTGCAATTCCAAAAGAGTATTTTGTTTGAGTTGGGAATTCTTACAAAGATATAAGCGATCTTTGTACCATAATGAATCATTTTTTCAGCTAAATGTTTCATATGTACTTGGATCTTGCTGAAACTTTGAATGAGTGACCACACCTCTTCGTCATTCTTCCATTCATCCCTTGCTTTAGTTATCCACTCAGGCTGGATAATAGAAATGGCATAAAGAAATTCTTCCACATCGTTATCCTTTCTAGAAAGTGCACCTGCAACAACATTTTTCTTCCCTTTTTTGTAGATGATTTCAAGGTCATAGCCCAACATCTTCGTCACCCATTTTTATTTTTCTTTTGAAGATAATCTTTGTTCCAAAAAGTATTTAAGGTTATCGTGATCTATTTTTATCTTGAAGTGTCTTCCCATTAGGTAAGGTCATAATTGCTCTAGTGCATGTAGTATTGTCAGCATTTTCTTCTCATAAATAGGTTTGCATAAATACTTTCTTTTGATTGGACGAATTTAAAAATCAATGGGTCTTCCTTCTTGCATTAAAACAACACCAATTCCATTTCCTAAAGCATCACATTCCAAAATAATTTTTTTTGTGAAGTCTGGCGTAGCTAAGACCGATGCTTGGCACATTTCCTCTTTAAAATGTTCAAAGGCCATTATTGCTTCTTGAGTTGAGGAAAATACATCTTTCTTCAGTAATGATGTGAAAGGTGCTTCTATTCTCCCATAATTCTTAACAAAGATGCAATAATACCCTATCAACTCGCGAAATCCTCGAAGATGCTTTATGGTTGTAGGGATTTTCCATTCCTTGATAGGTTTAATTTTATTAGGGTCTACCTTAACACTCTCGTGAGATACAATTTGACTCAAATATTCCACGTCCTATACTCCAAGGAAACATTTGGATTTTTTTCATATAATTGTTTCTATTCCAATAGTTTGAGAACACTCTCAACATGTTGAACATGATCCTTCCAACACTTGTTATAGATTAGTATATCATCCAAAAACACTAACAAAAATTTTCTAAGAAAGAGTTTGAAAATGGAATTCATCAAATATTGAAGTGTGGAAGTGCATTAGTAAGGCCAAAAGGCATGACCAAAAATTCATAATGACCCTCATGAGTTTTGACTACTATTTTCATAATTTCTTCAGTCTTAGTTCTAATTTGATGATATCCTAAATCAAGATCCAACTTGGTGAAGTAAATTGCTCCATGTAATTCATCCAACAATTCATCAATGACAGGAATGGGAGATTTATATTTAATAGTGAGTTTGTTGAGCTCCCTATAATCTTGACACATATGCCATGATCCATCCTTCTTGTGCACCAATACCACTGGAGCACAGAAAAAACTTTCACTAGGTTGAATTATACTAGCCTATAGCATTTATGCAACCATATGTTCAATTTCACTCTTTTGGGCATAAGAATATTTTTAAGGTATGATGTTTGGAGGAACGCTTCCTGGAATCAACTGAATAGTATGATCATGATCACGAATAGGTGGGAAGCATTTGCAAGTCTCAAACACCTTAGAATTATTGTCTAAGACTTTTTGGAGATATGGATCAATAGGTGATTTCAATGTTTGAACCTATAGTGAGCATAATTATTAAATTACACCTCGTTGTTCTTTATTCAGAAGCTTTGTCGTGACATTAGAGCTGATTATATTTCCTTGTTTCTCTACGATACTCCTTAATTCAACTTCATTTCCTTTCCAAAATATTTCAAGGAAAATTCTTGAAAATTGAAAGATGTTGTCCCCAAATATTGTAACCATTTGACTCCTAATACACCATAAACATCACCCACTGGAATGGAAATCATTAGACTATTCAATACATATTCCCCCATGGTTATCTTGATGTTATGGCACTTTCCAGAGAATTTTATATCTCCTCGATTTGTAACTATCAATTGACACTTTGATGTTGAATATAGGAAGCAATTCAATTCCTTGTCTATCTTACAATGAATAAAATTATGGGTACTACCCAAATCAATTATCACTATTACCTTTTTCTTCTTGATACATCCTTCTATCTTGATAGGTCTAGGAGTGGTAATTCATGCCAATTCATTACAAAATATATTCAGATTCACTTCTTCCTTCTTCGGGGTTGGTTCTTGGTGTATATCCTTCTCTTTTGATGTGTCTTGTTCCTTTTCTTCCTCCTCTTCATAATCTATGTAGAATAAAATCTTCTCAGCACACTTATGAACTTTAGTGTGTTTTCTATTACAACTGTAACAAATCCATTTTGGTATTTTTTCCTCCAATTGTTGTCTTCTCAACCTTGTAGGTTGTGGAAGACTAGGAGCAACAACACTTACATATTTATAGTTGTGAGTGGTAGACTTCTTGGTTGCCATAATTTTATTTCAACTTTTCTTGCCACCCTGAATGCCTTCTCCAAGGAATCAGGTTCCCAAATTTGAACCTCATGTTGGATATTATATTTCAATATCCCTATGAAGACATTAATCCTATGCTCCTTTAGAATATAGGTTACCCTAATATTAAATTTTTGGAAGTCTTCAATTTGATCCTCCATTGAACCCTTTTGTTTGAAATTTAACAATTGGCTAAAGAAGGTGTTTCTCTTTGTATATTCATAATGTGCTATAATTTCCTCCGTAAAAATTGACTAGGTGACAAGTGGTTTACAGGAACTAAGCCATCTGTACTATAAAAACTTATTAGGTTCTAAATATAAATATGTAATACATACCTTTTGTGAGGGTGGCACATTTTGTAGATCAAAATATTGCTCCATCTGTAGTATCCACAATATCAGATCCTTGCCATCAAAATTCGTCATATATATATTTTGAATGTGGTGGTTCTTAAACCCCAAATTAGAGTCTCTAAAATCATAATTCATATTCCTTTATCCCTTATCATAATTTTCATGGATTACCTTGTCACCACTGAGAAGCATTTCTTACAAAAACTTTGTTAAACTTTCCATATCTTCTTTCAAACCATCCATATTAGCTTCCATGCCATCCTTCAAACCTTCCATATCTAATTTTAAACCATTCATGTATCCTTTTATTTTTTATTTTAAACCATCCATGTCCCCTTTTAGTTCATATTTGATTTCTCTTTTTGAGAGAGAAAATTGTTGCACTTGGTCCCGTAATTTTGATATATCATGTTGCAATTATTCCTCTTCATGCATCATAGTAGAGTTTTCAAAGGGCTTAATGGGCATAGAATTATATTGCTTGGGAGGATTTTTAGAAACCAATAATGATATATATGCTTCAATATTCCCTTGGAATCTCTTCAAATTGATAACTCAAATAAAAGTTATGCAATTTTGAAAAACAATACACACCTTTTTATTGTGTTTAGGAGCTCGATATTGAACTCGTTATAAATATGTAATTCTAGATCTCCAAGTTCTGAAATTTATTTTTTGGGTACCTGTCTGAGCCATATTTATAACTCCACAATTGTTGAAAAGTGTGCAACAAGAAATACTTGTTGAGAATGCAACAAGATGATTGAGCTTAGTGGAAAGGAGTCGCCTTCACTAAGTGGGCCCGCAGGCAATTTATGGCACAAAGTCTATTTTTGGATCACAACAGGAGTGATCACAGCAGGAGTGATCACAGTAGGATTGATCACAGCAGGAGTGATCAAAGTCTATTTTTAGGCTGCTAGTCAAAAATAGAAAAGTCAAATATTACTGTCTCATAATAATATCTAGACTATAAACTTTATCTTATCCTCTTGGAGCAATTTAGTTTGAGCTACAGATGTGGCACATTCAGCTGTCAGAAGGAAATACTTTTTCTTATGAGTTAGTTGAGCTATTGCATGCAGAAATTCTGTTAGAACTCAAGCAGTGAGTTCTGTGGAGTTAGATGAGCAGTTAATGGAGTTGTGTTCAGTTTGACTTAGTTGAACTAGTTGTATTTAGTCTAACTGATCAATAGACTAAGTGATGAGTTGTGTGAATTAGTTATTAATTAATTCAGTAATTATTAACTCATAATGCAACTGAAGAATACATCAGTTAACTCAATGCATGTACAGTTCAGTGGAGACAGGTGTTAGAGGTTGAGATTCCTATCAGTTGTGCATGAGATTGTGCACATGCGTGGGATTGAGTAAATATAGCTTGTGCTCACGTGATTTACAGTGTCGGTGACTTTCACAAGGTAAAAACGAGTTTGGATCAGCCATTCTCATTCATTCTCATTAGGTATTGTGTAGTGGAGGCAGGCAAGCAGTGGAGGAGATTTGGAGATCAGATCTGAGTTGTATTTTGTGTAACAGGTGGAGATAGTGCTGGATACTTGTGAGGAGTATTGTCCTATGTATTGTTACATGTTCTCAATCAATATAATATACAGATAGTTGGGGTTTTTAGCGAGATGCCTTCCCCGGGAAAATACTGTGTTGATATGTGTGATTGATGCTTCTATGTGCACATGTTATGGTTTCTGCTTCTGTAAATTGATGATCAACGTATAGGAGGTTATGTATTATGCATGTTTTCCACAATAGTGTATAATCGGGATAATCTCTGTTGAATATGTGTTTATTATTCAAAATTTCTACATGGTATCTGAGCTGTTGATCATCAGATCTACTATTCAGGAAGTGTTTACATTCTATTTCTTCAGGCAGAGTCTGTAATTGGGCCAGGTAGCCTCTGGATTCATCCTTCCTTTAGAAGGTGAGATATCTAGTGAATGCCCATATAGTCAATCTCTGTACGAGAAATATTTTGTTCTCACGAATCTTAGATTCGAGGCCGTTAAGTTTGGAACTGGTGGAATTCAAATTTGCAGCAGTGTTTTCTTGGTGTCAAAGTTGAAATGTCTTTCAACGGATTGCGATTGGAGTATGCCCTTGAGGGAAACTTGAACTATATTGCATGGAAGGACAGGATGGAGGCGGTGTTAGATGATAATGGGTTGAAGGATTTCATAGATGTGGATGTCCCGGAACCTACTGATGCTGCTCAAGTCGGGGATTGGCAAAAGTAGATAACAAAGTGTCAAAGGATTCTGTTGGAGGGCGTGAGGGATCACATTGTGTCCAGCCTCCATGGAAAGGCTTCTCCATATTTGATGTGGAAAACATTGACATAATTATTCCAAAGCAAGATCGACCAGAGGAAGTTGGCGCTCAAGTATAAACTCAGAAACATTAGGTGTGAGAATGGAGACAGTATGCTCCAGTATCTCACGAAGTTCACCCAGTGCCGGGATGAGCTGGGAAGTGTGGGGGTAACTGTTGAGGATGAGGATATGGTGAGTCTAGAACTCCTTGGCCTTCCTAAGAGTTGGCATAGCTACCAGGACTCGGTGAATGGAAGGGAGAAATTGCCAGGATGGGAGAGACTTTGGTCGGATCTTGTGCAAGAGGAGATTAGACGGTGCACTAGAGACAATTATTCATCTATGCATGATGAGGAGAACTGTTCCTTAGTGAGTAAGGCAAAGAAGGGGAAGGGGAAGGTTTCTCTTTCTGAATCCAGTTCTTCCAATAATGGGAAGAATGTTGACAAGTCGAAGGTGAGATGATTTCGTTGTCATGAGTTGGGCCATTATGCTACTAATTGCCCAAAGAAGAAGTCCAAGAAGGGATCTGGGGAAGGATCTGAAGGTGAGACAACCTCACTTGATTCATAGTTTGATTTTGACTTCACACTCTTCACATGCATGGTTTCATCCATGGTGGGAAGTGGTTGGTTTCTTGATAGTGGAGCTTCTTTCCACATGACCGGTGAAAAAATTTTGTTCAGTACTTTGGAGGAGAAAGATCTCCAGATACTCATAGGGATGGGTAATGATGAGAAGTATAGTGTCTCGGGTGTAGGCATGGTTATTTTTCAGAGGGAACATGGAGCTCGCCTTACCTTGACCGATGTCAAGTATGTACCAGGACTGAAGAGAAACTTGGTGTTGATCGTGATGCTGGAAGAAGGAGGCTATGATGTAGTCTTCGGTAAGGGAAAGGTTTTCCTTAGACACATCATCACTAGATAGGTGAAGCAGATTGGTTCACGGGTCAAGAACCTGTATACTCTTGAGGTTCAAGATGCATTCAAAGCCTTGAGCAGCGAGGCAACTGATGGAGACTTGGTGGTTGAGAGGGAGCGCATATTACCTCTCAACATGGAGAGCCAAAAGAATTCTCAAATGATTGTGGAGGAGCCACGATTGGTGCAACAACTTCAGGAGGTTGTGGAGCAGCCACAACAAGGGAAGCTAAGTGGAGATCGAGTAGAGACATCTACTCATGCAGAGACCTCCAGTAGGGGGAAACTTCAAGCAAGGTGGGCTGAGGGATAACATGCAGCCATACCTCCAGGTAGGAGGTGGGGTGATGTGGATTGATCGTCCCAAGGAGGAGGGGCAAGATCCTTGAGGTACCCAACCTCTTGGATGAGACCTTGCTATAGGAGCCCCAATGTGGAGTAGCAGGAACTGACTGATTGGGTAGAGACAAATGCATATGGAGCGGTAGAGAGAGCGACAGTGTAGGAAATCCCAGGACAGTGCATAGCTAGCAGGCTGCAGCAATGCGAGAGGCACAAGTGTTTTTCACAGTGCTAGGTGGCACAGAGAAGTGTGCAATGGTGCGCGATGCATGGAGATGTTGCAGTAGTGCAGATGTCAGAGAGGGAGCACTTGTCAGCAGCAAGTAGAGCTTCAACATCAAAGTATGTTCCTATCCCAACAGAGTAGTCAGTTGGGAGTGTTATTGTTCCAAGTGTTGTTGGAGCAAAGTGGACCGGGCAGATGTGTTGCATGTAGAACATTCCAGATTTATAGGATCTGGTTTGAGAGGAAGCCTTTCTTGTTGAGAGGGAGTGTTGAAAAGTGTGAAACAAGAACTGCTTGTTGAGAATGCAACAAGATGGTGGAGCTTAGTGGAAAGGAGTCGCCTTCACTAAGTGGGCCTGCAGGAAATTTATGGCGTAAAGTCTATTTTTGGATCACAGCAGGAGTGATCACAACAGGAGTGATCACAGTAGGAGTGATCACAACAGGAGTGATCAAAGTCTATTTTTAGACTGCCAGTCAAAAATAGAAAAGTCAAATATTATTATCTCATAATAATATTTAGACTATAAACTTTATCTTATCCTCTTAGAGCACTTCAGTTTGAGCTACAGATGTAGCACATGCAGCTGTTAGAAGGAAATACGTTTTCTTATGGGTCAGTTGAGCTATTGCATGCAGGACTTCAGTTAGAACTCAAGCAGTGGGTTCTATGGAGTTAGATGAGCAGTTAATGGAGTTGTGTTCAGTTTGACTTAGTTAAACTAGTTGTATTTAGTCTAACTGATCAATAGACTAAGTGATGAGTTGTGTGAATTAGTTATTAATTAATTCACTAATTATTAACTCATAATGCAACTGAAGAATACATCAGTTAACTCAGTGCATGTACAGTTCAGTGGAGACAGGTGTTAGAGGTTGAGATTGCTATCAATTGTGCATGAGATTGTGCACATGCATGGGATTGAGTAAATATAGCTTGTGCTCACGTGATTTACAGTGTGGGTGACTTTCACAAGGTAAAAACGAGTTTGGATCAGCCATTCTCATTCATTCTCAGCAGGTATTGTGTAGTGGAGGCAGGCAAGCAGCGGAGGAGATTTGGAGATCAGATCTGAGTTGTATTGTGTGTAACAGGTGGAGATAGTGCTGGATACTTGTGAGGAGTATTGTACTATGTATTGTTACATGCTCTCAATCAATATAATATACAGATAGTTGGGGTTTTTAGCGAGATGCCTTCCCCGGGAAAATACTGTGTTGATATGTGTGATTGATGCTTCTATGTGCGCATGTTATTGTTTCTGCTTCTGTAAATTGATGATCAACGTAGAGGATGTTATGTATTATGCATGTTTTCCGCAATAGTGTATAATCGAGATAATCTCTGTTGAATATGTGTTTATTATTCAAAATTTCTACAACAATTTTGACCGAGATTGTATTATCCAAGAAAGAGTTATCCCAAATCTCCCACGATGACATCATTATGTCCTTTTTCAGTAGAGAGAAGTTGTACGAGATACCATGTGTCACTTCTTAAACCTTTAGTGCTGAAATTGATAAAAGGAAAACTACAATCTGTGAAATTGTAGCCACATTTTATAGAATTCAAATCTGATTCTTGAAATGAAAGTTATGAAGATTTTCCCTAGGTCACTTGTTTGAGACTAAATTCTAGAGCTTGCAAAAACCATAACTTCCTCAAATCATATCTCCAAATATATAGCGAACCAAGCTTTGAAATTTTGTTGCAAAGTTCACCAAGATTTTGAATCCACGCGGTTTCTATTTCAGCTTCTTAATCCTCATAGAAAGATAGTTATAGCAAAAATTCCAATATGACCTGTTTGAAGAAGCGAAACCCTAGAATCCAAAGGTTTGATCCAAATTTTATGCAACCAACACACAAATAGATAGATCAACGACTTAAAAATTATCCTCTTCGAGGGGGAAACCTACTTTAAATTACATAAATGAATAATTCTTGTATTATTAAAATGAAAAGATCTCCTTTGTATATATAGGATTCTAAGGGGTCACAATATAATATGAAACTACATAAGAATAATAATGTAAGGGCACAACAATAACAATAGTTGGATTCTATAGGGAACAAAAATAAAATATGGGGGCTACACGGGCAAACTAATAACAATAAGGGGGATACTCTAGTATTATAGGGACTAATATTTTTCCTCTCTTTTCCTTCTGGGATCCTCGTGGACAACCTCACATTTCTCCTAGCGATGCTTTTGGCTACCTAGTTGTTCTTAGTTTCGAGCCTTCGCCTAACTTGCTCATAGCAATGCTATAGCTTCGTAATCACATCCTTCAAAGTTTGGGGTTCCAGAAATTCAATATTATCTCTGAATACCATAAGCAACCCGCTGGTGAAACTCTAAATTTTTACATTCTCATCCTTGAGATATGGGACATACCTCAATAGTCCCAAAAGTTTGGTGACATATTCCTCACTAGTCATCTATCCCATTCTGAGTTCATAAATTTGATTTGCTTTATTTTTAAAGTAATGTTCAACTTTGATTTGATTTGATTTGCTCTATTTGATTACTTTAAATTACATTACAACTTAGAAGATGTAAAAATATTTCACTCCCACACTCAACTGTAAATAAAATATTTAGATGTTAATGTGAAATAATAAAATTTTATATCAATTTTAAAAAATAAAATAATTAAAAGTATAGAAAATAAATATATTTCTAGTTTTAAATGTGGAAGATGTATAATTTTTATACTTGTTAAGAATATTTCAATACAAGATTTACATAAACTATTTAAATATCCATATTATTATATATATGAAATTATATATATATATATATATATATATATATATATATATATATAGAAAGTGAAAAAAAAAAACAATTATTTCTTAACCAGAATTCCTAATAAAAATAATAAAAGGGAGGTGTGCCATTCTTTCAATTCTTTATATAAAATTAATATGTGGCATTTAAAAAATATTTATAAAAAATAAAAAATAGATTATAAATAAAATATTTCAATCATTTCAATCATATTGTAAATATGGGAAAACCCCCTTTAGATTTGAACATTTGACTTCCCAAAAAAAAACGAATGTGCATAACCATTAGTTAATTTTTATTACAAAAAATGTACTATAGTTAAGATATGTTATTAGGTTTATGATCATAATTTAAAAAATAAGTATTATGTAATAGCAATCATATGACAATTATTATGTAATATAATCATTAATATCTAATATTGATTAGTTATAGAACAATTATCACATGATATTTATTTAGTGCATTATATAATATTTTTTATAATATACCTTAGGTATAGTACATAAACCTTCTCCAAATTTAAGAAGATTACTTAAATTTGATGAGATTTTTTTTAAACCATTAGGAAAAAATAGCCCTTTTGTAGTTCTTTCAATTAAAAAGTGTTTACTATCAAGGATATGCCTTCTACTAAGATTTTATCCTTAAATTTTGAATGGGTTCCTATATTTTCAAAAGTTTATCCACATAAAATCTGAGGAACCTTAATCTCATTTGACCATTGGGTTGTCATTTGTCACTATATGTCCAGGAATTCAAGGCATCACCTAATAGACTAGGTCCTTCTTAAAAGCTTGTGCATTTCTCTAGATTTTAACTAAATAATTATGCATCTAAATGATGAATAACGGATTGCAAGAGTCATCCTTCCCATTGGATAATAGACGCTCCTTTGTGAAATTCATCGGGTGCAACGTAAGTAACATATATGCATCCTCCTAAATGTAACAACAATAGAAGAAAGTAGAATCAAAGACATGAAGATTATCCATAACAACAAAGCTATTGATGCAATGAAATAACCAACTCCACATCCACTGTATGAAGAAAAAGGAAATAATGTTGTAGTAAACATGTAGGAGAAAGCAACATCAACGGAAAGCTTCAACAATAAAAAATCCGAAGTGCCAAAAAGCAGGAGGCCCAACTCAAAAATGGATCAGGTGAAGAGTTAGTAAGTGATCTATCCCAAGCGAAGAAGAGAAACTGAGATGAATTTCTGGAGGTGGATCGAGCCCAAAAAGGTAGAACATCCAATTTTGGAAAAAATTCTAGCTTCCTTGTTGTGCTCATGATAGATGTGAGAGAAGGAAATCTGAAGGAATGGTTGAGATGGAGTTTTGATTTGTTATTGCTAGGAGAGAAGATTCAGATTTTGAAGTTTACATCGGTTGTTAGCCCATTCGATAATAAATTTAGAGTCCCCAAAGATGGCAATGCTTGTCAATCCAATCCATGAAGCACAATAGAGAGTGCCCCATAAGTCTAGAAGCTCGTCCCTAGCATTCAAACTCTTTCCACTAAACCAAAGGAATTTGAAGAGATGATTAGATTCTAGATAAATGATCATTCTACAACCACATGACCCAAAGGAACTAGCTCCATTAAAGAATCCAAATGGAAAGGAAGACCAAAGATAAAAGGAGGAGCGAGAGGGGCGAGAAGAATGGAAGGGCTCATGAGAAAATTCTTTAAAGTATGCCATGATCAAAGACTTGGTTCTATAGATAGAAGGTTGGGAGGAATCAAAGATTAGTGCATTGCGTGCTCTCCAGATGACCCATAAGATAAAAAATTGAAGGGTCTTGAGGATTTATCCACAACAAACCAATGATGGAGATAGTTAGGGTTGTGATCCCAGATCAATACAACTACAAATTCTAGGAGACTAAGGAATTCAAATATATATTTGTAAAACATAAAGATGCAACTGACTTAAATGAATTGTCCTGTGTTCCCTTTAACATACATAAAATTGTCTAGAGGTGAGAACCCATCCCACTAGAGTGCGTTAAAGCGAAATGGAACCATATACTTCTTCGTCGTTTTTTAATAGTTGATTCTATTCTAATTTCATTATAATTGGTTGTATTTTTATAAAAAGGCAACCCTTATCTTGATTGCAGGTTTTGTGAACCTCATACATTTCTACTCAGGCCCACCGTTTATGTCACTCTTTGAATAGATGAACGTTGGTGTTATTACAAGAATTATTTATTGTTAGAAAACTTTTACAACAGATAACTCCATTTAATGCAGAGTTCAAGACATGGAATTTGGACCATCCATGGGTCTTGTGTAGACACACAAATCTAGGATGGAGCAAGTTAGGTTGGAGTAAGTTATTTCGCAAGTGTTAACAAAGTGGAAACCCTACTACAATGTAAAAACATGGTTTAGGTTTCTATGAAATTGGAATCTCAATGCATATGATATCATCCACTTAGAAAAATAACCATATATATATATATGTATATATATATATATATATATATATATATATATAGAGAGAGAGAGAGAGAGAGAGAGAGAGAGAGAGAGAGACTTCCAATAGGTGATTAAGATGTAGTAAATTTCATGACTATAATAATAATAACTGTAACAATTTTGAAGTTTTGCTTGGTGTGTGTGTATAAAATTGATTTGAGATTTTATTTTATAGTAATATATTATTATGTTATAAATTAAAACAATTATTTGCTATTAAATATAGAGAAATGAATATCTATTTTAATATTTGAATTTTAAATCATTTAATTATAATCTTTTAATAATATATAATTAATTATTATTTATAATTTGTCTTTACCAAAAATGTTACTCCAGTTGTTTATCTAGTACAAGTTAATATATTTAAAAAAATGTATAATTCAATAAATTTTATTTTATTAAGGTTATTTTGGACTTTAAATTTTTCATTATAACTATTGACTTATATAAAAAAATTGAAAATTTGTTTAAATAAATTATAAATTGAAGACTTGTTTAAATAAATTATAAATATTATGTAATTATTTCTAGTTAATAATTAAATGATATGTTTTTAATTTCTAGAAAATTTAGGATTTAAAAATTAGTTAAATTTATTATAAATTAATGATAACTATTATTAAAGTAATACAAATAAATTACTAATAATATGAAATTTTAAAAAATAAAAGATTAATTATAGAGTTTTTGAATTATTATATATAAAAATAAAAATAAAAATTTATGGTATTATTATAATAATATTAAGAGGAGTGAAATGATAATTTGGATGTATAATGATGATGACTATGATGATTAATGCCCACTAAGGCTTATATAGTCTATCAGGCCTTAAGAAGGTAATATATTAAATATGATTCTTTAACGTTTTATTTACATACTGAAAAAGAAGTGAGAGAAGGGTTCCAAAATCACCATATATTTTATGAGTTAAAATCTTAAGAAGGTTGTTAAAGGGCAATAGCTGTAGTGGTAGCTAGCGGGTTTAATTCCCCCTCCATCTAAGTTCTATTTTTTGAAGACATGTTAGATTGTGTGGAAAAAAATTGAATAAGTTGAAATGTGTGACTAGTAATTCCTATAAGCTTGAATGGGATTGAATGTGAGTATAAGGTGGACAATCTAAGAGAAAAAATTTTAATGTGATTATAAGATGGACAATCTAAGAGAAAGTGATTTTTACTATAAGATGGACAATCTAAGAGAAAGTGTTTTAATGTGAGTACAATATTCAACCCTCAAGCTTGGTGGAAAACTCTTTCATGTGAATATAAGATGGACAATCTAAGAGAAATTGTTTTTTATCTTCAACCCTCCTATTATTGGTGACAAAATCTTTCATCCCAAGGTGTTTTGAGAATTCACCAATTCCTACACAAGTGACAAACTCTTTCATCCCATGGTGTTTTGAGAATTCACCAATGCCTAATTTCACAATGAAGCTCATGAGAAATAGTTATAATATTGGAAATGTTCATTTTCATCTTAACACTAGTCAAGATATAGAGATAATTTTTGTTTTCCACATGGGGGTTGATCACCTCCTTATAATATTGCACTTTCCTTTTTTCCTTCCAACTCTTTATTTTCCCACAATTTATCTTTAAATTTGGAAGCAATATTATTTTTGATATTATATGAATTTTGCAAGATGATCTCCTCTTTATTCCTCAATGGTCTAGCCAATACTCGGAATCCTGATGCCACCCTCAATTCAGTGCAAGGTGGAGATTTTGGCTAAAGTTAAAAGCAATTTTAGGAAACCCATTTGCGTCCATATTGTATAACTTCTTCTTATATATAAGATACCTAGTGATTAAATAAAATATTGAAGAAAAATTAAAAGAGGAAAACAAATCATTTATAAAGTGAACGAGTGCCTTTTTATTGATCTCTTGTGATACATTTTCACTTGGTAATGTTCTTTTAATATTTTCCAATGATTATGATTTATGTGTTTTCATGATACATTTGGTAAAGTATAATTGTTAATGTTTTTGTGTTTTATTTTTATTTTCATTTAACTAATAATATTTTTAAATGAGATTTATTTTATTTCTATTTTTATTTAATTGGTAATGTCTTTATATGATATTTGTTAAGATATAATTTAGTGTAATGGTTTTAACAGCATTTTAAAGTTAGAGAAGTGCACATTCCATAATTCGGAAGAATGATTAAAATGAATTCAAATATTCTATAGCAAGTTCAAAAAAGTAAGACATGCAACAAGTTAATATGTAAGAAGTTAATGTTTTCATATGATATTTTTGGGAAACATTTTACATTAATCTTTGTTGTGATCTATATTTTTGTATAAATATTAATTTTACTATTCTAGACTAAGTTATGATGATGATAATTTGGTTAATATTGATAAATGTGTATAACAATTCAAAAAAAAAGAAGTAAATTGAAATTATATGACTTCATGAATATGTGTAACTTATGTGAATATAAAGGTCTATTATTACATTTTAGACACAAGGAGGTTTATATAGTTAATTATGGGAGGATAAAGGAATTTGGAACCTTATTTAGTGCTACAAGGGCAATGGAATATAAATACTACCAATAAATAGTTGTAATGTGCGGGAAAATAAGTTTTAGTAATTACTTTATGTATTATTTGTCTTTTATACTTGTCCTCATAATAGAATATTTTGATATGATTAATGAGAGTAACAACTTGGCAATCATGGCCAATATTAATAACTATATTCTAACAATTTTTTTTTCCCCTGGGAAAAAGTCGTAATTTCTATTAAAGTTAAGAAATTACATTTTGCAGATGCCGAAGCATTCATATATAGGCAGCTATGCCTAACAAGATCAGTCTGTGGCACACTATATTCTAACAATTATTTCCTTATATTAAAATATTATTTATTTAGTCAAATCTAATTGTTATATTATAATGACTAAATTTTTTCTCCCTCTATTTAACTTGATGCCAATATCTGGTTCTTTATCTTGTCCTAGTGATGAACCACACTAGATGGTTCGAAACGCACTGACAAAACTCTGATGATGTGATTTTTACCGAAAGTTTTCTTACTTTTCAAGATCATGGCAGAGTTTGAAAATGCAATTCAAGTTGATATAAATGATGGGTTGAAATATAAAATGGATTCAAGATGGTTGTTGATCCTAACTCATAATTAATGGTTATTGGATTTTATTGCTTTGAGGATGTTGCATTTTGAAGATACAAAGAATGGAGATAAAAGCCTAACCATGGACATTAAGAAAATGACATCAAAGATGACGTAACATACAATCACATAATATATTAAACTGATCGATGTAACATGTGGTAGTAAAGAAGACACTATTCATTCAAGCAACAGGTGGAGATGATTAGTAAATTATCATGGATATTCCATTGGAAGAATTCATCATAATAGATCTTAAAAATATTGAATTTTTTTACTGCAAATATTAATTCTTTTTAGATATTAGATTATTTATTTAATGTTTGTATGCTGAAATATAAATTCGCTAAAATTCAAGAAATATAGAGTGAAAATAAATACACACACTAACCAAAATAAGCACAAATTTTCCCTTGGGAAACCCTTATGGGAGAAACCTAGCTAGAAGGTGAGGTCGCTTTGATCTCTATTCTCTAGTATGGAAAAATATGTAGATACAAATAAAGAGGTACTCTTTATAGAGTTACGTAAGACCTATGGCTTATAAAGTTGCTACAAAATCTCAAGCACTTTTTTATTCTCTCTAACATCCCACTCCCAATTTCTTTGCTCAGAATATTGACGGTATTAACGGAATTGGTAAGGGAGACGGATGGGGCCGGCTGGCCACATCAACCAGTTTGAGCAATCTGCAATCGAGAAGCTCGGCGGGTCAAGAGCCTATCCATTTAATTTAGATATTTCCAAAATCTATTACTCATTTCCAAAATATTCCAAAATTTGCTATCAAATTCATAGTCTTTAAATTTCCAAAATATTTCTAAATTCACAATCAATTTACACTCGAATTTCGTCCACCTAAAATGATTGGACGCTGCGTAAATGTATTCCATTAATAAACACTGAGCACTTGCCTCACCATTGGCTTTCCACAGAGTTTCATTAAAATGACACGAGTAAAGCCTGTACAGACCCTTCAAATTTGACACCGGGACTGCTAGCATGCAATGCCTCCGACCGCAGCGTTGTTTTCTCTCCGGCCAACTTTCTCGGCCAATGTCAATCTACTCACTAAGTCTTTTGCACGCTCTAGAAATGGCAAATATTTATCACAGTATGCCAAATCCTTGATATTCAAGCCCAAAACTTGTAATGTCAAAGCATCACATACATATTCAGCAGACACACATATATATAAATGAAGAACTAGTCATAATGACATTGAGTGGCGATTAAATAAGAAGCGTCTAATAATATATCTATTTACCAACCTACCGGCCAATTTAATGTTTTACATTATCAATATTTTTTTTTTTCAAAATAACAAACAACTATATATATTAATCATATAATTATATTTATATATACAAAATATAAATTAATATATTTAATATTAATTATTAATATAGTGTAAAGTTTTTATAATTATTTTATTGTATGAAAATATAATTTAAATTTAAATCTATTTTAACTCTAAATTTATTAATCATTAAAATATTAAATTTAGAGTTAAAATATCAAATTTTTAATGTGTAATTTTTTTGAGTGTAAATTTTGAACAACGATTTAGATTTCATTTAATTTCTCTTCATATTTAATAAATTTAAAATTAAACTAATTGTAATATGAATAATCACACAAAATTTGTTTAAAATTTTATTAATCTAATTATTTAAATATACTAAATATTTTAAAATTAATCTAATATTTTAATTTTGTGTTTTGTGTTTTAGACTTGAGTCGACAAGATAAACAGTGCTAATAACTTGAGTAATCCCTGGTGTTATAATTCTTTGTTCTGAACTTTCTTTTGTTTGGATGGTGTTTATTGTGCACCCAAGTCGATACAATAGAGAGTGTTCATTACTTAGTAAGTCTTGGCACGATAATTCTTCACTCTTAACACTCTTCAATTGTCAACGCAGCAACGAACAACAGCCTAAACCATCTCCAATTCGATTGAATTTCATTTTCAAACTTTTCACATGTTTAGTATAGTTGGTGTTTTGATTCTTTTGCCATGTTCAGTCATAATGACGAGTTACAGATTGAGGGGTCATATAAATTAGTTCTGTTATCCTTAATGTATTTGCTGCTAATTAAAGGTAGGATTATATCCTACAAATTATAATGTTTTTGATTTAATAGAATAATATTAGTGTTTTTAACCATACAAATTTTAATAAGATTGTAATTTTTTATTGTTTAAGATGTATTTTTAAATAGATAAATGTACTCGTCACTTAAAAAAGCTTATGAAGCACTTGAAATTTTTTGATTAAACAACTTAAACTTATGATTTTTTGAAATCTCTTCAGTGATTTAAACAAAATTGATTGGAAAATGCCTATCATATTTTGAGCAAAATTGACCAAAAAGACATGTGATTTAGTCTATTAATTAGACTGCCCGTAATAATAAGCCATATGGTATTGATAAGATAAAATTTTAAAATTCATAAAAGCTAACAATATTATAACTTTATTTTTAAATGTTATTAATATTATTAATTATAACAAAATTGATATATAAGTTACCCATATTTTCAAAAGCATTGAACAAAAGATGTATCCTAGTTTAACTTGTTATTATTAATGTGAAAATGGGCTTTGTGTCAATATCATGGATTCTCGATATCAAATGTCCAAAAAAACTATAACTCACTTCATATGACACTTGTTCATATGCCATTTTTTTAATCAATGAGTTTAATGAAAAATGACATACCTACATTGGAGATTATTCTCAACCTTTGATTGTATACACTAGTAAGAATATTCTAAAATATCCTATGAAGGTTAAATTCCTACCATCCTCGAGAGGGGGCTTTTTTGCAACCATCAGACAAAGTTTCGAATGCGGCTAGCTCTCTATAACCTAGGACTGCATTTTGGCGCTCTCTCAACAGTTTCCCTCGGATAGCTGGGGTGATTAGCCATCAGGGCTCCCTCATCTCTCCTTCTCACATGGAGGAGCTAGTCAATGGCCTTGAGGCTCTCTCTTTTCGTGAGGTGGTCACTGGTCGCCCGATGGAATAATAGTCATTCTTCACTAGGTTGGCTTCAAGAGCCTTTCACTCCTCTAGAACAAACCCTGAACCTAGGGCCAAATGGCAAAAGAAAGGAAAAAATGTAGAGGCTCATTCTGCCAAAGGCACCACCTCTGCAAATCCTTCAGATATGGAAGAAAACACCATAGAGAGTTTGCTGCAAAAGGTAAGAATGAAATCAAGGAACAACTGCAACCCAAAAGCCAAAAAAATCCCAGAGTTGGAAATCCAAGACCCAGGGGTAGCTGTTTACAAATATTATATGCAAGAACATGCAGTAATCTGCAAATTCATGGGCATCTGGCCCACAGAGAAAGCTCTAAACTGGTGGATACAAGCCAAATGGAAACCAAAGGGAGAAATTAGACTCCAACTAGGTTCAAAGGGGTCCTTTACAGTTGTTTTCAACATCTTAGAAGATAGAGATAGGATATTCGAGGGAGGACCCTAGTTCTTCAACTCAGCATGACTGTATATGAGATTCTGGAAAGGAAAATTCACTCCTAAGAAAGAGGACTTTGCAAGAGTCTCGGTCTGAGTTTTCCTATATTCTACTGCCAACTAATTATTGGGCCCCTTCAGTCCTCAAAGGCATTGGAGACCAATTAGGAGAGTATCTAAAAATTTTGTAGGGCACCCAAAGTGGACACTATGTCTCCTATGCTAGAATATGTGTTTACATTGATGTCTCTGGAGCCCTTCTAGAAGCCATAAAAGTGATATTCAGGCATGAATTCTGGCTCTAGAGATTTAATTATGAACACATCCCCTTCTAGTGTAGGAAGTGCCATGAGCATGGACACATCTTCAGGGAGTGTCTGCAAAACAAAATGCCTCAAAACACTGAGCAGGCTAGCAAGAAAAAGGATAGAGAGGGCTTCACCAAAGTAAACACAAGGAATAAAAACAATAGGAAAACTAACACAAAGAAGGAACAAAAATAGGCAGCCAGCTTGCACCAATTTGAGGCTTTGAATAATTCACAAGGACATCCACTATCGAGCAACCCAATAGAGGAGGAGGCAATAGATGATAAGAAAAGCGTAGCAAACCAGAGGCACAAGGATAGCCATTTCAATCACAGTAACAAGGAAGATGAGAACTAAAAGGAAGACATAGAAATGGAGCAAGTATTGGTGGACGCAACCCCAGAGGAAAGTGCAAAAGAAGAAGAACTGGAAGGATTCAACCTCTTATCAATAGTAGAGGAATGGAAGAAAAATGGATTGGCGACAATCCCAAAAGACCAAATTCAAAAAAAGAAGGAGCCTATCTCCTTCAAGAAGAATGAAATCAAAGCCCAGGTCAACCATCATCTTGAAACAACACAACTAATGGCATTCTAGTAAAAATAACAGCATGAAAATATAGCCCAAAAGGCTCAAGACACAAAAGGGGAAGGAAAACCACCAGTCAACTTCTTCAAGAACTTGGCGCTAGCCTCATCAATGAAGGAAAGGTAAATGCCCTAGCCCTAACTCCCACTCTTTACTAATGAATTTCATCTCTTGGAATATCAGAGGACTTAATCGTCCAGGAAAGAAAAGAATCTTGAAAAATAGACTTCTAGTTGATAAACCAGATATCCTTCTTATTCAAGAAACCAAACTTGAGTTAGCTCACCTCACTCTCCTGCAAAAAAAATACTTCAAGCAATACAGTTACATAGCCATTTCTGCCATTGGATTAGCGGGAGAAATAATGACCATGTGGAAAAGATCGATGTATGATCTCACATCCTCCATTGCTACAAAACACTCCATAACCACTATCTTCGAAATCATTTGCACCAATGAGAGAATCTTTGTTACTAATATCTATGCCCCCAAGAGAGCGATGGAAAGAATCAAGATGCTTTAGAGTATATCCAAACTTGTGGATTTCATCCATCTTCTTTTTAAAATCATTGCATGGGGACTTCAACATGGTAAATAATCTCGGGGAAAAAAGGGAGGCATAAGAATTAATAAGGACTCTGAAGCCTTTAAATCCACCATAGAAGGCCTCAGTATAATTGATATCTCAACTAATAATGGTACCTTCACTTGGAATAATAGAAAAGGGGAAGAAAGAAAAATAACTTTTGGGCTTGATCAATTCCTCCTTTTAGAAGAAATCTATCTCACCTCCTAGGAAACGGAAGTAAGAAATCTCCCACAATATGGATTAAACCATTGGCCGATATCCCTGGAGATTTACATCTCCTCTGGCCAGAAAAATAGGTCATTCAGATTCAAACCCATTTTGCTGGAGTATATGGATTTCATGGGAAAAATGAAAGAATGGTGGAGCAATCCAATGAAAATAACCGGAAATAACATGTACAACTTTCAGCATAAAATGAAATACAGCAAAGAGGAAATCAAAAAATGGAACAAGGAAACTTTTGGCAACATTTTCACTGACAAAAGGAACCTACATCTTAAAATGGAAATCATCCAGCAACAAATTATCAATTATGGTATCACAAAACAAAGAAAAAGGAAGAGATCAATCTCCAAAAAAGTTGGGAGGAAAGGGTTTCATAGGAAGAGAACATATGGCATCAAAAATCTCAAATAAACTGGCTAAAGTGTGGGGAAATAAAATCTTCTTTCTTCCATTGATCGATGGTTCGGCATAGAATACACAATAGAGTTCTGGCCCTAAAGAACAGAGAAGAAAACCTTATCCATTCTCGTGAGGATATGACAGAGGAACTAAATCAGTACTTCAACACTCTCCTCACATAGCTCAGGATTGATCGGGCAAGGGATATTCAAAAAATAACTAACAACATCCCAGAGATCCTCACTGAGGAACACAATAAAATGCTTCTGAGGAAAGTCTCACTGCAAGAGGTGGAGGAAGTTGTCATGAATATTCCCATTGGTAAAGCGCCTGGTCTAGATGGGTTCACCATTGACTTCTACAAAGCTTGCTGGCCCATGTTAAAAAATGAGGTCCATGCCCTCGTGGAGGAGTCCAGAATCCAAAAATACATTGTAAAAGCTCTCAATGCCACCTTTCTCACTCTAATCCCCAAAGGTGACAATGCTGACTCCCCGAGAAAATTTCGACCTACATTCCTATGCAATGTCATTTACAAGATCATCTCTAAAGTATTGGGTAATATATTAAGAACCATCCTGTCTCTCTTGATCTCCCAACACCAAGTTTTCTATGTGGATAGAAGGAAAATCATGGATTACATCATTCTTTCCCAAAAATTAATCTGCTCTCTCAAAGTTCAAAGGAAGCCTCGAATGATGATCCAATTGGACATGTCTAAGGATTTGGACAAAATCAGTGACATCTACATGAAAAAGGTCCTACCAACTTTTGGGTTTCACAAATATTGTATAAAATGGATTTGGTGATGGTCTCACGGGAATTTCTCTCAATTCTCTAGAACGGATCCCCATCTCAGCCCTTCAACCCTTCAAGAGGCATCCGGTAGGGGGATCCTATCTCTCCCTTTCTTTTTGTCATAATGGAAAAGGGGCTCAACCGATTTATCACCATAGTCTCTTCATCCAATGCTCTTTCTAGCCTTAAGCTTTATCCCATAGGTCCTCCCTCCACTCATTAACAGTTTGTGGACGATACCTTGCTAATGGGTCTCCCCACCATAAATGAAGCCTTATCCTTTAAAGTCATTCTCTATGGTTTCTCTGATGCCTTTGGCACCTCAATAAATCAAGAAAAGTCCAAATTCTTCTTCTTCAACACCCCTCTGGCTATCCAAAAAAATATCACCATAATCTTAGAATTCCAAAGAAGCAACCTCCCCTCCAGATACCTTAGTGTCCCTCTCATTGACAAGCCCATGGATCGCTCTACTTCAGAAGATCTTATCATCAAGATGGAAAAAAGGCTTGCGAATTGGACTTTCAAATCTCTAAATCTTGTAGGTCACTTGGTATTAGTAAAATCAGTGCTACATGTTATTCCACATTTTTTGTACTTGGCCTTGGTACCCCCAAAATCAATCTCCGATACTATCAGAAATCTCCAAATTAAATTCTTGTGGAGAGGTTTGGAAAGGAAGCAGAAGTGGGCATTGGTGGCTTTGGAAAAGGTGTGTAAACCAAAAAAACAAGGCGATCTCGGCCTTAGGGATCCTGAGATCTTAGGAAAAGCCTTGCGTATCAAAACATTGTGGCCTTGGTTATGAATCCAAATTCCCCCTGGGGTGTTCTATGGAAGGATAAATATGTCCAGACCCACTCGTGGGAACATATCATCAGGCTCAATGGGATCATAAAAGGTTCTGTCATATGGAACCAGGCATGGGACAATAGAGAAATCATCCAAAAAAATAGTTTCTGGGAGGTGGGAAATGGGGACAAGGCCCTCTTTTGGGAAGATTCCTGGCAGCAAAGGCCAGACCTTGCAAAGGATCAATTCAGACAGATTAGGATTGGCATGAAAAACAGGGGAAAAATCAAGGTAAGTCAATACTGGAAAACCAGCAATGGAAGTGACAAGTGGAGAGAATGGTTAGATGAAAAAGAGTGGGAACCCCCAATCAACCCTCAGGTGTGGCAGGAGCTCTCGACCGAACTCCAAAAAAGACAAATTCAATATGATACCTTCGAGGACAAGCTCAGATGGGGTAAGAACCCAACAGGGCACTTTAATTTAAAGGAAGCTTACAGCTACACCGCTCTCCATGACCAACATCAATCAGAGCAAAAATGGAAATATTTGTGGGAAAGAAAATAGTGGCCAAAAATCACAATTTTTCTTCGGCTCATAGTTCACAAAGATATTCTTATATGGGACAATCTAAGGAAGAAAGGATTCATCGGCCTCTCCAGATGAAATGTATGTCAGCTAAAGGAAGAAACAACAAATCACTTGATTAATGAGTTCCCCTATGCGAACAAGCTATGGAATTGGGTGTATCTAGTTTTCAAGGCCTCGGATCGGGACCCCTCCTCAATTCTCAATACCATTGAAAATTGGAGACCCTCCATTTCCCCTAATCCTTTAGTGAACAAGGCTTGGAACATTGCTCTAGGAATCATATGTTGGGTGTTGTGGAAGGAAATAAATGCTAGAATTTTCAGAGGAACATCCCTTCAGGAAGTAGTTGTTCTTTCCGTCTTCAAGAACACAATCCGGGAAACAATTGCATCCTCTTCTCTCCATTACCCCTCCAACTCTCCAAGAAGTTTGGAATTGAGCATTCTCACCCTTCTTGACCTTCATCTCACTCACTTCTCCAATGCCTCAACCATTGCTAGAAATCGGAGCCTAGCTGTCAACTGGTCTCCCTCGAAGACAGGCACCATCAAACTCAATTACGATGGGGCAGCAAGATGCAACTTGGGCAAAGATGGCTTTGGGGGAATCTTCAGGAACTCTCAAGGGGAAATCCTTAGGCTCTCTAAGGGCAACATTGGCACCTCTACCAACAATGTTTCCGAACTTCAAGCTCTAGAACACGGGCTCAACATTACTAAACTCCACAATTTGATTCCACTAATCATAGAAGGAGACTTAACCCTGGAAACTTAGGTCAGCCGGAAACTTCAGCAAGGATTGGATGTCGCCAAGGTGTTAAAGTACTGGAGGTTGAATTAAATCCTTCAAAGAATAAAAAATAATATCGAAAGAATGAGTGGGATTCACTTCCAAGCCGTTAGACGCAATGGGAACAGTCTGACAGACATGTTGGCCAATGAAGGCAGGACGAGTAATTACCATCTCCAGTCGAGGGCCTAGGATGACCTGGAGCAAGGCAATCTCTATCAGCAATATGAAATTATAAATGAAAAGGACAACAGAAATAACAAGCATTAACAGTTCGGAGATCTCCACTCTCATCAATGATCAATTATGCCATTCCGATGATTGCAATATAATTAAAATTCTGCCCCGTGTCGGTTTCCCTATGACATTCGTGCTAAAGAAGCCTTCAAATTCTCTGCTCTCCCTTGGGGCTGCAATCCTTCTCTCCTATTAATCTAGCTTGGTACCGTCACCACCACGCACCTCTTGTACCTCACATGACCCACCTTCATTCCCTGTCCCTGACCTCGCCACCCCTATGAATACCCCCTCTCACCTTCTCTTCCCTATCACATGGCTCGCTCTTTCATCTTGTTTTCCTTGCTTCCCCTCTTATGAAAGCCTACTGGTCATCCTTTTCCCTCTCATGGTGCCCAAGTGCAGTTCTAGTCTGGCTCTCAGTCATGGCCATGACTTCTCCTATTGGAACAATTTAGGCTCCCCTCCCATCACTCATGCAAAGTCCTCTGCTCGACCAGCTACTTTAAACTACTCTATTGTCATGAATCCACAGACGCGTGAGAGAATTGGGAATAGGGAAACACATGCTAGAGCTCTCAGGCATGGTGTTTCCTCGGAAGAGGTTCTTGTTGATTTCGCATGGATCCCTGACCCTACTCTCTCGAGGGCCAGGGAAAATCTCTATACGTGAGACATTGATCTCTTATGGAAGATGAAAACTTTCCTCAGCCTGGGAATGCCAGAGAAGGCTAAGCTTTCAAAGGTGATCGAGGATAAAACTGACAACCTCACTGATAAATTTGAGGTGTATATGGACTCAATCCACCATTGCCACTTCGTCACCAGAGACTCTCCCCACTATACTATGTTGAAGAAATGAGTCACTTCAAAGATTGGCTCGCTAGGCAATGACTCCCCTAGCGTCAAAAAGGAAGTTTCCGGTGCCTCTTCCAGTTGTCCAAATGCCATGGCACCACAGAAAGTGCAACCGATTAGCCTGGATGATGATCTAGAAGAAGCCAACCCTTAATGTTCACGATGGGTTCCTTTTTGTTCCTTCACCCTATCAGGCTTGCGGTTGTTGCTGAGCACGTAGCAGTAAGCACGATAAATGAAATAAAGGCCTATGGAACATTACCATCTAGTTTTTCAGAGTCAGACTCAATTATGATTTTTGTAGTTTTATGTTTTCTGACAATTGAAATCTTCTAGAAAAAGCACAACTTTTCTTTTTGTAAAGCTTCATTGTAAATTTGTCATTATGGTTGCTAGAATGGCCAGGGTTGTTGGCTCTTGTGCTCGAGAGATCTTATTGCACAACCCAACTCTTGTAAATACAACTTTTTAACAGTAATATAATCTATCTTATTCACACACACAAAAAAAAAATCCTACCATCCCGTAATAATTATTGATAATCAAATTAAAACTATAGAAACATTATTCTAAAATACACATGTCTATCAACATAATTAGTAATAATAATTTAAAGTTGTAATTTAATTAATTTTTAGGATTTGTGTTTTTTTTAATGATTTGAGTCTTGTTAGATGTTTCATAGGATATTTGTTTTGATAGTTAGCATAAATTGATGTATATCCATAATTACCAGTAGTTTAATTCATATAATTAAGCTAATACCAACCATTTAAATTATATATATATATATATATATATATATATATATATAATCAATCCTAATAAAAATATATCCACACTAATACAACCCAAAATTAAAATTAAAATTTGAACATGTGTAGCTAGGGATCACAAATGTGATTGGAATTTTATAAAAAGTGTGAAGTAGTAGCTAGTACTTGCCACCTAGTTTAAATATAGCTAACTGGAGTATGACCAGTTCATAGAGTGTGAGATGATCAATTAAATCTTTTATAACTTTAGTGTTGGTTCAACTTGATATGGAGAAACTCAGTTTCAATTCAATGAGATGTCAATTCCAAGAAACTTGTTTTGCACAACCAATTGCCTCCTACAAAGTTCAATGGAATTGAACATGATTGATATAGAATTGAATACAATTGTTTTTGTGGCAGTGAAGAAATGAGAATATGAAACAAAACTTTTACCATTATCACTTTTACCGTTATCTCTCAAATGACCTCTCTTTCTTTTGAAGAAGGAAATTGAGTTGGGATGATCTGTAATTTGTGATTTAGTATTGAATTAATTTTTAAATTAAAGTATAAAGACAATTTAATTAATATTTATGAATAATTTGTAATAACTATTCTTTTACTATTAATTTAACAACTAAATTATAACTAGGACTTATATAAATTAAATCACTAATAACTATATATGGATATCGAAACACTTAGTTTCTAATCAAAATACTTAGTTCCTAAAACATTTAGTACCCAGAAAATAAAAATATCATTAAAAATTTTGAAATATTAAAATAAATAATATATATCATTAGCCATTTTCAAAAAAACTCAAAATATTATATGTTTGTCTATGATTTTTTATTTAGTATTAAATTGATTGAATTTGACACAATCACTTTAAATAAAACTAGGAATAAAGTTGTAATAGATTAAACGGCTTTAACAAAATTAATACATTACCTTTTTGCATGGTAATTGTGTTTGGTTTAGGAAATAAGATAAAACAATTTTAACAGACCAATTGAAACACATGAGAAATTGAAGACTAACCTCCCAATAAATGTCTAGCAATCTCTAGCTATTTGAAGCTTAATATGAAACTTCAAAGTGGGATGCTAGTGTTTCAAATCCTTTGACTAGCCAAAACGTACATTAATCACACACAATAAAGGAATAAAAAAAAACTTTTTGAATTTAAGAATATTAATTTCTTGATTTTTTGAATTCAATTTCTCGTTAGTAGATCAATTTCTTGATTGTTTTATATACTTGGAGTCAAAAATTATAAAAACTATGCTTAAATAAAACAAATTCAACAAAGTTATAAAAAATGCTCAGTAGATCCTAAAATTTAATAACTATACATCACAAAACTTTCTTAATAAAATTAGGAAAGAAATTCTCAAAAGATTCAAAAAACTAATAACTAATTATCATAATAGTTATTAATTATAAAAATTTAGTAACTATACATCAATAAAACTTTTTTACTAAAATTAAGAAAGAAATTCTCACAAGATTCTAGAAACTAATAACTAGTTATCATAATAGTTATTAATTATAAAAGTGAAAAAATATTATGATTATTGTAATTGGAATTGAAAATAGAAGAAAAAAAAATAGTAAAAGTCAAATTAATAGTAATAAAACTTAAAAAGATATACTGGGAAAAGTTTGTCATCTTAAAAAAACCATACAAAAAGAAAAAAAAAATATAAGCCAAATTAAAAAAGTAACAAAACTAAAATAAAATTATTGGAAAAAGTTTTGTTTTGTTTTTGTTTTTTTTTTTTTTTTAATTTGTTTTTTTGCTTTTTAAAAGTTGTGATTTTCAATTGAAAATATGAAAAAAAACTAGAATTCATGAAAATGGAAATAATTACAAAAGAAAAAAGAATTGAATAAAAACAAAATAAAAGAAAAAACAAAAAATTATTAACTAAAATAAATGAAAGTTACTAAACAACCCATAATAAGACCTCAATCAATCACTTTACAAATAAATAGCTTTAAATAATAATAAAAAATAACAAAAAATGAATTCTATGTGTTAAACTATGGATAAGCGACATAAATGTTTGGTTGAAGACAAACTAATAGGCAACCATAAATTACAAAAACTAAAGTCATAAATTATAAAAACTATGCTTAAATAAAACCAATTCAACAAAGTGAGAAAAAAATGCTGAGTAGATCCTAAAATTTAGTAACTATACATCAATAAAACTTTCTTAATAAAATTAGGAAAGAAATTCTCACAAGATTCTAAAATCTAATAACTAATTATCATAATAGTTATTAGTAATAAAAATTTAGTAACTATGCATCAAGAAAACTTTCTTAATAAAATTAGAAAAGGAATTTTCACAAGATTCTAAAAACTAATAGCTAATTATCATAATAATTATTAATTATAAAAACTAAGTGTAGACAGAAGAAATATTATGATTATTGTAATTGGAATTGAAAATAGAGAAAAAAATAGTAAAAAAAAAATTCTTTGAATTATTTTTTCTCTTTTAAAATTTGTCATTTTAAAAAAAACCATAGGAAAAAAAAATAGAAGTCAAATTATAAAATAAAATTATTGGAAAAGTTTTATTTATTTATTTTTCCTTTAAAATTTGTTATCTTCAATTGAAAATATGGAGAAAACCCTAGAATTCATGAAAATGGAAATAATTAGAAAAGGAAAAAAAAATTAAATAAAAAAAAATAAAACTAAAAACAAAAAATTAATAACTAATAGAAATGAAAGTTACTGAACAACCCATAATAAAACCTCAAACAATAGTTTTACAAATAAATAAATTTAAATAATAAAAACAAAATTAAAAATGAATTCTCAATGTTAAACTAGAGATAAGTGAAATAAATGTTTGGTTAAATACTTAAAGACAAACTAAACCCATAATACCATTCCTGCATTCGCCTTGGAACAAGGAGGCAAAAAAGAGAATGATTTCTGGACTTTCGGGAAAAATCATCAATGAAAGATTGCTGTATTATTCGTTTGAAAGTAAATTATTTCTGGACTTCCAAAAAATTGAGCACGGGATTCATGCCTTCTACTATACTAAGCTAAATTTAGAGAGACCAGTAAAGGAATTCAAATTGAGGGTTTATTTCGTAACTTGTAATTCAAATTGAGGGTTTATTTCGTAACTTGTAGGGTCTATCTCCCACCTGCAATGTGTGGCAGCCCACTCCTGATAAGCTACATTGTCGACTACGGCCAAACTGTCACAAGAATTAACTTCCATTGAAACAATTGCACTGTTGTGACCCTTCACGAACACTCTCTTGAATGCTATCAACCACTTTTCTGGAGCTCCGCTAAGGCCGTTAGGGGGAATGAAGTATACCATATTTCTTAGCTACGTTATTCACTTCAAAATATATCTTTGTATTCAATCCCTGACATGCTTATGTGGAATCCTCCATGCGAATCGACTGGCAATGAAATGCAATAGGATCCACAAATTGAAACGGAGAGTAGCATTTATGATTCTTAGCGAAGGGAACTTTCAGTATCACTTGCGAGGATTGAAACTGTATCTAATATGTAAAATTAATGTAACTCAGTCCATGGTCAAAGGGATACATTGTGTGGCACTTGTAAAATCTATATGTTCTTCGTGGGTATCTAGTTGAATTTGCTTGTGGGTGCATAATCGTGCAGTTAACTTGGTTAGCATATTTCTCTAGATACCAAGTCCTGGGAAATTATTTAAATAATTTATATCAGAAATATAATGGAAGGAGAAAGGAGGAAAACACAAATACAAAAATAAAAATAAAAATAAAAAAATCACTTAACTGTGGCTCTTCTGGCCTCATAGTTCTCACAATTACCCCCATATACAAGGACCACACTTACTAAATATGGAATCATGCAGACTTTGAACTCATCTCAACTCAACTCAACTCTTACTGCATTCCATGGATACATGAGTAATTTACTATCTATAACCAACAACAAAGGGCTTTCCCCCACTAAGGTTTTGCTAAACATGTGAGCTATGAGAAAATCTTATTCATCTTATTCTAGTTCACTAGTTCACCCAATGCAAGGGAGTTAAGTTTAACTCAAATTGCAAATTCATGGAATATTTTAGAATTTGAAGTACAAAAGCTAAGTCAATTGCTTTGTTTTGTTTATCTCACTCTTGCCCTTTAGACAGAAGAATAGAGTAAATAGTTTCAAATTACAGATTCCTAAAATATTTGAAAATTTGACCAACTCATGTCTAATTTTGAAATATTATCATAAACAAATGGCCACAAAAGGTTGGGGTGAATGATTACATGTATGAAAAGAAAACTAAATTTATGTGTGTTGCACCTTGTACCTGGATTATATTTTCCAAAGATGACCTAAGATCTAGGATGACATAGCTAGAATTAGAACATGGATCAATCAAAATAGAAACAACTTTTCTTTATAGCTTACCTTCCATCTCAATGATGGATGCTTGGTGATCTTCTTAATGGTTGTCCAATACTGCGTAAATCTTTGGCATTCTCCAGGCTACTTCGCCCACCATGCTTGCCTCCTAAACACTGTAGATTATGGGTATAACCTCTTGCTAATGAGTAACATCCATTCTCTTGTGGTTCCCACCATTGGTCGAGCACTTAAGTGGTTCTTGAGCTTCGATATTGGGTTGTGGCGACACCGATTGTTGTACATTCCCTTTAACAACACAACTGGCCTTCTGCTGAGACTGTCTTGTTTGATCTGGGTGTTTTGTTATGTAACCAGCTCACAAATAGATAGGTCAATGATTTAAAAATAATCCTCTTCGAGGGGAAGACCTCCCTTACATTACATAAATGAAATTTTTTTGGATTATTCAAATGACAAGACCTCCTTTGTATATATAAGAGTCTAAGGGGTCACAAGTGGTTCTCGAGCTTCGATATTGGGTTGCACCGACACCGATTGTTGTGCATTCCCTTTAACAACACAACTGGCCTTCTGCTGAGACTGTCTTGTTTGATCTAGGTGTTTTGTTATGTAACCAGCTCACAAATAGATAGATCAATGATTTAAAAATAATCCTCTTCGAGGGGAAGACCTCCCTTACATTACATAAATGAAATTTTTTTGGATTATTCAAATGACAAGACCTCCTTTGTATATATAGAAGTCGAAGGGGTCACAATATGAGTAAACCCATAAGGCGATAAGTGAAAATACTCGTTGGATGCATAATTTGATTCCTCATCCAAGTAGTACCCATGTTTTATACTTCTGATAGACCCTACTATATGAAAAATGAAAAATACATGAAAAACGTGATTGCAATCACATTTTTTCATATATTTCTCATTTTTCATGTAGCATGGTCCATGAAACATATGCAACATGGGTACTCCTTGGATGAGGAATTAAAGTTTGCATCCAATGAGTACTTCCGCTTGAAATTTGAGTAAAACCTTACAGAGATAAGTTGAAAATACGAGTTGAAAAAATAACTTTAATATTTTTTAATCTGTTTACGTTTTTTATTCCAGAAATGGTGGGTCATCCCCCATAGTTGACATCATCATATTGAATCCTATTGTTTCTTATAAATTTTATTTTGGTTGTACATTTTTCCTAGGAAGCCCATTTTAGACCTCAAATTTCCCCTAATGTATTCAACAGGTAAGTTCTTCTACTTAATGAGATACTCTGAAATTGATTGATATGTGGTTGTCAAGTTCTTATTTCTATGACTGCTTTAGGCTCAAATATGATTTTTCCTTCTTCATCAAGTTCTGGAAACACTATTTGAACTAGAAGCTTGTCATTGATAACCTTCTTTAAGCATGAAACATGGAAAACTGAGAGTACTCGAGAAGATGCATGCAACTCCAATTTGTATGCCATAGTACCAATCTTTTGAAACACCTTGTAAGGATTGTACTACTTTGGTGATAATTTATTATCCTTCTTAGCTTGCTTGAGAGACATTTTTGTGTATGGTTCTAGCCATAAAAATACCCAGTCACCTACATCAAAACTTATTTCACTGAGATTTTTATCTTCCTGTTGTTTCATTCAATTCTATGCCAGGGTGAGGTTCATTTAAGAATTGGAGAACTTGCTGTTGATGCTCAATGTTATATTCTACTCATGAACCTTATAATTCTCTCTTAACTATGATGTGATGGATGTGGATGATGTCCATAAAGTGCCATAAGTGAGGTCAATTTGTTGCAGTATGGAAGGAAGTGTTATACGACCATTCAACTAGAGGCAACCACTTGACCCATTGTGTTTCTTTATCCGATACAAAGCATCGAATATATCCTTACAAATGTTTGTTAACTATCTTAATTTTCCCACTAGATTGAGGATGATAAGATGAGCTATGAGCTAATTGAGCACCAAGACAAGAAAATAATTTCATCCAAAAATTTCCAATGACAATGGGATCTTTGTCACTCACTATAATATTTGGATTTCCATGAAGCTTTTTAATTGTATCCATAAGTTCAGTAGCAACTGTACTAGCTTTAAAAGGATGAGATAATGCACAAAAGTGTGCATACTTGGTGTTGGACACCTAATCCTAATGGGTTAGCGTGGAAGTTGAATGGACAAAGCAGTCTAAGAGACCTTGGGATCTGAATCCCAAGAGTCACAATATGTACTATAAATGTAAATGAGTTGTTAATAAAAATTGTACTGAATGATTTATCTTTCCATCTGTCTCGCTGTCCATGTGAGTTTAACATGGTATCAGAGCGGCTTGTTTTTCTGTGGCCTGTTATGTGCATGTCAGTCCTGCACCTCTGCCCATAATTCTGTGTCTGAGCTCCCGTGAATAGTGCTGGCCTTGTCTTCATTACCTGTAACGCTCCATTAATTGTGCCTGCCTGTTCCTCTGAATACAGAGCTTTATTACACCTGCGCCTCACTGTCTGACAATTTCACCAACGCTACATACGCTCTCTGCTCTCTATCCTGACATATCTGCTCCCTGGAATTTCACCAGCGCTGCATACGCCCTCTGCTCTCTATCCTGACATATCTGCTCCCTGGAATTTCACCAGCGCTGCATACGCTCTCTTCTCTCTCGCTTACGATTTGCTTCTCGTTTGAATGCTAGATGTGCACCTGTTGAAGCTTTGGCTGCTATGGAAGACGCAGCAGAAGATGTGCCCAAACGAGCCAGCTGCAGTATTGGAGAAAGAACGAACATGTTTACATGTTAAAATACAATCGGCTCGGTGCTTGCTACGCTGAGCGTTGGCTTACGAGACTGTTGTATGGTGTGGTGTACTCGTCCGCGGCTACAGTAGCTTGATGTTTGCTACAATCTGAAGAGCCTGCTCCCTTTGGTAGTTTAGGGAATCTCCAACGCATCGATCTGCGGAGGTGCCAAAAGTTAAAGAGGCTCTCTGGGCACTGTGTGAAGAGCGCACCACTGACGCATCCATTTCCTGAAGACAAACTCCAAAGAATTTGGCTCCAGTTTGCTGCGGCTTGCACCCTCCTTTGTACTCTTCATCGTCGTGATGTTGAGTGTTTCTTAATGTTTGGGACAAATCGAGGTTGCAATCAGATTGTGCTAAATGCGTTGTATATAGATTTAGTTTTTTATTGAGTATTTTTCATTCTAACGCAAGGGAGATAACGCATTGTGAAGTTGATTTCTATTCATTTAAAAGCAGTCCTCTCATCCTTCGGTGATTTAAGCAAGGGAGATAACGCATTGCGCTGTTGTTTTTTAAATGACGGTTCTGGTAATGTAATGTATGAAATTTCACTGCATGAAACAACCACTATAGAACATGGTTCAAATTGGGACGATGCCAGTGATTCGGCCTTCAATTTTTGTCTACCGGATCGCCTGTTGGATCTCTTTGTCTCATTGCTTGCACTATGCTTTCAAGAAGGCGGTTCGCTTCGTTCAAAATGATGTGGATAACAGGTTCTCTGATTGAAAACCCTATGTTGAAAAGCCTCTATAAAATATGTACTTGTAAATACTAGGTAGTGATATTGGCTGTATGCTTTCTTTTGACAAGATGGTCATTGTTATAATGATGCGGAAATCATGCCGCCCTCCATCTGGGAATATTATAATGCAGAGTAGTCAGCTTACAACCTTCAAGAAAGATCCTTTTAACCTGCCGGTGGGGAGATCTATTCCCTGTAGCGATTGGAAATTTGAAAATTGAAATTGATCAAATTCTTCTAACCCCATACAAGGGTATGTGTATATTGTATATTTGGGGAGCTTACGCAGGCCACCATTCTCTTGATTTCGCTGACAGAATCCAGGTGCTCTAAAGCCCAAATGGAGAGGTGTTCATAACCTAAGCATGATCTTTGCCTATCAATTGTTTTTCAGGACAGCAAATACACTTGATCACAACTCGCACTGCATCTTGGAAATCTTCAGCCACGTCTTCTTCGAGGGACTTTTTGTACCGAATATGATATGCTTGCCTCACCATCAATAGTTCAGCCGAAGATCGAGCACTGGAAATTTCTAAAAGCGATATATTCTTTCCATTCCACTTCTTTATTGCATCATGAGATATGACCGCATCACGTTCAGCTGGATCTAGTACCCAAAGGAATACAACTTTCTCAAAGTCACTTGAAAGCTCAGATTCCAATCGCTTCAAGAGATCCTCTTCATACAGTTGAAAATAACTTTGACGGATTACTTTGCGTTGTGCTGCAGTTCTATGTCCTAATATTTGTATGATTGACTTCTCATTTGTGCTCTTTCCAGATATTTTCCTCCATAACTACAGCAACTTCCCTACAAACTCTGTTTTTGCTCCTATCTCTGCGAGGCCTTTTACAGGGAGGGGGCTTCTCTTCACCCATCCTTAAACTAAGTGATTTACCTGCATTGACAATACTATGCACGTCATTTCTGGTGGTGGTGTCCAGGTTGGAAAGGTAGTTTCTTTTTGTGATGATTATTCCTCTTAATATGTGCACCGTATGTGCTGGACATTAAGTCTCTATTGTAGAGAAAGAAATCAGTTTTGTACATGGCTCATTGATTTATTTGTGTGCTGACCTGGAGCTGTATCGAATGCAACGAAAACTGTGATTTAAGCTGCCTGAATACATTATGATGCTGCCTGAAATACGTTGAAGTGCTGTTTTAAATAAGTTCGTATGAGGCCTGAATGGTATATATTCCAATGTTCAAAGAATGCCCATGACATGGTGTTATAATTATTAAAGTTTTGATAACCATCATTTCTGAAGGAGTACTTGAAGGTTCCAAGCAAGTTTGCAGTTGCTGTTGCCCCAGTTGTTGTACTTAAAACTCATTATAGTGCATTGTTTCCTTGATTCAACTGCTTCATAAAGATTTTGGTGAGCTGATTGTAATCTTTTATGCTGCACACTGATCATTTGCTGACATTTATAAAGAATATTGCTGTGTATTGTGAGTAGATATTATTTTTCTGCATTAAGACAGATGGCCAGAATTAGTGAAGTATTAGAGTTCATGAAAACTCTTATACAATCTACTGTTGATGACACATTAAAAATCAGCAAAGGATCTCTCTCAGAAATTCAGACATGCTTATATAATGCCCAGGAAAAGATTGATTTTTTGCAGCTAGAATCACAGCTACAGCAAGAAGAGCTACATCAAAATAGACACCATTCTGAACCTGTTTCTGTTCAGAACATTGAGACAACCACCCATCAGCAGCATGTTAATAATGTTACAGATAAAGCAACAGTTGTACATGCAGATGCAGAAACTCAATCTGCACTTCCCAAGCCCATCATCAGACCTTGGGAACAGCTTGTCCACAACAAGCACAGAACTGGTCTTGGATATGACAAGGACTTGTCCTTTCATATTCTAGACTATGCCAAGCCCATTCAGTTTCAGAGTGCTGGATTCATTTATGACAGTTCACCTGCTCCTCATGACAGCTCACCTCCAGATTCTGCCCCTCTTCCACAGCAACAACAACAACAAAAACAACAGATCGTGAAATGCCAACACTGTGACCGAGTTGGCCATTTGAAAGATCACTGTTTTGATCTTCATCCATGTAAGCACTGTCATAAAACTACTCATTCTTCAAACAGATGCTTCAAAAACAAACGTCCTGCAAGAACAAAGATTCATCTTGGATGGATCGCTTCTTGGCATTGGGCATCAACAGCCAAGAAGATATTCCAAACACATGTCAGAACTTGTTCCAGAGTATTGAATAGTCTTGCAGTTGAGTTTTCTCCATCTTCTCACCTTGTATCTGACAGGGGGGGAAATGATGGTCATCTACAAGCTTCAAAGCCACATCAAGCGAGCCTGAGCCACAACCTGCCAAACCAGTTTCAGAGTTGTAGCCAGAGACAAAGATGCCTGAACAGGCCTTCAGTTGGCAATCTGGGACACTTCCTCTAGCAGAAGACTCCAGCTTCTTGCCAGTTTTGGAAGAGTTCCAGGAATTACAGAGTTGTTGGTCATCCTTAAACCATCACAGATTGAGAACACTTCCTCTAGCAGAAGACACTAGCTTCTTGCCAGTTTTGGAAGAGTTCAGGAATTGCATTAAGCATTCCAGAGTTGTTGGTTATCCTTAAACCATCACAGGTTGAGACTTCCCTTTTCAGGTTGAAGTTTTACCTTTTATGCGGGGTGAGACCTCCCTTTTATGGTTGAAGGTTTCCCTCTTTAAAACAATAGGATCACTTCCTCTAGCAGAAAACTTCAGTTTCTTGCCAGTTTTGGAAGAGTTCCGGGAACTGCACTAAGCATTCCAGTGTTGGTGGTCATCCTTAAACCACCACCCTTTATACCAACATTTCATAGAGCACATTCAGCCTAGTGCTGCCATGCATCTTTTGCACATTTTGTATTACAGCTCTCTTCTTGGACTCATACATAACCCTTCGGATTAAGGGGGGGAATGTTGGACACCTAATCCTAATGGGTTAGTGTGGAAGTTGAATGGACAAAGCAGTCCAAGAGACCTTGGGATCTGAATCCCAAGAGTCACAATATGTACTATAAATGTAAATGAGTTGTTAATAAAAATTGTACTGAATGATTTATCTTTCCATCTGTCTCGCTGTCCATGTGAGTTTAACACTTGGTAAGTCTATCAAATACCACCATGATGACACTCTTTCATTCAGGCTTAGGTGAACTTATGATAAACCCATTGATATCTCCTACAAATGCTGACTTGGAATGGTTAAAGGTTGTAATAGACCCAAGGTATTATTTGTCTCAACTTTATTTTGATGACAAGCCAAACATTCTTCCACACACTTTTGAATATCATATTTAAGGCCATCCAAAAAAAAATCCTTCTTCACCCTATGGTATGTTTTTAAAAATATTAACGGCCCTCCTAAGGGAGAGGTGTGCAATTCCAAAAGAATATTTTTTTTGAGTTGGGAATTCTTACAAAGATATAAGCGATCTTTGTACCATAATGAATCATTTTTCCAGCTAAATGTTTCATATGTACTTGGATCTTGCTGCAAATTTGAATTAGTGACCACACCTCTTCATCATTCTTCAATTCATCCCTTGCTTCAGTTATCCACTGAGGTTGGATAATAGAAATGGCATAAAGAAATTCTTCCACATCCTTATCCTTTCTAGAAAGTGCACCTGCAACAACATTTTTCTTCCCTTTTTTGTAGATGATTTCAAGGTCATAGCCCAACATCTTCGTCACCCATTTTTATTTCTCTTTTGAAGATAATCTTTGTTCCAAAAAGTATTTTTATTTCTCCTTTGAAGATAATCTTTGTTCCAAAAAGTATTTTTATTTCTCTTTTCAAGATAATCTTTGTTCCAAAAAGTATTTAAGGCTATCGTGATCTATTTTTATCTTCAAGTTTCTTCCCATTAGGTAAGGTCGTAATTGCTCTAGTGCATGTAGTATTGTCAAAATTTTCTTCTCATAAATAGGTTTGCGTAAATACTTTCTTTTGATTGGACGAATTTCAAAATCAATGGGTCTTTCTTCTTGCATTAAAACAACACCAATTCCATTTCCTAAAACATCACATTCCACAATAATTTTTTTTGTGAAGTCTGGCGTAGCTAAGACTGGTTCTTGGCACATTTCCTCTTTAAGATGTTCAAAGGCCATTATTGCTTCTTGAGTTAAGGAAAATACATCTTTCTTCAGTCATGATGTGAAAGGTGCTTCTATTCTCCCATAATTCTTAACAAACATGCGATAATACCCTATCAACTCGAGAAATCCTCGAAGATGCTTTATGGTTGTAGGGATTTTCCATTCCTTGATGGGTTTAATTTTATTAGGGTCTACCTTAACATTCTCGTGATATACAATATGACCCAAATATTTCACGTCCTATACTCCAAAGAAACATTTGGAGTTTTTTCATATAATTGTCTCTTCCAATAGTTTGAGCACACTGTTAACATGTTGAACATGATCCTTCCAACACTTGTTATAGATTAGTATATCATCGAAAAACACTAAGAAAATTTTTCTAAGAAAGGGTTTGAAAATGGAATTCATCAAATATTGAAGTGTGGAAGTGCATTACTATGGCCAAAAGGCATGACCAAAAATACATAATGACCCTCATGATTTTTGACTACTATTTTCATAATGTCTTCAGTCTTAATTCTAATTTGAGGATATCCTAAATGAAGATCCAACTTGGTGAAGTAAATTGCTCCATGTAATTCATCCAACAATTCATCAATGACAGGAATGGGAGAATTATATTTAATAGTGAGTTTTTTGAGCTCCCTATAATCTTGACACATATGCCATGATCCATCCTTCTTGTGCACCAATACCACTAGAGCATATAAAAACTTTCACTAGGTTGAATTATACTAGCCTCTAGTATTTATGCAACCATATGTTCAATTTCACTCTTTTGGGCATAAGAATATTTGTAAGATATGATGTTTTGAGGAATGCTTCCTGGAATCAACTGAAAAGTATGATCATGATCACGAATAGGTGGGAAGCCTTTGGGAGTCTCAAAAACCTTAGAATGATTGTCTAAGACTTTTTGGAGATATGGATAAATAGGTGATTTCAATGTTTGAACCTATAGTGAGCATAATTATGAAATTACGCCTCGTTTTTATTTATTCAGAAGCTTTGTCATGAAATTAGAGCTGATTATATTTCCTTGTTTCCCTGCATACTCCTTAATTCAACTTCCTTTCCTTTCCAAAATATTTCGAGGAAAATTCTTGAAAATTGAAAGATGTTGTCCCCAAATATTGTAACCATTTGACTCCTAATACACCATCAACAACACCCACTGGAATGGAAATCATTAGACTATTCAATACATATTCCCCCATGGTTATCTTGATGTTATGGCACTTTCTAGAGAATTTTATATCTCCTCCATTTGTAACTATCAATTGACACTTTGATGCTGAATATAGGAAGCAATTAAATTCCTTGTCTATCTTACAATGAATAAAATTATGGGTACTACCCAAATCAATTATCACTATTACCTTTTTCTTCTTGATACATCCTTATATCTTGAGAGGTCTAGGAGTGGTAATTCATGCCAATTCATTACAAAATCTATTCATATTCACTTCTTCTTTCTTCAGGGTTGGTTCTTGGTGTATATCCTTCTCTTTTGATGTGTCTTGTTCCTTTTGTTCCTCCTCTTCATAATCTATGTAGAATAAAATATTCTCAGCACACTTATGAAATTTAGTGTATTTTCTATTATAACTGTAACAAATCCATTTTGATATTTTTTCCTCCATTTGTTGTGTTTTCAACCTTGTAGGTTGTGGAAGACTAGGAGCAACAACACTTACATATTTATAGTTGGGAGTGGTAGACTTATTTGTTGCCATACTTTTATTTCAACTTTTCTTGCCACCCTGAATGCCTTCTCAAATGAAACAGGTTCCCAAATTTGAACCTCATGTTGGATATTATATTTTAATATGCTTATGAAGACATTAATCCTATGCTTCTCTGGAATATAGGTTACCCTAATATTAAATTTTTGGAAGTCTTCAATGTGATCCTCCATTGAACCCTTTTGTTTGAAATTTAACAATTGGCTAAAGAAGGTGTTTCTCTTTGTATATTCATAATGTGCTATAATTTCCTCCGTAAAAATTGACTAGGTGACAAGTGGTTTACAGGAACTAAGCCATCTGTAATATAGAAACTTATTAGGTTCTAAATATAAATATGTAATACATACCTTTTGTGAGGGTGGCACATTCTGTAGATCAAAATATTGCTCCATCTGTAGTATCCATGATATCAGATCCTTGCCATCAATCTTCGTCATATATATATATATATATATATATATATTTTGAATGTGGTGTTTCTTAAACCCCAAATTGGAGTCTCTAAAATCATAATTCATATTCCTTTAGCCCTTATCATGATTTTCGTGGATTACCTTGTCACCACTGAGAAGCATTTCTTGCAAAAACTTTGTCAAACCTTCCATATCTTCTTTGAAACCATCCATCTTAGCTTCCATGCCATCCTTCAAACCTTCCATATCTAATTTTAAACCATTCATGTATCCTTTTATCTTTTATTTTAAACCATCCATGTCCCCTTTTAGTTCATATTTGATTGCTCTTTCTGAGAGAGAAAATTGTTGCACTTGGTCGTGTAATTTTGATATATCATGTTGCAATTATTCCTCTTCATGCATCATAGTAGAGTTTTCAGAGGGCTTAATGGGCATAGAGTTATATTGCTTGGGAGGCCTTTTAGAAACCAATAATGATATATATTCTTCAATATTCCCTTGGAATCTCTTCAAATTGATAACTCAAATAAAAGTCATGCAATTTTGAAAAATAATACACACCTTTTTCTTGTGTTTAGGAGCTCGATATTGAACTCGTTATAAATATGTAATTCCAAATCTCCAAGTTCTGAAATTTATTTTTTGTGTACCTGTCTAAGCGATATTTCTAACCCCACAATTTTGACCGAGATTAGATTATCCAAGAAAGAGTTTTGCCAAATCTCCAACGATGACATCATTATGTACTTGTTCAGTAGAGATAAGTTGTACGGGATACCATGTGTCACTTTTTAAACCTTCAGTGCTGAAATTGATAAAAGAAAAACTACAATCCGTGAAATTTTAGCCACATTTTATGGAATTCAAATATGATTCTTGAAATGAAAGTTATGAAGATTTTCCCTAGGTCACTTTTTTGAGACTAAATTCTAGAGCTTGCAAAAACCATAACTTCCTCAAATCATATCTCCAAAGATATAGCAAACCAAGCTTTGAAATTTTGTTGCAAAGTTCACCAAGATTTTAAATCCACGCGGTTTCTATTTCAGCTTCTTAATCCTCATAGAAAGATAGTTATAACAAAAATTCCAAGATGACCTGTTTGAAGAAGCGAAACCCTAGAATCCAAAGTTCTGATCCAAATGTTATGCAATCAACACACAAATAGATAGATCAACGACTTAAAAATTATCCTCTTCGAGGGGGAAACCTACTTTAAATTACATAAATGAATAATTCTTGTATTATTAAAATGAAAAGACCTCCTTTGTATATATAGGAGTCTAAGGGGTCACAATATAATATGAAACTACATAAAAATAATAGCGTAAGGGCACAACAATAACAATAGTTGGATTCTATAGGGAACAATAATAAAATATGGGAGCTACACGGGCACACTAATAACAATAAGGAAAATACTCTAGTATTATAGGCACTAATATTTTTCCTCTCTTTTCCTTCTGGGATCCTCGTGGACAACCTCACATTTCTCCTAGCGATGCTTTTGGCTACCCAGTTGTTCTTAGTTTCGAGCCTTCACGTAACTTTCTCATAGCAATGCTATAGCTTCTTAATCACATCCTTCAAATTCTGGGGTTCCAACAATTCAATCTTATCTCTGAATACCATAAGCAACCCGCTGGTGAACCTCTAAATTTTTACATTCTCATCCTTGAGATATGGGACATACCTCAATAGTCCCAAAAATTTGGTGACATATTCCTCACTAGTCATCTATCCCATAATGAGTTCATGAATTTGCTTTGATTTATTGTTAAAGTAACATCCAACTAGCTTTTGTTCTTTGAAAATCTTCTCAAATGCTTCCCTTGTCAGCTTCTTCTCAGTGATGGATCTAGTATTCTTCAAGTCCTCCCATCATATATCAACTTTTCCCTTTAAACTGTAAGAGGCAATTGTAGCTTTCATGTCCTCAGAGTAGTCATGTATTCTAAAGAACTTCATCATCCCTACCAACCATGCCTAGACGTCCTCTGCCTGCTTCACATCCCCATCAATTGTGGGTGGCTTTTCCTTTTTAAATTCTTCATCCATAAACTCCCTCTCCTTTCTTCCTAAACAACAGTGGTGATGAGAGTGACGATGTCATCAGGTGGTGGAACTAGATGGGTTTCTTGAGTGAGGAACCTGGGTTCTATCTCTTCCCTTTGGAGTACTTAAAGGTTCTCCCCCTGACATAATTTCCTCACTACCTTTCTTAGGCCTCTTTTGAGATCCACTACAATATGCCATATTGGACTTTTCTTCTGACTCTCTAGGGATTATCTTCTCTCTACGAAAAATTACTCATTTTAGATTGCCTTTGTCTTTACTAGTTGGAGAGACTTTGTAGGCTGACCGCATTAATCTCAACCTACCTTTCTTGGGATATTACCAACCTGTTATTGTAGGCCTTAAATCTTCTCACCTCATCTTGAAGGCTTCTCAGAGTTTCCATCCAATCTGGGATTGATTTCCTCCCCTTATCCCAACTGATCTCTCATTATTGGTTCAGACTCCATCATTTCCATGTTGGGACTGATCAGAACTATATTCAGCCATTCAAATTTTCATCACTGTATCTTTTCTATGTTATGATGTTTGTGATGCTCTATCAATCACACACATTGTTAGACATTTTAAAACAACATTTAAACATAAATTAGGATCATGAGTTTGCATTCATAGAGTTTCATGGGGTTCCTACGATAACAAACAACCTTGTTAATATACAAGCAATTCATAAATCTCATGCAACAATCATTCAATCATGAAATTGGTACATAAATAGTGACAAAACACATCCACAACCACAATTCATGCTCCCATAAAGTTGTTAACCTTCAACTAAGATGTCCTATCATAACTTTAGTTATCAATCAACGAGTGCAGTCCTAGTTGACTTAGTATTCTATAATTACATAACAAAACTTCTTCACTTTCCTGTGAAAAATCCCATCCAGTCCAAGTATTGAACTTGAATGCACTGATACCACTCTGTAATGTAACTTGACCCCTTTGATTACATAATAATTTTATTTTTTATTTTTTTTACTCATACATCTCTATGCATTTTCACATATATATATTGTAGTGGATCCTAGGCCGCTCAACACCCTGACTCCCAACGTATGTATTCCCTCCACAAACCATCTTCCTGACTAATGTGCCATGTCTATTGGACCCTCATGGTTCCTCAAATTACAACGTTGACCTTCCCTTGGGAACCTGACCTGGCAACTCATGGTTTTCCACTTCTAGAGGTAACTACCATGTCACCTCTTCCTATTATCACCGTGGGTCCTCGTGGCCCCGTTGCCCCGATACCGTCTTCCAATTTCTTCCAAGTAAACATCCCAAGGAACAAAGAGATTTCATCGACTCTCCTCTTGACAACTCACAGTTGGTATTTCACCAGAAAATTTCATCCTTATGAGGTTCTAACCTCTCGGGTATGAATTTTACCTAAGTGGTGTCAATCATGCCCAGTGCTCATCTTAAAAGAATTTCGTGTGTTGTCCGTGAGTGGCCCATTAGGCACCCGAGATGCCCCAATTTTTACCATTTTTCCTCAAGGCATTGTGCTAGTATGGTATCCACATGAAAAGAAGAAAAAGCCATTCGCTGTTGAATTTCTACTGGGTCCCCACTTAGTGCTCAGACCCTTGAACCCAAAACATGTAAAAATAATCATTTATGCATCTCCCGCGTGGAAACCTTCCCTCACCTAACGGTCTGGGTAACATAAGAACTTCCATCATCGTCTTTTGACAGAACCTTGAAACTCTTCTGCCACTTATTCCTTGACTCATAAGTTAATTCACCTTTCAGCTTCTGCTCTACGACCTTTTGACCTATAATTTTGACCAATCGCGTGAAGAAAATCTTGTTCCACTAATTAGGAGTCTCATTTACTATGGTTTTGACCATTTTAAGGATAAGGTTGGCCTAACTTCTTCTATAAGTTCATGGCCTCCCTCCTCTGAATTGCACTAAGGGCTTCCTGCTAAATATTCCTTCCATGACTCGGTTGAAGGATTTCGATTTTATATTGAGTGGTGCCTTAGATGGAGAACTTGACAACCGTTTTAGCTACAAGCTCTACTGCTGCATAGACTTCCCAAAACTAGGCTTACTAGCTATAAATTTTGCTCCGTAAACAAAGCAAAAATAAACAACAACCATGAGAATCAGAGACACAACAGGTTGATAATAGAGTTCACCTAGTGTGGGATATGTCTCCGGGCTCTGCTCAATGTGTGGAGGTTGTTGATTTGTGTAGCTTGGGAGGTATTCCAAGCCCTAGGGTTCAGGATTTGGAGGGAAAATAACCACAAGGGCCAATTATGGGCTTGGAACCCAAGACATGGGGTTTTTCACCCTTCAGGATTTGGGTCAAAACCATTGATGAATTTGAGCTTGAGAAAAATTGAGTTGATAGAGCTTGGAGAGTTGACACCAACTCTCCAAATATCACTCAAATTGGAGCTCTAGAAATGAAGTTATGCATTTTTGAAGGTGACAAATAATCATGGATAGTCAAGGCATGTAGGCTTGAAGTGAATTCGTCCAAGAGGCATGTCTCTTCACTAATTCATTCGAGCCCATTTATTGATTGTAAATAAAGGGTGAATGAGATGTGTTTTAGAGAATCTAAGAGTGAAACATATCCTCGAAGACAAGAACTCGGTGGAGAGAAGGAGACACTAATATAGTTGTAGCAAAGGGTCTAAAACAACGTGGGAGAGGTATGTCTGTAGGCTGAAGTTCTGGGCATGATTGTAGATTGTCTAAGGGATGGTTGAGGGCTAAAAAGACAGGTCCGAGGAGTTTTTCTTGAGCTGAAGTGTTGGGACACTAGGTCGAGGAGTTGAGGCATTACATTTTTCTTCGGGGATTTTGTTTGGTCTAGTTGGAGGAGGTCGAAGGCTACAACAACATGTTGTGCTAGGCCGTAGGCCATAGAAATAAGTTGAAGGCTATTAAGGGTAGTGTTAAGGTGGACAGGAACCTTAAAGAGTGTTGTAGCATCAAATATGCCTCTCCAAGGTAGGTCACAACCCTTGAGGGATTAAATTATTGATTGCGTGGAGGATTGAGGGTTCTATTGTGTGCCCTAACCATAATTGCAGGAGAAGTGGTGAAAATAGTGTTGCAACAATGTTTTGTGGAGGGATGTTGGATCAAGGAAGTTGACCAGAATTGGATTGTGACATTGCAACCTATTGGTTCCATGTGGATGATCTTATGAGAATGGGAAGAGTCTTCCTAGGAGAAAAATTTACAGTGATGTGATTGGGTTCCATTGATATGATGAGAGGGTAGTGTGTTGGCTACCTAAAGTAGCCCTAGATTGGTAGACAAGAAGGAAATTGTTGGTGCATGATTGGATGAATATTGCAGCCTTATAAGTAGCTATTTGATGGATGAAAGAAGCTACTAGAAGGAAAATTGAAGCTCAGGTATTGGATAACCTAGAGATTAATTTTATGAGCCTATGTACATGTAGTAAAAGTGACTTGTAGCATTGTTAGGAGGCAAGCTTCTTAGAGTCTGGATGTGTAGTTGCCTTGATGGACTAAGGAACTACTAATGAGAAGTAAAAGAGTGAAGGACCGACAGGACAAGATACGACATCAAAGTTGCAGAATGAAGTTTGTCACTGTATCTTGTATACCATAGACTATTGTATTATTCATATTTGGTTTAATATAATGAAGATTGGGATTGCACAATATTGTACAATTATGTTAAAAGACTTTTATATTTGTGCATATGTGATTTATTCTTCCGTTGTGAAAAGTAGTTTATGGTTGAGGTTCTTGGTTTGGTAGCGTCGGTGATTTTAAGGCTCTAACCTAGACCCAAGGTCAAGGAAATTCAACATGGTATCAAAGTGTGTTTGAGCTACTTTGTAAGTAAGTAAATAACAGTTATGTGCAACAAAGTGAAACGTGAGAGGGAGTTGGTGACATTGTAAGTGAAGGTCCCACTACAATGTCAAAGTTGCAAGAAGGTCTCCGGTATGAGGACATGTTGAAGGGGTTTTCCAACTATAGTCCTTGGAAGGAAAGGATCAAGTTGGTCTTGCAGGTCAACAAACTCTGGGACTTCGCGGAGAAAGAGATCAAGAAGCCAACCAACCCTAAGGAGCTAGAAATATGGGATGATTTGAATGTGAGGGTGAGGATGATCATCTTAGATGGTGTGAATATTTCCCTAATACCTCATTTGGATGTGAAGAACAATGCACATGAGATGTGGATGGCTCTTAAAAATTTGTTCCAGAATAAGAATGAGAACTGCATATTGGTACTTGAGGATAAGTTGAAGTCCACCAAGATGATAAAAGGTGAAAACATGACCTCGTATCTGACGAGAATGTCTCGGGCCAAAGATGAGCTTGCTGCAATGTGACTATCTCAGATGGATATATGGTAAGGATTTCCTTGAAAGGGTTCACTGAGGAATGGAAGCCCTTCATCAAAGGGATCATTTCCAGACAGAAGTTTCCTGACTAGGATAGGCTGTGGGATGAATTCATTCAGGAAGAGTTACGAGATGGGGATATTTATATGAATAAGAAGGCTTCAGATGATGATGTGGCACTTGCAGCATGAATGAAGGGTAAGAAAAAGAAGGAATTAAGTAAAGTTAAGTGTTTCAACTATGGCAAGATGGGTCATTATTCATCAAGATGTCCAATGAAGAAGAAGGGAAATGATGTAAAAAAGGAAAGGAAAGTAGGCCACTGGTGTTTCCACTTCAGCTTAGATAGATGATCTCTCCAGGAGATTGGAAGAGGAGGAATCTGCTATGATTTCTCATTTCTCATAGCATATTGTCAATGAGGATGGATGGTATGTGTACAATGGTGCAACAAAGTATATGATAGGGTCACAAGAGGTTTTTGAGACTCTAGTTGAATGGGACTCAAATTGCCACATGGTGTTGGGCAACATGAGTTAGTTGGAGATCCAAGGATCAGGTGTTGTGCCATGCAGGATGGAGATAGGACATGCAATGCTGGTCTAGGATGTATTGTTTGTATCAAGACTCAGATATAGCGTGATTTCAATCTCGATGATCAAGAGTTTTGATGTCTTGTTCTATGATGGGAAGGAAAGACTCAGGCCTAGAGGCTTTTGGTCCAATGGGATTGTATTCGAAGTTAGAGAGTATGGTCTCTACAGGTTGACGGGAAGGCCTTTTGATCATAGAAAGAATGAGCACGAGCAAGTGTAAGTGCAGGTGCAAGCTTTAGAGGAGTAGGTACAAGTTCCCAAGAAGAAGGTACACCTTCCTAAGAAGGTTCAGGTTCCAGAGACCTAGAAGGAGTCTAGTTCGATAGGGAACATGCACATTCAAAGGGAGACTCTTTAACCCAAGAAGAGCGTGTGGTCAGTGGGGAGCAAGGGTGCTCCTAAAACTGCCAAGAAGGAATCATAGAGAGAGTGGAAGATGTTACATGATAATAAGAAGAAGCAGGATGCTTCAAACATTGACAATGACATTTCTGAGAAGGGCATAGTTCATTGTACATGGATTGTTGTGATTGTGAGCACCAGGAGTTATAAAAGTGTAGTGAGAAGTGATGATGATGATGAGAGACTTTATAGTCTTGGAAGTACCTCCCTTGGTAAGAGGGAGTGTTGATTTCTGTAGCTTGGGAGGTACTCCAACCCCTAGGGTTTAGGGTTTGGAGGGAAAAGCACCACAAGGGTCACTTTTGGGCTTGAAACCAAGAATGTGGTTTTTCACCCATCAATATTTGGGTCAAAACCATGATGAATTTGAGCTTAGGAAAATTTGAGGTGATAGAGCTTGGCGAGCCAATTCCAATGCTCCAAAGATAACTCAAATCAAAGCTCTAGAAATGAAGTTATGAATTTTTGAAGGTGACAAATAATTATGGACAGTCAAGTCATGTAGGATTGAAGTGAATTTGTCCAAGGCACATGTCTCTTCACTAATTCCTTGGATCCCCTTTATTGCCTATAAATAAAGGGTGAATGAGACATGTTTTAGAGAATCTAAGAGTGTAACATATCCTCCAAGACAAGAAATTGGTGGGGAGAAGGAGGCACTAATCTAGCCACATCAAAGGGTCTTGAACATCGTGGGAGAGGTCTGTCTGGAGGCTAAATTTTTGGGCATGAATGCAGAATGTGTAAGGGTTGGTCGAGGGGTAAAAACATAGGTACAAAGAGCTATTTTAAGGCTGATGTGTTAGGCTACTAGGTTGTGGAGATGAGGGGCATTACATTATTATTTGGGGGGGCTCTTTGGGCTAGTTGGAGGAGGTCAAAGGCTATACAAGTTGTTGTGTTAGGCTGCATGATATAGCAAGTAGTTGAAGGCTATTTAAGGGCAGTGTTAAGGTGGAAAGGGACCTTAAAGAGTATCGTGGAATGGGAGATGCCTATCTGAGGTAGGCCACAACCCTTGAGGGCTTAAATTGTTGAGTGCATGGAGGATTGAGGGTTGTATTATCTGCCCTAACCAAAATTATAGGAGCAACAATGCAAACAATGTTGCATCAATGTTTTTTGGAGGGATGTTGGGTCAAAGCAGTTGACCAGAATTGGATTATGATATTGCAGCCTACTGGTGCCATGTGGATGATCTTCCGAGAAGGGGAAGACTCTTTCTAGGAGCTGAATTGACATTGGCATGAATGGGTGCCATTGATGTGATTAGAGGGCAGTTTGTTGGATATCCAAAGTAACCCTAGAGAAACATACAAGAAGGACATTGTTGGTGTGTGAATAGTTGAAGATTGCAACCTTATGAGGAGCTCTTTGATGGACAAAATAAACCACTAGACGGAAAGTTGTAGCTTAGGTATTGGCCAACCTAGAGAGAAATTTGATGACCCTGTGTACATGCAACATAAGTGGCTTGCAACATTTTTAGGAGGCAACCCTCCTGGAGTCTGCACGTGTAGTGACCTTGACGGACTAAGGCACTACTAGCGAGCAATACGTAAGTGAAGGAACGACAAGACAATATATGACATTGAAGTTGCGGAACAAAGTTTTTCATTGTATTTTGTATACCATATATTGTTGTATTATTTAGACTTGGTTTAATATAACGAAGATTGGGATCGTACAATATTTTACAATTTTGTTAAAAATCATGTATATTTGTGCATATGTGATATACTTCTTTATATTTTCACTATGCAAAGTGGTTTATGGTTGAGATTCTTGGTTTGGTAGCATCAATGATTTTAAGACTCTAACCTAGACCCAATTTTTTGGAAATTCAACAGAGCCCTCTTTCATTAATCTTCCGCAAAATTCAAATTACATGCATGTATATAAGACACCTTATGCCTCCACTTCCGAGGATGGTCTGAAAATGCACACCTCTCTTGAAGAAGTGGATTACACAATTGAATTCCTGGTGAAAATTGATTGTAAACTTGACCCATTTCTACTTCGGTTAAATTTTTGACATTCGGGAATCTCAAAGATTCCCAAGAGATTCCTTCTCATTAGTTGATAGGAATTTTGCTGCTCAAATGACAAATATGACTTCCCCACTGTGCTCCTTGTGAAAAATTGAGTAAAATGAGTATAAAGTCAGTTTGGCACGTAGGGTATCTTTTAGATTCCTTTTGATTCCAAAAATATTCCTCTCTATAATTTGACAGAATATTTGCTGCTTATATTGCAAATCAGATTTCACTACTGTGCTCCTTATGAAAAAATGAGTAAAATGAGTATAAAGTCGGTGTGGTTCTGAAACTATCAAAATTTAGCCCTTAGGGAATTTTTTATATTCCTTGCATATTCCATTGTTTCAGCTTCCCCATCTCGGTTTCCACGCCCACTCAGGGTTCCACCTCTACATTGGGTTTCGTGCCTATATTCCCTTGTGGCAAATATGAGTTTAAATAAAAAAATTGGCATTAATTTTTAAGCTTGACTTCTTAACAGAATAGTTTACATTACTAATTTGTTGGGCCATTACCTAAGTTTATTTTATTTTTGTTATTTTTTTTTTTAAATATGGACCAAATTCATTGGTTGAAATTTTGGGGTCACCAGAAAAAATAAGTAGGCGACAATTTCTCCAGTTTCGACTGCCGGAAATCGTTGCCACAAAGTGCCAAATTTTTTCCTTATTCATTTCTACCAAGCAGCTCTACCAGTCGTACTTCCTAATTTAGTTCGTGCTTCGCTGACTAAAGCTTAGGGACCTAGTTGACCAAAACATTGATTGGTCATAACTTTTGCATACGATGTCAAATTAAGGTGTCATTTACGCCATCGGAAATATTGTGACGAGCTCTTCGATATGACTTTGGTTTCATGGCAATCAAATAATTTTGATTTTTGAGCCTTTCATATGCCCTCTTTGATCACTGAGTGTTTCGGGAGCCACCTAGATCACTCGATATATTTTTCATGTTTACAGAGTTTCAAAAAGAGGCGAAAAATAAAACTCCAAAGGTTCCTTTTCGTAGGTAATATCTTGAGTCCGAAAAGGAAGAAATTAAACCCTTTTCTGGATTTCAATAGACTACTTACAAAAATGGAATACCTTAGTCAAATGACTTAGGCTAAGAAGCCATGTCCAATTAAGGTATTCCTTTTTCATGAGTAGTCTATCTCTGTCCAGAAAAGGGTTAAATTTATACTAAGTAAACATATTTTCATTTACTTTAACAAGTTTGAAAAGACAAGTGCTCGAGAATCTTTTCATATTTTTGGAGTATGAAAAGTGCTTAAAGAGAACTCCAAGGGGGTTCCATTTTCGTAATTGTATAGAGCTAGAAAAAGTGATAAAAGTGTACTCTTGGTCAAAATGATCTTATTCCATTAAAAACACAACAAAATCCATTAGACATCTGTTGACCTACTCAAACCACCATCAAATGGATTAAAAATATTTGTTTCATGATAAAATTGAACTGTAACTAAGTCAAAACGATAAATACGAATAAAATAATGGAGAAATGACCATAAATATCTAAAATGACAATTCATTTTTTACCATTTCACATTCACCATTTGGCATTGGAGCTCTGAGTGTTTTTTACCCTTGATCTTCTGCAGCTATTTGTGGTCAATTCCCAGGATCATTTCACGCATCGTCGTTTCCAGGTAGGATTTAAGACCTATCTCTTTCTTTTCATGGTGACATTTTGATTTTCATGGACATTTTTGGATTTTGGAGGCCCTAGTGCACAAATATTGCGCCCTTGGATCAACGCACATGAGAAGGCTGAAAGGTGCACTGATACTAGAGACTTAACACTGGGGAGGGTGTTTCAACACATTTTCCCCACTTAAGGGGGTGTGTTGGGCGCTAAACCCAAGTTTGTCCCACCAGTTTCTCTCAAAAGTTGTTAATTTTTTTGCATGAAATCGATACTAATGAGTCTCTTTGGGATGTTTCAAGACTTCATTTCTACAAAATGTCTCTCATAGTTATGGGAAAGAGAGCATGAAGGACAATATATGAATGCATCAAATGATCCTGATACCATCCAGGCACTAATAAATTGTGGATTGCTAAAATTCTTCTGGCTTCCTGGCATGAGACAATAAATTGAATTACTTGAATATCTTGTACGCATATGGGATGTTCAAGCATAGGAATTTAGGCTAGGATCACATCTTCTCGAGATAAATGTAGAAGACATATATTTCTTGACAGGTCTATCTAAATAAGGTTCCCCCATCTCATTCATAGGCACGAGAAGGGGAGGAGAAACAACCAAGGATTTTATACTAAACCATCGATTTGTACATGCATATATTGGGCTCGTTCAACCTGTGATTAAAACGACATACTATTGGAGTGCCTAGGCAAATCGGTTAGATACTACACAAGAGAGGTCATGCAATGACATGTTATCATGAGCACTATGATTAGTCTACTAGGAGGCATATTTCCATATTTGCATGTATATTTTGGATATGATAGGCCATGTGGCCATATGTGTCTCGGGCACAAATTTTATAAATCCAAACACTTATATATATATATATATATATATATATATATATATATACCTTCAATGTTTCCTACATTTTTATTATCATTTTCAACTGATGTGATGTGTATTGAAATTATTTACATCTATCGCAAATGTCTATCTAAAACAGATTATCCAATGCATCTATCAATGTGTTTAGATTTCTAGAAATGTGTTGATATTGGATGTGATCAAAGTGTCTTTCTATAAGGTGAACCCTTAAGAGCATGCGAAGCATACTTGGACTTCTAACTAAGTAGACATTAGTCAACTATTGTACTACAAGTTGTGAGTCCAATTTGATGACTATATAGCGAATACCATGTGAAATAGCATCATATAGTAGTTCAATCACCGCACTATACTCAACGATGTTATTGGTAGAGTGATTGATACAAATACCTTGTTGACTCACTAAATCACCATCTGGAGAGAATATGGCCCATTCTATGGAAGATAGGTTCTGAGTTCTATGAGTAGCACCATCAACATAACCAAAAATTAGTTCCAAGGATATCAACATCTACAAACTAAATGTAAATGGGATTAATAGAAACCGAAGAAAATTTTGAAGGGACACAATGCAAACACACTCAACACACCTATATATAGCATGTACATAGTGTACTACATAAAATCAAGCATAGTATTTTTTAAGGTATAGCCCATTTCTAGGCTGTGGTAATAGAACTCCATCAAAATTTACTAGCTCATAGGCCCATGTTGTAAGAACACGTTTGACAATATATGGACCTAGCCACATTGGCTCGAACCATCCTGATCTTAATTTATCAGACTCTTGATCATAAAGCATAACAAGGTATCCTTCTGAGAAGACATGAGGCTTGACACTCTTGTCATACTGCACCATGATACGTCTCTTATGAGCTTCATTAGCTAAAGAAACATCACATTGTGTCTCATCTAAGCATGTGAGATGTAAATACATTCCTCTTCTGTAGAAGAGGAGGGAAGAAGTTCTATATCCAGCTTCAATGACGAAATCTCACATTCTATCAGAAGGATAACTTTTGAGCCATGAACCAACTGAAATGGTTTAAATCTGGTAGAAGTTGTAAAGAAGGTTTGGTATCCCACAAGGTAGCAAAAAGAAGAAATTCTAGTCCGATTTATCAAACCCTGTCATAGGTTGAAGCATATTTTGAGAACCTTATTGATATCCTCAAATTTTCCATTCGCCTATGAATAATAGGGAGTGGAACTTGCATGGGAAACTCCTAGCTTGGTAGTCAATTCGACCATCATATGATTCTGGAAATGTTTTATGTGATCCATAATTATGGCTTGTGGAACATCAAACCATGTGATGACATGGTTGAAAAATAAATATGTAGTTGTTTCGCTAGTATTTTTCAGTGTAAGCATTGCCTCAGCCCATTTGGTAAAGTAATCAATGCTACAATGATATAGCCATGTCCCTTGGTTGAGTGAGGGTTACATGTCATGAAATCAATACCCCATTTTGCGAAAGGACCTTGTCAGGCGGAAAGAGTCGATTGTGCGGACACAACCAACCTCCCTAGGAGCCTAAGACTCTCTAGTGACAAACAAGACAAACAAGAGCAATCCTTCTCTAAACATGCATTTACTATATGGGAAATCAAGTGTTTAGATCCTACCTGTAATCCAACGCTGTTGTAGCAGTCCAGCTCCTCTGATCCGGATGAGCTCCTCCTTCACTTTGAAATCTGCATACACTAACAATCAAACGATTAAATAGCACTTGATAATCTCATAGAATAAAACATATTTAACACATAGACCAAGGAGTACATGAAACAACTCATAAATAACAAGTTATTGAGAAGAATGGACTCATTTGCATTAATAGGTAACAAAGGGAAAAAATACAACCTGAGCCTTGGTGTTGTGCAAGTCCCTCCCAGGGTCCATCAAGAGTTCTCCTTTACTTTGACAAAGCTCACCCACTTCCAAATAGAACAAGCAAAGATGGCAATCTCTCCTCACAAGCTTCTAAATGGGAGTCCTAATTCCTGCAACATTTACCCTTAGAAATGTGTAGCTTCCAACCTCCCCTCCTTCTGGCCCAATGCCTGTATTTATAGTGCTCAAGAGGAAGTTAATCAGGTCCACCATCAATGGGATAATCCCCTCTTTGGATGGGATAGCTCCCTTATTGATGGGATAAGTTCCTCTTTGTTAGGAGTGCATGAACCATCTGGAGGCGCTCAATACACGTCGAACAACCTTCTAGAATGCTCTAGAAATGACCACAAGTAACTTTTTAAAGATGAAACTTGCGCATTTTAACCTTTACAGGGGGACGCACCTGCCCCTTTACATACAGAGCGTCCAAAGACGCAGCTTTTGTGAACATTGGGTGCGTACCCGCAGGTAAGGTTGAGAGAACCTGCGTCCCCAGAGATAAATACATTTAGAAAGACTTTCTCTCTTTTTTGGAGTTTGACATGGAGAGCAGAGGCATAAGACTTGCCTAAGAGGGTAGCATGACTGTTGATAGAGCCATACTAACTGTAAATAGTCATGGTGACATTTTTTAGTGTAACAGATTGCCCCCTAAAGTGCGAAGCCTGTAATAGATTAGGGTTTTGTATTATCTAGGAAGGGTGAAGCGCTTTATCATTTCAAGGATTATCTCGTGGAGAGCCTGGTCAGAACCTGCAATTTCAACACAAAATACATGTATAAGATTATATCATCACTGAGGTAGGCATTCCCATACTCAGATTAAAACTTTAACTAACAGACTAACTACTCTGATACAGGAATGATCTTGCAGTACATCATAATCATAGACTTTTGTAGACACAGTATTGGCGCAACCATCTGTTTATGATTAGTCTACTTAGATAATGAATACAAAACTCCTCGCAGCCTGGATGGTGGAAACTAGATCCAGGGTCTTCATTTCTACTTCCCGAATTGGTACGATTCTAGCCATGCGAATAAATGAGTTGATGTCGAACATGGTAGAAACCACTTGATTACCAGTCGATGATGTAAACTGTTAACAAGTGTGAGAGAGACCACCAGTAATGTCAATGGTTCTCAAAGTACCCAGTACAATCCATGAGATGTGAATGAATGAGTTGATGTCGAACATTTCACGGAATCCTTCGATCGAAAGTCAATGATGTAAACTGACGTCAAAGGCGAGAAACCTGCCATTGATGCATGCAGACTTCAAGGTACTGACGATTTCTAAGTCATCTCTCTAGATAATGTGCTGATGTCGATAGAAAGCGACCCGTTGCAGGCAAGCCCGCAACACGAAATCATTGTTCAAGTTGAAGAAATGTTGCTGTAAGGACTGACTCAGGGATGGTCAAATGGATGACAAGTATTTTGCAGATGAAAGTTTTGCTTGCAGACCTCTTGAACACATAACGACACAACAGATGGCTTGGTGATAAACGACTCAAAGTTAATCCCCGGAACCCGGCTGAAGACTTTCAAAGTGGTTTGATCAACTGTGAGGTAAAGGATTTCCCAACCCAGGTGAATGAAAAGTGTCGTGTTCAAGAGTGGTAATAAATTTTCTTCTGAGACAAAAGGTAACAAATAGGCTCATTCTTCTCTCTTTTCCCCCACCATTTCTGGCAAGTACCTCTTTATTTTTAACAAGCTTGAGGAGGATAACATATGCTTGATTATAAGCTCATCCTTCGGATGAGTCCAACCTAGTTTTGATTCGAACCCTAGGAAGGAGTGGTTCGTTCCTGTTTGTAATTGAACAGGTCCTTTACTGTGAAATGTTTAACGAGCCCAGTATAGGAGAAACTCGGCGTTTTTCAATTTTAGAGAGTCTGAAAAACTTAAGAAGACTCCAAGTTGAACTTTTTCGTAGATTTGTGTCCCTCAAGCCCGAAAAAGTATAAAATAATACCTGGGGGAACCGCTTGATCTTGCGACCAAGGAGTACTTTCATAATTAGTGTCACTGACCTGAAAAGTAAAAAGCGATCAAGGACACGTCGTTTTATTTCCGTATCGAGTTTGAAACGACAAAAACCCGGCAATCTTTTCCTGATTTTACGGTCAGAAAAGAGCTATAAGGGGACCGTCTTTTAATTCCGTTTTAACGAGTGTAAAAGAAACGCTCGGCAATCTTTTCATTTTTTAGGAGTCAGAAAAGGGCTTAAAAGATGACTCTGATATTTTGGTTCGTGAAAAATGACAATTTTCCCTCTAAATCCCTTTGTCCTGCACAAAAACGACACATTACTCATACCTGTTTAAGATAGGCAAAAATACATCGAAAAACATCCTTCCATGGTGAAAAATGAACAAATTCATCCAAAAAACCTATAAAAAGACTTTTTACCATGTCATTTTTACCATTTTACTGTTGAGGTTGAAAAAAGGGCTTTTGGCAAGAAACTTCCCGTGGTCGCTGCGGAAAATCCGACCGTCAGAATCGAACGCCGTCTCTTCCAGGTATTTTACAACATCCTCCTCTTCAATTTCATCCGTTTAAAATTGTGTTTTAGGTTTTAGTTTTGATTTTTGGGGGGTTTTGGGTTTCAAAGTGCGCTCTGCGGGGGACGCAGGTGCCCTTCGGGTGACCTGCGTCCCCCGACTTTTTCCTGTACAGGAAAAAGGTCGGGGGACGCAGCCCACCTTCAGGCCAGCTGCGTCCCGACCCTCTGTGTTCTGAACGCGGGGTGCGTCCCCCACGAAAGGCGGAATTTGAAACCCCAAACTCCACCAATAACCATTAAAAATTTCCCAAATTAATTCTAATCTCTGTTTCTTGGTGTGTAGGGCACTCACCATGTTGGATTGGAGAGAAAGAGAGCACGAAGATGTTGATTTAGCCGCAATTGAACATCAACCTTCCATTGATGCCCTAAAAGCATGCGGGCTATATAAATACTGGGCCATACCTGGCATGAGGGCTCAGGTGAGATTCTTGGAATGGCTGGTTGAGAGATGGAACGTTCAAGAGCAATGCTTTTACATAGGAGGGCACCAGCTCGAGATAGAGCCCTCTGACGTATACTTTCTCACTGGCTTGCCAAATAGAGGCGAGCAACTCAATCTAGCCGGGACTAGGCCGGGTGGCCAATCCCTTGCTAGTCTCCGGGCAGATTGGTGCACACCCAATGCACACCATGCAAAAGGCGTGGAAATCAAACACATCTCTCTGCGTGAACTCAAAGTTATAGCTTTCACGGTTACCAGAATTTGCGGCGCAGCCGCTTTACATATTGCCTCCGGGTCCCAAATGCGGATGGCGATTGACTGTTACCAAGGCACCATTTTCAACTGGTGTGATGCTGTGTCGGCTAATATGAAGAGCCAACTGACTAGGGCAAAGAACGGACAACTAAAGAACTTTGGATATGGGCCTCTAGTTGTGAGCTTTGCCTTAGAGAGAGTTCCGATGCTGATCCCTCAGCAACTCACTGTTGATATCTTGGGTCCTCGGGAGCCAAAGCTGATACGATGGGTTACGGTGATGGCCCGGCATCCTGACGAGGGCATGGCGATTGTTCGATTCTCTGATAGTTATTTTCACTGGTTAGAGGACCAGGTTTTTTCGATCCAGGACTTTCCGTATGCCGGAGTAGATTTTCGAGGTGATCCGGACATGGTTCTTCCACAGGGAGAACAATGGGATGACAGAGGTACTTTATTTTTCACAAGTTTTCAAATTATGTATTTTTTTTGTTTTTTATATATATCGTCTCAAAACTGACAGTAAAAATTTTCAAAATGCAGATGTTGGTCCACAGCGCCCAGCCAACCTCCGGCCTTTTGAGAGGAGACATCCAGTTGCACCGGTACCAACCCCACAGGACGCGGCTGCAGAGTCACTAGCTGAGTTGGAGCAGGATCTAGAGCGTCTGACGGCGGATATGCCTGAGACTACCATAGATGATATTCCTATCAGACTTCAGCGCTATGTAGTCGCAGTCCCTGGACCGTTTAGGAGATTTTTGTGTAAGGTAGCCCGTGCAGTGGTGTCGTATAGGGAGCACCACCAGTGATTGGCTAGTCACTTTGTAGACACATGTGACATTTTTGACTTTTTGTACTTTATCATTTTTGCCGATCATAAGGTGTTTTTCAACCTATGATCGAAGACGATGTATATTTTTTGACACACTCCTATCTATATATATATCACTATTACCGGCTTATCTTGTTTAACATATGTGATGAAATGTTTTTAAATTTACTTGCATGATTATCGTAAATGTCTGTCCAACATTCGAGAAGCAATTGCATCTGCTAATGTATTTAAAGACCTTGGAATATGCTGATATTCAATGTAATCAAATTCACGTTCCAAGAGACGCACTCTCAAAAACAACCTTAATAACACAGGATTTCTAATGGCATAAACTCTATTAAGCTGTAATACAACAAGTTCAGAATCTAACCTCACTATCAAACGTCGAATTCCAAATGAAATAGATTCGGATAATAATTCAACCACTGCACTGTATTCTGCAATGTTGTTCGTTGTTTGACCGAGGCTTACCCCATGCATAGAAACTAACTCGTCAGAGGGTGAATAGATAACCCAAGCTGCGGAAGAGATATTCCGTGTACTACGACAAGCACCATCAGCAAATCCAATGTATGTTTGGAGAGGCGTCGACATCTGCAATATCAAGAGTAAAACCAAGATAAGCCAGAATAACGACGAAAAACACACTCTCTAAGCTAAGCACACTGACTAACTAACAAACATACTAGCTAGAAAGAAAACCTAACCTAACTAAAAATTCTCCATACCCACCATTTAAGCATAATACCTCTTTAGGTAAAGTCCATTTCTGGGTTTACCCAAAGAGTCCCCATCAAAATCTACCAGCTCATAAGCCCCTTTTGCTAGCTTTCGCTTTACAATGTAGGGTCCATGCCACATAGGAACGAATTTTCCAGCACCTAGCTTATCGTTAGCTTGATCATATAATAGCACTAGGTCTCCCTCCGAAAAACTTCGAGGGGTCACATTTCTATCATACTGAGCTTTCATTCGCTTCGCGTGAGTCTCGATTGCCAATGCAGCGTCACGTCGAGTCTCATCTAATTTAGCTAAGTACAATAAACGTTTCTCCTCTTCGGAAGTAGCTGGAAGTAATTCGACAGCCATTTGAAGTGATGGGATTTCGCATTCAATGGGTAACACAGCTTCCAAGCCATAAACTAGCTGGAAAGGAGTGAACCCTGTTGAAGTTTTCACTGAGGTTCGGTATGCCCATAGCGCTGAAAATAACATGTTGTGCCAATTCGACCGATGAATACCAATGGTTCGTCGGATCATGATAACCAGAACTTTGTTGATAGACTCAACCAAACCGTTGGCTTGCGGATAATAAGGAGTAGAGCTATCGTGGCGCAAACCAAGCTGGCTTGTAAGCTCAGTCATCATGATGTTTCGAAAATGGCTCCCATGGTCAGTAATGATTGCTTGTGGGACACCAAACCTAGTTATAATATGATTGAATACGAAAACTGCAGCTGTTTTGCCGCTTACGTCGAATGTAGGCATCGCCTCGGCCCATTTAGTAAAATAATCAACCGCGAGGATGATATACGCATGCCGAGTGAGGGTTACAAGTAATAAAGTCGATACCCCATTTGGCGAATGGACCAACGACAATTATAGGGTGGAGAGGAGCAGGTGGTGCGCGCATCTTGCGATCAAACACTTGACAGTTGTGGCACTTCCGGACTGCAATGATACAATCTTTAAACATAGACGGCCAGAAATAACCAGCGCGCAACACCTTCTGAGCTGTGGCATACCCAGACATATGACCGCCACATGCTCCAGAGTGACAATCATTCAAAACCCTCTCAGCCTCTTCGTGAGTTAAACAACGTCGAAAAACTAAGTCTGCCCCCCGGCGATAAAGTGTATCTCCAATAATTTTGTATTGCTGGGATTGAAACCGAATTTTTCGACGTTCCGCCTTTGAAGCTTCAGGCCGAAAGGTTTGGGTTTGGAGATAGATGATTATATCCCCGTACCACGGATCTAAAGTACTGATAAGAAACAAAGATTCGTCCGCAATGGACTCCTCTGCCACAGTCTCTGTGTCAGCACGAGGGAAATCACACATCAATTCCGCAAAAACTAAGGATTTCTTAGACTTGGACTTCTCGAACTCCAAGTCGAACTCTTGCAGGATAACGATCCATTTAGAGTACTTGCCCCCTAGCAGTTGTTTTGTCAAAATGTAAATCATAGGGTTGCAATCCGAAATAACTGTAGTTTTACGGAGAAGAATGTAGTGACGAAAACGCTGGACAGCTTGAACGGCTGCCAGGGCCAATTTCTCCACATGCGAATATTTTAGCTCAGTGGGATTTAAGGTCCTACTAAGATAATATATCACATGTTCCGCTCCGAATTCATCTTCTTGAACTAACACCATTCCAATGGTGGAATGCGAAGCTGCGAGGTATAAGAAGTAGTCCTGGTTGTAGTTGGGAGGATGCAACAACGGTGCATGGGTCAACGCGTGTTTAAGTGCATCAAAAGATTGTTGGGCAATCTCGTCCCAAAAGAATTGAGCGTTCTGTTTCAACAACCGTGTAAAACCTTTAGTGACCTCGGCGTAGTTTGGGATGAATCGGCGTAAAAAGTTCGCTTTCCCTTGCAAACTTTGGAGTTGGCGCAAACTCGAAGGAGGAGGCAATTTGATGATAGCTTCGACCTTCGAGGGATCGACGCGAATGCCGGCTTTTGAAACAACAAATCCCAGCAATCGACCTGTTTCTATACAGAAAACACACTTGTGGGGATTCAACCGAATTCGATAATGCCTACACCTCATAAAGATTGCTCGTAAGTGGACAAGGTGATCAGCTCGATGTAAAGAATGAGCAGGCAAATCATCGAGATACGGTTGCACAATGTGCTTGATGTCATGAAATGCGTAAGACATCGCCCGTTGAAAAGTGGCCCCGGCATTCTTAAGCCCAAAAGGTAATTTGCAATAAGCAAATGTCCCCCATGGACAAATGAATGCCGTTTTTGGTTGGTCGGCAGGTAGAATATTGATTTGATTATAGCCCGAAAAACCATCCATAAAGGAAAACATTTCACTTCCGGCACAATCATCAATAATTTGATCGATATAAGGCGTAGGATAGTTGTCTTTTGGACAAGCTCGATTTATATCCCTATAGTCGATACAGATTCTTATTGTTCCTTGTTTCTTGTTGACCGGAACAATATTCGATACCCAATCCGTTAACGGGATCGGATAAATGAAACCTGCTTTCAACAGCTTTTCGACTTCTGCTTTAATCGCAGCCGCTTTTCGAGGGTGAATCTGACGCAACCGTTGCCGAACGGGTTTAGCATCCGGGTAGGTCTTTATTTCATGAACAACAATGGCAGGATCGATTCCCGGCATTTCCTCGTAAGACCAGGCAAACACATCGCGGAATTCTTGGAATAGGGCCTTGTAAGTTTGGATTTCATCTTCTGTACATGCGGCACCTATATGAATGTTCTCCTCAATTCCGGGCTTCACTGAAATATCAATGGGAATAGTACGAGAAATATTCCCTAAATTCAACTCTGAATCAGAATGTTTCGTTGGATCCTGAGCGTCTTTGACATATTCAGCGGTAAAGATAGATGAAAAATCATTTTCAAATGCATCATCCTTAGGTAAAAACGAAGATCTGTGATGGAGATCTTCCCATGGTAGATCGTCTACACTTAGGATTTCGCGAAGTTGTTCGTCAGATGACACGACTTCGGGAAACGCTATCCGTTCTAAGGTTGAGGTGAAAAGTGATTCTTCACTGACCACATTCATTTGGTCGATTTCGGTTGAACGCGAGTCGGTAAAAGACATGACAGCTTCATAAGCAATTTCATATGGACTCAAAGGCATAGCATCACCGAATGAGTCTATCTCAGATTCAGATGGGACAATCCAAGGATCATCATAAATAATGTTTTCTGATGTAATCATATGAATTGATGCAAATGAAGGATCTACGCTGAGTGGAGGGAGAGGAAAAGTTCCCAGTAAACCGAAATCTTTAACTAAACCTACGCCAACGTCCCTATAAGGGATTGTCGTCTTACCGACATGCTGGATACTCTCTGAAGAGGCTGGGTCGGATGAAAAGTATGTCAGCTGATCAATAGTCACGATCTTACCGTTATATGGAAACTTAATTACTCTGAAGACCGATGAAACGACCGCTGTCATAGCATATGACCAACTTCGACCCAAAAGAAGGTTGTAGTCTAGAGGGGCATCAACCACTTCCACATCCAGACTAACGGTTTTACCTTCTACCCCTATAGGCAATTCTTGTAGAATACCAAACGGACGGAACCCACGGCCATCAAAGGCCTTAAGGATGGTGGGGGATTGGTTCAACGAAGGAGAACCAAGAGATCTCCAACATTGAATCGACATAATACACGTAGAAGCTCCCTCATCAATCACAGTCCGATGAATAGGCCTGTTTTTGACTATCACTGGGATTTGGAAAGCCATTTGATGGGGGAGACGTGGTGTACTATTTTCTAGATCGAAGATTATTAGATTCGGGTCCTGAACATCAACAGCTCCGATAGCCGACAAAAGTAATTTTCGTTGTGCTGGGCATGATTGCAGCACTTCTAACGCCGACATTGCTGAGGGTGAAACAGCTAAGTCCTCAACAATGTTGTAATTCTGGGCTTCCCTCGCATGTGGATTGAAAGCAGACCTTCGAAGTACACCCTTGGCGGGCGGTTTGATTACTAAGTCCGGGTTAGGTTTTTCGATCTGTAGTGGATCGGAACCAGGAGCTGAGGTTGATGGATTAGAGTGAGAAGATTCTGCTTCCTTACCATCAACAGGATTCTTACTACCATAATCTTGCGATCGAGTCGCAATCCTCACATGAGACATCATCAAAATGGGTTCTTCACTGGCATTCGAGGAAGAACCTATCATCTTATTCTCCTGCTCCGGAAATGGATTTTTTAACACAGCAGGAGTGGGAGAACCTTTGACTATTTTCACAACCTCGGCCCGATGAGGGCAATCTCTCGTAAAATGATCCTCTTCACAAATAAGACAAGGATATCGAGGTTTGCGCTTTTCGTCATTGGTTTCCGACTTTTCCGTTTTCTCCTTCGGAGCCTTGTCTGCTTTAGCCTTCTTCTTTCCTTTCTTCTTTCCACCGTTTTTTGATTTGGCCGTAGATGACTCTACAGCGTGAATATCGGCGGTAAGTTCAGGAGAAGACTCTCCTGTCGGGGAATCAGGCAAAGTGATAATAGGAGTAGTTGAAGCCTTGGAAGACTTCTTCTTGCTCTTTGTATTCACGATACCAATCATACCATCAGCGGCATGAGATCCCGAAGGAGCAGCAGCGATTTGATTCGACTTTGGAAGATCCGAAATCTTCTCGTGTAACGTACCCGACTGAGTGTAAACTAAGTCAAGGTATTGTGCCTGAGCAATGACTTGCTCCTCAGTAACTACTCCGGCCTTAGCTACATCTTCAGTAATCTTCGGTAATAATGATTTAACAAACCATTCAGCTAAGATTTGGTCCGGGATAAAAACTTTCACTAGCCTTCTTCGACGTCTCCACTCATGAATGTGATCAGAAATATACGTGGACGTTGATTGTTTTAGTGAAGTTAATAACTCCGTGCCGTTATCGTATCTGACCGGCAACTGAAAGTGAGTTAAGAACGAGGTAGCTAACTGGCTAAAATTGTAAAAAGAGGCCCGTGGTAACTCAATGTACCACTTGGCCGCGAGACCAATGAGTGTACGCTGGAAAAGACGTAAGCGGATCGAATCATCCGAGATAGAATTTGAAGCACACCAGAGGTGGTAAGTCATCACGTGATTGGACGGATCCTCTCCAGACTTACCTTCGAACTTGGGTATATCACTGGGCAACTTATTTGGCATTGGCGGCCAGAACTGAAGATATTGAATTGGATCGTTCGTTAGGCGCGTCAAGTCTGGTAAATCCAAAGTTGCGATAAACGGTAACTGCCGGTTAGGATCTCTAAAACTCTGGGTCACAAGACCAGTCCCAGGAGGAGGATATCCAGGATAACTAGGAACAGGAGTCGCATTTGGGATATTATATCCTCCTGGAAAACCAGGATTAACCGGACCGTACTGGGGTTGTTGAGGTTGTTGATAAGTGTACCCAGGATACGGTTGATACTGGTAAACCGGTTGTTGGACAGCTTGCCCAGGTTGGTACTGTCCCTGGTACGGTGGTTGAACAAATTGAGGTTGAGTAGTGACAACCGTACTTATACCAGGCTGACCTTGAGGCATCTGGACCGTGGTTTGAATCGTAGATCCAGACAACGGTAAAGATGTCTGAGGAGTGGTTACAGAGACAGTAGAAACCGGAGCCGTCGATACTCCAGAAGTAAGTATGGTAGATGTGGCGGTAGTTGCAGCAGCCGTTTGAGATGGAGTACTAGGTGCAATTGGCGGCTGAGTAACTACCGAAGTTACAGAAGTTTGAACATTTGACTGGACAGGTTGCGGTTGCTGGGGTGGACCAGAAACTACGGGTTGTCCAGCTTGAGGTACCAACTGTATACTTGGCTGCAACACCTGTTGACCCTGTGATGGATCCCACACTAACATTCCGGGGTATTGACCCGTAACAGGTTGAGGATACTGAGATCCATAACCGGATTGAGGATAGGATTGATAATTGTAAGGTGCAGTTCCCATACTTGGAACATATGACTGACCTTGAGGCGGTTGATAACCTTGACTCGAGTATTGACCTTGAGGTTGATAACCTTGAGGTAAATACGGATACTGGGGTTGACCTTGACCTTGAGGTTGGTACCCTTGAGGTTGATACCCTTGGGGTTGATACCCTTGGGGTTGCCATCCTTGAGGTTGCCATCCTTGAGGTTGATATTGATACTGAGGTTGACCCTGGGGTACATATTGAGGCTGGGGTTGACCTTGAGGTATGTATTGTACCATAGGCACATACTGACCTTGAGGTTGCCCCCTAGACACGATTTGTGTACCTTGAGGTTTCCCCCCAGGCGTTAACTGAGGCTGCCCCCCAGGCGGTAATTGGCCACCTTGAGGTTGGGAAACGGGAACTGAACCTGACATCATGTAAATGTCTCCTACACCCAATGGTATATTACCACTGTTTCCAGTTAATAACCCATGATCAACGGGTTGAGGAGATGCTCCCGCAAAGGTACCAGAAAGTGATTGATACCCAGTGGGAACAGAAGGACCGCCGTGTAAGAAAGATTCAGGACTTTGAGTAAACACGGACGACTGACCAGACATATTTACAGGAGTATAAATACCTCCAGGTGGAAAAGGAGTACGAGGTGTAGAAAAACCTACCCCTGAGTTGTCTAACAAATTGGTTAACGAAAGGTACCAAGTAGTACTTCTAGGAGGACTGTAAAAGATAGATTCACGCTCTCTTAGATCAATAGTAAGTTGATCTTCAAGGTTAGAGACGCCTATTTCTTCCTCTGGAGCAAGTTCTTCGATAGCAATCAAACCAGTAGGAAGATTTTCGGTGATAATTCTTTCTATTCTCGGTGAATCTGGAACACTAGAAGTTGGAGTAACAGGTTCAGATATTTCAGGTTCTTCGCCTGTATCACTAGCAGACGAAAAACTACCAACAAGATCAGAAACTGTAACAGCTTCGGGATTATAACCTGTCTCTAAACCTTGGTAATCTGAATGGACTACCAAGGAAGATTCTCCTTCTTCAGGTGAACCTACTCTACTGCCACTAGGAGGAGTTACAAGGACCTTTAAACCTTCTAGATTACCCGGGTCGTCTCGAGGAGGTGATTCCCTAAGTCTACGGGATCTTCTCAACAATTCGGCCACAGAAACAACTTCAGGAGACTGGCCCCGAAGTCTACGGGACTGTCTCGGTAATTCCGCCACAGCTAAAAACTTTTAACTACTACACACGAAAACAAAATAAAATCTCAAATCAAACCACCTAAAGTCTCTAAAGAACCAAACAAATTTGAATCACATGCCTAAAGAATCTAGGGCGTCAAACCAAGCACAAACAGTAGCCTTCCAGACCGAAAGCGCTAGTTGGTGATGAAGCCCAACATCGCTGGATTCAGTACAGAAGTGGCGGGTGGAACAGTTACCCCGGCAACCTGCTTAATGAATAGACTGGACCAAGTTCCTCCACTTTAACCGTCTCGAGTGAAGTGAACCCCCCAAAAAATCCAAGTGAGTCTAGCCGACGTCTGCTCCAGGTACAGTGGGATCTTCCCTCCACCGTCACCTCGGTAGAATCCTAAAGATAATGGTCACTAAGGTTACCAACCGCAACAAATGCACCTGGGGGAACAGTCTAAACTCCGACAGCACGCAAGGGCAGAGTATCAAGCTCAATCCCCTTGCCGGCTCCTTGACAATAATCCAAGGTTTACCGACAAGTGACCCCTGGCTCCTCGACAATGGTTAATCCGAGGTTTACCATTTGTAATACGTGCGTGTCTGGCGTCGTTCCCAATGAGGGGGGATTGATCCCCTCACTGGTTCGGACACGAGCTCGTGCTTCTCCTTTAAGAGGAGCTTTCCCAGAGTACAAATGAGACAATTGGATTTATTCTATCACAAGATAAACTACTTGTTTGGTTTTGTTGTCTTGGAGAGTTAATTACTCACCTACTCCAAGACACTAGCCTGATCTAAATTGGTGTTTCAGAGCCCTAGTAAATAAAAGTTGCTATGTTGATTTTACTTTAAACGTTAATTTTATGGTTTTTCTTAAAGACAAAAGGTAGCGGAAGTGAAACCAATGGTGTGTAGACTCGACTCAAACCACTACAAAAATGCACTTAAGATGATTTACGCTACTTTCCTTTTTCAATGAAATTCTTAACTAAGAGAGTTGAGAGATGCAAATTTTATAGAAAACAACTTTCTTAGTAAAGACAATCAAAGAAACAATTCTCTTTATCTTTTCAAGCATACAAACATGACCACTCCTTACGTGCACGAAAAACTCTTTTTCTTTCAAAACTTTTCAAAGCTACTTGAAACAAAACTTTTCAAAGGAGATGTTTTTGAATTTTCTCTTTTTAATAAAGCATATAAACCTATCTTAACGAAAATCAATCTCAAAAGCTATAAAATCTATGAAAACTTGACTCACAAGCAAATCAAAAGGGAAATTACTCTAAGCAAACCTAATAAGGCAAAAGCTCACAAAGATGATTCTAGGTTGTTTTACTTGACCAAAATCAAATCAAGGACTAGCTAATGCAGAATCAAAAGACTAGTCAAAACAAAACTCAAATCTTTTTGTTCTTTTTGTAAAATGGAATTCAAGACTCAATCAACAAGCACTTCGAAATTTTCCCAAAGAGACAACTCAATGGTAAGTTTCTCTCACAGGTAGACTTTATGACAGGTCTGACTTCTAAGAATGCTGACAAAACCAGAGAGATCTAAGGCTTGACAACTTCTACCGCCAAAGTCACTACAAGACCTACTCAAAAATCAAACCTTAGGGCTTAAACTTCTATGAAATCCACTAAAACACTCAATGCTATTGAAACAAGTTCAGGTGAAGATCTTTGACAAGAGACTAATGAATCTAGGCAGTAAAAACTGAGAAAAAGCAAAATCTAAGAGAAAAAATGAAAAAAATGGAATTTTCTCAAATTTTAGCAAGGGACGCAGGCGACCCGTTCGACAGGTGCGGGCCCGCTCTGTGCACACAGCAACAGTGCGTCCAGGGACGCACTGTGCAATACTCAGAGGGTGCGTCCTACAGGAAAATTCAAGAAAAACCAAAATGAATCTAACCCTAAGCTAACCCACCCAAAGACAAAGTCACAGAGCCAAAAACCAGAAAAATAAACCAATTTTCTCAGAGCAAAGTTCATACAAAGGAAAAGACTTTCACATCAATGGAGTCCCCAGCGGAGTCGCCAATTTTTCAGGTGGAAAGAGTCGATTGTGCGGACACAACCAACCTCCCTAGGAGCCTAAGACTCTCTAGTGACAAACAAGACAAACAAGAGCAATCCTTCTCTAAACATGCATTTACTATATGGGAAATCAAGTGTTTAGATCCTACCTGTAATCCAACGCTGTTGTAGCAGTCCAGCTCCTCTGATCCGGATGAGCTCCTCCTTCACTTTGAAATCTGCATACACTAACAATCAAACGATTAAATAGCACTTGATAATCTCATAGAATAAAACATATTTAACACATAGACCAAGGAGTACATGAAACAACTCATAAATAACAAGTTATTGAGAAGAATGGACTCATTTGCATTAATAGGTAACAAAAGGAACAAATACAACCTGAGCCTTGGTGTTGTGCAAGTCCCTCCCAGGGTCCATCAAGAGTTCTCCTTTACTTTGACAAAGCTCACCCACTTCCAAATAGAACAAGCAAAGATGGCAATCTCTCCTCACAAGCTTCTAAATGGGAGTCCTAATTCCTGCAGCATTTACCCTTAGAAATGTGTAGCTTCCAACCTCCCCTCCTTCTGGCCCAATGCCTGTATTTATAGTGCTCAAGAGGAAGTTAATCAGGTCCACCATCAATGGGATAATCCCCTCTTTGGATGGGATAGCTCCCTTATTGATGGGATAAGTTCCTCTTTGGTAGGAGTGCATGAACCATCTGGAGGCGCTCAATACACGTCGAACAACCTTCTAGAATGCTCTAGAAATGACCACAAGTAACTTTTTAAAGATGAAACTTGCGCATTTTAACCTTTACAGGGGGACGCACCTGCCCCTTTACATACAGAGCGTCCAAAGACGCAGCTTTTGTGAACATTGGGTGCGTACCCGCAGGTAAGGTTGAGAGAACCTGCGTCCCCAGAGATAAATACATTTAGAAAGACTTTCTCTCTTTTTTGGAGTTTGACATGGAGAGCAGAGGCATAAGACTTGCCTAAGAGGGTAGCATGACTGTTGATAGAGCCATACTAACTGTAAATAGTCATGGTGACATTTTTTAGTGTAACAGACCTAGAATGATAACAATATGCATAGGTAGCTCAAAGATATTGGGTTGATAAAGATCATAAGGATTATCCTTGATGGAATCTGAAAAAGAGGAAAGATGGTGATGATCATCACACATAAGATCGCCTAGAATCATGATATTCATGATGCTCTCATCAATAGGGAATTCGAAAGAGAAAGGATCAAAAGACATGTCATATTCCAATGATCGATCGATGCAATTAATCGAAAAGACTAAATCGAAATGAGCCACATAAGCTAAATTAATGACTTCATAATCAAGCTTGATGGGGCTAAGAGACATATGAGTGCCAAAATCGCTGATGTTAATTTCGTCTAGTACTACCCAAGGATTAGTTAGAATAGTAGAAGAGGATATCATATTGAAATAGGCAACCAAAGAGGAGTTGTTGGGAAGTGAAGTGAAAAGGTTGCCATGGGAGAGGAATCCTTAAGAAATTTGACACTGGCATGCTGGTATGGGTGTAGAGTTTCCCCTATGAGAGGGAGACTTCCCTTAACAAGAGAACTGGAGGCAAAAAATTTGAGTTGATTAATGGCTACTATGTTTTCTTTATGAGGAAAGTTGATCATTTGGAAATAAGTTGAAACGATAACAACCATGGCATAAACCCAGGTGAGACTCAATGAAAGATCATAATAAAGTGGTTTGTCAATAACTTCAAGTTCTATGGATATGGATTTACCTCCTAATTCTACTTGTAAGGAATTAAAAATCCCACAAGGTTTATATGTTCTTCTGTCAAAAGCTTTCAAGGTGGTGGGTGGTTGACTCAATTGAGGAGAACCAATGTCATTCCAGCAAGACAAGGAATTGATGTAGGTTGAGGCTCCCTCATCCACAATAGACTGATGAAAGTTCATACCATGGATGAAAACCTAGATCATAAATATTAATTGAGCTCGAAGTCTAGGTGTATAATTCTCATGATTGAAAACGACTAGGTTAGAATCCGAAGGATCAATGCACCGAAACGTAAAAAGAAAATCCTTTTCTAGGCCGGACAATTTTGCAACGCTCAAGAGTAGACATCCTGATGGAGACTAAGCCGATTCCTCAACTACGTTGTAATTCTAAACAACTCTCTCGCAAGGGTTGAAAGCAGATTTCTGGATAACACCATTTGGAGGCTTAATAGTCAATTGCTTAGGAATCATAAGAGTATCAGTATCTAATGTAGATGCAACCAATTTGATAGGTTGATCAGTACCCTGACCATTTAAGGGATTCACATTACCATAGCCTCATTATAGTTAGCCACCATAGTATTGTTTTTGATTTCACGGAAGAAATAATAGAAAATTGTGTTAGAGGAAGCAAGGTCTTGAGCAACCAATTGAGTCTTGTGATTTGGAAACAGATATGTCAACACGGCAGGTGAAGCAGAGGATTTTAGAAATTGATTAACTTCTTCACAGTGGGGACAATCAAGAGTGAATTTTTCCTCATTATAAATCAGGTATGGGTAATGAGGTTTCCATTTCTCGTCATAACATAGATTGTTTTATTTATCCTGCAGAGGAGAATATTTATTCTTCTTACCTTTTCCTTTCTTCTTACATCCTGGTTTTTGTTGAGATTTACCTTTATCATAGTTAAGTACATTGATCTCATAAGTAGAAACTATTGTACCTCTGAGATAATAATGGTCAGCTATTATTCCAAAGCATCTAAGATAAATGTTTTGGTGGTTTTTGTTTTGATTTGGGAGACCAATGAATAAAACAAATATAGAACTGATATACCTAACCCTTTGAATAATATAAATATCTCAGTAAAGGGCTGCTATAAAATTTCACATGGTGATAAAGCTTGAATAGTGGTGAGCAGAAAACAAAAAATAATATGATTATCACAATTCTCAGATAGATAATTACATAATCATAAGTATGAAAACCTTTGACCAATGTTCAGAAGGTTCAAGAGAATATGCTTATGCTTACAACAAGATGTTGATGATTTATTGATTCAGAGGGAATTAATTAAACAGACAGTCCATTAATCCATTCTCTTTAATGATTATCACTTCAGAAAGCTTATAGGAATAGATTGAGACACAATTATTCCTACCTAGTTATCTCTGTAAAGTCATAATAATATGAAGAAAAACATAATTAGTAATACAGGAAAAACTTACATGAAACACAAACTATGCAAAATAGAATTCAGAATCCTTTGCTTCATATTGAGGTTCTAGAAAAGTCAAGTACATAAAATGTCTAGAAATGTTTCATCAAGGGTGCAACCCTTGATAACTCGTGAAGAGAGTTATTTATACAGAAGTAGGATGAAAAAGATCCTAAACTGCTTTTACAAAAATAGATTATTTACACAATAAAAAATAAAACTTTCTAATGATCTGGCACCACTTTGGTGCTATGCTGTGTGATGAATGTCACTAAAAACGTTGAGAGATGGTTGAATCTAGCTGAATGTTCCTTCAAAAGCTGAATGTTGTTCAATTATCCTTGATTAAGTAAATCTATTAATTCTTCCCAATGTTTCTTATCTGGGATAGAAATTCTTGTTATCCTTCTGTAGATTTCATCCATCTTGGTGTGTTTAGTAAAAGTGGGATTTACCAAAATATATGGTTGATTTCATCCGGGATGAAGAAAGAATCCTTGAGTGTTTTTATTATGAGACCTGTATAACTAATCATCTATTTTAATATTCAAGGCTTTACATAGTTGTCTTCCTCTCTATTCCTTGTGTAATGGTTTTCTTCTTTGAATATAGACATTTTAATAGGTCTTTTGTTGAGTCTTAGAATAAACAGACTCTATGACTGATATCAGAGTTTTTTATCCAATGCTCAAGTCTTCAGTTGATTACCTACAAAACACAACAATAGTTAAGAAAACAAAGGTTCGACAGGAAATGGGATTGATGGCTTTGTTTGCACAGGATGCCTGATGAATGAGATGTGGAATTTTTTTGGATGTGAATGGCGGTGGAATTGCATTGCAGGGGTACAGGGTGGCACTGAAGGGTTTTATGGGTTTACATTGTTAAACAGGCGAAAGGCGTGAAACACAGGTTTTCAAGGTTTAAAGTCTAATAGGCGGCATTTTGAAAATGGTGCGAAATTCATATTTTACGGAGGATAGGTGGTTTATCGGAATGGCGGGGAGGTGGTTTTAAGGGTCGTCACACTACTTTTGTGGCGTGGGTGGCTTTTCGGAGGGGTCACCCGATGTATGTTAGAGCATGACACGTAGCCATCGGGAGGTCGGGAAAAATTGCCTTATCAAGCGGGTAAAGGTAGTCCATCTGGCGTGGATGAAATGGATTTGGGCGATTGTGATATGACAGTAGTCGAGCGGAAAGGCTACACGGAGGAAATGAACGAGAGTTTGGGGGGGGGGGGGCAGGGGTTTTAATCATAGTGGTTTGGGATTAGTTTAGGAATTAATCGTGGGTTAAGCGATCGGGCGGGGCTTAATTACGGGATTAGGGAATTGGGCGAGGTTAATGTTGGGATTAACTTAGGTTTATCGAGATTAGGTAAACTAAGTAAAGTTGTATCGAGATATGGGTAGTTCATATAGTTTTTATTTAAAACTAAGGGTTGGGGTATTTACATAGGGGTTTAATTATTATATGGGAAAAGGGTTTATCTTGGATTTATATAGTAAAATTAGGAATTAATATGAATTGTGATGGGCAGAAGGGGTTTCCCTAAGTTAAAGGGTAAAATATTTTCATTTGCGCATTAAGCTTTATACTTAGGATAAAAGGATTTTTGGGGTTTCTTGAGTGAAAAGGGATTTATATGGGGGGTTTTCACTTTTCTTAGGAAAATTGTGTTTAACCTTAGGAAAAGGGGTTTTCTTATGGTGATGAGGGGAAATGGATTTTATGAAGAGGATTCCAAAACTTGAGTCCTTAAGTCATTAAGCTGAGGGTCCGGTCCCACCAAAAGTTAGAGAAATGCTTTGAGTCTCTTTGAATTGTAGGATTAAAAGTACTTAGAATATACTTGTAGATAGGAAATTAGTAAGTAAAGAGAAAAAATGAATGTGGGGGAAGTGAATCACATGAACTTGTAAATATTTGTCTTTGCTTCCATAGTGAACCATACATGTTGAAAGATGTGTATAAGCATGATCCATGTGCTTTGATCTAATTAACCTTGTAATTCAACAACCTTTCTTCTACTTACCCATTTCTTACCTCTAACATATTTTCTTCATTTCTTTCAGTGAATTCAGGTTAGAAAACCCGTATTCATCTATTTTTCTTCTGAAGAGTAATCTATCTATTTCTAACGTTATATCATCCAAGGGCTTAGATTAAGCTTATGAGCTCCTTTTATTTTCTCCACCTAACTATGACCTGCCAAGATTAAGCTATTTGGTTAGATTTTATTCTCTAATCTATAAACATAAAATTCAAAGCATGGAATAACCAAGATTAAACATTTTGATTACCATGGATTGTGTCATGAATAACAAGTTCCACACAATCATTATTATGCATGAAAGTAAATAGTAGTGGCATTTAGACTTGCACACTTTCATGGTCTTTTTGTTTTGTTTTCTTTCTAACCTAGCATTTTATTTTGCCTTTATTTTTTAGGGCAACTACCCTAACATTTTCTTTGATATGTTATTCAAAAAATTTCCTAGCATTTTTTATTCAATATTTTTTTGTCCATATCCTATCTTAACATTTTGTATATACATTTTCATTTCTTGTCTAATTTATTCTAACTTATCAAAATCAAAAAATGCTACAACATCAGCTCCAACTTGGGACTGCCTTCTCCTATAGAATGCAGAGAACTTGTAGATCCATGTGCCTTCTCCTCGGACTCTAGAGTCTTTGCTGTAAAAAATCTCACTGACAACTCAAAAATAAAAGAAACTAGAATATTTACAATGAAATGTATCCCAACTTCTTAGTACTGAATGAAATGTTTGAGAAACCTTCCATTTACTGGATAAGTGGAATATTGTCCCTCAAGATTTTGCAGCACAAAGGTGTTGCTACCCTTTACTTCAACAATGGCTAATGGGCCAAACCATAGATTGTCAAACTTACCATGCTTTCCCTTTTCCTCCCTCCTGGAGTCCCATATTAGAACTAGGTCACCTTCTCTGAAGTCCCTTTCCCTGGCTCTTCTATCAAACAAGATTTTCATCTTATTATGATATTTCTTCAATTTGTATTGAACTTCATCTCTGTTTTCATTTAGTTCAATAATCTGATTTATCCTTCTTGAAAAATCATCAAGTTCATCTGTTGAGTCTTGTAAGAATTTTAAAACTGGGAAAGCCAAATTGGTGGGAAAATTTTCATCTTTCCCATAGACTAATTGAAAAGGAGAATTACTAGTAGATATTTTTCGAGCTATTTTGTTTGCCCATACTGCATAAAATAAATGAGAGTCCCAGCTCTTTTTATGATATGCTAGGGTCTTTTTGATTACCTTTACCAGACTTTTATTTGAAGATTCTACGAGGCCATTACCTTGAGGGTAGTATGGAGTTGAATAATGTAACAGAATTTGATATTTCTGGCAAAAATCAATCATTTTAATGCTAGAGAATGTTGTCGCATTATCTGTGAGAATTTGAGTTGGGCAACCAAACATAGATAAGATGTTTTCTTCAATGAATTTAATTACTATCGAATCAGTAGCATTTCTTACTGAAATTGCTTCCAACCATTTAGTGAAGTAGTCTGTTGATGTGAAAATCCATCTGTGTGGGATGGATTTCTCCAATAAAATCTAATCCCCATTGAAGGAAAGGTGTTGATATTATTGATGGTACTAGGGGAAGAGCTGCTAGTTTCTGCTTACCAGCAAACATCTGACAAGGAACACAACTTTTGAACTTTTCCTCTACTTGCAAGAACAATGTTGGCCAATAAAATTCTTCCCTTAATATCTTGTATGTTGTTGATCTCCAAGCATAATGTCCTCCACAAAATCATGCATGAAATTGATCAATGATTCCTTCAGTTTCTGATTCTGTTAAACATAATAAAAAATTATTCAGTGGATCTTTCCAATACAAATTTTCATTTATGATGCAGTACTTGATTGCTTTCAATTTAATACTTTTACACTGGCCTTTAGAAAATGATGCTAGGCATTCAAAATGGAGGAGAAAATTTACAATGTCTTTATAGCAATATGACAATAGAAATTTGTCATCAATATGTAAAGGGCTAATATAATTTGAAGGTAAAGGTTCTTGTGGATTCTTTTCTTCAGGTTGAAGAGAAGGTTGTTGTGGATTCCCCCCTTGTAGAATTAGGAAACGTTCTTGTGGATTATTTCCTTGTGCAAGGATAGAAGGTTCTTGTGGATTTTTCTCTTGTACTAGGATAAAAGGTTCTTGTGGATTCTTCCCTTGTACTTCTAAAAGATAATTGATTCCAATCACTTTGCAATTGGATTTTTCTAGAAGCTTGGCTAATCCCTAGCCTTTTACTAGCTTTGTAGTTTTGATAGTTAGATCAAACTCAAGCATTTGAGTGATCCACCTACCTATTTTCCCATCAGTGTCAGGTTGATTTAAAACAATTTTTACATCACCATTAGGACCATAAGCAGTAATACGTGAATGTAGGACATACATCCTGAAATATTTCAGGGCTTGAATGAGGGCATAGGCTTGCTTATTGATTATGTCATACTTAAGCCCGAGTGGTCATATGTCAAGTACCACTCCTTCCTTTGAGATTATATGGCCTAATAGTTTTCCTTCTCTAATAGCAAATAAAGACTTCTGAGGGATCAATGACATCCCAAATTTCCTACACCTGTCAAAAATCTTGTTCAAGTGCTTTAGATGTTTTTGATCATATTTAGAAAAAACAGTAATGTCATCAAGATAAATAACTACAAATTTTTTTACTTGACTCATGAAAGCTTCATCCATAGCTCTTTGAAATGTTTCTATAGCATTTGATAAGCCAAATGACATTCTAGCGTACATAAATGTACCCCAGGGTGTAGTGAAGGTTGTCTTTTCCCGATCTGCTAAATCAACATTCACCTGATTGTAACCTGAAAAACCATCAAGCATCGAAAGTCTTTGTTCTCTTGAAACCATTTGAAGTAACTAATCCATCTTGGGCAAAAGGTAATTATTATTTAATGATGCTTTGTTCAAATTTCTAAACTCCACACAAAGCCTGATTTCTCCATTGTTTTTCCTAACTAGAACTAAATTTGTAACCTAATTAGAATATCTAAGAGGGAGAATGATCTGGGCATCTAGCATTTTCTTAATTTCCCTTTCAACAGTTAGTAGAAGGGCTCTTATGCTTCAAAGGGATCTTATGCTGTATTAATGAGGTATCATAAGTTTTTAGATCAGCATAGGTCCAAGCAAAAACATCCTTATAATTTTGAAGTAACTTAAGATATTGAGTTTTAATCTCAGGGTCTAGAGATGCACAGGTTTTGATGCTTTTGACATCATCATTTGTTCCAATGTTAATTTCTTCTATATCCTCTTCGGAAGAAATGGATTGAGGATTTCAGAGAACATCATTTTGATCAAACAATTTTTCTAAAGGTATCAAGCATTTTGGAATAAAATTGTTAGACAATTGAATAATATTATGATCAGCAATTTCTGCACTGAAATAAGATGTATCATTTTCACTTGTATTTTAATTTATTTTGGATCTATCTTCATCAATTTGTAGAAGAGAAAATTGATCTACAAGTTGCATAAAAGATTTCAAGTGTTCATCATCTTCAAATATCTGCCAGTGTTTAAGATTGTCTGGGATATATGGTCTATACTTGATTTGTATTTGGTAGAGTACATTATTTTGATCAAGAATTTTAAATGAACTAGCAGAAATAGCTAAGGCATCTGCATGAATATTCTGATCTCTTAGCCCCAAGAGTTAGCTCAATCGGTCAAATCAAGTGCCTCGCCAATGGGAGGTCACAGGGTCGAATCCCGAAAGCTCTTGGGGTTAGGTCAGTGAATAGGCCGAGGGGTGTTGATGCCTTCGGGTGCGTCCACTCAGTGTTGAACAAACTTGGATGTAGCGGCTACCCATTGACCCGGGTATCCGTGAACCAGAAGTGAAAAAAAAGAATATTCTGATCTCTTGGATATAAGTCAAATTTAAGGCATCAAAGAAGTTTTCAACTAAATCCCATACTTCATTTCGGTAAGACCTAAGTCTAGGATGTTTAGTCTGGAAAATACTTCTCACTTGTTTGACAATAAGATCTCAATCATTCACATTATTTGTAACTTCTAAGTCGAGCTTACATGATTGGGTGATGTTTTCTTTTTCTGGTGATATTAAAACTACTCTAGCTCTTGATCCATCTTTTGTACAGGAGCCATCAAAGAATAGTTTCCATATATCAGTTTTATTTGGTACTGGACTTTCAAATACATATTCAATTTTAGCTTGAGTTTCATGCACTTAGTTTGAAGAGAGTTGAAAGCAACCAAAATCTTGGTCAATTGCATAAATGGGATGGTTCCTTGGCTGGTCTATTTTACAAACAGTGTGCACAAATCTCACCTCCCTATATAATCTTAGTTGTTCTACCCCATAAACTGGAATAGTAGCATAAGACATATCCATCTAAAGGGTTCCCCCTAATTTGGAATAATAAGATCTTGAGAGGAACATTCCAAATTTGGGAGGGATATATGTGACAACTATATCAAGTACTATACTTTTCACTGGAATTTGGGCAAGGGTGACTACTAAATCCTTAATCAATCCTAAGCAAGGCACCCTTTTAGAATCAAAGGTGTACAAGTCATGATAGGATCTAGTTATGTCAAGTTTCAAATGATCCATGATAGTTTTTTGCATGAGGTTATGTGATGCTTCAGAATCAAGCATACAATTATACAACATGGAATCATTTGTCTTAAGGGTTACATAGAAAGGAGGCACTATTTCATCTATCATGTCCGAGCTTGGGCCAAAAACAACTGTTGGTTTTTCATCTTGCAAACTAATGATATCACCTTTACCATCAACCAAGGTATTTTGTATCCATTTGGAGACCTGATTTTTATACCCAGAGTTTTTAGAAAGTTTTGAAAGAGGAATTAGGATTTTAACTCTTTCTAACTCTTTTTCAACATTAAAAGTAGTCAATGCATTTTTGTCATTTTGAGGAATATCAATTGGCTATTCTAATGGTCTAATAAAAGTTGTTTGAGTTTGAGTAGCTTTGGCACGAGGTTCAATTAATGGAGTTTCCTTAGGAGGTCTTCCAGGGCTAGGCCTAGGCCTAAGGTCATATCTTTTGTTCAACGCTATAATTAAAAATTTAGAGAAGGCATGGTATTTATAAACCTGTGAAGATTCTTGATCTTCTTAAACTTGATTTTGTTGTGTAAGAGGAATAATAATTGTTTGATCAGAGGAAGTATCCAAATTATTTATATCTTCAGTGATGATCATAGTATTATCATCAGGTTGTTCATCATCTATCAACAAAGGAGTGGGAACCTACAAATCATTACTAGGTCTTTGAAGTATTCGTAATGGTGGATTTATTTGATACTGACCTTGATTTTGATTTTGGTGTCTTGAAACTGTTTGTTGAGTTGTCTTCGGTTGAGTCTCAATATTGGAAATTCTATTAGATAGATTTCTAAGAAGAGAAGTTATTTCATCTATTTCAAAATCTTTACTTTTAGTCTTAGAGGAACTAGAATCCTCTGGTGTTGATTTGAGTTTTATTTGTGCCTTTTCCTCTTTAGATTTCAAAGTAGTTGAAGCAACCTTGTTTGCTTCTACCTAAATAGCATTTGTTTGCATATCTTCAAGAGTTCTTGAAATTCTCTCTCTTAGCATAATAGGAAAATCATCATCAAAGGCCTTAGGAAATCTAGACTTTGCTGCTGCTACAGGGGGTTTACAATCAGGGGGCATTTTATGATGAAGCTTATTGAATCTTTTGATAAAGTCTGATACAGGTTCACCAAAATTTCTTTTAATTTCATCAAACTCAGTAAGAAATTAAAGAGGATCCTTTTTCACACCCCGCTAGTTTTAAATATAGTTGTAAGGTTTTCCCAATTTCTAATGGTATTTGCAGGTAACTGCCTAAACCAAATTCTTACATTCCTTCAAGCGATTGTACAAACAACCTCATGTAAACATTTTCTCATTCAATATTCATGTTATCTGTAAAGTCTAAAAAGGCTCGAAGATGGTCTTCAGTAGAAGGACCGATCTCTCTATTATATATGGGAAGCTATTTCAGGTATCTAGCTAGGAATGCATAGAGATTAGGAGGTAAGACTAAAGCTGCATATCTAGCCTGTATAATAGGTTGGAAAGCCATAGTGGGAGGTGGTGTATGATGTGTTTGTGTGGATTTAGATGTTGAAGAACATGAAGAAGAAGCTAAAGAAGGTGATTGAGGGGTTGAAGAACTAGTTGGAGGTGATGAAGGGGGGGATCTCCTGAGTGATTTCAAAGGAGTCCTAAGAACTAAATTTTGGACCTCTGGATGAGTACCTTCCTTTGTTTCAAAAAGTGGATTTTGTTAGTTCCAGTCTTCGCAGCCTGTCACCAAGGATCAAAATGGGCTCTTACTATGTCTGTTTTTCAGAGATGTTTTGCACATGATCTTCAGTGAAAATCATATCCTAAGTATGTTCATCAGAAGCATCTCAGAAAAATATTTCCAATGGTATACTGCATGCCCGAAACTGGTTCCTGGATCAGAATATATGATCAAAATGAATTATTGATTCTTAGTTATGCATGTTTTGAGGTCATTTGCTGCACACAGGGACGCGTTTACTACAAAATCAGTTTTTGAAGTAATGGACATAAATTTTACAAAAGTGAAAGAGGTTTTTGTCAATCACATAACAATAACAAAAAAATCCTTCAGTTTATGCACAATTGCTACTATGTGGGAGATATGTAGTGATATTTGAAGCCTACATTAAAACAAAACAAATTTTGCATTTGTTTTACTATTTTAGTTATTGTAGTACAATGCCATTTTACAACAGATGGAAAGTAATTTGAGAAAACTAAGGAGGGTTTTTTCAACCACAAACCATATAACAAAATCCTCTTTCATTTTATTCACAGTTGTCATGCATTGGAATATTTGACAAGATATTTAAAGCCTATTTTTACAGATTTAAATATTTAATGATTTCTTGTTTTATAGATTATTTTGTGGAAAAAATTCCTAGCAATGGGAAACAAATTTCCAAAATTTGAGAGAGGTTTTCTCAAACATGCCCTTATCTACAAAAACCGCTTTCCATTTTGTAACAGGTGTTATGGTTCAAGAGATACGAGTTCATCTTTGACCCCTATTTTCAAAAATTCGGTCCAATTGTTTCTATCTTTAGGGAGATGGTCGAGCTCAACTCCCTTAGTACAGGGATGAGCTAATTGTATATATTTTATGAATTTCATAGTGTAAATGGTTTGAATTTTTTAGCAGAAGAAAGCTGCTTTGGATTGTGTTAAGATCTTTTTGAATATTATTTTTAATGGAGCAGTTTCTGCCCTTTAGATTTGGGATCCATCACGGTGTTTAGTGTGCAGCATGTGTTCCTTATAAATTCATTTCCATGCTTTGATTTTTTTGCTAATTTTATTACATCATTCTCTAAGGTAAGTGGTAGGAATCCATGTGAGATGCTCCTATCACAATGATATTTTTGTTAAATGTAGTGGTTATCTTTGCAGAATCCATCCTCTATTAGATGCTCTATTAAGTAACTCGGTGTTTCTTTTTCTTCTAACACTGCCACTGTAGATCCATCCCTGGATTGATGCCTACAGGGTGGAGGGCTTTATCCTCTTTCCTTCTCTCATTTACATATTTTATTTGGCTGAACATTACATTTATTTTGCCCCAAGTTTTCTGACATAAACTAGCCTCTATTCCATAGCATAATGATCCCTTTTCCTGCTTCTTTCGACCCAAAACTTTCAATCAAATCCTCGTACTTAATAGCTAGCCTAAGATTCACTTATTGTAGCCACATGTTTTTGGCAAAGAGAGAGCCCTCTCGAGTCTGGTAGGGCTAGATGCCAGATCGAAAGCTTGGTCTTTGGTTACCTCAGAGTTGCCTCTTCGCAACCTTGAGGTTCATTCTGAGTGCTAACATATTGGCGCTATTGTTGGGGAACGAGGTGACAAATTTTCTCTCGGAAATATCATTCAAGTTGTAGATCTGGTTACTGATGGTGGCAACGATCAGACACATATGAAGGTTGAAACATTCACCTGGCAACTCCAACTCAATCCAGAGATTCCAACGCTCACTGATTCGTTCATGTACTAAAATAAGATGGTAGGGTATATGGAAAACCCTGTGTGTTGTGAATTTTTCAAGGAAGTTAGAGATAAGTTAGTGGATATTGAAGTAGATGAGGTATTTTTCATTACCGTGCTTCAATGTTTGAGATCTCTAAAGTTTCCTCTTAATGGTAAAACTGGTTTCTTTGAGTTAGTGGTTGAAAAACTTGAGAAGGAGATTGAGTATATAGATGTTCAAATTAAGTCATATGAATTTTGAGATCCCAAAAGGTTCTTGGAAACTCTCCCTCCTTCAAAACAAGAAACAATAGGGTTGCCCGTAGATGTTTGCATTAACAGTTTGCAGCTAGAAGCATATGTCGAGGAGTTAGGGCAGCAAACATGGTCTGGTTTCTATGATCCTGTTGTTGCATATATGGAGTATTTTTTTAGTTTGAATGACAAACCAGATTGTCTTTTACACAACCAAACTCATTTTGTGCATGTATGGCTGTCAACATTTCCAATTGTGTCCTGGTTCAAGCACTCCCTAGCATCATCGTTGCCACAGTTGCTTGATTGGTTAATTTGGCATTACAACATCACTTGATCTAGTGATTTGCAGCAAAGTAGGGTAGGGTTGTACATAAATAAGCTGCCCAAAGCAACATTTCAGTTTTCGACATTTGTTTTAGTTTCCTAATGTACAGGTTGCAGTATGTGTGTTTTTTTGGTTGGTATAAGTTGTTCAGGTTTGCAGTTGTTTGTGACCATATTGCCCAATGGATGAGGCACTTGGTCTACAATGTTCTTGACACCTCTAAGGAGCTGCCATCCCCAATAAGGCCAATGTTAGTTCTAGGGATCAAAATGGTCTCTTACTATGTCTGGTTTTTAGAGATGTTTTGTACATGATCTTTAGTGAAAATCATATCCTAAGTATGTTCATCAGAAGCAGCTCGGAAAGATATTTCCAACAGTATATTTCACACCCGAAACTGGTTCCTGGATCAGAAGATATGATCGAAATGAATGATTGATTCTTTGTTATGCATGTTTTGAGGTCATTTGCTGCACACAGGGACACATTTACTACAAAATCAGTTTCTGAAGTAATGGACATGAATTTTACAAAAGTGAAAGAGGTTTTTCTTAATCACATACCCAATAATCAAAACCTCCTTCAATTTATGCATAGGTGTTACTATGTGGGAGATATCTAGTGATATTTGAAGCCTACATTAAAACAAAACAAATTTTGCATTTGTTTTACTATTTTAGTCATTGCAGTGTGGTGGCATTTTACAACAGATGGAAAGTAATTTTGAGAAACAAAAGGAATTTTTTTGTGAACCACGAGCCATATAACAAAGACTTCTTTCAGTTTATTCACAGGTGTCTTGAATTGGAATATTTGGCTAGATCTTTACAGCCTATTTTTACAGATTTAAATATTTTATGATTTCTTGTTTTAGATATTATTTTGTGGCACAGATTCCGAGCAACTGGAAACAAATTTTCAAACTTTGAGAGAGGTTTTTCCCAAAAATGACCTTGTCTACAAAAAACGCTTTTAGTTTTGTAACAGGGGTTATGGTTCAAGAGATATGAGTTCATATTTGACCCCTATTTTCAGAAATTTGGTCCAAATTTAATGTAACTGTTTATATCTTTAGGGAGATGGTTGAGCTCAACTCCCTTAGTACAAGGATGAGCTAATTGTATATATTTTATGAATTTTAGAGTGTAAAGGGTTCGAATTTTTCAGTAGAGGAAAGCTGCTTTGGATTGTGTAAAGCTTCTTCTAAATATTATTTTTAATGGAGTAGTTTCTTCCCTTTAGATTTGGGATCCATCACGGTGTTTAATGTGCAACACATGTTCCTTGTAAATTCATTTCCATGCTTTGTTTTTTCTACTAATTTCATTACAACATTCTCTAAGGGAAGTGGTAGCAATCCATCCATTCAAGATGATCCTATCACAATGATTTTGTTGTTAAATGTAGTGGTTATCTTTGCAGAATCCATCCTCTGTTAGATGCTTTGTTGAGTAACCCATTACTTCTTTTTCTTCTAACGCTACCATTGTAGATCCATCCTTGGATTGATGCCTGCAGGGAAGTGGGCTTTATCCTCTTTCCTTCTCTCATTTACATATTTTATCTGGCTAAACATTGCATTTATTTTTCCCCAAGTTTTTCGGCAGAAACTAGCCTTGATTCCATAGCCTAATTATCCCTTCTCCTATTGTTTTCAACCCACAACTTTCAATCAAATTCCTGTCTTTCATAGCTAGCCTAAGATTCACTTATTGCAGCCACGTTTTGTTAACAAAGAGAGAGCCCTCTTTGGTCTGGCAGGGCTAGATGCCAGATCAAAAGCTTGGTCTGTGGTTACCTCAGAATTGCCTCTTCTCAGCCTTGAGGTTCATTTTGAGTGCTAACAAATTTGAATACACTGAGAAGGTCTCTCCGGGTTGTTCAGAAGTAGAAGCTTTAGGTTGTCCAAAAGTGGGAGGAAACAAATAAGTGTTATGGGATATGAAATATGTTGGTTTATATTCTGGTAAATTAACACCTAGTTCAGATTCAGTTTTAGGAGATCTTGGTGGTAGTGAGATTTCTAGATGAGTTTCAAATGAATGAATGAGGAATGCTGATTTAAAATCAAATCCTCTCCTCAAGAGTTCAACAACCCTAGGTGATAGGTGAGAGTAATCTGGACTGGATGGAATGTTACTATAAGGATCAAATGATGGTAAATCTTCACAATGCAAGACTGAAGAAGAAGAAGAAGAAGAATAAGAAGAGGGTTGACGTCCCATTTTAGAGTTGGATTTTCTCAGAATTTTTTCAGGATGTGGTGAAGGATCAATTAGGTTACCCTTTGAATGAGATCGGGTGTGCTTAAAAGGTGCCAGTTTGAGAGAGTGGAGTCGCCAGGTGAAGCATTTTAACCTTTCTAGACCTTTAATCACCTTAAAGGAATATAATACATATCATTGTCCCAGGAAAACTTAATGGAATTTGAGTCCCCGACAACGACGCCAATTCGATGTTATACCTCTAAGATAATAATGGTCAGCTATTATGCCAGAGCATCTAAGATAAATGTTTTGGGGGTTTCTGTTTTGATTGGGAGACCAATGAATAAAACAAATATAGAACTGATATACCTAACCCTTTGAATAATAGAAAAATCTCAGTAAAGGGCTGTTATAAAATTTCAAACAGTGATAAAACTTGAATAGTGATGAGTAGAAAATAAAAAATAATATGATTATCACAATTCTCAGATAGATAATTACATAATGATAAGTATGGAAGCCTCTGACCGATGTTCAGAAGGTTCAAGAGAATATGCTTATGCGTACAACAAGATGCTGATGATTTATTGATTCAGAGGGAATTTACTAAACAGAGAATCCATTAATCCATTCTCTTTAATGATTATACTTCAGAGAGCTTATAGGAATTGACTAAGACACAATTATTTCTACCTATTTATCTCTGTAAAGTCATAAGAATATGAAGAAAAACATAATGAGTAATACAGGAAAAACTTACATGAAACACAAACTATGAAAAATAGAATCCAGAATCCTTTGCTTCGTATTGAGATTCCAAAAAACTCAAGTACATTAAATGTCTAGAAATGCTTTATAAAGGGTGCAACCCTTGATAACTCGTGAAGAGATTTATTTATACAACAGTAGGATGAAAAATATCCTAAACTACTTTTACAAACATAGATTATTTACACAATAAAAAATAAAACTGTCTAATGATCTGGCACTGCTTTGGTGCTATGCGGTTTGATGACTGTGACTGAAAAAGTTGAAATATGGTTGAAGCTAGCTGACTGTTCCTTCAAAAGCTAAAAGTTATTCAATTGTCCTTAATTAAGTAAATCTGTTAATTCTTCCTAGGGTTTCTCATCTCGGATAGAAATGCCTGTTATCCTTCTGTAGATTTCATCCATCTCGGTGTTTTTGGTAAAAGTGGGCTTTACCAAAATATATGCTTGGTTTCATCCAGGATGAAGAAAGAATCCTTGAGTGTTTTTATTATGAGAGTTGTATCGCTGATCCTTTGTTTTAATAGTCAAGGCTCTGCATAGTTGTCTTCTTCTCTATTCCTTATGTAATGGTCTTCTTCTCTAAATATAGACTTTTTAACAGGTTTCTTGTTGAGTCTTAGAATAAACAAACTCTGCAACTGATATCAGAGTTGTTTATCCAATGTTCAAGTCTTTGGCTGATTACCTGCAAAACACAACAATAGTTAAGAAAAGAAAGGTTCGACAGGAAAGGGGATTGATGGCTTTGTTTGCACAAGATGCCTGAGGAAGGAGCCATGGCAGTGTTTTGGACATGAATGGAGGTGGAATTGCATTGCAGGGGTTCAGGGTGGCACTGAAGGGTTTTATGGGTTTACACTATTAAACGGGTGAAAGGCGTGAAAACATGGGTTTTCAAGGTTTAAAGTCGAACGGGTGACTTTTTGAAAATGGCATGAAATTCATATTTTATGGAGGATAGGCGGTTTATCAAAACAGCGGGGAGGCAATTTTAAGGGTCATCACACGAATTTTGTGGCGTGGGCAGTTTTTTGGAGGGTTCACCTGATGTATGTTAGAGCGTGACACGTAGCCATCGAGAGGTCAGGGAAAATTTTCTTATCGGGTGAGTAAAGGTAGTCCATCGAGTGCGACCAATATGGCTTTGGGTCGTCGAATTTTGGCAATTGTGATCTAACGGTAGTTAGGCAGAAAAGCTACATGGAGGAAATGAACGAGAGTTGAGGGGGGGCCAGGGGTTTTAATCATAGTGGTTTGGGATTAGTTTAGGAATTAATCCTAGGGTAAGTGATCGAGCGGGGCTTAATTGCGGGATTAGGGAATCGAGCGAGGTTAATGTTGGGATTACCTTAAGTTTACCAGGATTAGGTAAACTAAGTAAAGTTGTATCGGGATATGGGTAGTTCATATAGTTTTTATTTAAAACTAAGGGTTGGGGTATTTACATAGGAGTTTAATTATTATATGGGAAAAGGGTTCATATCGGATTTATATAGTAAAATTAGGAATTAATACAAATTGAAATGGGTGGAAGGGGTTATCCTAAGTTAAAGGGTAAAATATTTGCATTTTCGCATTAAGATTTATACTCAGGATAAAAGGATTTTTGTGGGGTTTTTTGAGCGGAAAGGGATTTATATGGTGGGTTTTCACTTTTCTTAGGAAAATTATATTTAACCTTAGGAAAAGGGGTTTTCTTATGGTGATGAGGGGAAATGGATTTTATGAAGGGGATTCTAGCACTTGAGTCCATAAGTCATTAAGCCGAGGGTCTGGTCCCACCAAAAGTCAGAGAAATGCTTTGAGCCTCTTTGACTTGTAGGATTGAAAGTACTTAAAATATACACGTAGATAGGAAATTAGTAAGTAAAGGGGAAAAATGAATGTGCGAGAAGTTAATAACATGAACTTGTAAACCTTTGTCTTTGCTTCCATAGTGGACCATACATGTTGAAAGATGTGTATAAGCATGATGCATGTGCTTTGATCTAATTAACTTTGTAATTCAAAAACCTTTCTTCTACTTACCCAATTCTTACCTCTATCATATTTTCTTCATTTCTTTGGGCGCATTTAGGCTAGCAAACCCTTATTCATCTATTTTTCTTCTGAAGAGTAATCTATTTGTTTCTAACCTTATATCATCAAAGGGGTCAGATTAAGCTTATGAGCTCCTTTTAGTTTCTCTACCTAACTATGATCTGCCAAGATTAAACTGTTTGGTCAGATTTTATTCTCTGATCTATAAACATAAAATTCAAATCATGGAATAACCAAGATTAAACAGTTTGATTACCATGGATTATGGCATGAGTAACAAGTTGCACACAATCATTATTATGCATGGAAGTAAATAGTAGTGGCATTTAGACTTGCACACTTTCATGGTCTTTTTGTTTTCTTTTTTTTTCTAACCTAGAATTTTATTTTGCCTTTATTTTTTAGGTCATCTACCCTAACATTTTCTTTGATATGGACATATTTATTCAAAAATTTTCCTAACATTTTCTATTCAATATTCCTTTTGTCCATATCCTATCTTAATATTTTGTATATACATTTTGATTTTATGTCTAATTTATTCTAAATTATCAAAACCAAAAAATGCTAGAACATAAACCATAGGAGGATTGGATGGAGGTCTTTTGGTATTTGATGTAAGAGTAGTACCGGATGGTTTACTTGTCGACTATGAACTGATAGAACCAATCACGCCATCAACAACGTGATATTCTTTACCAAGAGCTTGAGGAAGAATGTTCGAAGGTCGTGGAGCATTTGATATATTATCATAAAGCATTCCAGATTGGGTACAAACGAGATCCAAGTACTGGGCACAAGAAATTACTTGATCTTTGGTTAGAACCCAACCCTTTTGCTACGTCTTATGTTATAGGGTTAGAAGAGACTTAGTAAACCATTCCACTAACAATTGATCTGGAAAATATGTCTTAACCAACTGACAATGGCATATCCTCTCATCAATATGATCATAGACGTAAGTGGACTAAAATTATTTGAAGTTGTTGAGAAGTTCCATTCCAGTTTCATAAAATGTACGAGGAAGGTGGTAGCCAAGGAACTGAACTTGTTAAACAAATCTCTTGGTAATTCAATATACCATTAAACTGTTGTACCAGTAAGAGTGCACTAGAAAAGACGTAATCAAATTTAATAATCATTAAGGGAGTTCGATGAACACCACAGATGAGAAGTTAGGACATGCATCGATGGGCCTTCTCTAGGATTCCCATTTATTTTTGGGGTATCAGAAGGTAATTTCATAGGAATAACCAGTCACCAAGGTGAATGAGCGATAATATCATTGGTGAGCTGAGTCAAATTGGATAATTAGAGGGTTTCCAGAAATGGTGATTGCATGCTAAAATTTGATGGAGGATAACCTGGATAAGATGCAATATCCTTTGCAACAGGTATATGTGCAACATGATTAGGAGAGTTATGATAAAGAGGAACCTAGGCACCAAAATAAGGAGGATTATGATAACCACCATACACATAACCTTGTTGTCTAGCTACAGGATAACCTTGCAAATGTTGGAGAGGCTAGGTTTCCTCATGGGATTTTGTATCATCCCAACACAAGGTGGATTCGATGGAGGTTGTGCCATAATATAAGCAATCTGTCCTACCGAAATTTGAGGAACAATTTGTCCAAGCAGTTGAGACTATAAGGTACCTTGTAAAGGCTAGGTAAGTGGAACCTGGGGGGGGTAATAGATAGTGACATAATATATTGAGTTAGAGATACAACTTGTAAAGTTTGTCTTACATGAATTTTTGCTTGTAGAGGTACAAATTGATAAGTAGGAATTTGAGATGTGGACGAGATAGGTTGATAATTCAAGAATTGATCCACAATCGAACAAGGGTGTACAAGAAAAGTACGTTACCAAACATTAGCAGCCATTTTAGGATATGGAGGATTTAGATAAGGCTGAGAACCAATTTTAGGTACACCAACAACAAGTTGCCCCCTTGCTAAAGGAGGAGGGTATGATAGAGTAATTGTCCCCTTGTGGAGGGTACCCAACATAGGAGAGTTAGGTTTTTGAAGGTAACCAAGCCCCCTAACATAAGGGTCAACCTGTTGTTCAACTAAGAATGAGCAAGTTATATAGTTTTTTTTAACAAAGTACAAGATGGAATTCCAGGAATAGGCAACAAGGAAGAGGTCCATGAACTGGATGCCACATTAGAGAAGGTAGTAGATAATGACTGATAACCAAGTGGGATGAACATTCCACCATATAGATGTGCCTTTTATGATGTCACTAACATGGATGAAGAAGAACAATTATTTTTCTTAGCCATAGTCGTGGACACAGGATGGGAAACCATAGCAGATTCAATGATGGTTAATTGTCTGAATGAATATTTCGGTGAGAAACTCACAGGTGAGTGGGAAGAATCAAGTAAAGGATTTCATGTTTGAGTTTGAAGAGGAGGAAGAGGACGAGATTGATAAAAATGAAGTCTGATACGATGAACATGAGTAGAGGGATGAGGTTATTCCTATGGGATCTCTTTGATACTCCCAAGACCAGGTGGAAGAGATTCACTGTCGGGTCCAATATATATCATTTGCAGTTGTGTCTGAGACAAAGGAACACAAGAGGTAAGTCCTGAAGTAAAATGTGAAGATGGCTGAGGTACCTCAGGTAATAAAGTCTATGATTCAGTAAAGTCAAGTTCAATGACCTCATGAAACAAAGTGTCAGGTGCTTCAGTTTCAAGTGTTTTAGATTCACCAAAAAATGATGAAGTAATATTAGGCTCAATACTCAAATGGAAGGATGATTCTGGTAGATCAAATTCAGGAGGAGGGCTAGAAGTTGTTCCCCAAGTTCCTAATTATGTAATTTTCATATTCTTATGCTTCTAACGATGACCAATGGTAGCCTCTAGTGAAAGAGGAGGCCTATTTTTCATTCTACGCGAGGGTAATACTAGGCATAAAGGTTTACCAAGCAACCATGAACTGCAATATACACCTTGGAAAACCAAGGACTTAACGTACATGCAGTAAATCTCCCTGAATGTTGTGTTCGGTCTATAACGATATACAATACAGTCATCTCGATTACTTGTGGTAAGGATAGCAACCTATGGTGGACTTCTAAAATATACTATATGGTACATGTAAGTGTAGTCTGTAGTAGTGATGTCTAATGCGTAACCATTCAATGGGAGTGTTCCCATATACTTTTCATGCATGGAGTGCCATCCACTATACCCAAAGGTGCACAGAGTATGATTTGATACACTTACGTACGTGGAACAGGATATCACCCCCAAGATACGACGCTAGAAAATAATGCCATAATACATATCTAGCCTAGCCCTCTAAATATTTATGTTAATGTAACAAATTCTCCTTAGGTTGATTCAACATATTTTAAATTTTATCTTTTAATAACTTTCAATTTCATGGCTCACCGTGAATTTCACCTGAATATCCTAAAATGCAAGCTAGCATGAAGAAATGGAAACTTTCACTTTCAACGAGAATTGAAAAGGAGGGAAGAGATAAATAATATGTAGCAAACAATATAAGTGAATTTCTCTAAAATAAAATCGTTCCAACTAAAATCTACTCAAAAACTCCTAGATGCTAATGCAAAGAGATTTTTTTTTTTAATTTCCTCTTAATTTTAAAAGTGAAAGAAGCTAAGATGCATGTCTAATCACTGATAAAAGAAAAAATTTCAGAATGATGACTGAAACACCAACTCTTTCAAGAACTCAATGACTAAAAAAATCAGTTTTCTAATGACCTAATGACAAGAACAAAGGAAAATATAAACAAATTATCGTCAAATCCAATCAAAACCAACAGAAAATCACATGGAGGATTATGATAAACACTAAGAAATTGAGGAACACAACTAAGAGCATCTAGAAGAAGGTTGGATAGAGAGAAAACTAAATCAAGGCAAATTTTGGCATGGAACAGGCGTCACACAGGTGCTTAAGGGACTCTAGTGCTCTGTAACATAGGCACAGATAGGTCTGGAGTGCACTACAATGCAAGTGCAAGGAAGGCTCAAGTTCACTGCCATGCACTGTCTTCAAACTAGAGGGTGCATCGATCAAGGAATCTCACGTTTCAACACAAAAAATGCCATGGAATCTCAATGGCAGGTCTTCCTATGTCTAATCAAGATTGAGTGAAATGAAAACAAGAGGAAAAAATAGACACTAAGGGAAAGAAAAAACCATCAAGGGATTCAATCAATCCCTAATGTGATTGCCAATATGTTGTACAAAATCTATAATTGCAGACATAAATGTCTTCCCTATGCCTGGTGGACTGATCTAAAACAACAGAAAGAATAGGGCACAATATTTTCCTTAAAGTAATTGAATGATGGGATGAGGCCTACCTAGAATATGTCACAAGCTTCGATCCTTACTCGGTTTGTATGCTCTAATCCTAGCTCTGATCATTATAATTAGAAAATGCACAATTAAACAAGACGAACCAAATATATACGATATATAAGTAGCATAATCCAATCATTTCATTCAATAGATAAACATGATATTGAAATACATGAAATCATAACATCATATATAGGAAAACAATCTACTCTCTGTATTAAAAGAAATGGAGAGATTTATAACCAGAAATAGGATTTGATCTTGTAGAAGAGCTCCCCAAGTTTACTTGTTCTTTCGTTGCCATAAAGTATGCCTCTATGTCACCCTAATGCATGGAACAATAAATCTCAAAGAAAAAACATAACGATAGAACTAATCTCCAAAAGCCAACCCCTTTCCCATGGATGGTTGTTAATATATAGATGAGGGAGGTAATTCATGAATTCTTATCCATTTATCAATCTAGGCTTGAGATCCACTTGAGATGGAAGGATGAGCTTAAGGGATAAGAGGTGAAAAGTTCGAGGTAGGATAGGATAAGATTCAAGACCCTTATCCAAGTTAAATGGTTGAAACAACCTCAAGAATCTTCTAGAAGAGAAATCTCTAGGATTCTTTTTATTTTCCTCGAATTTCTAGAATCAATGCACCCCCAAGATTGAGCAACATATTGGTGATGAGCACAAGTGAAGAGAGTGTAAACCTAGTAGTGAACGAGGGTTCCTAAAAGGGTAGGGTGCATTAGGCATTAAATTCTTGGGAACTCCGCAATCAAGAGAATAAACTCAGGGATTTAGTAGAGTCATGCTTAGGGCTTTGTGTAGGGATGATGATAGTATGTTAAAGGATGGGAATTGATCCAATTTGAAGGTTTATTGACCAGATGCAACAAAATGAATTTTCTGAAAGGGAAGTTCTTGGTCTTCTGAGAGTAGCTTGGACTAATATATGTAACCCCTCTTGATAAGGGGCATCACTGATCGAGGACACTCAGCTAGCTCTTCCCCCTTACCTGAGCTCCCAGGGTATAGAATTGAGATGGAGGGCTCATGGGGTTAAGTGATCTCTAGAAAATAGGGTATTACACCTATCTGTCACCCATAGGGTGTGTGTGATCGTTGTTTGTTTTGACAAGTCAGGTATCTCTCCCTATCTTGGTCTAAAAGAGTATACTTTGGTTGGAATCATACCCACAAGTCGGGCTTGTTGGGATTGTCCCTCACCATCTAGCCAATAGGTTGAGGAGGCTTGGGGGTGTGTGATACTTACCTTCGGCAAGTCGAGTATCTTAGCGAAGCTTGGATTATGATGCAGGTGTTCTACCACATGAATCTTGAGGGTCATTGCTGGGAAGTTCAACATGCAATAGGATGAATGTGATCATTACATATTATATGGTAGTTTTCATCTCTCCTATTACTCGAAGATATGACATGAGGTGAGAGTGTCCAATATAACCTTCCTCATTTTCCGAGAGGGTGTTATCTTCAGCTCCCCAATTATTCATCTTCTTTAGATTTGAGAATTCTTGATCATATAGATTTGAGCAAAGATGGAACATGATATGACAACATGATACATATGATTATTACATGATGTAGTTTGAATTTCTCCCTAGCTGTGTTGGAGTGTTAATTTGGAAACTTAGTGCCAAATTCCAACCACGGTAATAGATTCCTCTTTCCGAGAGGACCAATTTTTACTATTGAGGTGCCCGATTTGGACAAGGGAAAGTGTACTTATGAAGAAAATCTCACATATGCACATTTGGATAGGTTGAACCTAATAGGAAATTGGTCACCTTTGGAAGCCTATAAATACAAGTAACCTCAAGCCCATTTGGACATCACCAAGCATCTTACTCTTCTCTTCATTGATTGGTTCACATGGGTCTGAGGCTGGGTCGAGGAAAGTGGTTAGTATAGGTCTGAAATTACACGGTCTGAAGCTCATTCATGTTTTAGGGTTTTGGTTTACGATCGTAGGTTGCACATATGTAATTTTTTGCTATAACTGTAAGCTAGTAGGCTCAAGGGTGTAATTAGAATGTCTCAAACATATGTATGCCTCTTCCTTTATGTTTTTGAGCTCTACGGTTCATTTTTGGCATTTGACCACAGTTGACTGCATTTGACCAAAGGCAGGACAAGTTGGCTCTGATCTGGATTGACATTGGTAGCACATTTTTGAATGTTGGGTTAAATTTGCTGAATGATTTTGTATTGGGCTCATTGTACTCTCTGCTGAACATTTTATGACAATCTAATAGAAGAAGAATTTTCAAATGGTTTTCCCCCTTGTGGGGTTTTTCAGTGGTCTTTGACCAAATCTAGTGTCTCTTGTTGATGTGCTGATTGTCTCCTTTGTCACTACATTTATTGTTCCATCTTCAATTATTGTTGATGCTTGAAAATATTAATTTTTATTGAAAGATTACTAATACAAAAATTGAATTAGGCTAAAGTAATTGAAACAACATAGAACAATCTAAAATTTAACACATAACATAGGACATGAGGGTCTTCTAAAAATTAGTAGGCATAACCAATCTACATGCATATCCAATATACTTGCATATCCAATATACTTTAGGTAGAGATGATATATAACTTTGTTTCCTTTCCATTTAACCAACCTATTATAAAATTCTTCAAACTGAATAACATAGTTAGGATGGCTCATTTTGAAAGGTATAGTTAATTGCTTCACACAAATGGAAGGATGCTACATTAATATATGTTTTGTTTTTAAATCATATTATATTTAATGACAGATGTTTTTAATTTTTTATTGCAATGAAATAGCAATAAAGTGTTCTTTTACAACGTTTTTATGTGTACTATATTTTTTTATGTTTTTTTAATGTTTTTTTATTAAAGTAAAAAATTAATGTAGATTTACACCTAATTCATGAGATAATTTATCCTAGGGTTAGAGATATGTTTGAAAATTTGAAAAATATTAATTTATAATTTTTTAGTTAATTATATATATGATTGAAATATTTGTAAAATTGAATATTATTAATTACCATAAGTACATTTATTTTGGAATAGAGTTTAGAGGATTTTAATTTAATTATCATAATTATTAGTGCAATTATATAAATTAAATGGTTGGTATATGTCTATAAATATCAATCTATAATAAGAAAGAGAATACTTACTTATGATATATCTCAAATTGTCAAAAAATATTATTATTATTTATAAAAAATAATATATAAGTTAAGCATGTATACATTCGAAAAGACAAACCAAGATTATAAATCATGGATCATATTTATTCTCATTTTATCATGGAGATTCTTAAGTTTGTAAATACACTTGTTAGAATAACATGGACCAATACCATAGCTTATCAATAGAACATGCCCAAAAAAACCCATAAGCCACTTCAAATGACAATTGTTGATATGACTTTTTTTTAGTAAATCAATTTAAGTAAAAGGGAAAAAAACAATAACCATTTTGAAAAAAAAAATCAACCTTTGATTTGTGTATACTATTATGGATATTATTCAGTGGAGGTTGAACCTATAACATCCATCTAATAATTATTGATAATTGATTAAAATTCTGGAAACGCCATTCCAAAATTGACACACTTATTTCCATAATTAGGTGGATGGTAGTGGTTTAATCTCCACATGATATTTTGGAATCTTTTTAGTAGCATTCACAAATCAAAAGTAGTTATTAGTAGTATTTATGTCAAAAGTAGTTATGTTTTTTATACCTTTTTAATTAAATAGATTAATTAGAAAAAAAACTATATAAAAAAAATTATGCTTTTTAGACACGTGGATCATAGTATTCTAAGAAATCCTATTTACATATTAAGAATCTCTAGAGGATGTATATATGTTTAACTCATATATTAATTCTTTTTATAAAGAATAGTAAAGTTAGATCTAAGACCTTTGTGATCCATAATTAAAGTTATAATTTAATTTTTTTTATGGTTTGTTTAATATTAACAATGTTATATGTATAGTGAAGTAACAATTGTTTATTAGCATTTATTAGCTACTTAATTTATTAGTTACTTAATCTATATGACTACACTAGTTAATATTTTTAATTAATTATATTAGTAATATTGTGATTTATTGTCTAAAATGTATTTTTGAATGCATGAGTGGATTCAACACCCTATAAAGTTCTTGAGGTACTTGATCGTTGTTGATTAAACAACTTCAACTAATGATTTTGAAAAATCTCTTCCTGATCTTGAACAAAATTGACTAGAAAAACTTTTATATTTTGATCAAAATTGACTCAAAAAAGCATTTAGAAAATGGTTATTTCATCTATTAATTAGACTAAGATATTATTAATATTATAATTAAAACAAAATTCATATATAAGTTACACATATATATATTTTAAAAAACGTTGAATAAAAAATTTATTGTATTCTTATTTGAAAATAGGCATGGAATTCTGAGTATAGCATGTCCAAAAAAAACTATAACTCAGTTCATTTGACACTTGTTTATATGATTTTTTTTAATAATTCAATTTAATTAAAAGCCTGTAATTACTTTGGAGATTATTCTCAACCTTTGATTTATGTACACTACAAAAGTTATTCTAAAATATTTTTGGAAGGTTAAATTCTTACCATCCACCTAATTATTATAGTTCTCTCTGAGCTTTTTGAGCATAGGAATAAAATCTTAAATCAAAATAAATAATTTGTTTCTTTAGGTCCCATAGACCATTGTTTGGTCTCAGCCGATGTTAACCACCATCATCATCATCATCAATTATTGATAATTAAATTAAAATTATGGAAACATTATTCCAAAATAGACATGTCTATCAACATAATCAATAATAATAATAATTTAAAATAAAATTATAATTTAGTTAATTTTTGATATATTTTTTAAATTTGAGCAACGTGATGTATCATAATATAATTGTATTTTGATATGTATGTTAATAATACATATATATTATATATGACAAAACACAATCACAATTAAAAATATATATTTAATACCCATTAATATATATTGTAAAAGATATTATCTTAATAATAGACTAAATAGTTTTTTTCACTTGAATTCACTAAAATCTTGCAATACAATTTCAAGAATTTTTTGTTATTTAAAATATATTTTTAAATGCATAAATAGATTCACCGCCTTAAAAAACCTCTGAATACTAAATTATTATGCATACAATTTAAAGTCAAATGTTTACAAATCTCTGTCAAATTCTAATAAAAATTAACCACGGAAACCATCTTAAAAAATCATCCATAATAATATGTACACAACCCAAAATTAAAAATATATCAGTTAAGCTGAATTTTTTGTTCTCCCATTAACATTTTAATCAAATTCGAAATTAATAACATTTGTAACTAGCGAACACAAATGTGATTGTAATATTATAATAAAAATGCTGAACAAAGGCGAACGGAGTGAGATGCTCTGCATTGGAACAACCAAACAGGAAAGAAATGATTTCTGGACTTCAGAAAAATTGAGCACGGTAGTCATGCCTTCTACCATACTATACTAAGCTGAATTATTTAGAGATACCAGTAGAGGAATTGAAATTGCAGGTTTATAATTTCGTGACTTGGATGGTCTATCCCCCACCAGCAATGTGTGGTAGCCCGCTGGCAGTACCTGATAAGCTGCATTGTCGACTACGCCCAGTGCTCTGAACCTTCACGAACACCCTCTTGAATGCTATCAACCGCTTTTCTGGAGCTCCGCTAAGGCCTGAAGGAGGAACGGAGTATACCTGAACAACATCACTGCCATCTCTCTTACCTGTGTTATTCACTTCAATATCTATCTTTATATTCAATCCCTCACATGTTTCTGTGTAATCCTCCACGCGAATCGACTCGCAGGGAAATGAAACTGGATCCACAGCTTGAAACAGAGAGTAGCATTTCTGATTCTTAGCCAACGGAACTTTCAGTATTGCTTTCGGTGATTGAGACTTTATCTGATATGTAAAATTCGTGTAACTCAGTCCGTAACCGAAGGGATACACTGTGTGGCCCTTGTAAAATCTATATGTTCTTCCTGGGTATCCACTTGAATTCGCTCGGAGGTTCATAATCGTGTAGTTAACTTGGTTCACGTATTTCTGTGGATACCAAGTCATGGGAAGGCGCCCACCTGTATTTATTGAAATCATTCACATTAGGAAAAAAAGGGGAGAGAGGGGAGTTTCCCTGAGTGAAGTTTTGCTGAAACTGTAAGCTATGATAAACACAATTATTTTGTTTTAGGTCACTACTGTCTTTTAGGTTCTAGATTATTCTCATCATCTGCAATTTAGATAAAGATGACCACAAGATAATAAAGTAAATAATTTCAAATTGCAAATTCCTAAAATATGTCAGAATTTGAAAAATATAGGTAAGTCCATGAACTTAAGTCGTTATTTAACCTAACTCCTGTCTAATTTTGAAATATTATCTTAAAAAATGCCCACAAAAAGATGGGGTGAATGATTACATGTGTGAAAAGAAAGAAAAGCAAAAAAAAAAAAAACTAAAAATCTATGTGTTGCACCTTGTACCTGGATTATATTTTCCAAAGATGACCTGAGCTATGGCATCTCCTCCCCCTTGGCCAGGATATCCAGCCCACAAAACCGCTGAAATGTTGTCGAAATCTTGGGCAAAAGTGACATCGACGCCACCTCCAGACAAGATAACCAGTATGACTGGTCCTTTGGAAGAACTGGCCACCGCAGTTACAAGTTCCGTTTGATACCCAGGTAAGTATAGACTCACTCTATCCCACCCTTCTCTCTCGTGGTCTAGATCTAAGCCCACAACCACAATGGTCGCATCAGCTTCCTTGGCTGCCTTCACTGCCGGTCGTATCAGGCGTGTGTGGTTACATCTCACGTCGAAACATCCAGGTCGATATACAACTTTAGCGAATTTTGCCAACCCGTGTGCAGGTGGGGTGTAGTTACAAGGAATCCCTGCAATTCCATGCCGGACCATACCACACTGTTAACGTTTGTAATTTTCACTTGCAGTACTTCATAATTAAGTGGTTTAGGGTAATTGAAATGAAAGAAAAAAAAAAAACTGAAACTAAATTGTACCTGCATAGAGGCCTATCATGGATTCTGTGGCATCGGCCTGAGGTCCAACCACGGCCAAAGTTTTAATATGATCAGTTGATAATGGCAACTTTCCATTATTTTCAAGAAGAACTATACCTTGTCTGGCTGCTTCAACAGCCAGCTCTTGATTTTGAGCTGTGCAGATGTCCTTGGGCCCCAGATTGGCATAATGCTCATCTATCTCAAACCAACCTACTCTCATCAGAACGATATACGTTTTTATCAATGCTTGATCAATATCGGATTCCCGGACCTTTCCCTTCAGAACTGCAGATTCTAGATATTTCGGATAGAATTTTCCACAGTCCAAGTCCAATCCTGGTTCAAAGGAAAAATTAAGTGAAATGGGGTGAATTATTAATTATTGTAGATTTAGAAATATTCATTAAATTTGATGAGTATAAACATGGCATATATGTAAATTTCTAAAAGATTTCTAAATTTACTATAAAATTGAAAATTAATGTATAAAATTAATGTATAAAACATTATAACAACTATTTTATGTGATTATCATGTATATCTATATCTATTTCTGGATCAACCTGCTCTCAAAACATATGCCACGGCCTCTTCTGGAGTTTTTGTGTAACTTTGGTGATGAAATAACACTTCAATAGAGTCACAATCAGAGACAATGTACCTAAACAACATACAATTAGAATTAGTGTAATCAGTTAAACAGTGGTATCATAGCTTTGAATTGCCAAAGGACTCAACAATAATATCATCTTGCTTACCCATTGAGTTTCCATTCGCCTCTGATGGTTCCCTCCAAAAGCCTTGGATCTGCGCAGGGGGGAATTCCATCAATTTGATTGAAAGAACACATTGCACTACTGCCACCCCCATCTTCAATGCATGTCTCGAAAGGAGGTTGGAAAGTGTCCTTCATGTCTTGTTGAGTGACCTGCATTAATTGGAATTAAAGCAAAATTGGAATTAGTAAATTATTTTTTTGATATTAAACATTAAGGCTAGGTGGTAACTAAATTAATGTGGGATTGAAAAATGTTGATTGGGATTTGATTGCTAAAATTTAATAAATTATATATATATATATATATATATATATATATATAATTATAATTTTTATTTTTATTTTAATGGTTGATTTTTAAAGGTATTTTTGTATGGAGAATAATTAGATACGATATAACATTATTAAGTTGGTTTTTGAAATATTAAGAGAATTGAATTTGTAGCTTCCCAATAGTATAGTATTTTTGGGAACTCCATCAAATAAACTAATTACATAGTATTTTATTATTTAATATTAAAAAATTAATATATAAAATAGAAATTCAATAATTTAAATTTTTTATTTGAGATATTTAATCTTTTTAATGCTTAAAATTTTGGATATATTTTTTGGAAATTTTAAATTAATATAAATAAAAAAATAAAAATTGATGTATTATCTTAATTAATTTTTCTTTTACTATATAATTTACAGTTTTTAAAATGTAAAATATTATATATATAATATTAAAAATTAAATTAAAAATGAATGGAATTAATAAAATGGAAAGGTTCTTTATCTAGAATACGAATATCTAGGATGAAAATCACTTCCTCTTAGAGTGTCTCCTGTACAACCACATAAGATCTTTATTTCAAAATCTTTGTTGCAATTCTAACCTTCTTAGCCTTTTACGATGTCAAATTTACAGTGAGCTAGAGAGGCTTCTCCCAAGCTTTTTGAGCATAAAAATAAAATCTTAAATCAAACTAAATAATTCGTTTCTTTAAGTCCCATAAACCAAAGTTTAATCTCAGTAGATGTTAACCACCACCACCATCATTATAAACGAAATGATTAAAATAATATATATATATATATAATTTATATTATTTTAATTATATTAATTTCAGTAGTGAGTTGGATTTTTTTTTTATGTTTGTCTACGTTTAAATTTCATAAATGCTAATTTTTGAAAAAATTTATTAAGTAAATTGTTGATTTAATATCTAATATATCATAATTTAAAATTTACGAATTTTGATATTTATTAAAAAAATATAGAAATAGGAATGAATATCCACTTTGGATGGATAGTTTTTCCATTCAGTAAGAATGTTCGGATCATTCTTTCCTTCCATAGACGAATTATTCAGACACAAACATTAAATTAAATTTTAAAAAGATAAATTTCACAGCTAAATTGTTTTTGTTCATGTGGACTTACAGCATACCTCTGAATTAAAATTAAAACGAGTGATGTTCTTCCACCGGTCGAGATCATAAGCAGTGTAATGTTTGCAGCAGGCAGCAACTTTCAGTCTCCCAGATGTGGCATTTGGGTGATCTTGCAAACCCTTGACATAGTTCACAGCATATCTACCAACCAAATAAGGGTCCTCTCCCGGGGTTTCTTGCGCACGACCCCATCTTGGATCTCTTAGAACGTTAATGTTAGGACTCCAGTATGTCAATCCTGCCAACCCAGCGTTATGCATGGCTCGTGCCTCAGTAGACACCACCTGCAATGAATTGCATGATATCCCATCAAAATAATTCTATTTCTCATCCCACAGATATTAAAACAACAAAGAGTTGGATGGCTATGGAGTGTAGATTTAAAACAAAAATATATAAGGGGTTGCCATTTTTATCTCAATTATAGAATGTAAATGTAGATAGCAAAAAGTTTTGGTTATATTTATAAAATATTTCCAAAATCAGTAATCATAATTAAATTTCTAAAATATTCCAAAATCTCTTAAATTTCCAAATATTTCAAAATCTGCTATTGAATTTATTGCTTTCCAAACCAAAAATAATTTTAAGTTCCATATTAAAATGTATACGCACTAATAAACCTTGAGTACTAACCTCTCCAATGGTTCTCCACAGAGTTTCATTAAAAGAAGCAGCTGTTAAAATGACAAGAGGGAAGCTCGTTGCAGAAGGTACCGACCCTTCAAATGTGACACCAGGACCAGTGTTGGACACTCCATGCAATGCCTCTGACCACCATTCGTATTTGGGAATTCCAAGCCTCTGCACTCCAGAAGTGCTGCTACCCATCTGGCCAACTTTCTCGGCCAAAGTTAACCTACTCACCAAGTCTTTTGCACGTTCTAAAAATGGCAAAGATTTATCACAGAATGGCAAATCCTTGATATTCAAGCCCAAGGCTTGATACTTCGAAGGATCACACACATATTCAGCAGATGCTGCTGTGGCGTAATCAGCCCATCCAAGTACAACAGTAACAATTAAGAACGCAGCCATATAATTCCGAGCCATTGTCAAAACTGAATGGCTAGATTCTGCAGAGATCAAATAAATGATTCAAAACACTCTCAAATGATGGAGAAATCCTGCCAATATATAGATTTTTAATTCTGATAACTCTGCCAGTACACTTCCACGTCACTGAAACGCTCTAACTTTATAGTAAGCTAAAGATAGCTGAAGTTATCCAAAGAAAGCTGCGTTGTAATTATACAATGGGGATTATCCAATTAAATATAAGTCAGCTTATCTCTTGAAGTGATAGCACGCATGCAAAAATCCTAAACTAAATCTAATCCAATAATCAATGACGCAAAGCTGTTCGGATAAACTTCAAACCAAACCGCTGTCGTCAAGAAAATCCGAAGGGCTAAACGTTCCCTACTGAGTGAAATTCGGAATGGCATGAAACTGAGTGGAAGAACGCAGCAAACTCCACCCTAAAATATCTCCAATTTCAATCGAATTTCGTTTTCAAAATTTTCAGAGGTTCGTCCATTGGTCTTCTGATTATTTTCCCATGTTCACGCTCATAATAGCGAGTCAGAGATTGACGCGTCTGGTTTCCCTCACTATCGGGAGTCCTCCGTGTGGAATTTTGCCATTGGATATTTGACTCCCTTAACCTTATTAGTTTATATGAGATTTATTTTCCATCTTTCACTCTTGAGTCCTCCGTGTCGAATTTTGCCATTGGATATTTGACTCCCCTAACCTTACGTGAGTTGATGTGAGAATTCTTTTCATCTTTTCTAAATTAGGTTAAGTTTATTTGGGGTAATTTATTGGATGCTCTACATCCAGAATGGGGTAGCTCAAGTGGCAATGGTTATGGAAATGAAGTCTCATCGAACCAGAGATCTTGGGTTCGATTCTTGTGTTACCTTTCCTGAAAGTGGGGTGAAAAACTCTCATTGGATGCTCTACTATAATTGAGTGTAGTAACTCGAAAATAAGAAGGTCACAAAAAAACAAAAAACTCTCATTGGATGCTCTACTATAATTGAATTGACAAAAAAAACAAACCTACCAAGCTGACAGAAAAAACAAAAAACTCACATTGGATGCTCTACTATAATTGAGTGTAGTAACTCCAAAATGAGAATGTCCTACCAAGGTGACAAAAAAACCAAAAAACTGTCATTGGATGCTCTACTATAATTGAGTTGACAAAAAAAACAAAAAACTCTCATTGGATGCTCTACTATAATTGAGTTTAGTAACTCGAAAATGAGAAGGTCTTACCAAGCTGAGAAAAAAAACAAAAAACTTTCATTGGATGCTCTACTATAATTGAGTTGACAAAAAAAACAAAAAACTCTCATTAGACGCTCTACTATAATTGAGTGTAGTTTGAGGAGCGTTAATTTTATTTAGTGGAATTTTTTGGAAATCTAGCTTTTAGTGAAAATTTTTGAAAATTTAAACTATGATTTTAATTTAAAATTTTGAATATCTAAAAATATTTTGAAAGTCCTGAATTTATTTCTACTATCAAAAATATAATTGAAACACTCTTACTAAATTTAACTATCGACCTCCCAACCTTATGAATAACACCCTAAAATCATACTTAACTCACTTAAACAAAGCTTATTTCTCACTGAACACGCTTATTTTCTCAAATCGAAATGCTCCTATGAAGATTATCCGAAACTTAGACATCTTTTTTTTTGGGAATAATTTAAGTTTTTCAAATATTATTTCCATTAGCTATTGTTTTTGAAATTTAAACTATTATTATTTTATTACTACAATAATTTTTAATTAAAACTTAGACGAACAATTTATTTATTTAAATTTTTAATTAAAACTTAAATGATCAATTTATTTATTTAAATTTTTAATTTTTAATTTTAGGTTGATCACACACCATTAGTAAATAAATTTGATAGAACTTATTTCTCATTTTTTATTTTTATGAAAGGTGTTTTTTTAAATTGTTTTTCAGATGAAGTTTGATTTTTATTTTCATCTCTTATTTAAATACGAGTGTAGATCTATTGTAATTTTAGATCTACCAAGAACTTAAAAGGATCATTTTTTTTAATTCTAAAAGAGGTTTTCATTTTAAGAGATTGGGATCAAGGCTCTTTTTATTTTAAAAGATGTTTTCATCTTAAGAGATTTGATCTCTCTTGGCTTGATATATCCCGAGTTAAAATGGATCTTGGGTGGTTTAATTTTCTCTTTTAAATAGACTATATTCCACATAAATACCATGGGTCAATACATATGTTCTCATACCATGGGTGAAAGCCATGAAGTTATTTTTTATTTCAAAGTTATTTTTTTATTATTATTATTTATATCTTATTTTCACATGCTACAAATGTTTCAAGTTATAGCTTTTATTTATTTTAATTTTTATGTAATTTGATCGATTCAAAATGTTTATATGGCAGGACATTAAAACATATTTTTCATGCTGGGTTGGAGAGTGCCTTTAGTTTTTTGGTAATATGAGTTTTTTGTTTTTTCTTAGTAAGTTTTTTAATTATGATTTGAACATAAAATAAACTTCAACCAAGTAATATCATAGATGTCTATGACTTATATTACTTTAAAAATATTAAATAGGTTACTTTTTATCATAGAAAGTTATTTTTTTATTATGCAATTAATTTTATGAATTTCAGAAGCTCACTTCTCTTTTTCTTTTTCTCAAGGTACGAAAATTCTCTTGCATTCAGAGAAGAAAAATAAAATTCTATATGAGATGTTAATTATTTTGATTAATTAAATAATAATAATAAATTAATTAAGGTTATGATTTAGCTCTAATTATTGAATAATCATCTCTATATTATTATATTATTTATTGTGATGTTAAAGCATACAAGCATTTTCAGTCTTAAGCAACCATTCATTTTTTATGAATAAACGTGACTTTATGAGCACAAGCAAAACCTTTCATGGGTAAGGTATGAGACTCATAGGAAAGATTCATTGTATAATCTCAACTTCTGAAATGATACATGAGATGTTAATTTTTTTATTAATTAAATAATAAAAAAGTCAAAATTATGATTTAGCTCTAACTATTAAATAATCATCTTTATCTTATTAGATTATATATTATAATTTAAAACATACCTTAGACTTACATAACCATTAAATTTTTATAAATAAATATGACTTTAGAAATAAATAAATTCAAATTAAAACTCAATTACTATGATCTTAAAACATACTTTAAATTAAAATTCACAGGCACAATTTATATAGTGTTCCTCAAACCTTATCTCCTTTAAAATTAAGCAAAAAATCATTAATGTCAATTCAAATCAAAATAAATGAATCCTTGGAAAAACAAAGCTATCTTACAAAATTTAAACCAATTGAAAGATTAAAGCTTACATGTTTTGCGTAAAGTAGGTGTGTTGTGCTTGACTAGATTCATATTTAGAAATGGATTACACTATTTCATTCCATAATGAATTCCCTCACGCCTTTAGATAGGTTTTATCATAACAAATACAATGGGAAAATACATAGGTTCTCAAACACTAGAGCCTAAAAACTGCTAAATGTATTTTATTAATTTATTTTTAGTTTACCAAGTCAAAATGTTTATATAGCATAATATAACAAGACATTAGAACATCTCTTGGCACAATAATTAGTTGTGGGAAAAAAAAAATTTCCATTATTAATTATGGAAAAGTTATTAAAACTACTTGTTATTTTATAGAAAAATCAAAACCTTTATTACTTTATGGAAAAATCTAAATTTTATATTAAAATTCTTTATTATCTTAAAGTTTTGTGAACTATATTTTGGATTAACTGGCATATATATATATACATATATGTGTGTGCGTGTGTGTGTGTGTAGTCTAACTTATAGACAAATGGTCTTCTTTGACTACCATTTTTTCTGGTTAATTTTAATCAAAATCTTACAAACATTTTTTAAAATTTGAATTTAAATAGTTTAATATGCATAATAAGAGTGTCTCGGGGGTTTTCAATGTTATTGAATCTATTTATGCATTCAAAAAATTATTTTAAACGACAAAAAAATCTTGAAATTATAATCTTGAAATTGTATTGCAAGATTTTGATAAATTAAAGTGAAAAAATGATTTTAGTTAATTTTAACCAAATTCAATAAAAATTGCAAATTAATGTTTTAAAAAATTAATTAAATATTATTAATAATATCTAAATTTTTAGAATTCCAATAAATGAAAAAAAAATAACTATAAAATAAAAAAATAAACAAACCACCCCCTCTCTATATATATTCTAAAATTTTGTCTATTTTGTATAGTTATTCATCATCTTTTGTTAATTATAATTTGCATTACAAAAAATTAATTAATAAATGATTTTATTGTAAATCTATTTTATACTATTATAATATAATTTTTTAATTATATTAATAATATTATATTTATATATATATATATCAGATCTTCAATGGAGTGTTACTGAGATATTTACTAGCTTTTGAATATTTAACCACTACAAACTACCTATTTTACTCCATGGAATAACTCTCCAATCAAATTAGGATAAAGACGTATCTCAAACAAACCATCCACACACACATATATATTCATATTCTAAGGGCCTCTATTCTCTATAATTATTATTATTATTATTATTTTTTTTTGAGGATAATGATAATTTTAACTTGCATTACACTATTAAAACTATATAATTGTAATATAATTTTGTAATTATATTAATAATGTTTTATTATTAGAATAAGGATATATATATAGTTTGGATTGTTATTACTATAATTTCTATTCAAGGTTATTAAGATATTTATGAAGTTTTGAATGGTTGATCATTAAATAAGGAGTAGTTTAACAATGTATTTATTTAATCATTATTTAACATTTTTGTTGGCGGTGATGGATCCACTAACATGTAAGGGGATCTACCTAGTAAGAAGTCTTAGCTAGACCTCAAACCGTTTGGTGTAGGAGTCCCAGTAGTGGGTCGTATGGTATCGCCTTCACCGTGATTGCACACAAAGGCAAGTAAGATGTCCATGTTGGTAGCAAGGGTGTGACATATGCATCAAGTCAAGGAAGGTGCATGAGCAGTTCTAACACACGAAGGGTTAGGTGAGTGCGTCCCTTGGAAACCTGTTAAAGCACGTAGTTAAGAAGGGAAAGCACGAGCCAAGATGCATCACAAACTCGAAGGCAAGTAAGCTAGCAATTCAAATTGATGGTTAAATCAACAACATGTTTCAATAAGATGCATACATACATATACGGAAAGAGTATATACACACATGCATAAGCAAATAGATACATATATCATTTCGAGTAAACAAAATAACTGAAATACAATACGACATATGCATGAAACGTGTTGGCTCTGTTATATTAAGAAGTGAAAGTTTTGATCATACAATACAACTATGACCAACCACTAGTTTCGACAGTGGAATGTTACAGTCATTATCGCCTGCTCCTCCAAAGAGATATACTAGCTCTGCATAGTGGAGAAGCCGAGGCTCGTTACAATACTCTCCAGGCTTTCTTTAAGATACTCCTATCGGAAGCTTGGCTGACCAAAAGCGTCTATAATGAGTTATGAGTTTCTATTTATAGCAAAGGGTGGGCTCACCCTTGACATTCCCCTTTGTGACTCTTCATCTACCCTTGTGACTCTTCACCTACTACATGACTATTATGTCCAACTATTAACACTTGGACTTTCACTATACATGACAGTACATTACAATGCACAAGTACCCATGTGGGATGACATAGGCTTGAGCAAGCCATGCAAGACATCACTAAGACTTGGACATATGTGTGATGACCAACTCTTTGACATCCTCATCGTGGTCGACCATGGTGGAATGATGCTAAGATTGGTGGTCTATGGTGGTGTTCGAGGGCTCAATGGTGAGATCCTACTAAAAGTGAACTCTTACCTCCATTGCATCTGGGTACACTGATATGGCTCCTCTGTCCAACTTGTCTGATAGTATGCGCATGGTCGTCCAAGGTGCATCTGTACTAGCAACATACTGATCCATAGTGTCTGCGCTGATCTCCAAACATGTGTTGCTGGCCGTGCACATCAACTTTTCGGAATACATGTTCAACTCTAGTCGGACTTGCTTCTTGTCTTTGGCTTGGTAAGTGTGCCAAAAGGGTGGGATCGCATGCATGTGCATAATGACATGCATGCTATTGAATTCCCTTGCATACGATCAACAACACTTCTCACCTTGTCTACTCCATGCCAACGACTATGATGAATCTATAACTTTTACGAGCACAATTTCATTCGTTTGTGCATGTTGCGCCCCTATTGTACCTTTTCATGTTGTAACTCATTCTCTCTTCTGTGCAACTCCTATTCTTCCTTAACTTGCTACTTCAACACATGCAACTCATTCTCTATTTCTCTCTCTGCCTTCGTGTGATATTCATGTCGTGTTGTCATCTCATATCCTCAATCTCCAAATCAGTTTTCATCATGAGTGGATCTGCTTTGAAATTGTAGCTTTGCTCCGCCTCTATGCTGTCAACAACCTTCCTCTCGCATTCGTCGCGTGCAGGTGTTATTCCTTCTTCTGATATTGATGGTGATGCTTGTTGTGATGCCGTTTCCATTCATCTTGATATCTTTGTCCACAAAAAACTTTATGTCTTCTTGGATAAGCAAGTTCATAGACACTTGATCGACTGCATCCCCAGTTGAACTCTTAACGGTGTCTTTGACTCTGCTTTCCTAGAAGCCATTATACCTGTGTTGTTGGGAGGTGGATGACACTTGTGATACTTGGAGATATAGAGACACTCATGGAAAACAATCTATCAGTTGAAAGCCAAAACAAACTGGAGGACTAACATGCAACATACCTGTGTGACTGTCCATGAAGATTACGTAATGTTTACTAGGAGGCTAGGAGGTTGACTCCCAAGACTGTGGACGACACATTTCAGGCTGCTAGGAGGCTAACTCACTGTTGGAACTGCACAACGAACGATTCATCCTGGCCTGCTGAGGACTGAAACTGTGCAATGCACAATTTCAGTCAGCAGTGACATGCAACCATCAAACTGCATTGCACAGTTTCTAGGGATAGCAAGACACTACCTCTAATAATTTCACAATGTAAGCCTAGAGGTCAGTGCTGGTCCAAACTTGTGCAATTTATGGAGGGAAGGCAGAGCCTTTGTTTTCAGAAATATGCAGTGCTATCCAGGCGAGGCACGGTCTGGGCTAAGGCAACCTAGATTGGTCGATGGGTGACTGAAAACATGAGAAGTTTGAAAGCATGATGAGATGAGTGTAAACAAGAGTGAATGATTATGCATGAAAACAGTAAGTGCAGAATTCAAAACATGGGACGCATGCATGTGTGTGAAGCGAGTTGATGCAATGGTGACCATTGGTGCAAAAACAGTGTCATGCATGCGACAACAATGAGATGCGAATAAAAACTTAAACGAAATTTTTTCAAGCTTACATGCATGCAAACGACAACAAGCATTCACATAAATCAAGAAGATAACATTCATACAAGCCAAAACACAAAAAGTAATAGAAATGTAGCGCAAGACATGTGAAGCGGGCTTACCCTAAAACAATTGAGTTCAATGTGCAGATGACTCCTATATACGATGTGGGATGTCAGAGCTACAAGATTGATGTGAGGAATGAGCTTTATAGCATCCGATTCATAAGTTTTGATAAAATCAAGGTTATGACGCGCATGACAAAAATCTAGGAAAATCGACACTTCGCAGGAGGCTTTTGAAATGATCCTCGCGTGTAACCTTCAGCTGCTAAAAATAGATCCCTAAATCTAGGGATTCCTTTGCATGCTACCTTGGGAAAAGCAGTCCATGCATGAAAATTAGTTTTTCTCAGTCCCAAAGGGAACCGGTCAACCTAAAGGCACATGCATCAGTCTGCGAGCCTGGAATGAAAATCTTTGTTGTTCGAAAGCTAAGAAGAGTTGGTTGTCCTAGAGGGATTGCACAATTTCTAGGAGGAACAGGTGACTGTCTCTTAAGATTGCACAATTTCTGGGCTGAGTAGCTGTCCTGGGTCAAATTGCACAATTTTCTCAAGGAAGCCTGTCTGACTTGATTGCAGAATTTCTGAGCCTAGTAGGCTTCCTAACTAATTTGTGCAATTTCAACTAGCTGCTAGGATATTTGTCGCAAAGGGATTGCACAATTGCTGGGAGCAGCATGTGGCTGCTACCCAAAATTACGTAATTTCTGGGCTGAGCAGCTATCCTGGGATGAATTGCGCAATTTTTTAGAGGAATACTATCAGGAAGAATTGTGTAATTCTAGAGCCCAACTAGGTGTCCAACTAGCTTTGTGCAAATTTTGGAGGGAATGTTGGTTGCCCTCCAAAATTGAACAATTCCTAGAGGGAGATTCTCAACCAGCAACTGACACTAAGTCTGGAAAGAAGCCTGTGAAGGAGGTGGAATAAACTTGCATGCACAGGCTCACAAAACTCTATGAAACAACTGAAGCCTATGTGCTTGATGATGCAAGACATGTTGCTAAGGATGGTTGGTAAGGAGGCTCCAAAATGAAGCTAAGGAAAAATTTTGGAGGGTGCTTGTTTCCACTACAACACTTCGCGACAGACTGGTAGAACTCTAGCTCTCTAAATTGATCTTGTTTATGAAAGTAAAGTCTAACACCTCAAGAATTATTGATCAGTTCTATGTTTGTCTTGGTTTCCACACTTGCTTAATTGTAAGATGTAATATATGCCAAGCCCTTGGTCGGTTGACACACATTCCAAGCCAAGTCAGCACAGTTGTTTTGATTGGGGATTAAGGGTATATTGGGGCACAAGTGTATTGGTCGTCAAAGTTTAAGTTTTATCTCTACTATCGTTGCACTGCTAGCAAACCTGGACATTACACCGACAGAGTCACGTAGAAACATAAGCATCACTTCGCTACTAGTGAGCCTGATCAGTACCCCAGTGGGGTTACTTTTATCACCTCTTTGTGCAGGAATCCTTTCTCTTCTTTCGCCTTATTCATTTTTCATTTTTTTCAGACTTTTTCCACATTTTCATTTTTTCATAACTGTGCATAGAACTTATTCATTTTAGGGACAGAAGAGGGATCCTGACTAATTGAGAGCAGAAGAGTTTGTCCCTTTAGAGAAGTAGTTTATATATACCTCTGACGTGCTTGTTAAGGTTTTCCCCCTCACCTTACTCTACTTGACTGAGATGACAAGGATTAACCCAAAAACAACTGATTAGAGTAGGTGATACTAGTTCACACGTAAGCATTGTGTTTTCACCAAGGTTCACTTCGAATAATACGTATTTTCCATTCATGTATCATGGACTGAAAGTAACAAGTTCTTCATGAGAGAGTGGACAATAGATAACAAAATGTTAATAGTTGTAGAAGTCCTATTGTACTTTACCCAGGCCCGTTTCAAGAGTCACACACGGTCCATGCGAAACTAACCTATGAATGAAAATAAGCAAACAAAACAGAATGCAAAGAAAGAAGAAAAAACAAATGTGTACCCAAAGTGAGTAAGAACACAAACAAGAAAGCAATAAAACATATAAATAAATAAGGAAACATGCGTGCAAGAAAACAACTCAAATAAAATACTACTCCTACGCCTAAGCTAACAGTGCATGAGTCATCTCACATGAAGTGATACTTCCAATGCAACCATCGGTGCATTGGTCGAACCATGTTAGTGAAGGAATGGTTTTCGAACATCATAGTTGCACAAACCAGCAAGCATGAAAGATATAACGATGAAGACGTACACACTCCGAGCTTACAAGCATCCAAAAAAATAAATGAGTGAAAGCGGATGATATGCACTCTATGGACTTTCCATGGTTCTCTACTACACTGCGTGTAGATGTTGAGTGTATGCATTCTCTTGACAATGACATGCAAGAAAACATGAGAAAGGTAGACCACTTACGTTGTGCAAGTGTGCTTGCTGTGTAAGATTCCTCCAATGCATGAGCGATGAGATCATGTAGTTCGAGTGGAGGAAGTGAAATCTGAGTGTTAGATTGATCTTGAATGAAAAGTAGAGAGTGATGAGGAGCCTTGCATGTTTCAACAATTTCCTGATCAGAAGAGAAACCAACCTCATGATAGCAAGGGCCTGACATAACCATCAGCTCGAGCTGAAGTGCCTCGACAGTCTATAGGGTTTCAACTTTGTCGACAAATAGATCATCATAGACCAGTGGCTTAGATGGATTAACAACAAGTGAATGAACATTATGATCAGATGAAGAAGTAGAGAGATCACGACAACCAAGATCATAAAATCTAGGATGGTCATTGGCATCCTCATGATTTGATGAATCATGCAGAGGGGTAGATGAGAAGCAAGGATGTTCACCCTTTGTGTTTTTAGAAATGACAGATGATAGATTGGACGGATTTTTAGAGGAAGATGTATCCTCTCCACAATGTAATGATAGACTGTCAGTTGACGAGTCTTGTGAACGATCGGAAGTAGAAACATCTGGAAATGAGTTTTCATAGGGGAAATCAATAGTGGCAGAATCACAAGGGATGTCAGGATAAAGCGGATGAGGTGTTGCTAGAAGGGAGCACTAGTACAAAATGACTAATTAGTTACTAAAAACAACTAAAATTTGCATATAAACAACCATTTTTCAGTTGGTGACCAATTGTAGCTAATTTATTTTATCTTATAACGTGACCAACTTTAGTCATTTTTAGCTTAGTCATTAATTGGTTCCTCAATTTTACCATCTAGTAGTATATTTAGTCATTGATTTGGTCATTAATTTTTCATTGGTTTAGTCATTAATTGTCGCAATTAATGACCAAATATATAACAAAATATATTACTATATGAATCCTCGAGAAAACTAATTAATGACCAAAGAAATATGACCAAAATGTTGGTTGTGTTATAAGATACTGTAAATTAGCTACTAATAGTCATATATATGCAAATTTTAGTCATCATTTAAAACCAATTAATGACCAAAGAAATATGAATAAATTTTAGTCGTGTTATAAGATGTTGTAAATTAGCTGCTAATAGTAGGGAAAATTTTAAGACCCCCCCCCTAAATTTATATGTATAATAAATCGGCAAACCTCCATGGTATATAGGAAAAATGGAAGGCGATTTTATCAATAATATAATATGTATATATAATTTTTTGGCGAATCTCTCACCAGGCATGGCGAATATTTTACTCAATTATAAAATCTTGTAAGATCTTGGCAAGTCTTTCACTAAACAATAAAACTTTGTAAAGTCCTAGTGAATCTTAGCATTGTGAATTCTTACAGAAATTTTTGAAAAAGTATAAAACCATATATGAAAAGAGCCACATGGTGGCAATATCACTGTTTTTTCTCCACATTTCCACGACATGGAACTTGTTTATAAAATTATAAAACAGCCAACCAAGTCCCTTATAATATGCATGTAAGTTTATAACAGAGTCTAATACCTCTACTATGCTTGTCTTCATTCAAGTGTCATAGCTGCTATACTTAACACTGTGAATCACAACTCTCTCAGAACTCAACTGTATAGTGTAATTAAAACTTTTAGAAATTGAATCTAATAACTCTATAAAAAGGATTAGTGAAATAGAAGCTTTTGTGAATGAGCCCACTAACTATCAGTGCTAAACAATCAATCTAGACTATGAAGTATTCCATCTTGATCACAATCATGCTCACGATCAAGGGAGTGTAACCACCTGGCCTGACATAATGGCCATAATAGCTTCCAATAATCAACAACCACCTTGCAACGACATCCTAGCTCATGTCTCATGAATTTTATTCATCAATATTAACTGATATAAATCTTATAAAGATAATATTAGAATCCTCTCCAAGTTCACTATTAATACAAGGGTAAAGGAAATTTTCTAGCTCAAGGCACTAGCCAATACCAACTTTGGTATTTGTGACCCCTTTGTGGGGTTGAACCTACCCTGCCCCCGTTGGGTTTCTGCCTTGTAACATAGTTCGAGAATCACAAGACTTTCCAATCTTCCTACTCCATTAGACACACTTTATATGCTATGCATAGTGAATGGAAAAGAAGCATTATAGAACACACAATTTCACAAAAGGAAGAAAAATCTTAGCCAGTCAATATCAAAATCTTAACCACTGATTAATAAAGAATAACAAGTAGTGTAATGAATTGTTCCGAGTTATTTATTTACAAGCTGTAAAGAATGTTGTGGAATGGAAAATATTGCTTAGGCAACCCTTCAATATTTTTTACTAATATGTCTGTGCATGTACATATGAAATTAAGAGCATTGTTGAATACAAAGTTTCCTTTTCTCTTGCCTCCATTTGACAAATCAGTGTGAAATCAATGTCACTTTGAATCTCCTTTCCTATGTGGATGTTTTGACAAATCAATGTGAAATCAAAGTCACTTTGAATTTCCTTTCCTACGAGGGATCACATCCATAGTTGATTAGTAAAAGATAATCTACTATATATTATGTTCAAGAAACTGACTGCAATCTACAGTGGAAACAAGACCTCAATTCTTATTCTAAATTTGAATATCTCAAGACAAAATAAGAGATAAAAATGCATATGGCCTTAGTAGCTAGAAAACAATCACTCCATCATTACGCTACCACCTAGATTTTAGCACTTAATCTAAATAATGGCACTGGTTGCAGTGTTTATTTTCATTAACATCATAAAAAAGAAACAACAATGTTTCAAAGCACACTTACTGGACAAGTTGTAACGTTCCGAGAATATTTAATGATAGCATCTGAACCTTGTAGCTATGGTGGGGAAACTAGGGAACCCAAATCTTCGAAGATATCTCATACCAAATCTGAGAAAAGAAATAAAAAAGGGAAAAAATCAAAATCTATAAATCAAGCAATGAATTGTTCACAAATCAAATACAATTCCTTTAACTAACAATTAAATTGTGGTGATATATTTAAATATTTAGTAAGAGGGGAACTTCAAATCATGGAATATTACCTTTGTCATTACTGTCATCCCTCAGTGACTATTACAAATCAATACTTATGGAAAGATTGTAAGAAATTCTGTGAAATAGTAAAGCATAACCTCTATTTTCAAGCAACAAAATCAAGACATTGTTACATCAAGAGCCATAATTGATACATAATCAATGAATCAGGTCCTTGTATGGCACAGGCTTGTTTCACAACCTCTATTTTCTCAATAACAAAATCAAGACATTGTATGTGGTTATTGCCAAAAGGAAATTGCGCTGTAATTTGGAAGAGGATCTTATCAAAATACATGGATTTATTCAAAGCTACAAAGCCTAATGGGTTCCTGAAAAATAAGTTGGAATATGGGATCATGATACTTAAATTGAAAAAATATGCTTTCCTTTTAGAAACATTACAGTTATACAATGTTTTTTGAAAGCATTAGAATTTGAAATTGGGCCTTTCTATCAAGACAAAATTTCATTAACAGAATGTACTTTCCTACCTGAAATGTTGTAGATATCCAAGAAAAACTTGAAAAGCATAAGAGAACTTAGTATAATGTACTTTCTTTCCTTCCTTAACATTCTTAAAGAGTTGAGGTTCCCCAAGTCATTAGGTAACTTTCGAAGGAAATGACAGTTAGTAATAGTGAAATTCACAACTGAAGATGTGTCACAAATATGAGGGGGCATCTACTCCAAATCACAAAAGTGCTCCAGGTTAAAATCTAGCATTATTGGAAGCTTAATGCTTGACTAGGTGTTATTGAACCCAGAAATTTTTCCAATCTTCACTAAAATATTAAAGATAGCTTCTCTAAGTTCTACATGACTTTACTATGCTCTTGAAGTGGGGGCACATGCAGCCTCTCCAAGTGAATAGTCTTAAACTAAGTGAAGATAAGGCTGATAGATTATTCAGTGTGGATCTCTTTAACCCATAATTGAATACTATGTCTCTCTTGAACCCATAATTGAATACTATTAGGACTTTCAAATTTTTCATGGAACTCAAAAATGTTGGAAGAAAGTATATGCTTCCAAAAAAGAGTAAAACTAAAGCCTCTCCTTGAGGACAATTGATGTCACACCACTAATACTTCTCCATGGAATTGTATAGGTAAACCACAAATGCAGAATTCCATTAGAATATTTTGTTTATTGAATACACAAATGAAATCATTGCATTTCTTTAAAATATCTTTTGAAATCAAAATTACCGAAATTACATATCGATAACCTAGTGGGTATAGGATAAAATTCACCCATGTCATTCCTAGAAAGCATGAGAAAAAACCTAATACTATATATAAAACCAAGAAAAATTCAAATTCATCACTTCTAGGGACATCGTAACCACCCTGCCAATACACAAATATGTTCCTATTTGCAGTTAGAAAAATTACCCAAATTACAATCTGTTTACTCCAGTCTATGTTGGAAAGTTATAGAAGGATGACTAGTGCAATCAATCCATTCCTTTTAGCGCTGGATTTGTTTTAGTTTAAAACAGAAGTATACAAATATACTTGTCTAATGTCTATGCTTTAACCATTCACCTTAAGATGTTTTTACAATATAATTTCCTAAGTCTATTTAATATCTTCATTATCATAAAAACCAACCTATATCCATCTTAACTCCACATCTACCACTCTTAGGGGGATGAAATCTATTTATCCCTCTGAGCACTTGGTAGACCCAAAATTAAGATGGATCTAAGATGATAGAATTTCCCCTTTAAATAGTCTATGCTCACATGAATATCGTGGTATTACCATGGGTCAATACCGTGGGTTATCATAAACCTGGAGCTTAAAAATTACTATTAGTAATTTATAAAAATTAATAAAATTAATAGTTGATTTTTATTTTATTTTTTATTTTAACCAAGCTAAAATGTTTAACATACATTAAATTACAACATGCATTTTTACTCTTGATCCACCAAGCCCTGAGAGGGATCAAATATTTTTTCACTCTATGCTAGTTCGCATATCACGATATTTGATACCTCTCGGGGGTTAGTAGATCCAGAGTAAAGATGGATCTATGCTTGTTTAATTCCCCCATTTAAATAGGCTACATTCTAGGTGAATACCATGGGTCAATACCATGTGCCATTTTTATTTTTATTAATACTAATATTAGGGTTAATAATGTTTTTTTGCATGGTATTAATAATAATCTAGCCCATGGTATTTTTCCCATAGTATTTTTCCCATAGGTTTCACCTAAATATAACACATTTTTTGAGTGTTCGTAAATAAGGTGACTTATGGAGTAAACATAAAACAAATGTTTTATTTGTTAACCATACCTCTCATTTATTTATATTTTTATTAATTTACCATACCTCTTTTACAAATATGGTATTTGGCCCATAGGATTCACTTAAATAAAACCTCTTTTTTGAGGCTTCATAAATAGAACGAGGGTTATGGACTAAATATAAAAAGAGGTTTTATTTATTTACCATACGTCTAGTTTATTTATATTTTTATTTATTTACCATACCTTTTGAGTAAGTATAAAAAGACGTTTTATTTTTTTACCATACCTCCACTTTACTTATATTTTTATTTGTTTACACCCTTGCATGTATATAAGGTGACTTACGGAGTAAATATAAAAAAAGTTTTATAATTTACCATACCTCTCATTTATTTATATTTTTATTAATTTACCATACCTCTTTTATAAATATGGTATTTGGCCCATAGGATTCACTTAAATAAAACCTATTCTTGAAAATTAGGGCGAATGGAAGGTTTTAACTCCTAATTTCAAGGGCTAAATTTACCTTTTTTACCCTCTCCCTTAAATTACGGTGGGCTATTTGAGGTGATTTGTAAAAGTGTACTATGATACAAAATATTCACCCACTAAAAATTTAAAAACCCTTAATTTTGCCAAAGGCGAACATTCGCCCCTAAAATTTTCCATGACTAATAATCGTATATATGCAAAATTTAGTCATCATTTAATAATAAAAAAATTATCATTTGTAGTAGCCATTTATCCTTTTTTTGTATTTTCATATTCATTATATAAATGACTGATTTAGTAGTCTCTATTCATTTCATTTATTCATGTTCATCATTAATTAATATAAACTACTAATTTAGTAGTTTTATATTGATTTTATGTGTTTATTATTAATCACCATAAATTAATTAGTATGATTTTGGGACTAAATTTTAAGAAAAGGTCATATAATGTGCATGTTTATCTAATGTGATAATGCAATGTTACATATGTTAATTACAAGACTAAATAATACCAAATGCAAATAAAAATAATTTCAACCATATGAATTTTATTATATAAAATATCAAGTATTACAATATGAGTTTCCAACTTAATATGGGTTGGACTACAATTTACACATGAAATATTGTTTCATTGTTTCAAAGCATTATCACTGTGTTTCCAAAGCATTGCAACTGAATTCACCAACTCTGAAGGCTTGACCATTAGTCTATATGAGTGTGTCTTATGCAAGATATTGGCTCTAAGGGTATCACTAGATAGATTCTCTTCTCTCTCTCATTTTTCATTTGTCGCACCAGTGTTATTGTTATCCTCTTTCTTCAATTGTTGCTTCTTACCATCAATATTGAGTTCCTCTCCTGAACATGAAAGAAGATACAATTCATAGTATAAGACATGAAAGACGATGAATACTTGAATATAAAATAAAGTATACTATAAAATATTTACATGACATATACCTCAACATTCGAGAGTGGCCACTATGTGGCTAGATGACCTATATAAACAAAGAAAATAAAATTTCACAATAGAAAATCGAATTGGAGGGGGATTCATCATGCATTCTAGGATTTTTTGTGTGTGCACACATCATATTGCTCACTTCTAATTGTATCAAAAATAAAAAAGTATGCACAATGACATGTAGTGACATGTGGTTGTCTATTTGACTCAATGATATGCTTGATTTTTTAACCCATTCCAATCCTACCACAATGAAATTAAGAGAGACAAGGACACAAGAAGGACTATCAATAAATGAAATTAGAAACTTTATAATAAAACTCAATTGTACTTGAATGTAACGATAAGTATTTGCAGCTTCCTAGTCACCGATGAGCATCAAATTACAGTGTGAAAAATTCCTTGCATTATGATCACTAATCCTCTGTAGTAGTCCCTTGACTTGCCTATAGATATAATTTTAGAAGCAATATTACTCTTGCAATTCTTCCCTATATGGATCATCTTTGTCCCCCCATATTGATAGTTGTTTTTCAAGGAAACAAAATAGAACTCCCTAATTGCATCATTGCCTTTCAAAACAATGCTTGAGTATTTCTAGGTGATTGTTGAACTAGTCTCTACTCAGGTCCATGAAATCCTTGGTTTGTCTCCATCGCAAAAACCTCTTTTCATAATAAAATTATAAATCCCACATTTTCATTCCTTGTCCTTGACATACCAATTCTTTAAAGTGGAATACGTTATCATTTCCCCATCGGTCCAATAGAGATCCGATACTATGGCATGGAGATGATTGGTGTCATAAAATGGTATAGTTCATCCTTCAATATATGTCATAGAACTCCTCTCATGTAAAAAATAATAGTCCTCTCAAAATGCCCGGTCTCCATCTCATTCATCCTGAAATATGAGGTTATTTCCATGGGTGACAAAGTGTGCTTGGCGATTTAATAGAAGGAGACGTCACTAAAAGTATAAAAATACAATGCAGCATAATAGTTATCAGCAGGAGCAACAACCCTGCCAAGCTACTTCCTAACCAGATAAAGATACTCATGAATTACCTCTTATAACGAACAAAAGATAACCTCAACTACCTATAGAGTCTACCTGTGCATGGTAGTAATGAAAACACTATCAAAAATAACATCTACAACAACATTGGTCAATCTCTTCTTCTATTCAAGGGCACACCTAACTTTTGAAAAGTATCAAGCAGGTCAGGGTCCACCTCATCTAGGACCCTCTTCTTCTTCTACTCTCTTTGTTTAGGTTCATAATAATACCAAAGGTCTTCGAAATTGATGGGTGGGTAAAAGTTATCAAACCATTGAGTTCTTCCATTTTTAATCATTGTCTATAAGAATTGAATCTAAATTACAAAAGTTGTTCAGGTTCCTTCATTTTAGTTGAAATTAACCTAAGATTTGGAGAGTTGTAAGTTTTAATGGATCTAATTATATTCTACTTAAAATATATAACGTGGTTTAAAACTATAGGCATTGGGATCAGAATCTAAGGATGAAACAAAAAATATTTTATGTTCATGATTACAAGAAATTTTAATTTCATGTAACAAAGTTTGAGGAAGGTCTAGCATTTGCATCCTACCAGAAAATTTTCTTGCATCACTTGAGCCCTTTTAATTTGGGCATGCCAGAGTCCATTACACAAACAATCAACCACTAAAAAAAGGTGAAAAGAAGAAATAAAATTTCATGCATTCTGACCCTAGAAAAGTTAGGGAGGAGCGAACTGGTTTATACAATAAGGACATGCAAAATGCTTACTTGTCCATTGTCTTTTGATGAATTGTTGGCCACAATCAAGATTTGCATTATCATAATCATTAAACCCTTCATACAATAAGGACATGAAAAATGCTTACTTGTGCATTGTCTTTTGATCAATTGTTGACCGCAATCCAGATATGCATTATCATAATCATTAAACTCTACTCTAGATAAAATTTATGATTTGATCATATAAACCCTCAAAATTGTTTACCCATAAGAACAAAAATATTCTTTAGTAAAAAGGAAGAACATAATCCAAATTCATACCCATGTACAAATTACAAAAATATCATAACCATTAAACCCCCAACTCTAAATATAATTTATGCTTTGATCATATAAACCCTTAAATTATTTACCCATAAGAACAAAAATCCTCTTTAGTAAAAAGGAAGAACATAGTCCAAATTCATACCCATGTACAAATTACGAAAATATCCACCATCAATGACCTTGCCCTTGCCCTTATCACAATCGTTAAACCCTCAAATCTAGATAAAATTTATGCATTGATCATATAAAACCACGCAAATGACCTTGCCCTTATCATAATCATTAAACCCTCAACTCTAGATAAAATTTATGCTTTGATCATATAAAACCTCGAAATTATTTACTGATACAAACAAAAAATGCTCTTTAGTAAAAAGAAAGAATAGAGTCCAAATTCATACCCATGTACAAATTACCAAAATATCTAAAGAAAGAACTGAGTCCAAATTCATAACCATGTACAAATTACCAAAATAGCCACTCCCAATGACCTTTCTAGAGTCCAAATTCATACCCATGTACAAATTACCAAAATATCTAAAGAAAGAACAGAGTCCAAATTCATACCCATGTACATATTACCAAAATATCCACACCCAGTGATCTTTCCCTTGCTCCATCTAACCGTTGATGCTCTCCTAAAGCGTTTCCCATGAAAAATCCATCTGGGGTTTGAATCCCATTAAATCCTAACGTGTTTCCCATGTAAAATCCATCTAGGGTTCGAATCCCATGAAATCCATAGATCACGTTGATGGTCTTCCTTCTTTTGGAATTTCCACACAGATATAGACAAGGCAGAGAAAAATGCAATGCTACAATGTGATGTTGTAATCTGTGAATATTTTATTTGAACCTAGCGCTAAACTGGAAATGAAAAAGAAAAGAAATATTTATAATAGAAAAAATAAAAGAAATATTTATAATATAAAATAAAATATATAAATTGCAATTGGGTTAAATGATTTATTTTTAATAAGAATTTGTTATTTTTTCATAAGACGCTAAATTAAAAAGAAGAAGAAGAAGTTAAAAATGATATTGGGATGAGTGTAAACATTTAAATATGACCTCAATTAATAATAAAAAGTTAAATTAATAAAAATAATAAAATTTAGTTTGTTATATTTTGATTTTGTTATTAACATGTGAATAGGCTTTTTTAAAATACCATGGGCCAATGCCATGGCTTATCAATACTACAAGTCCAAAAACATAACTTATTTCACAACCAAAATATTTTATTACAATATGACAAGATTCTTAACCATGGATATTCACCCCCACATTACAGTAGATCTTATTAACTTGTAAAAAATAGCCTTTGTCACAATACCATGGGTCAATACCATGGATTATCAATACCACATGCCCAAAAAAAATAAATTATTTCACAATCAAATATTTTACAACAATATGACAAGATTGTTAACCATGGATATTCACCCTCACTTTACCATGGATATTAACTTGTAAATCCACTTTGTTACAATACCATATCAATGCCACATGTCAAAAAAACATAACTTATTTGATAGTAAAAATATTTTATTTTAATTTAATTTTACAACATTATTTTAATTGAATCTAAAAGGGAAAATGTTACAATTTGAGATATATCTAAACCCCACGACTGCTAAAAATATTCCCATAGAAATTAAATTAAGGTTTTAATAAAATTAAGGATCTATGCCAGTTCTTTATATATATATATATATATATATATAAAGAATCAACATAGATCCATCTTAGCTAAGGATCCAAGGGATGGGCAAGTAAATTGACTAATTATAATACATTAAATATAGTGCATGATTTTTTTAAAGTTTTTCATTATTTTGTTTTCTTTCACCAAAATATAGGTTTAATATTTTACAACCAATACCATGGCTTATCAATACTAGAAGTACAAAACCATAACTTATTTCACAACTAAAATATTTTACAACAATATGACAAGATTCTTAACCGTGGATATTTACTCCCACATTACAGTAGATATTATTAGCTTGTAAAAGATAGCCTTAGTTGCAATACCATGGATTATCAATACCACATGCCTGAAAAAACATAAATTATTTCACAATCAAAATATTTTATAACAACACCACATGCCCAAAAAACATAAATTATTTCACAATCAAATATTTTATAACAATATGACAAGTTAACCATGGATATTCACCCTCACTTTAGCATGGATATTAACTTGTAAATCCGCTTTGTTACAATACCATGGCTTATCAATACCACATGCCAAAAAACTATAACTTATTTCATAGTAAAAATATTTTATTTTAATTTCATTTTACAACATTTTTTTAATTGAATCTAAAAGGGAAAATGTTACAATTTGAGATATATCTAAACCCTCTATCCTAACGAATACTAAAAATATTCCCATAGAAATTAAAATAGGGTTTTAATAAGATTAAGCTAAGATGGATCTATGACGGTTATTTATATATATATATATATATATATATATATATATATATATATATATATATATATATATATATATATATATATATATATATAGAGAGATATATATAAAGAACCGTCATAGATCCATCATAGCTAAGAATCCAAGGGATGAGAGAAAGAAAATTGACTAATTATAATAGATTAAATATAGTGCATGATTTTTTAAAGCTTTTCATTATTTTATTTTACAAAATATAGGTTTAATATTTTACAACCAATTAAGTTTTTCTAATTTAGATAATTTCTTAAACACAATAAAATGTGATCAAAATCAAGAGAGAGTTGGGGAGGGGGTGGAGAGGGGGAGCGAGACGGTGAAAAAGTTGGAGAATAGAGAGAGAGAAAGAGAGAGTGATGGGGGGGAGAGAGAGTGAGGTGGGAGAGAGGGAGCGAGAGGAAGGAAGAGAGAGGGGAGAGAGAGATAGAGATGGATTTGGAGTGGGAGAGACACAGAGGAAAGAACAAACACATAGTGAGATAGAGGTGGAAAGAGAGAGGAGTGAGAAGGGAGAGATGGAGAGAGAGTAAGGTTGAGAGGATAGGAGGGAAGAGAAAGAAGAGGAGAGGATAGAGATAGGGAGAGAAGGGGAAGGGAGAGAGATGGAGACATAGAGATGGAGAAGGATAGGGAGGGGGTGAGATAGTGATAGAGTTGGACAGAAGAAGGAGAGAGAGAGAGGGAGATTGATTTGGGGGGAGAGATAGAGGTAGGAGATAAGAGATAGAGAGGAAGGAAGATAGAGATGATTAGAGAGAGATGGAACTAAAGGGGGTAGGAGAGGGAGGGAACAAGAAAAACATAGAGGGAGAAAGGTGGAGAGAGAGAGAGAAAGGGGGTGACAAGAGAGTCATGGAGAGAGAGTGAGGGAGAGAGGAGAACAGGATGGAATAGAGAGAAGGATATAGATAGAGAGGGAGAGAATGGGAAGAGAGAGATAGACAGAGAAGAGGAAGAGAGGGAGAGAGAGTGTGTGTATGTTTGGGGGTTGAGATAGAGAAAGGGAATAACAAAGAGACAAAAATAAAAATATATATATTATATAGTATTATATAACCAACATAGATCCATATTAACCCTATAACTATCAAGTTCTGCGAGGGATCCAATCTCTCGAGGTCAAAACATTTCCTCAAGTTTTGGACTAGAAAAAAAGTTTTCACCTCGAGAGATTGGACCCGCCTCAACGCTTGATAGATCTGGTGTTAAGATGGATGTAGGTCGGTTAATATGAAATCAAAGCAGTTTTTATTTGATATTATAGTCTTAAAAATTAAAATTTCCCTTTAAATTAATTTCAAATTAGAACTAGATCCAATTAGATTCAATGAATAAATTTTAAAAAAATACATAAAATATTTTCTTTTATTAAAAAATATATTTTTAAAATTACAAATTATTAGAGATACATATTTCAAAGTTGGCTCACCTATACACCATGCGAGGATGAAGAAGTGTTTAAGGAAGGATAACCTTTCAATCAATCTTTAACAACCTTTCAATCCCCTATCACTTGTAAGTTTAGATTGCTTGACACAATTAAGATGACTAACATAAAAAACTAATTCATATTATTGTAGTACTTGTTAGGTAGTTGTATTTTTGTTCTTAGACTAAATTAATCATTCATGCTAGTCATTTTTAGTTGTAGTACTTATTAGCTAGTCATATATATATATATTTTTTTTGTAAGCTGCGGTGATTCTATTATCGTACAACCAATATACAAGTACAAAACTTAGGGGCCTCAGTCTGCTCCGAAGGGAGAACAGCGCTGAGGTTCCTATACTTCCAACAAACAAAAACGTTATCAAACTGGACTTCAGGGAACTAAAAAGAGAAGACTGCCCACCACGCAGGGCGGCGAGAAACACAAGACTGAAAGGGCAGCCGGAAAGGATAAAATATCCACCTCGGCTCCCAGGAGAAGAAGAGACTAAAGCAGAGCTGAACCAACAGAACTAGAAGAAGGGAGTCCGAACCAAGCCAAAGGAACTACCCACCGAGTGTGGAAACACTTGGTCGACTTTTTTTCCCTTTCTTCTTGCCGACTTTGACCCAATCAGTTGGACTTTGATGATCGAGAACAATTTGTAGACTGTTTTGGACTGGAGGCGAAAGCTCCTTGTCTGAATCCGAAGGAGATGACTCATGAGGTCGTTTCTGAGCGATGGGTGGGACAGTTGCTTCCTCGTGTCGCACAGAGGGAGGAACCTGTTCTGTCTTTTCTTCAACGACTTCCACACCTTCATCCACGTCCTCTTCATCTGAGCTAGAAAACACGTCCATTGGGGGAGGATCATGAGGTTTCCAGCTTTTATCTTTTGGCTTGGATTTGGCTTTCTTTCTTTGGAATGGCATTGAGGGACACGAACTTTGTAGGTGCCCTGTGAGATGACAATATCGGCACCGAAATGCTGTATTCTCGTAATCCAGAGGTTGAGACCAATGGAAATCCCCTATTTTGAGAATGATCTGATCAGGAAGTCCCTTGCTTATGTCTATTTCTGCGCAGATTCTGGCATATGTATAAATTCCTTTTTGCCCTCTTGAGGGATCTGTTTCTAGGAAACGACCTAGGGTATTGCCGATGGCTTCAAATACAATAAAGTTCCATAAGTGCACCAGAAGGTTAGGGAGTCTAACCCAGATCGGGAGTTTGGTGATGACTGCTGTGGAAGGATCAAACTCTGGGAACCACGGAGTGAGGAACAGACCCGCAGAATTCCAAAACCAAGGGCCTTTAGTTAAGACTCTTTGGTAATCATCACTGTCAACAAACACTACTATAAAGAAGCCTTTAGAGCAGAAATAAACCTTGCAATTGTTGGTCCAATTTGCCTGAATCCATTGGTACAGATCTGCTGTACTAGGCCAAAGACCATTGAACCTGCAAGCTAGTCATATATTTTAACTCGTGACTAAATTAGTGATTTATGTGAGTCAATTTTAGTTTGGACACTTAATATTGCTCATTTTTGGTAGTATTTCACTTCGAAAAGTTGTGGTGACTAAGTATTTTAGTCACCTAATCACTAATTGATCATTTTCTACTAGTGGATTCATCCTTCACCGCGAGTTCTTCTTTATATTCCTGCACATACTCATCATGAATGATGGCATAGGTTGGTTGCACAACACTAACTCCGTAAACAACTTGATCCTCATTCACAACAGGTGAGGAATCCAAAATGGAAGAATACAAGATAATAAAATTCGAACGATCAACAAAATGCAAGGACGGAGGTTAATGGAAGAATCCACGTGATAACCAACAGCCTTGCATGCCAAGTTTGCACATATGTCAAGATTAGGTGGGGTGGGAGGATATGACAGTTCAACAGATGTGTGTGCATAATCTCCCACATCAGTATGTGGTGGTGGAGCCATTTAATGAGGTTAAGGTGGACATTCACTTGTGACAACAACTGTGCCTGCCTGTGATTGCGCAACTCCATCACCGAAGTGTGATGAGCGGGGTTCAAATGATTTCAAGAATTGCGGATTTCTAGATGTGTAAAGAAGATACTCAAATCTTCCATCGAGAAATTCCCAATCAATTTCATCTTCGGGGAATCAGTATGCAAGATGAAAAAAGCGTGTGTAAAACTATTCAATGGATTCATCGGGTACTTTTTGTAATTCCACAATTTCTTTGTTGAGTGCTTAATAATCGAAGTGATTGAAAGCATAATCTATTTCTGCAACCAGATGAGAAAGAGAATGAATATATTTTTCAGGAAGCTTGTCAAACCAGTGCATTGGATGCCCTCAAAGCGTGTATACGAATAGTTAACAGGTCATGTAATATTCAAATATTCCATGTCTTTTGCATGAGACTGCAACACTAACCCCGTGTCTAACCAAGGCTATGTAGCGTCCACCATTGTATTTTTTATGTGACAAGTTATCCAAGATTTTCTGAGATAATGAAGTCGTTTCCATAAGACATACACTCTAGAAGAGAAACTTGGTAGTTAGTCATGATAGATATGTAGAGATTCAAAACAGATAGGAGGACTTAGCTTGTCATGTAGCCCTCCTTCTAGTGTGAAAAAGTTGATGGTGATGGTGTTAAGAAATTTACAATAGAGAGATAAATTATAACTGAGATTTACCAAGATTTACAGAGTGGAATAATAAAATAAACAGCAACAATACACATAATATTTATCCAGGAAAACCCCCTCATTAGCATTGCCGAAAGCCTTGGCCAATCTAGCCAAGTGAGCCTTCACTGCTCACCTCTAGGCCTACATTACAATGAATTATTCCCAACCTTTTACAGGCTCCATTACATGCAATACCATGGGCAATAATACCATGGGTACACTATACCATGTGCCCAAAACCACTACTATTTAATGAGGTCAACCTTGACTCAAACCCCAAGTCAATTTTACCTAACAGATGGACCTGCTAACATGTCAGGGGATCTCCCCAATAAGAAGTCCCAACTAGACCTTAGACGATTTGGTGTAGAAGTCCCAACAGTGGGTCGTATGGTATCGCCTTGGTCGCGGTTGCACGTAGAGGCAAGTAAGATGTCCCTGTTGGTAGGAAGGGTGTGACATATGCAGCAAGTCAAGGAAGGTACATGAGTGGTTCTAAAACACGAAGGGTGAGGCATGAGTGTGTCCCTTGAAACCTGTGAAAGAACAGAGTTAAGAAGGGAACACATGAGCCAAGATGCATCACAAAATGGAAGGCAAGTAAGCTAGCAATCCAAACTGATGGTTAAACCAACAACACATTTCAATAAGATCCATACATACATATACAGAAAGAGTCTATACACCTATGCATAAGAAAACAGATACATATATCATTTACAGTAAACAAGATATCTGAAATACAATATGACATATCCATGAAACCTGTTGGCTCTGTTATATTAAGAAGTGAAAGTTTTGATCATACAATACCACCATGACCAACCAGTAGTTCCGACAGGGGAGTGTCACAGTTACTACTGCCTACTCCTCAAAGAGATATACTAGCTCTACATAGTGGAGAAGAGATATACATCAATGCTACGTCCGACTATTGACACATGGACTTTCATTGTACATGACGTTACATTATAATGCACATGTACCCATGCAGGATGACATAGGCTTGAGAAAACCATGAAATACATCACTAAGACTCAGACATATGTGTGATGACAAACTCTTCGACATCCTCATGGTGGTCGACTGTGGCAGATTGATGCCAAGCTTGGTGGTTCATGGTGGTGTCCGAACGCTCAATGGTGACATCCTACTGAAAGTGAACTCTTGCCTTCGTTGCATCTGGGTACACTGATATGGCTCCTATGTTTAACTCATCTGATAATATGCGCATGGTCATCCTGGGTGCCACCGAACCAGAAACATACTGATTCATAGTGTCTATGTTGATCTCCAAGCATGTGTTGGTGGGCATGTGCATCAACTTGTCGGAATACATGTTCAGCTCCAGTCATACTTGCTTCTTGTCTTTGCCTCGGTCAGTGTGCCAAAAGGGTGGGATCGCATTCATGCGTACAATGACATGCATGCTGTTGAATTCCCTTGCATGCAATCAACAACACTTCTCACCTTGTATGCTCCGTGCCAGCTACTAGGATGGATCTATAACTTGTATGGGTGTAGTTTCATCCATTTGTGCATGTTGCACCCCCTATTGTACCTGTTCATGTTGTAACTCATTCTCTCATCTGTGAAGCTCCTATTCTTCCTTGAGTTGTTGCTTCAACACATGCAACTCCTTCTCTATTTCTCTCTCTGCCTTCGTGCAATCTTCGTGTCACGCCATCTCCTCATAGCCTCAATCTCCAAATCTTCTTTCATCATGAGTGGATCTAATCTGTACTTGCAGCGTTACTCTGCCTCTATGATGTCAACAAATTTCCTCTCGCATTCGTCGCGTGCAGGTGTGCTTCCTTATGCTATTACTGATGGTGTTGCTCATTGTGATGTTGTTGCCATTCATATTGATATCCTTGTCCATGAACAACTTGATGTCTTCATGGATAAGCAACTTCATAGACACTTGATCGACTGCATCCCGAGTTGTGCTCTTAATGGTGCCTTTGACTTTTCTCTCTTGGAAGCCATTGTATCTATGTTGCTGGGAGGCGAACGACACCTGTGATACCTAGAGACATAGCAACACTCATGGCAAGAAATCTGTCAGTTGAAAACCAAAATAAAATGGAGGGATAACATGCAACATACCTGCGTGACTGTCCGTGAAGATTGCACAATTTTCACTGGGAGGTTAGGAGACTGATTGCCAAGACTACGAACAACACAGTTGGGATGTCGGGAGGCTGCCTGACTGTTGGAATTGCACAATGGACAGTCTAGCCTGGCCTGCTTAGGACAGAAACTGCACAATGTGCAATTTCAGTCAGCAGTGACATGTAACCAGCAAAGTGCATTGTGCAGTTCTTGGGGCTACCAAGACACTGCCTCGAAGAACTTCACAATGCAAAGATAGAGGTCAGTGCTAGGCCAGACTTGTGCAATTTCTGGAGGGAAGGCACAACCTTCGCTTTCAGAAATGCATAGTTCTATCAAAGTGAGGCATGGTCCCGGCCAAGGCATCTTAAACCGGCCGACAGGTGACTTAAAACATGAGATGCACATGAAAGCATGATGATATGAGTGTAAAGCGTGAATGATTATGCATGCAAATGGTAAGTGCGGGATTCAAAACATGGGACGCATTCATGTGTGTGAAGCAAGTCGCCACAATGACGACTGTCGGTGTAAAAACAATGTCATGCATGCGACAACAGTGAGATGCTAACGAAAACTAAAATGACGCTTGTACAACCTAACATGCTTGCAAATAACAACAAGCATTCACAGAAATCAAGAAGAAAGTATTCATACAAGCCGAAACACAAAATGCCAGAAAAACATAGTGCAAGACATGTGAAGCGGGCTTACCACGAAACAACTAATCTAAATGTGCCAATGACTCCTAGATGCAATGTGGGATGTCAGAGCTGCAAGATCAATGTGAGGAATTACCTCTATAGCATCCAGCTCATAAGTTTTGATAAAATTGAGGTTATGATGCGCATGCAACAAATCTAGGAAAAGCGACACTTGGCGGGAGGTTTCTGAAATTATCCTCACATGTAACCTCCAGCTGCTAAAAGTAGATCCCTAAATCTAGGGATGCCTTTGCATGCTACCTTGATAAAAGTAGTCCATGCATGCAAATCAGTTTTTCTCGATCTCGGAGGGAACCGGTCAACCTGAAGGCACATCCATCGATATGAGAGCCTAGAATGAAAATCTATGTTGTTCCTGGGATGAGTAGAGCTAGCTACCCTAGAGGGATTGTGCAATTTCTAGGAGGAACAGGTGATTGTCTCCCAAGATTATGCAATTTTTGGGCTGAGCAGTTGTCTTGGGTCAGATTGCGCAATTTTCTAAAGGAAGCCTCTTTGACTGCATTATGCAATTTCTGAGCCTAGCAAGCTGCCTGACTAATTTGCGCAATTGCTACTAGTTGTTGGGTTGGTTGTCCCATTGGTATTGTGCAATTTCTGGGAGTAGCAGGTGATTGTTGCCCAGAATTTTGGAATTCTTGGGCTGAGGAGCTATCCTGGGATGAATTGTGCAAGTTTTGACAAGAATACTGTCAGGAAGAATTTCACAATTTTGGAGCCTAGCTAGGTGTCCAGCTAGGTTTGCATAATTTTTGGAGGGAAGTTTGGTTCCCCTCGAGAATTGCACAATTCCCAGAGGGAGCTTCTCAATCAGAAACTGAAATTAAGTCTGGAAAGAAGCCTGTGAAGGAGGTGGAACAAACTTGCATGCACAGGTTGACAAGACTCTATGAAACAGCTAAAGCCTATTTGCTTAAAGATGAAAGACATGTTGCTGAGGATGGTTGGTAGGGAGGCTCCGAAATGAAGCTAAGGAAAAAATTTGGAGGGTTCTTGTAGCCATTACAACAATCTCATAGGCAAATATAGTGTTTTATATTATCAATATTGTTTTTATAACAATAGTTAAATATTAGTATTGTTAATTATTTTCATACATAACATATAAATTAATGCAAAAATACAACACATTTAATATAAGTAATCATAAAAGTGAAGGTTACCAAAAAATTTATGTAAAATAATTATGGAAATGGAACTAATGAACAACAAGAAATGTAGTTTATGCTTCTCCTAAATAAAATTTAGTATGTCATGAGAGTATTTTGTGGTTATTTCATTGTTTCTATAGATTTGGAGTTTTAGTTTTTAGTTGCCCATATCGCTTAATTGATTTGGATTGTGCCAGTTTTTTAGATCTATTGGTGCTTGTTTTGTTTCTCATGATTAAAATAGGAAGTTTTTTCAATTCACTGGTACAATGGGCCGTCTTTCTAATCTTCGGGTGGATAATCGTGTTTCTCTACCCCGTGGTATATCTATAAAAAGGATAGATATAATTCTTTCTCTGGATTGGGGGTTTGATTTCTTTGCAAAAAAAATGTTAATCCCCTTAAGGAAAAAGGTTATGTTAGTAGGTTTTCATAATTTGGCATAATTATAGCTGTGTTTTAGAATGTATCTCTATCAATTCGGCATATTGTGATCCCATTAGTATTTTATATTGTGGAAACAATCATTTTTCTTTTGCTTTCAAAGCATGGATATCATCTTAAGATTTGGGCCCTATTTCTTATGCTCCAAGGGAATGTTTCTCACTCATTAGACTCTATATTTTAACCTTTCCATGGAAATATATTTTCCACTTATCTAGATTAGATTTTCATATCTTCTTTGTTACGCCGATCATATTTTCAAATCTATAAGTGAAAAATTGGGTTGTTACATTTCTAGCTCTAAGGAAATGGACAATAAATTCTCATGTGCTAAAATTTGTGTTGTAATAGATTTTGCAAAATGACTCCTTAGGCGATTTAATTTGACTTGGAGGGTAGTCCCATCTTCAAGATCTAGATTATGACAAGGTTACTTTTAAATGTAATTTTTTCCATGAGAATGGGAAATTTACAAAAAGCTATTCAAAAGTTATGAAATATTTGTCTCCTTTATCCCTCCATCTTCATAATGATGGGAAAGAAGCAATCAAACCAGTTTCAAGGAAGCACAAGAATCATCCATTTAATATCCCTTATTCCAAGAAGTATGAATCTAATTAGCATCCCCCCTCCAATAATAGGTATGAGTCGTTTAAGTCATAGGAGGCAAAAGTCACATTTGAAGAAGACCATCCAAATCTGAATCAATTGCCTTCAAATAACACAATTTCACCTACTAAGGAAGAGACTACCACTAAGGATATTGAAAAAATCCCTCCTTCAAATAAAAATGAAGAAGAATCATGTTTAGAGGAAGAGAAGGAGGTCAATCTCTCCTCTTCTTCTCCTTTATAATTCGAAGTTTTAAAAAAAAAATCAACAATATTCCCATCCATTAACATGAAGTAGAAAAGATTGAAGAAATAAATATCCAAAGTTTGGTTCCCATCATTCTTTAGCCTCATGTGGTTCTAGTGGGGAGTTGGTTTTGATTAAATCTTAGAAATGTTTTGTTTTTGTACCATTTTGAGCAAGAAATTTGCAAGAATCTACTCTTTGTCTCAATAAGAAATAGGCTAAGCTCTCACAAGTTCCAGTATTGGGTCTTCCCCTCTTCTTCTTTTTTTTAAGTGGGGGATGGTTTTCCCCCCATTCTAGAACCATGAAAGAATTTTCCCTTGTAGTATACATCTTGATGTACTTTAGTCGCATGTTTCCACTGAAGATTTTTGTGTTGTACATTTTTTTTGTAAAAAAAATATAATAAATCATAATAAATATTTAAATAGGGTCTAATGACATTAAAACTATTTTATTATTTGAAAATATTTATTTCTTTTTTGTATATGAAAATATAATAATATAAATTATATTTACTTTCCTTTTTTAACAAAAACTAAAGAACTTATGTTAAGTGAAATATGTGGTCGGAGTTGCAATTACATCATAGTGAGAGAGATATTTATTATGTACCAAAAATTCAAGGAATATACTCTATATCATAACCATCTTGAACAACCAGGAGGAGTAGTATGGGTTCATAAAAACACTAAATGGCATATATCTAGTAAAAAACACCTAGTATTTTAAATATTTTGAAAAACATGGAATTCATCTTGGGGAAATTCGCTGTCAATGCTTGCATGTTCAAGTCAAGAAAGTAAGAGTGAGGATACTTTGAGGTCTCAACTACAAAATTGGCCAAAAGAAATAATTTTTGGAGCACTAATGAACCACCAGTGAAAGGGTATATCCAATTGATGACATAAGTGGCTCTTTTCAGCCTCCACTCATTGAAGGATTTGGTGTTGTTGTATCAAGATACCCATGATGTCCAGAACCTAAGAATTTAAATTGTCAATTCAAACTTGAAAATGTCACAAAATATCTTGTGGATCTTCCATTTTTTATTAAAGGGATTTAAGGGACCCTTGTATTTTTTGGATTACACTAAAATTCTAAATCTAGAAGAAGAGGAAACATGTATGCAAAAGGAAAAGTTCCCAAACAATGAGGAGAGGATAAAAGCCACCCCTAAATGATGAACATAAATAAAGGCAAGCTAAATGGCTAGAAAATTATTAGCATCATATGACCTCCTATCCAAATTTAAATCTAAAGCTTCATGACACTCATTGCATAATCATTTTCTTGCCACATGATCTAATCCTTTACCTCATGCAATATCCCACAACCATATTAGACCTTAATTTCATATGTCATAAGAATGGGATCACTTTATGGTAGCTCTTATCTTTTCCATATCCAATATTATACCTTCCTTGGAAACCACATTCCCCAAATAATGGACCTTTGTCCAAAATAAGTTTCATTTACTAAGCTTGGCATACAAATTATGCTCTTTGAGCAATCTTAGCACTACTGCTAAGTTTTCGACATGTTCTTCCTCATTCTTAGAATATATCAATATATCATCAATGAATACAATAACAAACTTGTCTAGATAAAGACGCAACACATTATTCATCAAACACATGAAAGTAGTTGGATCATTAGTAAAACCTAAAGGAACCACAAAAAACTCATAATGCCCATACCTGGTCTGGAAAGAAGTCTTGTAGATGTCCTCTTCTTTGATGCGTACTTGATGGTATCATGATCTCAAATCAATCTTCGAGAACACTGCTTCCCTCTACAACTGATCAAATAAATCATCAATCCTTGGCAATGGATACCTGTTCTTAATCTTCACCTTGTCCAAGTGCCTGTAATCAATACATAAACTGAGAGTGTCGTCTTTATTCTTCACAAACAATATTGGTTCACCCCAAGACAAAAAACTTGGCCTAATGTATCCCTTGTCAAGCATTTCCTTCAACTGCAACTTCAATTCCACTAACTCTAGAGTGCTCATCTTGTATGGTCGCTTTTATGTTGGTATTTCTCTGCGTACCAACTCAATAGAAAATTCCACTTCCCTCTGAGGCGGTAACATTGAAATCTATGCTGGAAACATATATTGAAATTGTTGTAAAACTGAGTACCTGTTCAAGACCTCAACATCCTCAACATCCTTACCTTTGTCATTGGAAATATGTACTGCAAACAAGACACACCCTTTCCTGCAACTGTGCTTTGCATGCATAGTTGTAACCATTCTAAGTTATGTAGCATTCTTCTTACCCTGCAAGATTCTCTATTCTCCATTATCATCCAAGCACTCAATAGCCTTATCATAACAACCTACCTTAGTCGTATGAATCTATAAACAACCCATACCCAATAGCATATTGTATGATCCCAGTGGAAGCACATTTAGATGTGTTGACATAGACATACCATTAAGCTCAAATGCACAAGATCTTACCCAATGATGAACTCTTTTCTTAGTGCTTGTAGCCAACTCCACTTTCCAAGATTTTGCATGCACTTCTTTATTCAAACCAAACTTATCCACCAGGTCAGGATTAACATAACTATAACTAGATTTAGGGGAAATAAAAATAAAAATATCTTGATCACAAATATTATCGTTCATCTTGATAATGGATGCCGGTGATCCGCCTGCCTATTATCCAATGTTCCATATATTCAAGGAATGCTCTACCCAACATCTCCATCTGTCTGTGCCTCCAGAGCACTATAGATCTATGGTCTGCCACCTTGATGATGTGGGAGATTTCTATTACGATAATCCATGCCACAAGTCCAGCATTGTAAATTCTTCCTGACATTAACCTTATTCTTCTCCTCAAACTAAAATCCTTATCCTCTATCGGTTGTATTCAAATTCTTGTGTGACACTGCATTGTCTTTATTACCTGTGTCTTGTAGTCTGCCTCGCTTCTTATCCCATTTTCCTTTAGTCTTTTCATTACCTTTCCAATCATGTTTAGATTGAGACCTACGCTTCGATTTCTCATAAAAGTGATTCAACTTTATGATGGCTTCCTTCAACGATATAAGTTCATCAAACTCAATTTTGTCCTTAAATGCTACCAGAAACCCACTGATGATCTCTAAATATTTGCTTTCTCCTCCGTTAGATAAGGCACATGATGAGGCCCAGAAATGGGTAACTATATGGGCTTATTATGCCTATTGTTTTCATTTAATCCGCCATTCTCAATATTTTTGTGTATTTTTTTGAATATATTTATGTCAATAGAGTGAATGGGGATGGCCACTTTGCCATGTGGTCTAATGAGTGTTTATTGCAGATTTTTTGGAAAATTTTAGACAAGGACTAGGAACTTAGAAGCAAAATGACAGCCAAACTCGAGGAAAAAGGGATGAGGACTTATAGGAGGGATGTCCCCTTCATTAAATGACTCGTTCCTCGAATTATTCATCAACAGCTCGGAGTACAAAAGCCCACATTAATGATTCCAAGGGGCAACCGACCAAGTCAAGTAGGGCTGCTGTTATCTTCAGTTCCAGGCAGCCAAGTTCCTTAAGTTTAGGGGGACTGTTGGGAGTCCCCACTTGTATAAATAAGAAGGCTTCAAGCCTCAGTAGGTTAGCCATTTCATAGTATATTTTCACACTTTTGTGCAGCCTTGTACTCAGCTCATTTTCAAGCTCTTTTGAAGATATTTTTGTGATGTAACTGCTATTTTTTTATCAATGAAGATGAATCAAGTCTTGAACCAGCACTAATATTTTCTAGAGGGCTGAAGCTCTTGGGTTAGGGCCCAAACCAAGTGTCCAACACCTCATTTGTTTATTTATATGATTTTACTTGCATTCATAAGATAATTTTTGTTGTTTAGGTTAATCTTTCTTTGTTAAATTAAGTTGCTTTTGATGGTTAGAATAGTTGTTCTTGCTTCAAGTTGCTTAAGTAGTTTGTTGCAGTAACAGAAAAAGATCCAAAAAGGCTACCAGCAGGTCTTGATCTCCTTTCTCCCTCCTTGGGACCATGATTTGAGGTCAAGGCACTACTGCTGCCACCAAGAACGCAGTTTTTGCTCTCCCAATGCAATTGCTAGTGTGATATTTCGAGTTGGAGAAGTTGATATTAGTTTCGATTAACATGCTTAGGTCATTTCATGTTCATTTACCATGGCTTTCTCGCATAATTTTATGTCCATAAAGTTCCGTTCAACATTTCTCTAGTTTTAGATCAGATTTTAGGTTAAAATAGACAAAACTTTATTTTTCGGTTTTTGCTTGGGTCAGTTTTGAGAAGTAAGTGTGCAGCTACTAGTATAACATTATACATTATCATTCCTCCATAGCACAGCTTGTACCAATTCATCTTTCAAAGATATCCCCACTCTTTCGCCATATTTTGCCAATCTGCCTTAATTCCTGCATTTTTCCATAAAGTTGCTTTCTTGCCTTTTGAACAAATCCAACCATCTCCTTCATTCCTGATCTTCATGGACAGAGTCTTAGACCCCTCAACACCTTCATCCAACCTTCATTTCCATTTTCCCATAATTCTTCCACCTTCAAACCTCCAAAAACAACTTTTGGCCTCCTCCTATAGATCCTCCTGTAGAATCTCCTGTAGATCCCCTGCAGCCTCCTGTAGAATTTCCTGCGAGGAATTTTTCGAAGTCTGATCACAATGGAAGTCTCCAGAAGGGTACTAGGGACTTCTTAGGACCTCTCCACACCTTTCCCACCATCTGGAAAAGCCAACTCCATCTTCCTTGGCCACCAAACCTCTACACAGTCACAACCAGTCAAACCATAAGCATAATAATTCCACATAAAAATACTCAAAAGTAAAAAAGATGATTCCCTCTCATTTCTCTTTAGAAGTAGCTTGAATAAATTCAATTTACCTTTTCAGTAGTCAATGACACCCATTTGAGTAGTTTCTATCTCTTTTCTTGAAAAATTAGGGTTTGCTAGGGTTTGCATTTCCTTTCAGTTTTCCTTCTCTTTCTGCAAGTAGAATAGCCTCTATAGAGTTAGCTTTCTTCCATCATAGTAAAAGCTTCTTCTGAGAACTCATAGAAGTTGGCTTAAATTCCTAGCGAACTTGCGCCAGTTGATCAAACGACAGCCTGCAGTAAGAGCTAGTACTTGTGCATACAGCACTGTTGCTTCCAAGTTTGTTACGAACTACTGTGTTGATAAAAGTAAAGAAGGAAGCCCTAGGAGTTGCAACATTATTGTTGCAATACTGGAGCTCCCCACTCTTTTTGGTGCCGTTGCCGGGGAAGTGTCAGATTATTTTGTGATTACTACTTTTCTTCTCTTTTCTACTACAACATTCTGCTAAGTAGTTTATTTAAGCAAAAGTAGAGTAGTTGTTTCATTTCAATTCTGCAATTTCATTTCATCAAGCGTATATTAGACATTTCCTGCCTTCATTTCAATTCTACAATTTCCATTTCAGCAAGAGTATATTAGACATTTCCTGCTTTCATTTCAGCAAGCGTAGATTAGACATTTCCTACTTTCATTTCAATTCTGCAATTTCCATTTCAGCAAACGTAGATTAGTTATTTCCTGCTTTCATTTCAATTCTTCCATTTCATTTTGGCAAGTTAATTTCAGTTAGTTGCAATTTTTTGTTCAATCCATTTTAGTTTTGCACGTACAAGCAGAAAAAAACAAAATCACCCAAAAGGAGATTTCCTTTCATGCTTCGTAGGAGCAAAGACAATTCAGGAAAATTCCTACCCAACACCCCACCACATCACTGAGTCACCCTTTTCTCTTCTTTGGTGGCAGTGATCCAGAAAAACCTATAGGTGAACCTCCAGAGATATACGAAGATCCTATAACAGAAGAAGAGCAAGCAACCATTCCTCCTAAGACCATGGCTGAAAATAGAAACGCTAGAGGAAATGGGGAAAGAATAAAAGGTTCCTTTCCTATCTGAGAGACCAATGGGGACACAAAAATGAAAAAAATATGCCCTTCAGCCTTACCTTACTTCCATGGACTGAGTACTGAAGATCCTGATACCTTCTTGTTTGAATTTGCTATTCTTTGTCGAACCTATGACTATGCAAAAGATGAGCAGAAGTTGAAACTGTTTCCTTCCACCCTCAAGGATGTAGCCTTACGCTGGTTCATGGGGTTACCAGGAAACAATATCACAACTTGGGCTCAGATGCAGCAAGCCTTTAACAATAAATACTGGGACTACTATAGGTCAAAGGATACCAAGGAAGAAATCTTCCGAATGACCATGGGAAGTGATGAGTCCTTAGAAGACTATGAAGAAAGGTTTCAACTTAGTTATAAAAGGGTTATGTTCTCACTCGACCCCGAATCTCTGAAGTTGGTTCTGCTTAGAGGAGTCCCTGAAGACCTTCTAGATACCATCCATTTGCTGCCTGGGCGAGACATCTATCAAATACCTTATGATGACATAAAGACTGTGTTTAGAAACCATTCCAAGTCAGCTAGAAATAGAGGTAGGGGAAGTCAACCTTTAGCTAGTACATCCTCATCTAGTTCATTCCTTAGAAATGAACTTGAGAATCAGTTGGAATATTTCAAGAGCGAAGTGAGGCAGACTCTTGCTATGTAGATGGATACCCTGTATATCAAAAGGAAACAAGAGGAAGCTGAGAGGGCTTTGGCCATCTTCTGTCCCAGGTGAACTAGAAAGCATCCTAAGAATGATTGTCCACTACACTCTATAGAGGTGTGTGTAGTTTGTGAAGAAAACCATCCTACGAACCAGTGCCCTTCCTTGCTCGGAATCAAAGCTGCATATCAGGGGGCTGAAGGAGCCACTAAACCACTCTATTTCATGAACCAAAGGAGGCCACATGGACCTAGATCTTACCAACAGGGAATGCAAGGGACATCCCAGAACTATTACAACCCCAATCAAGCCACTTCCATGCCTTCTTGGGGTCCCCCTACTCATCCTTCCTGGTCCACACCCCCTCCTTGGTCATATCCTCCTCAGTACCAGGCTTTGCCAATTGCTCACTCATTTCACTCTTATGCTCAGCCACAGCCTCAGTGGAATGCACCTCATCAGGGGTGGAGGCCCCAATATAACTCTCCTCCCACTCTTTTGCCTCCACCACCTGCTCAACCACAACCATTACCTCCTGCTCCTCCAAGACAACCCAAAATACCTTCTCAACCGAACCCAAACCCTAACAACAGACAGGCCCAATAGGTATATAGTGGAGAAACATCATGCCTGACCTATGCTATGGAGATTTAGGAGATTAACCTATGATCTGGGAAGGTTCTCCCAGATAGCCAACCTCCTCCTAAGGAGGATGAGGAAGAAAAGCATGAAAGTGAACCAAAAGTCATTCCACCCTTTCCTAAGAGACTAACTGGAACCACACAACCGACCCGAGAAGAAATTGAACTTCTGGGAGAATTGAAACAGTTATGTGTAAAGATACCGCTTCTCCAAGCCATAAAGGATGTGCCTATATACAAAAAGATGATCAAGGAGAAGTGCTTCAGGAACCCAGGCAGGCGCAAGAGAGATGCCATAACTATAAATGTCATAAGACAACCGTCCGACCTGATGTTGGGGAAGTGACATGTCCGAAATATCTAGACCCTGGGAGTGCTGTAGTCGATGTCCACATCAATGGCACCATAATCCCCCATACCATGATTGATCTAGGGGCTGCCATTAACGTGATGACCAGGGACACTATGCTCAAAATCAACCTTCAGGGTTCCCTTAAAAAGACCTCAATAGTAATGCAGTTAGCAAACCGCTCCACCGTGACCCCTGAGGGGATTGCGGAAGATGTACTGGTCTCTATTGATTCTTGGGAGTACCCTGCTGATTTCCTAGTTCTCCAACCAAAGGCAAAGCTCACTAGGTATCCTCTCATCCTGGGAAGACCTTCGTTGGCTACTGCAGATGCCTACATCAGTTGTCGAGCTGGGAACATGACAATCAAGAACAGGCATATGTCCAAACAGTTAGTCCTCTATCCTCTTGCCCAACCTTTTCTATAACATGATTTACGTCTCTGGTTGGAGGAGAAAGATGAAGATGAAGTCTATTCCGCATCATTGTGTACAGTAGAGGCTACCATGGGGGGTCCACAAACCGAGGACGATCTTATTGAAAACTTGATTCAGAATCCACCCCCCAGTGTGTTGCCATTAGAAGAGCTAGTGGAAGAAACCCAAGCTAATCCTTTAGTTGATCTCTGTGTGGCTGATTCGACCTCTCTCCAAGTTAAGAATGTGGAATTCATCCCATAAAAATCCTTGAAGATCAACTCATCCCTATCCACCTCTTAGGAGAAAGAACTATGTAGCTTATTGAAGGATCACTTGGATGCTTTTTCTTGGAGCTATAAGGAGATGAAGGGAGTCCACCCTTCAGTCCGTACTCATCACATTTACATTAAAAAAGATTGTAAGCTAGTCAGGCAGCCTCAAAGGAGGATGAATCCAGCCCTTAAGGACATTGTCAAAGAGAACTGCAAAAGTTGCTGGATGCAGGATTCATCTATCCCATCTCTAATAGTGAATGGGTTTCTCCTTTGGTGCTAGTGCCAAAGAAAAATGGGAAGTGGAGAATCTGTGTAGATTATCGGGAACTAAACAAGGCCACAAAGAAGGACCATTTCCCTTTGCCTTTCATAGATCAAGTGTTAGATGGCCTGGCAGGGAAGAAGTTCTTCTCCTTCCTAGATGGGTTTAGCGGGTACAACCAGATCCAAATCAGCTCGGAAGACCAAGATAAGACCACTTTCACTTGTCCTTGGGGTACTTTTTCCTACCAGGTCCTTCCCTTTAGGTTGTGCAATGCTCCCGCCACTTTCCAGAGAGCAGTACTGAGCATATTTTCTAAACTGGTTCATGATTCAGTTGAAATCTATATGGAGGACTTAACCCCTTATGGTTCTAACTTCCAGGAAGCTTTGACTAACCTGGGAAAAGTTTTAACCAAGTGTATTGAAATGAACCTGTCCCTCAGTCCTGAAAAATGCGAATTCCTGATCACTGAAGGGACCGTGCTAGGTCATACAATTTCTCAGCAAGGATTACAGGTGGATCCCAACAAAGTTTCTATCATTCAAAGGGTCCCACCTCGTCAAAACGTAAGAGATGTTCGGAGTTTCCTAGGCCTAGTTGGGTATTATAGAAGATTCATCAAGGATTTTAGTAAGCTGGCCTCTCCATTATTTGGTCTTTTGAGAAAAGATGTTGAGTTCACATGGACTGACAACTGTCAAGAGGCTCTGGATGCCTTGAAAGGTAAGCCGGTAACTACCCCAATCTTGAGAGGTCCAAACTGGGCCCTACCTTTCCACACTCACACAGATGTCTTGAACAAAGTGATAGGAGAAACCTTAGGGCAGGTTGAGGAGAAGTTTCCTTATGCCATATATTTTGTCAGTAAAAACCTGTCCAAGGCCGAACTAAACTACACTGTAACCAAAAAGGAGCTCCTAGTTGTAGTCCATTCCCTAAATAATTTCATACACTACATCATCGGCTATCAAACATTTGTACACACTGAGCATGCTGTAGTTAGGTATTTGATGAGTAAAACAGATGTAAATTCTCGTATCATTAGATGGTTACTTTTATTGCGGCAATTTGATTTGACCATTGTTGATAAGTTGGGTAAGGAAAATGTTGCTGATTTTCTGTCTAGACTAGATCTGCCTATAGGTGAAGAAGGAATGGTGGATGATCAAATGCTAGACGAACACCTATTTGCTATTTCAGTACTCTCTCCATGGTTTGCTAATATAGCAAATTACTTGGTTTCAGCATAGTTTCTACCACACTTGTCCTCAAAAGAGAAGAGCAAGATCGTGACGAAAGGTGCCCCATTCACCTAGATTGGGGGCAATCTTTTTAAACTTGTCCCAGATCAGATTTTGAGGCGATGTGTCACGGAGGAGGAAGTTTTTGACATCCTCCTAACCTGTCATGATGGGCCCTATGGGGGCCACATTGCAGCAAAAAGGACTGCCTTCAAAATTCTGCAAGCAGGTTACTATTGGCCCACTCTTCATCAAGATGTCAGGAGATATATCAGCCAATGTGACTGATGTCAAAGGATGGAGAAACCTACTTCAAGGGATGAGATGCCCCTACAACCTCAAGTGAATTTTGAGCCATTTGAGAAGTGGAGCATGGACTTTGTGGGTTCAATCAACCATCCTTCAAAACAAAAATCTTACATCATTGTGTGTACTGATTATCTGACAAAATGGGTAGAAACCAAGGCAATCAAGGCAGCAACAAAAGAAAAAGTAGCTGAGTTTTTGAGGGAAAATATCTTCTACAAGTTTGGCTATCCAAGAGGATTAGTCATAGATCAAGGAAGTCAGTTTACCTCCAATTTGGTTGAAGACCTGCTCACACACCACAAGATTAAGCACAGAACTTCAACCCCTTATCATCCACAAGCAAATGGACAGGTGGAAGTCACTAACAGAGCTTTGGAAGGGATTTTGACTAAGGAAGTGAGTAGCAGCAAAAAATATTGGGAAAATCGATTGGTTGAGGCTACCTGGGCCTATAACACCACCTGGCAAACCACCATAGGGTTCACACCCTATGAGCTGTTCTATGGGAAGAAGGCTCTGTTTTCAATAGAATTTTAATATAACACATTAAGGATGGCATCTCAGCTAGACCTAGATCTCAGCCATGTACAAAAGGAAATATTGCTTCAACTAAATGGATTGGATGAACAGAGAATGCAGGCCCTACTCCACTCAGAGGTAGTCCAACTCCAAAGAAAAGTATGGCATGAAAGACACCTCAAAGAAAAACAATTCTAGCAAGGAGATTGGGCATTTCTATATGATTCGAGATATAAATATTTTAAGGGCAAACTGAGGACAAGATGGCTAGGCCCATACACAGTGGAACAATGCAATGACAATGGTTTAGTCCTGATCTGGACCATTGATGAAGAAGCCATCCCCATGCTTGTCAATGGGCATAGGTTGAAGATCTACAGGAAGCCCCTTTCCAAGTAGGAATTCATTGAGAATATGGATAAAATAGTGTTGGTAGTGGAGCAGGTCCCTATCTCCACTCCACCCACACCCTGAGCAAACAAAAAAAAAGAGAGAGAGAGAAAAACAGGAAAAAACAGAAAAAGGAATAAAATACCTCTAGGTGAAAACGTCTTAAAGGCGCCCAGGGCAGAAAGTGAGGGTGAAAACCTCCTGGAGGCGCCCCAGCTGTCTCATAAAAGAAAGATAAAAAACAAAAAACAAAAAAAACAAATAAACGGAAAAAAAAAACCTAACTTATTTTGAATGAATTGCAGGTTGCAGGAGGGTCACACAAGAGAAAAAGACATGGCTAGGCTTCATACACCCTTCATAGTCCATCCCTCCATCATCATTATCCTTTCCCAAGCCTTGGTCTCATTTGTTCTGAAAATTTCGCATCCTACAGGAAACTCTGTGTATTCTACAGGAGGCTCTTGTAGAAACTACAGAAAGCCCAAAATCAAGTTTAGAGAAGAACCCGAGGGCTGGAAATTTGTCTAGAAGGCCTGTGAACCTCCCTGCCACCATCCATCTGCCTAACTCTCCATTCCATCCCTGCACACCCACATTTCCACTCACTTTTTCTTTCCCTGCACAGACAAATACAAAAATTCTGTTTCTTTCATTCTGTAAACACAAAAAAATGATGATCAATAAAGCAGCAATGTTCTTTACTTATTCTTACCTGATGGCTTCCAGCTATTATTCTTTTCATTCAAGACCTTCTTCAATAGTATTTTTAGCCCCTACTCAAGCATCAACTTGAAATTTCAGAAGGAGAAGCAGCTGTAGGAAATCCTGCAAGATTCCTGTAGCAGCTGATCCCTTTGAAAAACAAACTCCAAAGACAAGGTCAACATAGCCAAGATGCATGAAGCATGCAAGGAGCAGAGCCTGATTGAAACATCATTAGCATAAGCCAAAGGTTGAGCATGTAGAGCACTAGCAACAACAACAACAAGAAAATGAAGTGTCAAATTCCAAAGCATGTAGAGCACAACAACGACTAGTAGGTAAGTGGCTAAACCTATTCCTCGATTGTATGAATATTATTTAGAAATTGCATGAACTATGGGAATGGTCATGATTAAATGGAATCGGTGGCTAGCTAACTAGCCACCCTCGTTCAATTCAGCACACTATCATGGAGTTCAAATGAGCCTCGTCCAATTCAAACCACAGATTAGATACGCAGTCAGCACGTGTGGCTCATCAACTCGGGAAGAAAAAAACTCAGAACTAGTAGTGGTGGCGGCGTATAATGGGAATAAGGGAGGTGATGGAGGTCAGGTGACATGAAGAACCATAATGACACTGGCATAGGACCAACAGTTCAGATGGGGATAACATACCCATCCGTCCACCTCACCTCCTCACCGCAGATTACGCCATCAACTTAAGTACAGTGCGGTCTAAGCCTCCACCACCTTTTGATTTCATTTGCATCGACGAGTTCTCGATTGCAGTACTCATCTACCACCCTTAGAACAATGAACCAGTCATTTTTTGCTATTTTTTCAAAACCCTCCCTCCTATCGGGCTCTACAGGAGCACTATTGCATTCTACAGGAGCAGGAACACCGTCTACAGAAGGCTTTCTACAGGAAGGCCAGAGAGCAACTTTGCAGAAGGAAAATTCAATTTTTTTTTCAAATTCGAGCTTGAAAAGAGGTAGGCTTGGGAACTCGCTCTGCATACGATATATCTATATAAGGTGGTGGATTAAAAGTAAAGTATTGGGTTGCAAAAGAAAGGAAAAGAGAAGCTCAAAATTCTGCTTGTGTTTTTCTGCGTTCTACACAATCTCTCTGTTTTCTTCTCTACATTCAAAAATCTATTTTTTTTCTTTCCTTTCCCGTATTCTCCTAAAAAGAGAGCTACAACCATAGCAAATCAAGCTTGGGAAGGAAACGAAATTGCAATTCTATTTACTCTATGAGAAGAAAAAACATTGTTTTATATATTCTTTGTTCTGTCAAAGTATTGATTTTTTCTAAAAACGGAGAAGCAAATTCAGGTTGAAAACAATTTGAAGAAAGGGAAAAATTGCAAATTGATGTTGTGAAGAAGAATCACATGGGAAATTCCCTCTCCAGTCTCAGAAAAAACAAAACTCAGTTATCCCTCTGTTTCTGGTTTTGGAAGTTATTGCCTTCTTCCTCACCTGAGCATTTTCAGAAACCACTAAACACCATGCGAGGAGGTTTTATGAGAAAGGAGCCTTTGAACTCCAAAAAATTGCATGAGCACCCCGAGGTTGTGGCCCTCTTCACCAGAGCAAACTGGATGTCTTTCTTTAATAGAATTCATGGATATGATGAGGAGGTGACTGAAGAATTTTTAATGTCCTTAAGAACCCATTCGAAAACACATGCTACAGTCAGTTTCAGGGGTCTAACCCTAGAGCTTACACCAAATTTTATTAGCAGAATCATAGGTCTTCCACTTGGGCTCCCCTAGAGAAAAGAGGAAAAACCATTGGGACAGGTTGCTAAAAAGACATTTTTTCAGCTTGATGAGCATCCTGTAGGGATAAGAATGGGGTCAAAAGGACAAGCTTACATCCTCCATGGAGTGAAGTCAGCTACCAAATCATGAAGTATATCTCTTGTGAAGGGAGATTCGGTATAGTTTATGGGTATCACTTTAGGTTATTGGATGAATTGAGATATGGGATGGACCTACCAGTATCTAGGAAACTTAGTCTCCCATATTTCCTCCTTCAATCTTTGATAGAATGTGGCACTAAGTTGAATGCAGGGGTTCCAGACCAACTGGCCCACCATGGGCTCATCAAATTGTTGGTAGAAGGTGTCCTACACACATACACCATCCCCATAGCTTGGGAAATTTTCCGGAACATGTCTAGAGGAGATGACATCAAAATTCTTACTGATGAACTCAGTCCATCTGGCAGTGAAGAGGAGGAGCAGATAGAGGGACTTGAAAAGGAAATTCATGAGGAGTAAAAAAATATTTAAATAGAAGAGGAAAAAGAGGAAAAACAAGAAGAAGAGGAGAAGTCGGACAAAATCACAGTTGCACCTAAGGCAGGAAGGAAAATAGCATCAAAAGCAGAGAAAAGGAAGAGAACAGAAGCTGAGAAAAAGAAACCCAAGAAGGCTCAGAAAATGACTACTGTAGGAGAGGCAGAGACTCAGCAAGAAAAAGAAAAGACACCACCAGAGACAGTAGAGACAAAAGCAGAAACAACAGACTCAGGAAAAATTGCAGAGGGTAAAGAAGAAAAACAGCAGGAGGAAATATCCCCTGAAACACTGGCAAGGGAAGCAGCAGTTGTGCTTGCTGCATTAAGCACTCCAACTAAGAAAAAGGGAAAAAGAAAAAGACAAACATCTATGTATTTCAAATCCAGGAGGAGCACCAAGATTAAGGTAGGCAAGCCCCAATCACCATCAAAAGAACCCATTACCATTGAAGATGCACCTACTATAGCAAGGGAGGAATCTCCCTCCAAAATCTCTATCACCTATGAGAGAGGGAGTCTGAAGACCTCCACCTGGAAGGAAAGGATCAAATTGATGGACTCCAAAGCAGTCCTACAGGAGGCTCAAACCTCTCTACAGGAGACACTAGCCAAGCTTAAAGAAACTAAAAAATTGGAAAAGTAGGCAGAAGAACAGTCACAAGAGGAAGGAAAGGAAAAGGAAATACCTGAGCTAAGCCCTCACCCTAATTTAGGCTCCTGTTACAATCTTCTAGAAGGTGGGAAGATCATCCCACAAAAATTCATTGTACCTCTTTTCTTCGAACTAGAACAAGAAAGGGTCAGAACCCACACCTCGATACAGATTTCTAAATCTAAAGGAGTTAAAGATATAAGGCACATGGAAAACAACTTAAGAGAGTTGAGCAGGGAGTTGGGCATGGTAAGGCACATAGAGAGCATTAGAAGAGCCCCACTACAACAAGAAAATGAATTGTTGAAAAAGTAGTTACAGGAATGGTAACCTCAAAGGGGAGACAAGTTGCCAACCTTGGAAGGGCAGCAATAGCAAGAAGGACCCCTAGCAGATAGTGAAGTAGCACAGAAACAACAGCAAGAAGAAGAACCACAGACAGATGTTGAAATGTTGATGAAACAATAGCAAGAAAGAGAGTCTCAGGCAACAACTGAAGTGCTGATTTTGAAAAAACAGTTGTAGGAAAAAGAAGGCCAGATGGCCTGCGTGGCTAGCTGGGCAATGGAGGCCTTGCAGTGTAGACAGCCAGCTAGATCCTATGCACTGTATCTCAAAGACCAGTGGCTCCAATTCCAGATTAAAACATTAGCCCAGAGGGGCACCATCCCATTTCAAGATTATGGTTAGTTTATGCATTTATGTCATAATAGTTCAACCGAGGATAAAGCCAATTTAACATAATTTTACCTACACAATATGGCACTTCCAGACATGAAATTATGGGATCCAAATGCTGCATTGGGAGACCTACAACTCATGGCTATGGCTTCCTAGATGAGCCATGAGGAAAAGAGAGCAGGGGAAATTCAAAAGATAATGGAAAAAGAGCTAAGTGAGCCCCTGATGATAAGGGTAGAACCAGTAGAGCCATTGCCTCTCATATATGCCCATGAACAACTTGCAGCCAACCCCCAAGTTTTCTCTGATTATGGTGATAGGCAAGCACAAGCCATTTCTCATTTTGAAGATATGGAGACATTGTTTGGTGATCACTGCCTTCATGCATGCATGAGGAGGTGGAATACATTATCACATAGCCTAAATATCAGGGAGTATCACTCCCCAACCAAAATGAGTGAAGCTATGATGAGAGTGCCTCTATATAAACAATCAATGCAAAACTTGAAAGCCAACTGGATTGGTCTTAGCTTCAGTCCTCCACTATTGTTAGGACTGTTGGAAGGGGTTATGGAGGAGGAAGAATAGAAACAATGAGAGGAAGTGGACAGGAAAGCAGGTTTTCATCACAGAGAAGAAGACATCACATCAGAGGCTTGGGATGTCAGGGAAGCTGTTAAATCTATTAAAGATGAAGAACTGGATTAGTTTCTCAGACGATGAGCAACCCATTCAGTAGGGGGGTGATGATGAGCCTCAGAAATGGGTAACTATATGGGCTCATTATGCCTATTATTTTCATTTAATCCACCATTCTCAATAGTTTTGTGTATTCTTTTGAATATATTTATGTCAATAGAGTGAATGGGGATGGTCACTTTGCCATGCGGTCTAATGAGTGTTTATTTGCAGAATTTTTGGACAATTTTGGACAAGGACCAGGAATTTAGGAGCAAAATAACAGCCAAACTTGAGGAAACAGGGATGAGGATTTATAGGAGGGATGTCCCCTTCATTAAATGACCCCTTCCTCGAATTCTTCATCAATAGCTCAGAGTAAAAAGGCCCACATTGATGATTCCAAGGGGTAGCCAAGCATGTCAAGTAGGGATGTTGTTATCTTTAGTTCCAGGCAGCCAAGATCCTTAAGTTTAGCGGGACAGTTGGGAGTCCCCCTTGTAAAATTAAGAAGGCTTCAAGCCTCAGTAGGTTAGCCATTTCATAGTATATTTTCGCACTTTTGTGCAGCCTTGTACTCAGCTCATTTTCAAGCTCTTTTTGAAGACAATTTTGTGATGTAATTGTTATTTTTTTTATCAATGAATATGAATCAAGTTTTGAACTAGCACTGATCTTTTCTAGAGGGCTAAAGCTCTTGGGTTAGGGCCAAAACCAAGTTCCCAACACCTCCTTCTTGTATTTATATGCTTTTACTTGCATTCATAAGATAATTTCTGTTGTTTAGGTTAATCTTGCTTTGTTAAATTAGGTTTCTTTTGATGGTTAGAATAGTTGTTCTTGCTTCAAGTTACTTAAGTATTTTTCTGCAGTAACAGAAAAAGATCAAAAAAGGCTACCAGCAGGTCTTGATCTCCTTTCTCCCTCCTTGGGACCATGATTTGAGGTCAAGGCACTACTGCTGCCACCAAAAACACAGCTTTTGCTCTCCCAATGCAATTGCTAGTGTGATATTTCGAGTTGGAGAAGTTGATATTAGTTTGGATTAACATGCTTAGGTCATTTCATGTTCATTTACCATGGCTTTATCGCATAATTTTCTGTCCATAAAGTTTCGTTCAACATTTCTCTAGTTTTAGATCAGATTTTAGGTTAAAATAGACAAAACTTTATTTTTCGGTTTTTGCTTGGGTCAGTTTTGAGAAGTAACTGTGCAGCTCACTGGTAGAACATTCTATCTTATCATTACTCCATTGCATAGCTTGTACAGTTCATCTTTCAAATATTTCCACACTCTTTCACCATATTTCGCCAATCTGCCCTAATTCCTGCATTTTTCCATAAAGTTGCTTTCTTGCCTTTTGAACAAATCCAACCATCTGCTTCATTCATGATCTTCATTAACAGAGTCCTAGACCCCTCAACACCTTCATCTAGCCTTCATTTACCTTTTCCCATCATTCTTCCAGCTTCAAACCTCTAAAAACCACTTTCAGCCTCGTCCTGTAGATCCTCCTGTAGAATCTCTTGTAGATCCCTTGCAACCTCCTGTAGAATTTCCTACAAGGGATTTTTCGAAGTCTGATCGTAATGAAAGTCTCCAAAAGGGTACTAGGGACTTCTTAGGACCTCTCCACAGCTTCCCCGCCATCTACAAAAGCCAACTCCATCTTCCTTGGCAACCAAACCTCTGCACAATCACAACTAGTCAAACCATAAGCATAATAATTCCACATAAAAATACTCAAAAGTACAAAAAGATGATTCCATCTCATTTCTCTTTAGAAGTAGCTTAAATAAATGAAATTTACCTTTTTAGTATTCAATGGCACCCATTTGAGTAGTTTCTATCTCTTTTCTTGCAAAATTAGGGTTTGCTAGGGTTTGCTAGGGTTTGCATTTCCTTTCAGTTTTCCTTCTCTTTCTACAAGTAGAATAGCCTCTATAGAGTTAGCTTTCTTCCATCACAGTAAAAGCTTCTTCTGAGAAATCATATAAGTTGGCTTAAGCTCCTAGCGAACTTGCGCCAGCTGATCAAGTGACAGCCTGCAGTAAGAGCTAGTAATTGTGCATACAGCACCGTCACTTCCAAGTTTGTTACGAACTACCGTGTTGATAAAAGTAAAGAAGGAAGCCCCAGGAGTTGCAGCATTATTGCTGTAATATTGGAGCTCACCAGCACATACCTCAACAACTCTAAGAACCTCCTAGTATACTCCTCGTCGATCATAGATCCCATCTTCAACTCATAAAACTCCTTTTCCCTCTCATCATAGTATCTCACAAATAAATACTTCTTCCTGAAAAGTCTCTCAAACTCACTCCAAATCAACCCTTCTCCTGAATATCTCTGACATTCTTTATATCTTCCCACCAAATGTATGCTTTGCCTTTAATACTAAAATTAGCTATCTGGGCTTTCATATTCTCTAAGTAGTCATGCAATCAAAAGAACTTGTTCATCCTAAGTAATCAAGCTTATGCATCCTGTGACTTCTTTATTTCTCCATCAAATGTAGGAGGCTTTTTTTTCTTGAATTCCTCTGGTAAATATTGATTCTCATTCCTCATATATGTATGGTGACAGTGATGACAATTTTGTCTCTCTTATCAAGAACTAGAATAGAACCCACAGTCATTATCCCTCCTCTCAGGTGTATCCATGAACTTACCATCTCTGATTGTGTCATCCTTGTCAAATATATAACCTAATTAAAACCTGCTTCCATACACCCCATTAGTTATTTCCTCATGTCCATGTCTGATCCTAAGTGGTCTCTATCTCTCCAAGTATAACAAACTCTAAAGGATAACTGCATTGAACTCTTCTTATTTCTCTTGTTCCCTATCAAGTCTCTCCCGTGACTAAATTATTCAGTCATTGTCCACCTTACAACTCCTTATATCTGATTTCAAACTTCTTAATGTATATGCTATGTGAGGGGAGTACTCATCACCATGATGCTCATATGATCTGTAGGGTGAATCACATGAACTATAGTCTACCATCTTTCTTGTCATATTTGATCTTCTACTTCCAGCAAACATGCCATGTTAGATAACCAAATATAACCAAAATTAAATGTACGTCAGTGAAGTTCAAGGGAGGCTATATCATCTACACCAATCAATTCATATTATCATAAAATATGTATATATAATGAAATCAACATCATACATACCAACATCATCAACTTATACATGACGACTCAACTATAACAATGACCAATACCATGCATACATGACTAGCACATATATAACAAACATGCATGCATGAAAAGCACATTCCGCCCATCCAATCCAAATCTTGAAACTAGGAGCTCTGATACCGATATGTAAACACCCCTCCCACATTTACCCAAATCCCAAAGCTCACTAGGGTAAACATGAGATGAGAGTTATTGTGCAAGACCTAATTTCCAAGATATACTTATGGATAATGGGTCCACATGTCTAGAAATGACTGCGAACACCCAGTGACATATGGTCACACTGTTATCAGCCTAATTTAACCCAACACTATTTCTTTTTCGTTTTGTTTCCTTAAATTAATACAACTTTCTATTTTTGGCAGTTTTCCAGGTTCTAAACTTCTGAGTTTGTTTTGAGGGCCTAAATTACATTTTCAGGAAAACGGAGAGTCCAGAAAAGTGAAATTCTAACTGTCTAGTCCATTTTTTACCTTCTCATGGATATATTCAAAACAATGTATCATGATAGTCCAACGGAGATCAAATTGTATGCCAAATTTACGACCTTGCGAAGTTAGAGGTCCCATTTACTCATTTATACAAACACTTTGTGTGCATAGTACCTATAAGCTATAAATACATATATTTTTACTAATTCAATAAGCTCACTAGAGAATCATCAAGAAGGCTCTAATGCCCTCTCATAATAGTTCCATAACATTTATTAGATCATGTATTTAATCACCAATCATTTACCAATCAAAACATGATAAGAGCCATAACTAGAATCTGTCATGAAACCATGCTTATAATGAGCATATAGCCAGAATAATAACAATGATAGAAGAACCATCAAAGCCACATAATAACAAGCACATTTACTCATAAAACACAAGAGGAAATAACTCTTATTAAAATATGCAAAATCCAACCAAGTCAAGGACTTCCACATACCGCCCAACCATAGATTGGGTTGAACCAAATATCTCTTTCAACCAATCACCCTTGTGCCACAGTCCAAGCATGAATGTTTGATCTTATGGAATAAATAAATAAAAACCAAACCATGACTTTCAGAGGCCAAACCACCTGAACCCTCAACCAATGATTCCACCTCATGGTTGGACATCACTAACATCAACAGATTAGTCTCTACCAAAGTTGTCCAAGGCTCCATAGCATTGGTTCCAACCCAGCTCCAGGAATAGTAACTCAACCCACAACTATCACATGGATTGAGAGTGTTTTTCCAACCAAGGATCTAGGAATAGTAACTCAACCTACCAAGGGCTCCAAAAAAAATTTCCAACCAAGGCTTCTAGGACTAGTGACTGAATCCAAGTTGTTCAAAGGCTTCCAGAGCATTTTTCCAATAAAATATCCAAGAACTAGTAACTCAACCCACAGCCATAAGGAACATGAGAACTAATCAGAAAAAATAAAAAATAAAAAATAAAAAATAAAAAATAAAAAATAAAAAATGGGAAAACCCACTACACCATGACTATCTAAGAAATGGCAAGGCTAGGAAAAATCGTTGTCAATCCATGCAATCCTCCATGCCAATGACTGATTATAAACAAATGTCCATATGCATACACCGTGAATTCCAAAACTAGAAACTAAATCATACATGCAACTTGGTACCTGCAAAGCAATCCAGTTGTAGTTGTTGATCCCATTGTCTCCTTATGATTTCCTACTTTCCTTTTCCTTCTTTTTCCAAATCCAATGTGCTCTAAGAATGCTCAAAGATTTCTCAAAGTGTGCAAGAGTGTGAGAGAGAGAGGATACAAGAGAGTTCCAAGCTAAAATTGATAAGAGGTTGTGAATTGATCCTCATAAGCCTTTTTATAATTGAGGCCTTTATTTTCTTCATTTTCCTCTATTTTTCCTTCAATTTCCCTCTCATGGAAATTTGTGACCTTTCATCTCCCTTTTCTCCTATTTTCCATTATTTCATAAATAAAATGCCAATTATTGCCACTTTTCCTTTTTCAATGCTTTTCCAATTTCCATAGCCATTAATTAATCACAAGTGATCCCCATCACTAATTTTTTTCCCCAATATTAATCTTGGATCATGTGTCCCATGACCTTGGTCTTATTGTTTCCTTTATTAACTTTATTACATGGATTGTTATCAATGTTGTTACAAAACAATATCATGGGGTGATCAAAATCCCAAATGAAAAATCAGATTCACAAGTCAACAAAGGGCTTGGAATGTAAATGACCTTAGGGGGAGTTGTGCATGCAATTAGGGTTTCAAGGGTTGCATGATATTTCTATGTTATTTTCAACTAATTTATTTTGTAGCAAATGCATTTGTTTTAATCATGTGGGAAAACCATGTAAATCATCCATGATCATTTGGAAACATAGGTTGAAAATCCCTTGTAACAACTACGCATAGAAGAGAATGTTTTGGTTTTAAGCCATGTGTAGGAGAATAAGTCATTTTTTTTAGGCATGCATAAAAGAGATTCATTTTATTTATGCCATGTATGCAACTTTGAGTGTAATATCTAGCCCTATACTTTGTTTATTTTATCACTCAGTCAAGTTGGTGGTGTAATACTTGTGTTAGGAATGCATTGAAGAGAATATTTATAATAGCCTTATAGGCACCTTGAGTGCTTTGATGTAGCCATGTACTATCACTCATATATCCTTGTACCTTTGCTATCAAGCCTTGTAGTTCCATGTTTCTCGTTGGCATGGGTTGTTTGGATACCTTGGCCAATTTGGTGCATTCTCTTGCATGATGGAAGGATGCTTCAAGAAGATCAACATTATTGAAGAGTTAGTTATGTGTATCCCTAGTACATGTTCGAGGGAAGCATCTTTAGAAAGAGGAAGGTCATGGGGTTGGCATAGGTTACATGATGACACATTATTATAAAAACCACGACATTGAGCAACCATGTTGGTCGGTTTATAATGCCTATTTTTTGCATGTGTTGTAGTTGGTTATGCTTCACTAGAAAAATATTGGTATAAACATTATTCATTGGTGTTATCATGGTGATTCAATGAGGATCAATTACCCTTTTCCATTGATGTCAAAGGGGGATATTGTGACCATCCATCAATGAAGAATGAGTGAGCCAATCAGTGAATGGAAATCAATGATGAAGATCAGTTTGGTAATGCGGTTGCAGGTTGCCATCAAAGCCAAGGAGGAGATTGTTAGTAGCATGGTGTTGGTATTGATGTCAACCACATATTTAGTCATCTTGGAATTGATGTCAAAATTATGAAGAGTTTGAACATGTATTGGTTTAGGTGTATACATATTGCAAAGGTTCTTAATGATGTTGCGGTATAGGAATTAATTTATGTGACCATCTTTGTTTTCACTACAGGAATTTAGTTACCAAAAAATCTATGTTTGCTACCAGAATTCAATACTGTGGTAAGTCACCAATGTTGGAATATATGTATATGGTCATCATTTGGTTTGGTATGTGTGGTCCATTGATTTCGTCCAAAATCCCTAAGAAAAATTAATCATTTGGTCCACTAATGATTTCTTTGGTCAAAGAATGAATGTGATTAAGTTGGTGCAAGTAATGAATGAATGGGTAGTGGATTGATTTGGTCCATCAACACTCTATTTTGATTCTGTCTCCTCCAAATCTAGTGGATTGAAGTTAATTATGTAATCTAGTCCAACAATTATGTCTTTATATCGTCACAAGGTTTGATCTAATCGTTGTAATGAAATTTCATCAATGTAAGTAACAATGATTGATTTTGTCCATTAATTATGTGCAATTGGTAGATGGAAAAGTTGATTTTTAAATTATCTTGCTATGAATTGATATGATTATTAGATGGTGTGGGTATACCCTAGAATCTATTATCAGTGTGTATAGTCAATTGCACCGGTGTGATTTTGAGGTTTGTGTTAGATGGAACAAATGTAATTTGATCATAGTGTGTATATAGAACTGAGCACTTATGTGGTTATGTATAGTTTCCTATGTGTAGCAATGGGGTTGGTTAGTACATTTACTTTTCCATGAGTGAGGAGCAGTGCACATCTTGTATCTGGTGCAATGATTTTTAGTTTGTTTATGGCGTGGACCAATCAGAGAAAGTTTCTATTTGGATGTAATGTGATATGTAGCAGAGGATTAATCTAAAGTGTTTTGCATTGGTAATTAACAGAGTTATGTATGTGTGTGCCTACCTGCATGAGACTTTAATGTTCATGGTTTTAATGGGATGTTGACAATGTTGTATTTTATGCAAAGTGTAATAAAATACAAAGTGGTGTGCACACGGGTGCATGTGGCCTAATCATTTTTCAAATATGCATGAAGTGTGAGTGATGGAGAGCTAGTGCGATAATATCTGTGAATTGATGCAGAGATAGAGCTAAGTGTGTGATATGTAGTTGCAAAACATGTCGATCAATCTCAATATTGTTGTAACTATCCAAGATTTCATGGTGTCTTTGTATGAGTGTGAATATATGGTTGAGTGAGTGTTTGATTAATGTCATGGTTAACTAAGATAGGTCATGAATGTTGCAATGTTGATGTATTACCTCCAATGTTATGAAACCAACTCAGGAAAAGATAGGAAAGATAGATCAATGCCTTAGAATTCAGCGTCTTCGAGCGGGCAACCTCCTTTACATTACATAAATGAACAATTCTTGGATGATACAAATGACAAAACCTCATTTCTATATATAGGAGTCTAAGGAGTCACAATATAATCCAGATGACCTAACAATAATAATATAAAGCCACAAAAATAACAATAGAGGGATTCTATGGGGCACAGAAATAACAATATGGGGGTAATAGGGGCACAACAATATAAAAAAGGGGTATAACTACAATAGTAATGGGGTAATCAATAGTATTATAGGGACCCAACATGCCCCTCTCCTTCAAAAAGTGTTGTCCTCAACGCTTGAGCAATTCTGGATACTTCTGCATAAAATTCTCATCCTCCCATGTGGAATTTTCAGCGGATAAGTTCTTCCACTTGATAAGATACTCTGAAATTGATCGATTTCGTAGCTGTCGAGTTCTTGTTTCTGTGACTGCTTTCGGTTCCAATATAATTTTTCCTTCCTCGTCAAGTTCTGGCAATATTGTTTGAACTGGGAGCTTGTCGCCTATAACCTTCTTTAAACATGAAACATGGAAAACTGGGTGCAATCGAGAAGCTGCAGGAAGCTCCAATTTGTATGCCATAGTACCAATCTTTTCCAACACCTTGTACGGACCATAATACTTTGGTGATAATTTATTATCCTTCTTAGCTTGCTTTAGGGACATTTGCTTATATGGTTGTAGCCGTAGGAATACCCAATCACCTACATCAAAACTTCTTTCACTGCGATGTTGATCTGCCTGTTGTTTCATTCTATTTTGTGCCAACACGAGGTTATCCTTTAAGAGTTGGAGGACTTGTTGTTGATGTTCGATGTGATGTTCCACTGCCTGAACCTTAGAATTTTCTCTTAAATATGATGTGATTGATGGTGGTTGATACCCATAAAGTGCCATAAATGGGGTCATTTTTGTTGCTGTATGGAAGGAAGTGTTATACCACCATTCAGCCAGAGGCAACCATTTGACCCATTGTGTCTGTTTATCAGATACAAAGCAACGAAGATATCCTTCCAAACATTTGTTTACTATCTCAGTTTGCCCATCAGATTGAGGATGATAAGATGAGCTATGAGCTAACTGAGTACCAAGACAAGAAAATAATTCTGTCCAAAAATTTCCAGTGAAAATGGGATCTCTGTCACTTACAATAATCTTTGGGTTTCCATGTAGCTTTTGAACTGTTTCCATAAATGCAGTAGAAACTGTACTGGCTTTAAATGGATGTGATAATGCACAAAAGTGTGCATACTTGGTAAGTCTGTCAACTACCACCATGATGACACTCTTTCCCTCAGACTTGGGTAAACCTGTGATAAAATCCATTGAAACCTCCTCCCAACGTTGGCTTGGAATGGATAAAGGTTGTAATAGACCCGGTGTCTTAATTGTTTCAACTTTATTTTGTTGGCAAACCAAACATTCTGCCACAAACTTTTGAATATCTGATTTAAGGCCATCCCAAAAAAATTCCTTCTTAACCCTGTGGTAAGTTTTTAAAAATCCTGAGTGCCCTCCTAAGGGAGAAGTGTGCAATTCCATAAGAATCTTTTGTTTTAGCTGGGAATTCTTACAGAGGTATAAGCGATCTTTGTACCATAACGAATCATTTTGCCAGCTAAATGTATCAGAAGTACTGGAATCTTGTTGTAGCTTTCGAATAAGTGCCCACACTTCTTCGTCATTCTTCCATTCCTCCTTTGCTTCGTTTATCCAATCTGGTTGGATAATAGAAATGGCACACAACAATGCTTCCACATCCTCATCCTTTCTTGAGAGTGCATCTGCCACCACATTTTGCTTCCCTTTTTTGTAGATGATTTCAAAGTCATAACCCAACATCTTTGTGACCCACTTTTGTTGCTCTTCAGAGGATAATCTTTGTTCTAAAAAGTATTTAAGGCTATCATGATCCGTTTTTACCTTGAAGTGTCTTCCCATTAGGTAGGGTCGCCATTTCTTAAGTGCATGGAGTATTGCCAACATTTCCTTCTCATAAATAGCTTTGCTTAAAAACTTTCCCTTGATTGGACGACTTTCAAAAGCAATGGGTCTTTCATCTTGCATTAGAACAGCACCAATTCCATTTCCTGAAGCATCACATTCCACAATAAAGGTTTTTGTGAAGTCCGGTGTAGCTAAGACCGGTGCTTGGCACATTGCCTCTTTAAGATGTTCAAAGGCCTTTGTTGCTTCCGGAGTCCATGAAAATGAATCTTTCTTCAATAATGTTGTTAGAGGTGCTGCTATTCTCCCATAATTCTTAACAAACTTGCGATAATACCCTGTCAACCCAAGAAATCCTCGCAGATGCTTTATGGATGTGGGGATTTTCCATTCCTTAATGGCTTTAATTTTGCTAGGGTCTACCTTAACTCCTTCATGAGATACAATATGACCCAAATATTCCACCTCCTGGACTCCAAAGAAACATTTGGATCTTTTTGCATATAATTGTTTCTCCTCCAATAGTTGTAGCACCTTGTCAACATGTTCAACATGATCCTTCCAAGACTTGCTGTAGATTAGTATATCATCAAAAAATACTAACACAAATTTTCTAAGGAATGGTTTGAAAATTGAATTCATCAAACCTTGAAATGTTGAAGGTGCATTGGTAAGGCCAAAAGGCATGACCAAAAATTCATAATGACCCTCATGAGTTCTAAATGCCGTTTTCGGAATGTCTTCAATCTTCATTCTGATTTGATGATATCCCGAACGAAGATCCAACTTGGTGAAGTAAATTGATCCATGCAATTCATCCAGTAATTCATCAATGACAGGAATGGGGAACTTATCTTTAATAGTGAGCTTGTTGAGCTCCCTATAATCTGGACACATGCGCCATGATCCATCCTTCTTGTGCACCAATACTACTGGAGCTGAGAAAGAACTTTGACTCGGTTGAATTATACCAGCCTCTAGCATTTCTGCAACCATACGTTCAATTTCACTTTTTTGGACATAGGGATATCTGTACGGCCTGATGTTTGGAGGAACACTTCCTGGAATCAGATGAATAGCATGATCATGATCACGCATAGGTGGGAGACCTTTGGGAGTCTCAAATACCTTGGAATGATTGTCCAGGACTTTTTGGAGATCTGGAGAAATAGATGATTCCAATGTGGAAACATCTAGCGAACATAATTGTGCAATTACACCTCTTTGCTCCTTTTTTAGAAGCTTTGTCATGCCATTAGAGCTGATTATCTTTCCTGGTTTCCCTGCAATACCCCTTAATTCAACTTCCTTTCCTTCCACAGAAAATTTCATGAAAAGTTCTTGAAAATTAAAAGCTATTGTACCCAAGGATTGTAGCCATTGGACTCCTAGTACAACATCAGCACCTCCCATTGGAATGGAAAGCATTGGGCTAGTCAATACATATTCTCCCATGGATAGCTTGATATTATGGCACTTTCCAGAACAATTTATTGTTCCTCCATTTGCAATCATCACTTGACACTCTGGTGCTGGATATAGGAAGCAATTCAATTCTTTTGCTACCCTACAATGAATAAAATTGTGGGTGCTTCCTGAATCAATCAACACTATTACCTTTTTCTTCTTGATTTGTCCTTCTATCTTGATGGTTTGAGGAGTGGTAATTCCCGCCAATGCATTACAAGATATGGTCGGATTTATTTGTTCTTCATCTAGGCTTTGTTCCTGGAATATATCCTCTTCTTTTGACCTTTCTTGCTCCTTTTCTTCTTCCTCTTCACAATCTATGTAGAATAATTTCTTCTCAGCACACTTATGACCTTTTGTGTATTTGCTATCACAATTGTAACAAAGCCCTTTTGCTCTTTTTTCTTCCAATTGTTGTGGTGTCAACCTTGTAGGTTGTGGAAGACTATGGGCAACAACACTTCCGTCTTTATAGTTGTGAATGGTATGCTTCCTAGTTGCCATAATTTTGCTTTCCATTTTTCTTGCTAACCTGAATGCCTTCTCTAATGAATCAGGTTCCCAAAGGCAACATCATGTTGGATATTATCCTTTAAAGACCCTATGAACACATCAATCCTATGCTCCTCTGGAATATCTTTTACCCTTATGTTCAATTTTTGGAACTCCTCAATGTGCTCCATTATTGAACCCTTTTGTTTGAGACTTATCAATTGGCTAAAAAAAGTGTTGCTTTTTGTATCCTCATAATGTGCTATCAATTCTTCCGTAAAAATTGCCCAAGTGATAAATTGTTTACGAGAACAAAGCCATTGATACCATACAAACTGATTTGGTTCCAAATATAAAGTTGCCATACGTACCTTTTGTGTGTTTTGCACATTATTGAGATCGAAGAATTGCTCCATCTGTAATATCCATGTGGCGGGATCCTTGCCATCAAACTTCCTCATATCGATTTTTGGAACATGGTGAGTCTTCGATCCAACATTAGAGTCTATGGAATCATGATTAACATTTCTTTTGTTCTCATCATGAGTTTCCTTTAGTACTCTTTCACCCTTAGTGACCATTTCTTGTAGCAACTTATTCATATTTATCTTCAATTCTTCCATCTTATCATCCATGCCATCAATTTTAGCGTCCATGCCATTCACCTTAGCTTCCATGCCATCCATCTTAGCTTCTACACCTTTCTTTAAACAGTCCATCTTAGCTTCTACACCTTTCTTTAAACCATCCATCTTAGCTTCTACATCTTTCTTTAAACCATCCATCTTAGATTCTGTTCCTTTTTGTGCAAGGGACAGTTGTTGCACTTGGTCTTGTAATTTTGATATATCATGTTGCATTTCTTCCTCTTCTTCATGAGTCATGCTAGAGCTTTCAGGTTCCTTACTAGGTGTTTGCATTTTCTTTCCTCGGGGCATCAGTTACCGATAATAATGCTCTACTATGCCCTTTGAATTCCTTCAAAATAAATTTTCAAACCAAGCTTAAGCAAAAATTTAAAAAAATCTACACACCTTTTTTCACTTTGTAGGAGCTTGATATTGCCTCTGATGTATCTCTGTACTTTCCAATCATCTAGTTCTGAAATTGTGACCTGTAGTAGCTCTCTGTGTCCTCTTTCCAATGCCACCAGTCTGATCCAAATTGGATTCTCCAAGAAAGAGTTATGCACAATCTCCCAAGATGACCTGATTATAGACTTTCAGAAGAGTGAACTTGTATGAAGTGCCACGTGTTCAATTTTCGACCTTTGGTTCTGAAAAAGGTATACAAGAAACTACATTCCGTCCTCTTTCTGTACCTTCTTACGAAATTTCAATCTGATCCCCAGAGAGAAAGTTATGACGATCTTTCCTAGGTCACCTCTTTTGAATGTAATTCAGGAGTCTGCAAAAAGACCAACTTCCTCAGATCATATCTCCGCAAATATCACGCGAAAAGATCTGAAATTTGGACCCAAGTTTCAGCGCGATTTCTTCTCAAATGGGTTTTTTTTGCGACTTCTGAAATGTCACAGAAAAAAGTTATAGCGAAAATGCCACGATGACCTGTTTGGAGCAGCGAAACCCTAGAATCCAAAGCTCTGATACCAAATGTTATGAAACCAGCTCAGGAAAAGATAGAAAAGATAGATCAACACCTTAGAATTCAGCCTCTTCGAGGGGGCAACCTCCTTTACATTACATAAATGAACAATTCTTGGATGATACAAATGACAAAACCTCCTTTCTATATATAGGAGTCTAAGGAGTCACAATATAATCCAGCCGACCTAACAATAATAATATAAAGCCACAAAAATAAAAATAGAGGGATTCTATGGGGCACATAAATAACAATATGGGGGTAATAGGGGCACAACAATATAAAAAAGGGGTATAACTACAATAGTAATGGGGTAATTACTAGTATTACAGGGACCCAACATCCATAGCCTTGCATTGTATATGTTGTTGCTAACATTGTTACTTTTGTTGCTATATGTAAAGTAGTTTTTTATTGAGTCTTGATGTGTATGGCTGAACAACAGGGTATGGTGTTCTTATCTTGTCTAATTAAGTTGATGAGGTTTGTTGCTACTGAGTTTGATGAGAAAAGAGTGTTGGTATGTCCTATTGTTTACAGGTTAGAATATTGATTGAAGGCTTCTAGGATTTGATGATATGTGTTGTTTATATGATTATGTGTGAGGCTAGATTAGATTGTGCGATTAGAGTGAGAGTGGAATTGATGTGTTTCTATATGATTTTGGTCAGTAGTGATTTGGTGTTTTTGATGTATTGTTTATGAGAAAAAAGAGGTACATGGGTCCAATGTGAAAATAACTTAAATGAGAATCATATTTTTTTCGTGAAGAGTTATGTGGGCTTAGTGTAAAAGTTTATGAAATGGGGTCCACAAAGTTTTGAAGGTTGGGGCCTTCAGTGTGGAAAGTGATGGATTTCTCAAGGAATGGTGGCTTCCTTTAGGTGGTCGCCTGAGAAAATATTAGAGGTAGGGGCCTACAGTAAGTTGGGGGATTCATAGTTGTGGAAGTTGTGGCTTCCATCAAGTAGTGGCCTTAAGTGATTACTTGTTTGTGTACATCACAAGTTGGGGTTTGCACACTCGTGGTGCCTAGTGAATGATGTAAGAAGAAGAACGAGACAAAGCATATGGTATTTTTTCTCCCATAAATGTTTACACCTAATATATGTTGTTCATATGGTTGATTCTGTTTGATTTGATGTCTTATATATTTGTCATGAGTATTTCTACTTTCATGTTTGTTATGCATGTTATACTTTTTTATCATGTATTGTGATGCTCATTGAATATTTAGTTAGTTGTTGTAAGAAAATCTAAAAAGAGTGATTGGTGATCCATTAAGAACATTATTCATTAACCTATCGATTAGTATTGTCAAGATCCCAACATTTTGTGCCTCGTAGCGTGAGATATGGCCTCTAGAAGATAGGCTTATATAACAACTCACGTTTTCGTTAATGGATATTTCATTTTATCGAATGGTTAAATATACTGAAATGTTTAATCCCACATGTATAGGAAAATAAGAGTTTTGGTGTTTATATAGTTAAATGGGTATGGTGTAAGTTTTTTGTAACACATGGAAGCCATGGTGGAGAGCACACATGATAAAATGTTGTCCTAACCCAAGATAGTAAAATATAATAAAATTTGAATTTCAAACCTAAGTTAGATGGAATATAATGCAATGAAAACTTAGATAATCAAAACATGATGTAGTGGAGGTCTACATGGAGCATATGTGGACTTTAGAATGAATATAAAATAAATTACATGTAAACCATATATGTATAACCTATGATTGGAGCCCTCTAAAGACTATGTCATTGCACCTTCCCGAACCACACCCAAATCAAATTTAGACATGAAATTAATTTGGCACGACAAAATGGGAAAATTTTCATCCATGAATAGGAAAAAATTATTGTCTCTCGGGCTCATCAATTGAAGGATTCCCAAACATAAACATCCTCATTGCAGTGAAAGAGTAAATATTTGTATTTATATAAAAAGAATCCCATCACGAGATGTGAAATACCCATTAAAAATTCCATCATGGAACATGAAAAATCATGTTAGCTAACAAAGTCCATCTTGGGACGAAAACCTCAGGTGACTTCAAACTCGCTCATCCAAGATTTGAGAAAAAATAAGGGGAGGCGTTGAGGCCTCAACAATTGGTGACACACTAGGATAGAGCAGTTATCTTTGGTGTTAATGTAATGGGCCTAAATTTATTATAAATCAATTACAAGTTTCATATGATCCTCATACATTACACCAATTTCTATGGGTCCCACATATGGCAAGTTAAATAATATAGATTCATAAATATTTGATTATTTTATATCTACAATCTTAAAATAATGAATCCAAACATAAATAATTGTTCATTTATATTTTCCTCATAATATTGGATAGAAGAGGTAAAAATCTAAATATTTATAGTGAGTACATGTCTATTAAATGTATAATTTATATCTCTTTGTTGACATTGCTTTCATACCTGCAAGTGTCCATAACCCTGATGAAGATGTCTTGGTACCATACAAACCTAGCACCATTGTCATCGAGCATCCATAGCCCCTACATGTTTACTTTTTCCTGCCACACCAAAAGTGCCTCCAAATCTCTTGTTTTTCCACCCTTTAGGTTCAATTGATTAAGAATTTCATCTTAGCAATTAGGTGTAGAGAGTAGGGTTGTACAAAAGATGCTTATATTTCTGTGGATATAGATGTAATACATTTAAATTTGACTCCAATATCCTTCCCCTAAGTTACCAATGTAGAGGATTTAGTGTGATGGGATAACGGATAGGATTCAAAGAAACGACTAGAGCAGACTCTTTCCTCTGTAAAAGTGAAGTATAATATTTGAAACATATCCTAGTGTTCCTCCAAAGTGATTGGCCAATGCAGGAGAAAGTGGAAACTTGATAAGGATGATATTTAAATAAATAAAACCTCATCACATTGATAGATTAAATATTTCCCAAGGGCTACCAATTGGTGTTGCCTTAGAGATATTTCCCATATTAATTTTGAAAATGTCAAGAAATCCAAATCTAAACTAAAAGAAAAAACAAAATCAAATAATTTTACAAATTGTTAACATAATACTATGTAAATCAAAACCAAAGAAAACTTTGCAAAAAATGAATGAAAGAAAACAAGAAGCTCAAAAGAAAAGAAAATTTCAAAATAAAAGGTTATGAATAAAAAAAAAACTCTAATAAAGAAAGATAAAAATGATACTTTAAAATAAAGGAAAAGTGCATTTCTAATGCTAGATTAATATGTCTTTTGATTTTATGTTAAGTTCATGATTTGTTTGTCTGGTGATTATTAATCAGGATTTTATTAAAAAAATGTAAAGTAAAGCATAGTTATGATTAGAAATTAAAGTATGAGTGTTTTATGAGGCTATTGTTTTTTTTAACATATCTTCTTCATAATCAAACTAATGGAATTAAACATTTATTAAATAAGTCTTAATAATTTCAAATTAAAAATGAGACTTAAGAGAAATATTTAGTTAAACTAAATATAAGCAAAGTGATAAAAGAAGGGAAGAATAAAAGTTTATAGTGTCTTTCTTGATGATTCATTTCCAACATAAAAGCCTTTATGATTGCTTTATTCAAATAAATAACACAAAATTATCTAAGTTATACCTAGACCTAATCTAATCTACCTCGGAAAATTAGAGCTTGCTTAAGACTTGCAAGAATATGTACATGAAAGATTAGAAACATAAATGTAATTGATATTAAATGAGATGAAAGACTTAAACTATTTACATCTATATTTAAAAAATACAAGAGTAGACGACTCTTTTTTATAAGGAAGTACTAAAGGGTTGTTCTAACCAAGCCTCTATCCAATCATGATATGTCTAACCAAGCCTCTATCCAATCATGATATGTACAATGGAAGAAAGGAAAAAATGAACATGGAAGGATGAAATTATTTTCAAAGGAATTATCAAGGTCTTGAGATTAAAATATAACAATCTACTAAGATCGAAGTGTCTCATTCACTTGGTAAATATCATTCTTCTTAAAGATTTCTATGTATTCATGATCATCTTTAACTAAGTTATTAAACCTAAAATCAGTACTAAGGTAACTATCGGCCTAGCGTTTATTTAAAAAATTAAGAGTACCACGGAAAAAATAAAGATATGGTTTCACAAAGATTGGATCATAGTAAGCACCCAATGGAATAATAATATGAATATTGTTATACACTTGGATTCATTCTCAGGAATAAAGTTAACATCATCATAACATAAAATTGAAATTTCATATTTATGGTTAAATGGAAAGGGCTCTAAAGAAAATGATGAAAATAATAATATATTATATCTGAATATAAATTAAGATGTATCTCACTTTTTAAGGCATGGGATTCAAAAAAAATAATTTATTTCTTCGAAATCATGAAAACGTTGTAAAGCATTAATATTATTAAATGGATATGTAAGAGATTCAAAATTGATATCAATAGATAAATTTTCATAAACTTCATAATCCTGAACAAAGTGAAAAGAAACATCATGATTTTTCTAAGATTTAAAAGTTTCCTTTCACTAAAATTCGAACTACTTGAAATAGGAATTTTCATATCAAGACTATGAGTACCATTATTCCATGGATCAAGATTAACAAACAAATCTAGAGATATTAAGTAATGATTTCCAAAGTACAAAGAGTATGAATTTACCACCAAGAATTGAAGCATTTTTCATGAGATTGTTAGATAAGCTCTGATCAAAAGATAAATATTGAGCTAAAAGAGTTGGAACTAGTTCTAAATTGGCCTTTAAAGAGTTAAATCTTGTGCTTGAATATTATGAATTAGATTTATTTTAATATAACTTTCTTCCTCACCATGAGCATTAAGAGGAGTTTTAACAACATTTTCATATTTCATATTTAAATTTATACGAACATTCTCTAATTTCTAGAAATATGTAAAACAGAGATCGAATGTGTGTTGTCGTGAAAAAGCTTCAGTTTGATTCAATGGTTGAATAATATTAGAAATAAAACCAATATTAACTATTGGTTCTATGAGCTATGAAATATCTACGCTAGGTTCATCATGGCTTGTTTCATTATGTTTATTAGCCTAATGAACAAGAGTGGAAAATCATTTTTTTAAATATTTTTCAGAGGGTAAGTTTGTAGAAAAATTTGTAGATTCACAAGCTAATGCAATTTTCTAAAGAAAGAGACAAGAATCTACTTTTACTCTTTACAGCGGAAGCCCATCAATATTGAGCAAACAATAATCAATATAGAAAGAGAATCAAAGGCACATAACACAATAAATATCTGGGGAAAGCCACAACTCAAAACCACACTATTTATTTTTATAAATCCGGAAATTCAAGATGAAATTACAATGCTTGTTCTTTCTAGAACAATCCCAACACTCAACAAATTCAATCTCCAACTCATAAGCAAGCCCAAGGCCAAAACGTAGCCTCTTCACAAGCTCTCCAAGTCTATATTTCAATATGTAAATCCTATGAAGGATAGGTTGTATTTAAAGGGAAATAAAGCCTCTAAAAATAGCGCAATCCTTGAAGGAACAATACCTGATTGCATGGACTATCAGTGTAATTCAGAAAAATCTAAAAAAATTAGTACATTGTCCCTGCACTCTAGTCACAACTGGGACTTTCTTAGAATCAACATGCATGAGATTTTGATAGTGGAATCTCCAGTTAAATAGAATAGCACTAATTAGGTCACTAGTGTCCCAACTAACTGTTTACTCACTATTAGTTCCTGAAACTGATTGGAACTAATTTAACTCGACTCAACTCAATAAACTGAGTTAACTAATTACAACTCATTCCTGAACTCCTATAAGTTAGGGAGAACATATATATGTCTTCTAAAAGACTTCCAATTCGAATTTTCTAAATTAATTATGTTAATTAAACTTAATTAATTATTTTCAAATCGCTATGAGAAAACAATTCTATTTTAATTCACAATTTAATTCAAGGACAAATTAAACTGGAATTTCTTGTTGCCATTTCTCAAAACTCCCTCTCAACAAGAAAGGGATTATCCACTACCCTGATCATGTCTCTTTGAAACTCGAATTTACATCTTGGCTATGCCTTTGTAAAGATGTCAGCATCATGCTCCTCCATGGGAATGTAATCTAACAACATGATCCGCCTCAATACACAATCTCTGAGATGATGATACTAGATATCTATATGCTTAGACTGATCATGAAAAACTGATTTTCAGAGAGTTTGATATAACTCTGGTTATCACAATAAATCACTTTTGGATCCATCTGTTGACCAAATAAACCAACCAGGATCTTCCTCATCCAGATAGTGTCACATGCTGCTTGACTTGTAGCCATGTACTCTACCTGTGTTGAACTTAGTGCAACCGATCTTTGTTTCCTGCTGTACCAAGAAATTACAATTGACCCAATACTAAATATCCCTCCTGATGTGCTCTTCCTGTCAGATAGACTCCTCGCCCAATCTGCATTGGTGAAGCCTTGAAGCTCCACTCCCTCTATTCATCTATACCACAACCCAAACTCAGTAGTGCCTCTAAGGTATCTCAATACATGCTTTTCCACATTCCAATACAACTTGGTAGGCCTAACCATCGCTTGACTAAGTTGGCTTGTTGCATAGCACATATCTGGTCGTGTATTCACCAAGTACATGAGTGAAACCAAAAGCTACCTGTAAACAATAGCTTCCACTAATTCCCCTGAAGTAGCATCCTCCTTCCTCTAGTTACCACCTAGAGGACCCTCCATGGGTTTACGGTTCTCCATGCAGAATCTCCTGAGTATCTAGTTGGCATACTTGCACTGATATACAAACAAATCCCCATCTCCCTGTCATACCTCCATGCTAAGAAAGTAATGCATGAGCCCCATGTCCTTCATCTCAAACTCTCTTTCAAGGTCCTCCATGCAAGATTTGATTAGCTTCTCATCACCTGTTAGTATGAGATCATCTACATAAAGTACAATGATCAAAATCTTACCTTCAACCACTATGTGATACAGGTTCACATTTGCTTCACTCTTTGTGAATCCCAACCCAATGAAGTAGCTATCTATCCTTGTGTACCAAGCACGAGGTGCTTGCTTCAGCCCATACAATGCTCTCTTGAGTCGGCAGACATGTGACTCACTGTCCAAGGTTTCAAAACCTTCAGGCTGCTCTATGTACACTTCTTTGTCAATCATGCCATTGAGGAAGGAAGTCTTCACATCCATCTGATGGATACTCAAACCCATCTATGAAGATAGTGCCAAAATAGATCTAGTAGATAAGTACCTTGCAACAAGAGCAAAGGTCTCATCATAGTCAATCCACTCTACCTGTGAAAATCCAAGGGCCACAAATCTGGCCTTATGCTACTCAACGCTACCATCTATAGCTTTCTTTACCTTGTAAATCTAACGAGAGTTCACAACTGACTTGTCCTCCAGTCTCGGGACCAAATCCCAAACAATGTTTTGAACTATGGATTCATACTCCACCATCGCATCAACCAAACTAGTTGTTGCACTGCTTCCTGAAATAAAGATGGCTCTATCACAATACATGCACCCATAAGTGCCATGTATCCAGTGTACCTCTCTGGTGACCTCCTCTGTCTGTGTTGAAAAGAGGGTGCTCCCACATTCTCCATGCATCATCCAAAAATATGTTAGCCTCTCTAGTGCGCTTTCTTCCCTCTCTAGAAGACTTTGTTTGAGTGTATGTCTTTGCTCCTAGAACCTATGCATGTAGCTACTCCACATCACTGTGAGTCTCCTCAACCTTATAAACTAAAAGTTCCTCCTTTGCATGTAGCTCAAGCTCCCTCTCAAGGGATACTCGCATGGCCTTCTCCTCATCAAACTTGACATCCCTGCGAACCACTGTCATCCGACTGGTTCGCATGTACACCTGATAGTTGTGGGGAGTATCAGTGTACCCCACAAATATACCCAACTCTGTTGTTGGCTCAAGATTCTTCCGTGTATCTTTGGTCACATGGAAATAAACTGATGACCCAAAAATATTGAAGTGACCAACATATGGCCTCTTACTGGAATAAGATTCCTCTGGTGTTTTAATCTTAAGTATTCAATGTGGGCTATGGTTCTAAACATAAACCATTGTGTTGCATGCCTTAGCCCACAAGTGTAGTGGTAGTTCCTGACCATGCAACATCGCCCTTGCTTCCCCTACTATGCTCTTGTTCTTCGTCTTGGAAACCCCATTCTGTTGAGGGTTATGAGGTGTCGTCAACTCTCGTTTAATCCCTTCCACTGCATAGAAGTTATTAAACTCATTGGAGACATGTTCTTCACCGTTATCACTTCATAGATCATTAACCTTCTTACTCGACTCATTCTCAACCAATACTTTGAATTCACAAAACTTTGTGAATGTATGATCTTTTCTCTACATGAAAAATATCCAGCATTTACAAGAATAGTCATCTACAAAGATAACATAATACCTATGTTTTGTGGTGGGTACTGACGAGAATGGTCCACACACATCTGAATGGACTCTCTCCATAATAGACTCTACTCGACTCTCTCTATCTCTAAAGGAAGAAATGGTGTATTTTCCCAAAGTACAACCCTTTCATGTGTTAGGGTCCCACCCTAACCCCCTTATTTATGTAATAGGATCGAGTCATAGTTATAGTTAAGTAAAGAGTCAATAAGGCCCATATTAATAATTGTAAGTGGTTAACCCACATTTAATGAAGGGACCATAGTTAGTTGCAAATGGGCCATGGTATTAGATAGATGGTATTAATAAGAACCATGGTATTGCCCCATGGTATTGCATGTATGAATCCTATATAAAGGATAGAGACTCCCCTCGAGGAGCATCGTGTCTTATTTTTGTAATCGAGCTCTGCTTTATTGGAGGTTGCCCCCTCGAAGAGGCAACTGAACATTGCTTTCTAAATAATAAAATACTTGCCATTATTTCTCATTGTTCTATGTTCTGGGTATATTTCTTCGCATATTTGGTATTCTGGTATCATCTTGCAGGTTAAGAGCATAAAAAGTGGTATCAGAGCACTTTCCAGGGCCAGTGGGATCTCCATTTTTTAGCAATTTTTTTTTTTTGCTAGAGACGTGTTCCAGTGTGTTAAACCATGGGATCTATCATTGAGCACATAAACCCTATGGATTTGGGGAGGCATGCACGCAAGAAATACAAGAGGTGGTCAGACTTGTTGGACTCCCTTGTAACCCCTATGGGTACCCCTTTGAGTAGTAGCGCATTAGAAAAAACTGTTCACAAACTGTCTTCCAAGTACCCTCTGGGTATATCAGAAGCCCCCTAGCTCCCTTGAAACCTCTCCATAGATAAACCGTCGGCCATCTTGCTACTACAATACACCGAGAATAACATCCAGAGAGATTACTCGCTCGTATGATAGGGTAATTGAGTTGTACGGCTAAGGGTACAGTTGATCCTCCTTGGTTAGTGCCCTGAAAAATTGGGCTGAGTACTACTGTCAGACCCTTATGTATATTGTGATCTGTAGTACCTGACACTCCTGGAGACCATAGTTCCCTTCTCTATCTCGGGATCACGCATAATCTCTGCTGGATCAGATCTCACAAGTGGAGTTTTGCAGTAGCACCAACAATCAGTTCCGCCATTCAGATTTATCAGAGCAACCATTCAGATCTATTAGATCCATCAGATCCACAACATAAATCAGTTCTGTTGTTCAGATCTACGAGATCATCCATTCAAATCTCTCAGATCTATCAGATCCGCCATCTAGATCTGAGTAGTTGTCTGGGTTCCTATACCTGGGCACAATTTTCGCAGGGCTTTTGGTAGCATTGACATTTCTGGGATTTGGCTACTGCAGTATTCCTAAGCAAGGAGTAAAACTCCGTTAGGAGTTTAAAAAAAAAAAAGAAAAAAAAAGGATTCTGAGACCCCCCACCCGAGGCGCTTATTTGTGACTTAGCCCATAAGAATCAGGACGACGAGCTGAGTAAGGTGGTACCATTCAATTGTTAGTGCCAAAAAATTCGAGCAGTCACAAATTTCAAGTAAATCGACTCGGTGCATGGTACAAACTAGAGCTCAAGCTATGGAAAATGAGAGGATGGACAACCTTGAATCATCTTTGAAAGACATCCAAGCACAACTGAAGGAAATAACTACAACACTCTCTAAGGGCAAGGTGGAGGCACGCAAGGAGTCATATATTGGCAATGAAAATAGTGAGGGTGAGTCTAGCCAGTCTCTTCACCTCTTTGTCACCTCCGAAACATCCCAACCGCGACCTCCCAAGTTGGACATGTATAAATTTGATGCCTCTAACCCGCCCGCATGGATAGCACAAATGGAGCAATATTTCACACTCAATTACATCCTAGATAATGTGACTCAGCTTAGTGTGGGTATCATGTCCTTGGACAATGAAAGATGGCAATAGTGGCAATGGCATCAACGTTGCTATGGAAGGCCCTTGACATGGGATACATTCAAAAAAGCTCTTATGGATCGCTTTAACCATGACTCTAACTTTTTGGGCCGTCTCACTAAGCTCAGACAAACAGGATTAGTGAATGAATAAATTGTAGCCTTTGAAGCCTTAGCTTCCTGCACTAGAGGTCTACAAGATGAGTTCTACACAGAATGTTTTGTCAATGGTCTCAAAGAAGCCATAGAAGCCCACATCCGACTGCACCACCCTAGCTCATGGCTACAGGCTTGCAAGATAGCTCGTGAAGTTGAACATGCATTGGCGGCCCAGTCCAATTGCCCAAATTTCATCGCCAAGGGTTGCCCCCCATAGTCTCAAAGCACTACCCAGACACTCAAGGTTCATAAGTTGTCACCAGCAGAAATGGCGGAAAAAAGAAAGCAAGGCTTATGTTACTACTGTGATGAGAAATACTCCCTCGGGCATAAATGCAAGGAGCCCAAATTTTTTCAAATTGATGCTACTGATCACAGTGCATCGGAGGAAGCCCTCCACTTCAGCAACCAGAGGAGGAAGAAGAGGACAACCAACAGGACAATGTACCTGAAGAACCAATTATCTCGCTGCATGCTTTGGCAGGGATTTCTTTGCCTCAAACTCTAAAAATCAGAGGTTTTATTAAGCATCGACCAGTAGTAGTCTTGATTGATAGTGGAAGTACACATAATTTTATCCATCAAAGAGTCGTGGAAGCAGTGCATTGTTTTGTTCGAGCAGTTTCTAACTTCTAGGTCCAAATTGCTGATGGGGGAACAATGAAATGTGAAGGCTGCTGTGAAAATGTCAAACTTCAAATGGGGGATTACCAATTAAAGACCCACATGTTTGCCATACACATGGGAGGGTGCAACATTGTCCTCGGTGCTAAATGGCTTCGCACACTTGGCCCAATCACAATGGATTTCCAGGAGTTATATATGATCTTTAAGCAAAAGAAACACACACATACCCTCCGCAGACTCTAGGCAGGAGCTCCCTCTATCATCAGCTCACATTAGATGGAAAAATTGTTAAAAAAGGGCCACCATGGAGTTATAGCTAAATTTAATTCCATCCAGGCCTACGAACCCAAGTCTATTCATATTCATCCTGAGATACAACAGATCTTAAACAACCATCTGCTAGTCTTTGACAAGCCTCATGAGCTTCCACCCTCGAGAGGGGAACATGATCATAGCATTATTTTGGTCCCAGGGGCCCAACCACCAAATGTGCGCCCATATAGATACCCATTTTCCCAAAGGATGAAATAGAAAAAATAATCAAGGAACTCTTGGAAGTAGGCATCATTCGTCCCAACATTAGTCCTTATTCATTTTCGGTGGTCATGGTGCTCAAGAAAGATGGGGAATGGCATATGTGTCTATACTTCAGGGCCCTTAATAAGTTGACAGTCAAAGATAAATTTCCCATTCTGGTTTTTTATGATTTGTTGGATGAACTAAATGGGGCTCAATTCTTTACTAAGCTTGACCTTCACTCAGGCTACCACCAAATCCGCATGAAAGAAGTAGACATCCCAAAGACTGCTTTCCGAACTCATGAAGGCCATTATGAGTTCCTAGGCATGCCATTCGGTCTTTGTAATGCCCCGTCCAATTTTCAGAGCCTTATGAACCACCTGCTCAAACCATATCTCAGAAAATTTGTTCTTGTTTTCTTTGATGACATCCTCATCTACAGTCGCACCTGGGTTGTACATCTTCAGCATGTACATATGCTCTTGCAACTACTCCACAAGCATAAATTATTTGTCAAGATGTCCAAGTGTTCTTTTGGCATGGAAGAAGCTTAGTATTTGAGCCACATTGTGGGGCGTGAAGGTGTCAGGGTGGACCCCAAAAAGATCCAGGCCATGCAGGATTGGCCTCAACCTAAGACATTGAAGAGCCTAAGAGGATTTTTGGGTCTCACAGGCTACTATCGCAGACTTGTCCGCAATTATGGTCGCATTGCTAGGCCCCTTACTCAACTCCTCAAGAAAAATTCATTCCTCTGGAATGATGAAGCACAACAGGCCATTACAGCTCTCAAACATGCCATGTGTTCCACTCCAGTCTTAGCACTACCCGACTTCACCAAATATTTTGTGATTGAATGTGTTGCTTTGGGTACAGGTATTGGGGCAGTCTTAATGCAGGAAGGTTGACCCTTAGCCTTCACGAGCCAACAACTAAGTGGGAAGAATCTGAGACAATCTACCTATGAGAAGGATATGATGGCCATCTTACATGCAGTAGATACCTGGCGACCATACTTATTGGGGCGGCATTTCCAAATCCGCACCAACCATCAAAGCCTTAAATATTTTTTGGAGCAATGCCTATCCTCACCACAATAAAATAAATGGCTCACCAAAATGTTGGGATATGATTATGAGATAATTTACAAGAAAGGACATGAAAATATTGTAGTAGATGCATTATCCCGCTAATTTGAGGAGGAAAGTACCTTGCTCTCACTTTCCCTTCCCATTCCAGAATGGATTGAAGAAGCCCGCAAGGAATGGTTTTCACATCCCTGGTTCTCCCAACTCATTAATCAATTGCAGGCAGATCCAAATTCCATAGCGGGCTACTTGTGGCAGGATGAGATTCTTTGCTACAAGGACAGAGTCATAATATCACCAACATCCACCCTCAAAAGCCGCATTTTGACAGAGTTTCACTCATCTCCCATTGCAAGTCATTCAGGCTTTCAGAAGACGTATGCTCGCACTCGAAGATATTTTTTTTGGACAAGCATGAAAAGTTACATTCTTACTTTTGTAGCTGAATGCGATGTCTGTCAGTGCCACAAAGGAGAAACAGTCAAATACCTAGGCACATTACAACCATTGCCCATCCCGGCCTCAATCTGGATGGAGGTTTCTATGGATTTCATTACAGGTCATCCAAAGTCAGGAAACAAGTCAGTCATCATGGTGGTTGCGGACAGACTTTCTAAGTATGCTCATTTTTGTGCCCTACCCCACCCTTTTACACCGACTTTGTTCAATCAATCCTCCATGGATCAGATCTTCAAATTGCATGGCATGCCCACTTCCATTGTGTCTGATCGTGACCCGGTCTTCACCAGTAACTTTTGGAAAGAACTCTTCCAGCTACAAGGTACCCAACTACAACTTAGTACTTCCTATCATCCACAAACTAATGGTCAAACTAAAGCAGTCAATAAATGTCTGGAAACATACCTTAGGTGTTTCACTTCAGAAAAGCAACATCTCTGGGTACAGTGGTTACCTCTAGCTGAATGGTGGTATAATACCAACTATCATGCCACCACCAAAATGACTCCATATGAAGCACTTTATGATCAACTCCCTCCTTCCCCTACTTCTTATATCAAGGGATGCTCGAAGGTACAAGCAATGGATCAACTCCTACATAACCGCACAACCATGCTGGCTCACCTTAGAGAGAATCTTCATCAAGCTCAAAACCGCATGAAGCAACAGGTAGATCAACATCACTCAGAACAAAAATTTCAAGAAGGGGATCAGGTATTTTTGAGGCTGCAACCATATAAGCAAACGCCACTCAAAGACAAGGTTTGTAAAAAACTATCTCCAAAATTCTATGAACCATATCAAGTACTTTAGCGCATTGGAGAAGTTCCCTACAAGCTAGCTTTGCCACCCACTACAAAAGTCCAACCAGTTTTCCATGTCTCATGCCTCAAGAAAGTGATTGGGAACAATTGTAGAATTCAAACCAATCTACCTGAACTAGATGAAGACAGATCAATTTGGCTCCAACCTGAACAGGTTCTTGATACACAAGAAAGGCACCTGCGTGGCCGCATGATCAAGGAAGTCCTCGTCAAGTGGAAAGACACCTCTCTGGAAGATGCAACTTGGGAACCAGCCACTATTCTTCAGTAGTTTCTACAGCTTCAGCCTCGAGGACAAGGCTATTCTTATGGGGGAGGGCATGTTAGGGTCCCACCCTAAACCCCTTATTTATGTAATAGGATCGAGTCATAGTTATAGTTAAGTAAAGAGTCAATAAAGCCCATATTAATAATTGTAAGTGGTTAACCCGCATTTAATGAAGGGACCACAGTTAGTTGTGAATGGGCCATGGTATTAGATAGATGGTATTAATAAGAACCATGGTATTGCCCATGGTATTGCATGTATGAATCCAATATAAAGGATAGAGACTCCCCTCGAGGAGCATCGTGTCTTATTTTTGTAATCGAGCTATGCTCTATTGGATGTTGCCCCCTCGAAGAGGCAAGTGAACATTGCTTTCTAAATAATAAAATACTTGCTGTTATTTCTCAGTGTTCTATGTTCTGGGTATATTTCTTTGCATATCTGGTATTTTGGTATCGTCTTGTAGGTTAAGAGCATAACATCATGTATCAACTTGCTCAAGCATACCTTTCGAAAGACCAGTAGAGATTTGTTGCAATATATTCAAAGCCCCGTGATGTAAGTGGCCTAGTTACCTCTACCACAACTTGTCGATGTCTCATCTCAACATCTTTTCCACTTTTGAACTCAAAGCAACACAATCCTCTACCTCTATCTTATAGATATTCTAAACTCGAATCCCTATCTTCTTTACTTGACCCGTGGCTATGTGTCGAAGGAATGCCTTTCCTTTCAAAAATATCACATCATAGCCTCTATCCTCAAGCATGGCAACGGATACCAAGTTCTTCGACAGTCCGGGTACATCCATAACATTCTTCAAGGTGAGTGGAGCTGCATGCTCCCTTTGAAAAGTAATAGTGCGCACACCAGTAACACTATACTTACCGTCATCACCCATATCGACATACATCTTGAGATCTTTCTCCTCCAGTTCATTGAATAACTCTTTGTCGCCAGTCACGTGGAAAGAAGCTCCACTGCCTAAGTACTAGACACTTGCCATCATTGAATAAATCATGCATGCAATGAGGGAAAATTCCAATTCAAATTGGGAGGCCAAAGCCTCACCTGCCGCTCCTCTTGAGGACTTCTCCTTGGACTTCTTGAATAGACAATTTGTAGAAAAATGACCCATCTTGTGAAAATGAAAGAAATTAACTTTCATCATGTGCTTCTTCTTACCTCCATGATAAGAATCTGATTTGGAACAAGAAATTTTACCTTTCCCCTTCCTTTCCTTAATCGCTAAGGCACATTTCTCTTCACCATCAGTATTTGATGAAGAGCCATCCCTGGTGTTCCTGTTGATCTTATCCCGCATCAAATCTGACCATAGTCGTTCCCAATCTAGAAGCTTCTTCTGACCATTGATAGAGTCCTGATAACTATGCCAACTCTTTGGGAATCCAAGAAGAACAAGGCTCACCATATCCTCCTCAGTAACTATGATTCCAACACTTCCAAGTTCATCCAAACATTGATTGAACTTGGTTAAGTACTTTGGAATAGTCTCGCCTTTCTCCATCTTGATTTTACAAAGTTTATCCTTCAGTGCCAACTTCCCTTGATCACTGTTATTTTGATACAAGTCTATCAATGTTTTCCACATAGCATGCAGATTTTCCTTGCCATGGACACTTGATATAATGTGGTCTTGAAATCCCTCAAGGATTATCTACCTTTCCTTCACCACACACTTCTTCCATTCAGCCAAGATCTTTGCATCCGTAGTTGTTGGCTTGGGGACTTCTTGATCAATGAATTCCTTCAAGCCATTATCTTCTAGAACAATCTCCATCATGTCCCTCTAGGCTATAAAATTTAAGCTGCCTTCCAAGGCATACTCAATCCTCAGCCCATGGAACACCATCTGTTGATCCTGAAGTATGTATGCAAATTCGATTTCACTTGTAACCCAGAAACTCAAAACTTCAAAATCTCCTCTAGAGAGATGATTTTAAATCAGCAATATCTCCCTAATCCGAACTCTGATTCGGCCGATTCTTTTTTTGAATTTGGGTATATTTTCCTAAGGAATCCAAAACTGTAATTTGTTTCTGATTTTTTTTTTTACATAACTTCTCATAAATTCTCTACAAACTCTCAGCCCAAAAAACAATCTTGCTCTGATACCATGTAGAAAAACCTGTAGATTCACAAGCTAATGCAATTTGCTAAAGAAAGAGATAAGAATCTACTTCTACTCTTTACAGCGGAAGCCCATAAGCATCTAGCAAACAATAATCAATAGAGGAAGAGAATCAAAGGCACATAACAGAATAAATATCCAGGGAAATCCATAGCTCAAAACCCCACTATTTGTTTTGTATTAATTTGGAAAATCAAGATGAAATTACAATTCTTTTTCTCTCTAGAACAATCCCAGCACACAAAAAATTCATTCTCCAACTCATAAGCAAGCTCAAGGAAAAATATTATCCTCTTGACAAGCTCTCGAAATCTCTATTCCAATGTGTAATTCCTATGAAGGATAGCTTGTATTTTAAGGGAAATAAAGCCTCTAAAAATAGTGCAATCCCTCAAGGATCAGTTCCTGATTGCGTGCACTATCATTTCTACTTAGAAAAATCTAAAACAATTAGTACGTTGTCCTTGCACTCTAGTCTCAACTGGGTCTTTCTCAAAATCAACATGCATGAGTTTCTCATAGTGGAATCTTTAGTTAACTGGAGTAGCACTAATTAGGTCACTAGTGTCCCAACTATCTGTTTACTCACTATTAGTTCCTGGAACTAATTGGAACTAATTTAAATGGACTTAACCCAATAAATTGAGTTAACTAATTACAACTCATTCATAACTCATCCTGAACTCCTATAAGTTAGGGAGAACATATACATGTCCTCTAAAATACTTTCAATTCGAATTTCGTAAATTAAATAAGTTAATTAAACTTAATTAATTATTTTCAAATTTCTTTGAGAAAAGAATATTATTCTAATTCACAGTTTAATTCAAGGACAAATTAAACTAGAATTTCTTGTTTCCATTTCTCAACAAAGTCTTCTGAATGAAATCTACAACAAAGTAAAATAAATATAGAATAAAACTCATTAATAGATTCATTTTCATGTATGTAAATATTGGCCATTCCTAAGCACAGTTCATCATAATTATAATTTTGATATGTGAGAAGGAATACTTCCATCAATTGGTTCCATGAATGAATTGATTTTGCTGATAATGTATTGAACAATTTTTCAATTCCTCCCTAGAATTTTAGAGTAAGTAACCATAAAATATTAATAAAACCATAAATTATGAAGAGAAGGAAAAGTTAAATCATGCATTGCATGTTGATTTTCTCATTAGAACTAACATCATATGATATTATCATTATAGATTGGCAGCATTTAGATTAAAATTTCATTTGAAATTTCACTGTTATTTATTAGTTTATTTTAGTGGCCTAATATAAGAATGTGCTTTCATGAGTTGCCACGAAAGAATGCTTCCTCGTGTGTTTGATTTGTGATATGTGTAAGTGAAAGGTCTGCGGACCCAAAATTTGTTGGAGTTCTCATGAACTCATGTTCGAGTACCTTTGTTCACCCTTTCGAGAGCTCATGTCCTAGTTGGAGCCAAATATTACCCACTGCCTATGGATAGTATGCATAGGAGAAAACTTTCTCCTATATGGTACTCAACAGGAAATGAGCAACCCCTTACATCCACTAGCTATCTCAATGTACCACCATCTCCACCACCTAAGCAATCCATGTGGACCCTCAGCCATTTGTTATGATCGTATGTTTGAAGGTGGGCCTCTTAACCCCAAAGGTATCGATTTTCATTGGTATAGTTGAGTAAATTTTCTTACTTATCATGGACACTTTTGGCCATGAATTGGTGGGTGAATTCAGCAGAAAGAGTAGGTTAGTTTTTTACTCATGTCTCCTCTGCCCGATTTGGTGGTTGGCCTTGGATCCTAGTCCCATGGAATCTCCTTTACTGACTATTAGGTTTAGGGTTGGAACTACGAAATCCTAATTTTGGTTGTGTCGTCCTCCTTCCTAGCACCATATACATTACTCCCCTCCACTCAATTTAACCCCATTTCGTCACTTTTCCCATCTAGGTCCACATTTGTCCACTGGGTCCATAAAGGGTTAGCCTCACCTTCCTCTGGTCCACACTTTAAGTCAAGCCTGGAATGATGCCCTAGAGGTTGATGCAGATAAAAAGAAAATAAAATTATAATTTGGCCACTCTCAATAGGAAATGTACCACAAAATGCAATAGATGACGGAGACATACAAATCTAGTACGTGGGGAAAAGCCAAACAGGAGCACTAACCCTCATACATGGCCATCACCTTGGTTCCTATGGGCCCTAGATGAGCCCCCTTCACACTAAGGAACCCATCATTGTCCCAACCCCTAGTGGTAAATGAACTACCCCACCTTAAAATGGACTATTTGCTACTATATCCTACACTTCATGCTTTCATCCCCTAGAGCCTTAAGCAGTTATAAAGAAAAATCAATCAAAGGAAAAATGGATATGAAGAAGGGTGGAAACAAATGCTAGGGTAACTCATATACCATGATTTTCTCCCTCATCATAGCTACCTTATACCATGACATGTGTCCTGGAGCCCTCCTCTGATCCCCACTGTGTTCCATCACTATATCACATTCCACATACCCATTGATGGATGTACCATGGACATGTCACCTCCTCTAAAGGTGGAAACCACCTAATAGGGTCCTTGGTTAACCTCCTTATTGATCTTGGAGACACATGTACATGCCAAAGCCCACTATGGAAGGGCATGCCACCATGAAGTGCCCGATTGATTCCATGATTTGTAATCTCTTTTACTTGATTACTCTAATGATTTGTTGTACTGGAAGGCTAGGGGACGCATTGGATCTGATGCAAGATTGCAGGTGGGTCTTTATATAGGGTTTGGTCTCCCTAAACACATTCCAAACCCTCTAAAGGGACACATTGGCACTTGTAGGGTGAGCGTAGAGGGTCATGGGCCTCCACCATAATAGGAAATACTTCATGGATCCCTAGCACCATTTTAGTGATTTCTCATATTCAATATTTTGGATGAAGATGATGCACCTGGTTTACCATACCCAGTGGTCTCCACACTTGCACCATACACTTAGGAGCTGTTCCAGGGTCCATATGAGGATGCGTATCACTACAAGATACAAAGGGAGGGATTATGTCATCATCCTAGCTGTTAAAAATGGTTTACAAGGCTTATCGATCCACTTGGAGACCCATGACGATGTCATTGTGCCCCCACACCCACTTGGGAGCACCATGTGTGATTTTCTTGGAAAACACAAGGCCAACCCCTTGTCCACTATGTTTGGATCTTTTTCACTCAACTTGGCACATTCAGACTCCATGAGGCCTCCTCATTGGCCCAACGACTCATCATATTCATGAATTTTCCCTCTTGAGAGTTAATCTTTGTATTATTGAGCTATCTTGGTGGGCGTGTCATCAAGTCATGTCATTACTATGTATTATTTTATTTGTTGGGGCTAAATTAGGCAAATTGAATCCCCTTTCTAGTTGTATAAATAAGATGAGAGGTGATTCATTTCTCTCATCATCATTTGGATTGGATTAGTATCTCTTGAGGTACATTTTACTAGGATGAATGTTTTGGATCTTTATTGATGCACTATGTTGTATGTATTTTTGTACCTTCTTTGGAGCTTCTTTCTAATGAAAAATTGATAAATGGATATACTCTCTCTCTCATGCAAGTCTAAATTTTGATGCTATTCTTGTTATCTTACTTGTCAAATGCATTTATCTTGTTATCATTATTTTCGTATGGGTTCATGTAATGTGAAGTTATTCTAGGACCTTGAATAAGTGATTAAAATGCATGCATTAATCTTTGAGGGATTGGATGAATTTTCCTAGAGTCACCTCTTAGGTTGAAGACCTCAAAACTTTGTCTCCTTCACCAATTTGAAGTATAAATCCCTATTGACTTAGTTTCTTCCCTTGGAGAGGCTAGACACGATAAATTAGGGGTCCTTAGCTTACTAAAATTCTCAATATAATTATATATTGACTCCATTAAGCCCAAGAATTAAGGCACTAGTCCTCATATCCCTTTGGTGGTCAAATTTACCTCTCGTTTCTTCACATTTCCAAATTCTAGGCCTAACACGAGGGTAACCTAGGGCATCAAATGAAATTCATTCTAGCCATTCAAACACTTGAAATTTGGTCCAATGTTGCAATGGAGATTGCTAAAAATGTCCTCCAAATTTGAGGAGAATCTAACAGTGGAATCTCGAGATAGAGAAAGCCCTAGCCATAAGTCGAATTCTCACCCTAGGTTGATTTGGGTTAGTGTCCTCATTGGGATCATTGCATTCAAATCTCAAAATAAAATTAGTCCTTTGATCCTATTCCCTAATCTAATTAGGTGGGTCCCCTCATTGATTGATCAAATCCAAACCCTTGACCAAGTTTTGGGTCCACTTGGTTTTGTGTGGTCCAGCAACATTGTAACTCCATTTCCACAACGATTACATATAAGCGTCTTATCCATAAGGATACCTAGGTATAGGAAGCCCCTTATTAGGGCACATTCTCCAAACCTGGGCTCAAGAATCCTCTGATCCCTTCCTAGAGAGCCCACCACCTTGCTTTTGAAGCAAGCAAGCTATCTAATTGAGCATATCTTGTGAATAGGCCTTAGGAATCGCTCTCTATCCATTCATAGATCCATCCTTCCTAGTGATTTGCCTATATCAGGTCTCCATACATTGGTGAAAGTATGTAAAGAGAAGGGAGACTTAGCTGAGGTGATAGTGGGCTATTGCTCCATTATTACCCCTTGACTAAGTAGTTTCTATATAAGATCCCCTCCTAGGAACCCTGCTAGTTTGAGCAGTAACACTTTGGCATTGTTTCCAGGGACACGAGACATCTGTCTTGTTTCCTATATGATATCATTGACATATCATTCTTGGCGAATCCATCGAAAGAATGACACCCTGTTTCTTGATTGAATTTTAAGGTTAATGCTTGTAGGGTGGAGCAAGCATTTTTCTAGGCATCTTTAAATTCACCTTGGAGACTCCTACGTAATTTACATGTATATCCCAATAGGATGTCTTTCTTTGATGATTTTCCAGATTTTGACATCACTAGAATCCCTGGGATCCCTAATCATTTCAAAAGAAAGATGGTACATGGGGTGTCGGTGTGCGATGGTGATCCACTCTCCACAATTGATCATTTAGAAAGATTTAATTTACATGATTCAAAGGAGAAAATAGTCCACCAGGATTTCCTTATGTTTCTGTTCACGATATCTCTCTATGGTCATAACTGTTGATTGCATAATCACAAACTTAAGAGCATCACATATATTGAGGAGTTCTTTAATATATTTCTTAAAAAATTTCAAGTATGCCCCACATTAAGCATTCAAGAGGAATCCTTCATTGAGCATCATCATGACCTTGATAATGAGCATGAAAGGGGGTCCTCCCTAGGTTTGCATGACAAAAGAGGGGATGATGATAATTATGAAAGCATGTGTGATATGGAAGGTGAGTTTGTAGAGTGTGAAGTTAGGATTAACCCTACCGTTTCCAAGGATACTACCTCTGATGATCTACCCTTTGAAAACCTTGGAGAAGGTAATCTAATATCCCCTTCAAGCATTGGTATCAATGATTAATTACACATTAATGAATTAACATGGGAGGTTCATAGGAATAATTTTGAGGAAGACCCTATCTATGACACCTATGATGATGATGTCAATAGGACCTTTATCTTTCCTCATAATCATGTGTTGGTAATTGAGTCTTGTGTGGGCCCTTTCCTCAACCCTTTCTGCATTATCACTAATAATGAGGAATATTCCATCCCTCCTAAGTGTGAAAATCATGAGAAACCTACTTGTTATATTTCTCCATCTCATCAATCTTGCTTTCCTACAAATCATGACCCTATGGCAGCCATAAAACATGACATAAGTGATAAGGACCATGATGGAAGTGATATGCCAAAGGTTACCATCCATCAAAAGTTTAAAATCTTGATTGTTGACATCTTCATTTTTTATTTAGAGGAAAGTATATCATGGGGTATATTACATCCTTTTGTTCCCTCTTCTCCCATGATCCTCCATGCATGGGAATTCTATTTTCCCACCTTCCACCCTAGTGTCCCTCCATATGATTGTTTCTATCATTACTCTTGGATTTGCTACATAAGTAATCATTCAGGAAAATGTTTTTATATTGATCTAGTGATGTCTTAGATGCATTGGCTCTCTTATTGCACTTAGTACTTGCAGGATGTAATATGTATGATAGGTAGGATGCATTGCATACTGACATTTCTCATTACAACTAAAATAATATGATATGATCATGATAGATTAGCTACGTTTAGATTAAAATTGAATTTAAAATTTTATTTTTTATTTGATTGTTAGTGGCCTAATATAAGCATGTGCAATCCTGAGACGCTACAAAAGAAAAGTTCCTTGTGTGTTTGATTTATGATATGTGTAGGTGATAGGTCTACAGACCCAAGATATTGCTGGAGTTCTCATGACCTCCCCTTCGAGTACCTTTGTGCACCCTTCTGAGAGCTTATGTCCCAGTTGGAGCCAGATGTTACCCACTACCTGTGGGTAGTATGAATAGAAGAAATGTTTCTCCTAGATGTTCCTTAGTCGGTAGCGAAAAACACCTTGCAACCCCTAGATAGCTCGATGTGCCACTATCTCTTCCACCTGAGCCAGCCATGTGGTCCCTCCCCATCTGTTATGAACGTATGTTTGAAGGTGGGCCTCCTCACCTTGAAGGTATATATTTTCATTGGTATAGTTGAGTAATTTTGATTACTTATAGTGGATGCTTTTGGGCATGAATTGGTGGGGGGATTCAATGGGAATATTCAGCAAGGTATGTACTCTTTTCTCCTCTACCTCATTTGGTGGTTAGCCTTGGGTCCTAGTCTAGTGGGATCTCATTTACTGGCTATTAGCTTTAAGGTTGGCACTACATGGGAAATCCTGATTTTGGTTGTGTGTGTTAGTGTCAGTGTCTGCATACTTCCATCAGGGATCAAATCTGCTCTTTGCATTTTCATTTTAGGGGTCTCATACTAAAATTTTTGCATCATTTCATTAGGTCATGTCAAGATGATCCACTGATGGTTGTCTTCTTCTCAGAAAACCAAGTTTTCCCTCATAAGGTACACTTGCTGACCCATCTCTATGTTGTATTCAGTCATAGTTTCAAAGTCAAAAGCAATAATGTTTCCATTAGGTCTTAAGGTTCATTTCCAAGGTCAAAAGCATGATTTCAAGTGTAAATAAAGGGAAGAAAAGGTATGAGGATGACCAATAAACCAAGAGTGATTGCTAGTAAGTCATGATTACTGTACATATATATTTTTTCACTAATGTAATTTTCATCTCAAAAACATGTTTTTGAGATGAAAACAGAGTATTTTTAGTTAATTTATATTTTTTATTTATGTAATTCAAGTCAATTTATGTAATAAGTGATCTTAGATGCACCAAGCATTTCTCCTTGCTACAAGAAAGTGAAACCACTGCAAAAATTAGTTCAAATTGAGCATCATCCACTTGAAAGGGACAATGAAAGAAAAGATATTAAAAAAAAAGATTTGAAAAAGGTCCAAAACATTAGAAAGTGGGTTTTTCTAATGAAAAATCAAAATCCATCCCTATACAAGAGGTCACACTTCTCTTCCAAGCCCATCACTCTCATTTGACAAAGAAGACGACAAACATTGAAGGAGAAAGGAGAATTGGAGCAAATTCTTGGCCAAGGAGAAGAGGTGTTGCACATAAGGAGATTGGCATTGCGCACAAGGCAGTTTTTGGTGGCGCTGCGCACGAAGGCTGGAGCGCTGCACATAGGAAGGGAGCGTTGTGCGTAGGGCAGTTTCCCCCAGTGCAAAACTTAATGGTGTTGCACATAGAAAGAGGCGTTGCGCACCTATAGGTGGCACTATGCATAGGGCCAGCAGGGGCCAAAACGCCCTCTTGCCACCCAAAAAACACTATGTTTTCCTTCTTTGGCCCTCGGGCAAGTAAGTGTTACCCCTAAGCTTCACTCTTGGTATTCAATTAGTTTACATAAGTTTAATTTGCTATGCCTAAATCGAAACCCTAAATTTCCTCTAATCATTCCTTAAAACCCTAACCCTTTCTATACCTCCCATCACTTATTCCTAGAAACCCTAATCCCTCCCTTAAAACCCTAACCCTTTCTATACCTCCCATCACTTATTCCTAGAAACCATAATCCCTCCCATATCTTCTTTCACCTATTCTCAAAACCATAACCCCTCCTACATATCCCTCCATATCCCTTATTCCTTCATCCCTAAAGCAATATCCTAAAACCCTAGTCCCTCTCTCTCATTTTCATGGTTCATACCCTCCCACTCATTTTCATGTTTATATAGTCCACCAAAATACCACATAAGATCATTTCACCTTCCCTTATTCCTAATCACCTATACTCACTCCCTCCATACCTTTTCTAGGGGAACACAACCTCAAAACTTGGCAAACATGGACAAAGAAGACAGAGATTATGAGGAGGTAGAAAAAGGTGGCAGCGAGAGTTCAGTAGGTAGACCTTAGCATTAGATAAAACCACATAAGGGGGGTAGGATTATCAGGGAAGAACTATCAAACCTCAGAGAGTTGTAGACCTCTCATATGACTATCACTTGTTTCAGGCATCTAGGGTGTTATGAGTTCTGTGAGCAGGTGGAAAGAGTTCAACATCATCCTGAGCTCACCAGGCTTTTTGTAGCCAATCTCCATGATAACAAGGTGACTCTTGCTGGGGTGACATTTACATTTTCATCCTCCATCATTGCAGATGAAACAAGGATTCCAAATGTGGGAGAGAAATGGTATAAGGCACAAGATTTATATGAACACTATTATGAGCCCTACATCAAATCTAGGTACAGAAATGAAGCAAAGAGGATCTTTCCTTTCAGGTTCCTTGAAGACAAGTATGCCCCTATGATGAAGATCATTATGAAATATTTCACATGTGAGGGAATATTTTCTAGATTGTACACCTATCACATTAGGCTTCTTATGCATTTTACAAGGGTGAGGATGTTGAACATTCCTTATTTCTTATTCAGGAACATTGAGAAGATGGCTTACATTGTACAGAAAAAGCCATACCCCCAGCAGATGAATAGTCTCTATCACTATTCCCTAATCAAGATGATTGTGCTACATCATCTTAACCTCCTTAACATCTCCTGGGAGACATTCATTGCCAATGACATCTTTAGGGGTCCTCAAATTCCTCCACCAGTGTCTCAAGAATCAGGAAAACCTTCCAGCAGTGCTCAGGTAAAGAAAGATGAGAAGGTCAAAGAGACTAGAGCCATTGAGGTGCCAGAAACCTACAAGACATATCAAAGGGGGGCTAGAAAATTGTTTGCAGCAGATAGGCAAGTGTTTGCTCCACTGGGTGTGGAAGGGACCTTGCCTTCTTCATCAACTCATAGGCAAATTCTTGCTCCACAAAGTGTGGAAGGGGCTTTTCCTTCTTCATCAACACAACAGGTATAGGTGCAGTAGCTGCATAAAGGGAAAGAAAAGGTGTTGGAGGAAAGTCTTGATGATGAGGAGGAGAGAGATTTTGATTTGATGGAGCATGATGAGCCAGAACAACATCATATTCATCATGGCATAGAGACAATTGATTTGGAGGCTCAAGATGAAGCAACAAAATAAAACATCATCATACAGGAGAAAGAGGCTCAAATCCAAGCAATGATGGACAACTTGGCGAGAGCCAAGTATGTCATCACATATCTAAAGCAAGAGAACAAGTAGCTGAGTGTGTTGGGTTGTGTTATATTCTTTCCATGACTAGCCCACATAGTTAATGGGGGGATTAGAAGGGGGGAAGAGCCCCCCCCCTTCGTTGCACCGATTGCATAGTGGGGGGAGTCACAGGGGGTTTGAGGGGTGTAGGTAACCCCACTCTATGGGGTCTGGGGTAGCGCACTGGAAAATTTTGTTTTTGGACCCTATATTAGGTTTTGTAGACCTACCTATAGTTTTGTGCATGATTTTTTGCACATGGTTTTGGACACGATGGTTTTTGGTCCATGGTTTTGGACATGATGATTTTTGGTCCATGGTATTGGATGCTTCGGCATGTATAAATATGTATTGTAACATTGAAAGGAATATAATGAAAAATCAATATGGTAGTCTGAGTTTTGGGATCCAAGGGAAAATCTCTCTGTATATGTGTTTTATGTGTTATTCTGTCGCATAATTTATTTTCTGTGTTTTAGAATTCGTATGCAAGTAATTTCTATACAGGGTTAAAACCTACATTTGGTATCAGAGTTGTTTTGGCTTCAAGGGGATGCCTTTGTGGTTGAGGAGTTTTTCTCGGGCCTGTGGTAGACCCTGTTCAGTGGGAGATCTGTGAGATCGATTCTGGTGGTGAAAGAAGATGGCGAGCAGTGGAAAGATAGAGATCGAGAAATTTAATGGTTAGAGTTTTGAGTTGTGTAAACTCAAGATGGAGGTTTTGTTGGTGGATAAATATTAGTGGATCGAGGTAGATCCGGGTACTAAACCAACGAGAGTGTCTGATGAAGAATGGAAGAATTTAGATTAGAAGGTAAAGAGCACAATACAATTGTGTGTCTTAGATTTAGTATTGCTAAATGTATCATGGGAAGCTATAACTAAGGTCTTGTGGGACAAGTTAGGGACTTTGTACCAATCTAAATCTCTTGTGAATAAACTGTTCCTGTGAAAAAAGTTGTTTAACCTGAGGATGAAAGATAGAGACTCGGCAACAGAGCATCTGAATGCATTTAATACTATGGTAACTTAGTTATTATCTGTTGATATTGAGATTTCAGATGAAGATAAGTGCATCAGTTTGTTGTCTTCTCTACCAGATTTGTGGGATAATCTTGTTATTGTAATAGGTAGCAATACAATTTCCTTGCAGTTTGATGAAATAGTCTCATCCTTGCTGACGAAGGAGATGAGACGAAAAAATATGGAGAGCCAAAATGGTGATGCCTTGTCTATACGAAGACGGTCCCAGAATAGAAACAAAAATAATTCATCGAGTGGGAGATCTAAATCTAGAGGGAGATCTAAATCTCCAGGAAAACCTGTAAAGGTGGTGTGCTAGAAATGCAGAAAGGAATGACACTACAAAAGGGACTGTAAATCTAAAGCTCCTGATAAAGGAAAGGGACCTGATGATGCTCCTTCTTTAGAGGCAAAAATCACCTCAGATGAAGGTGGGGATGTGTACTTGGCTTCTTCAAGTACACATGTAGATCATGAGGCATGGTTGATTGACTCAGGTGCATCCTTTCACTTCACTCCCCATAGAGAGTGGTTCTGCGAGTATGAGAAATATGATGGTGGTGATGTCTTCTTGGGGGATGATAGGAAGGCTATAATCGTTGGTCATGGAAAAGTAAAGTTGAAGTTGCAAGGTCAAAGGGTTAGAACACTTTCGGGTGTTCTGCATATTCCTGCATTAGCCAGAAATCTGATTTCTGTAAGAAAGCTGGATGATGCAGGTGTAAAAATAGTGTTCGAGAAGGAAAACTGCAAGATGCTTCGGAGGGCACCAGTATTGATGTGGGGAGCTCAAATTGGAACTCTGTAAAAGATGCAAGGTAGCATTGTTGTTGATGGGTGCAACAGTTCTGTGGTTGCTGAAAGTGGAGCAAAACAATTAGTGGTCTCTGGAGAGAAGACCATGCTGCGACATCAAAGGCTTGGACATATTGGAGAGAAGGGCCTTCGAATACTTCATGGTAAAGGTATGGTAGAAGGCATGAGTAATAGGTCTCTAGATTTTGATTTCTGTGAAAATTGTGTATATGGGAAGCAGAATCGAGTGAGTTTCCCCTCTGGTGGTAAGAGGGCGAAAAAAATATTAGAGCTTGTGCACAGTGATGTGTTTGGGCCTGTGAAGGTTCCATCACTGGGTAAGTCTGTGTACTATGTATCATTTATAGATGACTTCTCAAGGAATACATGGATAAATTTCCTTAAGAAGAAATCTGAAGTCTTTGATAGGTTTAAAGAATTTAAGGCTTTGGTGGAAAACCAGGTAGAGAAGAAGATAAAGGTGCTGAGGACAAATAACGGTGGAGAGTTTTGTAGTAAGGAATTTGAATAATTCTGTAAGAAGTGTGGTATAGCACGACAGAAGACTACTCCATATACATCTCAACAAAATAGAGTTGCATAAAGAATGAACAAGATGTTGTTCGAAAGGGCAAGAAGCATGCTCAGTGGTGCTGGGTTAGGACAGGAATTCTGGGCAAAGGCGGTGGAGACAACATGTTACCTGTTCAACAAATCACCTTCATCAGCGTTGGAAAATAAGAATCTAGAAGAGGTATGGACTGGTAAGAAACCCTCTCTTTCACATCTAAGGGTATTTGGATGTGATGCATATGTACATGTTCCAAAGGAGAAACGAACCAAGTTGGATAGTAAATCTGAAGAGTGCATCTTTATTGGGTAGAAGAATGGTTTAAAGGGTTATAAGCTTTGGAACCCAGTAACAAGGAAGGTTGTGTACAACCAAGATGTGGTGTTCAGAGAGGTGAAAGATGTTATTAAACATGAAGTCCAACCAAAGGAACCTGAGAAGATAGAATTTGAGCTAAAGGAGGAAGAATCAAAATCTACAACAGAGGAGGAATCAGAAGATGAAGAACCACAAATTCTGGGTGTGAGAAGATCAATTCGAGAAAGAAGGCAGTCAGAAAGGTATAGTCCATCTACTTTCTATTCAAATTTTTCTTTATCTATTACTGATGATGATCCTAGAACTGTGAAGGAAGCAGTAGATTCAGAGGATGTAAAACTTTGGAAAGAGGCCATGGTTGATGAAATGGAATCTTTGCATAAAAATGAGGCTTCGGATCTGGTGGAGTTGCCGATTGGAAGGAAACCCATTGGTAGAAAATGGGTGTTCAAGAAGAAGACAAATGCAGAAAGAAATATGGAGAAACACAAAGATCGTTTGGTAGCAAAAGGTTATTCCCAGGTGTCGGGAATTAATTTTGGTGATATTTTTTCTTCTGTTGCGAAGGTAAATTCTATTAGATTACTTTCATCTGTTGTTGTTGCTTTTGATTTTGAGGTAGAACAGATGGATGTGAAGAAATCATTTCTTCACGGGGATCTAGAAGAGGATATCTACATGAAACAACCTGAAGGCTTTGCATTGAAGGGTAAGAAAGAACTGGTATGCAAGTTAAAGAAGTCTCTATATGGGTTAAAATAGTTACCAAGGATGTGGTATCAGAAATTTGATACATGTATATGGGGACTTGGCTTCACCAGAAGCAAAGAAGATCACTCTGTGTATCTTAAATTAATTGGTGACCGTGTTATTTATCTGGTCTTGTATGTGGAGTATATGTTTCTAGTTGGAAATGATAAAGAAATTATCCAGGATTTGAAGACCCATTTGTCCTCCAAATTCGACATGAAAGATTTTGGTGCTACAAACTATATTTTGCGCATGGAAATTAAAAGAGATTGGACAAAGAGGAAGCTCTGGTTAAACCAGATGAAGTATATCAAGACAATATTGCAAGGTTTAATATGCATGATAGTAAACCGGCGAAGGTTCCTATTCATGTAGGTGTGAGGTTATTTGCTGAACAGTGTCCCAAGACACAAGAAGAGGAAGAGGACATGTCCCATGTTCCACATGCAAGTGCAGTCGGTAGCTTGATTTATGTGATAGTCTATACTAGACCAAACATTGCACATGCAGTTGGAGTATTGAGCAGGTTTATGTCAAAACCAGGGAAGGAGCACTGGATAGCAATGAAACGAGTTTTTAGGTATTTGTGTGGCACTAGTGATTATGGTTTGTGCTACCAAGGAAGACCAGGATTGGACAGAGTGTTGGATATTCGTGGCTTTGTTGATGGAGACTGGGCTGGAGATCTGGATCAGAGAAGATCTACAAGTGGGTATGTGTTTTACCTATTTAAGGTGTAGTCAGTTGGATGAGTAAGAAACAATATGTAGTGGCACTATCAACTACAAAGGTAGAATACATGGCAGCCACTCATGCAAGCAAGGAAGCAGTTTGGTTACAAAGACTGTGTTCAAGTATGGGGTTAGTACAGGGAGCTATAAGGATAGACTGTGACAGCCAAAGTGCAATTTTCTTGGCAAAGAACCCTGCATATCATTCAAAGACAAAGCACATTGATGTTCAGTATCACTTTGTGAGAGACATGATAGAAGACAAAAAGATGTTGCTGGTAAAGGTGGACACTTTGAAGAATACTGCAGATACATTGAAAAAATATGTGAGCTCTGAGAAGTTCTCTCGGTGTAGAGAAACAATGGGCGTTGCAGAGCTAGATAAATGACTAAGCTCTCTTGTGGCCCTGTGTGGAAAGGAAACAATAAGTGGGAGAATGTTAGGTTGTGTTATATTCTTTCCACAACTAGCCCACATAGTTAATGGGGTGGGTTAGAAGGGGGGTGGAGCCCCTCGCTTTGTTGTGCTGATTATATAGTGAGGGGAGTCATAGGGGGTTTGAGGGGTGCAGGTAACGCCACTCTATGGGGTTCAGGCGGACCTACCTATGGTTTTTTGCATGATTTTTCGCACATGGTTTTGGACGCGATGGTTTTTGGTCCATGGTATTGGATGCTTTGGCATGTATAAATATGTATTGAAACATTGAAAGGAATATAATGAAAAATCAAGCTGGTAGTCTCGGTTTTGGGATCCAGGGGAAAATCTCTGTGTATATGTGTTTTATGTGTTATGCTCTCACATAGTTTATTTTCTGTGTTTTAGAATTAGTATGTAGGTAATTTTTGTTCAGGTTTAAAACCTACATTTGGTATTAGAGTTGTTTTGGCTTCAAGGGGACACCTTTGTTACTGAGGGGTTTTTCTCGGGCCTGTGGTAGACCCTGTTCAATGGGAGATCGAGATCGAGGTCCTCATGGAGCTGGAACTTCTCAAGGCAAAGAGACAAAGTGACAAGGGTAAATCAGCAGTGCAAAAGGAAGAAGCATCGGTCACTTTGACTTCAATTGAGAAGGAAATTGAGGGTGATAGAGAAATATGGCTTGAAAGAGTCAATTTGCACTTAGAAAAGCTGTTGCAAAGGGCCAATAGGGACAACTAAATCATCAGGCACATGGCCTACCACTACAGGACCCGAAACAAAATTTGCAATATAAGGGTCAAGCAGATGAAAGCAACGCTGAGACGCGTTCTAAAAGGAAAAAAGGAGGAGGATAGGCTTAGGTTGCTTGCTGAAGATTCCTTGGCTCATCAAGATGCTTGATGATGGTTCTGATCACCAATTTTGATCAAATTCAGAGGAATTTTTGTGTTTGGCATAATTTTGGAAATTTTAACAAAGGAAACTTGGCTCTATGCGCAACACCACCAGCGCTGCGCTTTTCCTAGGGACACCCAATGGAAAAATGGCTTGTATTTTTGGATTCAAATTGATAAGTACATGTACCCTATACATTTTCTAAGCTTTTGGAGTGGAACTGGTCTACCAAAAGGTCAAAAAACACCCCAAAATGACATTTCTATGACTTTTTGGACACAGAAGAAGTATTGGTAGAATCCACGTTTGAGGGGTCAAATGAGATTCAAATGAAGAAATTCTAGATGTTTTTGAAAGTAGACTTGAAGAGATTTCGAATGAGCTATCATGAGCTCAATGTGGATTCCGGGAAGGCTTCCAAAAGGGACCTAAAAGTGGCACTACGCATAGGGCCAGTAGCACTGCGCATGGGACAAATTTTGCACAGGATTGCCATTTCACTGTGTTTTGACTGTGATCTTGGATTTTCTCTCATGGAGGATGTTTTAATAATGTAAATGATGACTTGGCTTGTAAATATGATGGATAATTAGTAGTAGAGGGTAGATTCATTAGATTAAAAGTCATTTTGAGCACAAATGAATCAGTTTCCTCACTTTTAGAGGCAAGTTGTTAGGATGCCTAGATTCCAGTTTCTTGTTCAGTGTTGGTTAGATTAGCTCCTCATCTTATGGATTCAACCCTTGAGGATGGGAGCAGGTTGAATTCATGTCTATATCTTCTTTTTCTTTCTCATTGTTAAGGGTTGGACTCAGTTGGATGCTTATGCTTTGAAGAGACATCATTTTGTATCAGTTTTAGCAAGATATTAATGAAAGGTTGTAGCTATTTCTTTGGGATCCATGTGGTATGATGTTCAGTTCAGATTTTCTTATGTTTTCATGTCTTATAATGTATTTTTGATTCCATTTCATCATTTCATTACTTCTAAGTGGATGTTTTCAAGTTGATAGGCAGAAACCATAGTATTTATGCTCTGCTTTGGGAAAATATTCACAGTCTGTGTTTTCTTTAGTTTAGGAAGAATCCATGAAGTTTACATGCTCTTCCTAGCTCCTCACCTGTCTTTTCACCTCATCCATCAAACCCTAAGGTTCTGATCATTGTGCCTACCTTGCCCCATCGAACACCCTGCAATTTTGACCTAATTTTCTTGCCCTAACTGTTTGACATCTTCCTGATCCAGTAAAACCCCTTCAAAAAAAATCAAATATTGTGCTACTATACCTAGGCTAATATCATTTTCCTGATCTAGTCATCTTGGCTGAGATCCTTACAGAGAGAGCCCTCTCCTGGCCTAGTAGGGCTAGCTACTTGGCTAAGCGTGGTTTGTGGTTACCCTGGCATTGCCTTCCTTCAGCCTCAGGTTCAATCCAAGTGATAACAGTGTGGTCCCACTTCTCAACACCATAAATATCACTCCCCTCCACTCACTTTAACCCCATTTCATCACTTTTCTCATCCATGTACACATTTGTCCACTAGGTCCAAAAAGGGTTAGCCTCCCCCTCCCTTGTTCCACACTTTGGGTCAAGCCTAAAATGATTCCCCAGAGGTTGATGCAGCTAAACAGAAAAAGAAAGGAAAAGAACAATTATTCCACCCTCAATAGGAAATGTACCACAAATGAAAAATATGGTTGAGATAAAAAAATTTAGCACATTGGAAAAATCCAAACATTAGCGCTACCCCCTCATTCATGGTCATCACCCTAGTTCCTATGGGCCCTAGATGAGGCCTTTTCACACTAAGGAACCCATGATTGTTCCAAACCATGGTGGGAAATAAGCTGCACCACTTTAAAATAGGGTATCTACTTCTATATCCTACCCTTCATGCTCTTATACACTGGAGCCCTGAGCAGTTATCAAGAAACAAAAGTCAAAGGAAAAAGGAATATGAAGAAGGGGGGGAAAACAAAGGTTGGGGTAACTCATGTACAATGATTTGCTACCTCCTACACTCATATACCTAAGTGTGGGCTTCTCTCATCATAGCTACCATTGTATGATGACATGTGGCCTGGAGCCCTCCCCTAATCCCCAATTTTCGCCATCATTATATCTGATGCCACCTACCCCATGATGGATGTACCATGGACATGGAACCTCCTTTAAAGGTTGCAACCACCTAATAGGGTCCTTGGTTAACCCTCTTATTTATCTTAGAGACACATGTACATGCCAAAGCCCACTATGGAAGGGCATGCCACCATGAAGTGCCCGATTGATTCCATGATTTGTAATCTCTTCTATTTGGCTAGGGGATGCATTGGATCTTATGCAGGATTGTATAAGGGTCTCCATATTCTCCCTAAATGGAGTCCAAGTCCTCGAAAGGGCCACATTGGCACTTGTAGGGTGAGCATAGAGAGTCACAGGCCTCCACCATTGTAGGAAATACTTCATGGATCCCTAGCACCATTTCAGTTATTGCTCATGTTCCATCTTTTGGATGAAGATGATGCACCTGGTTCACCATGCCTGGTTGTCTCCACACTTGCACCATACATGTGGAAGATGTTCTAGTGTCCATATGTGGATGTGTCTCACTGCATGAGACAAATAGAGGGCTTATGTCATCATCCTATCCCTTACATATGGTTTACAAGCATTATCGATCCACTTGGATACCCATGAGTATGTCATTGTGTCCCTACACCCACTTGGGAGCACCACATGTGAATTTCTTGGAAAATGAGGGTCCAACCCCTTGTACACTATGTTTAGAGCTTTTTCACTCTACTTGGCACATTTGGACTCCATCAGGCCTCCCCATTGGCACAATGACTCTTCATATTCATTATTTTTCCCTCTTGAGAGTTTATTCTTTGTATTATTCAGCTATCTTAGTGGGCTTGTCAACAAGTCATGTCATTATTATGTATCATTTTATTATTTGGGGCTAAATTGAACTAGTTAGGAAAATTGAATCCCCTTTTGAGCTGTATAAATAAGATGAGAGATGATTCATTTATCTCATCATCACATGTATTGGATTAATATCTCTTGAGATATTCTCGCACTTTATGATGCTATGAACGTTTTGGAGCTTTCTTGATGCACTCTTATGTATGGATTTTTGTTATTGCCATTGAAGCTTCTTTCTAATGTGAAATTGATAAATGAATATACTCTCTCTCTCTCTCTTTCTCATGTAAGTCGAAATTTTGATGTTATTCTTGTTATATTACTTGTCAAATGCATGTATCTTGTTATCATTATTATTTTGTGGGTTAATGTAATGCAAAATTATTGGGACCTTGAATAAGTGATTAAAATCATGTGTTGATCTTTGAGATATTGAGTGAATGTTCCTAGAGGAACATATTAGGTTGAAAATCTCAAAACTTTGTCTTCTTCGCAAATTTGAAGTATAAATCCCTATTTACCTAGTTTCTACCCATGGGGAGGACATAAAATATCAATTATGGCTCCTTAACTTATGGAAATTCTCAATCTATATGTATCTTGACTCCATTAATCCCAAGCAATAAGGAATTGATCTTCAAATCCCTTTGTTGATCACCTCTACCTCTCTTTTCTTCAATTTTCCAAATTGTAGGCCTAACCCTAAAGAGTCACCTAGGGAATCAAGAAAATTTTATTTTATACATTCAAAAACCTTGAAATTTATTCCATTAATGTGCTAGATATTTCTCAAGAGGTCCTCCAAGTTCAAGGAGAATCCGACTATGGAATCTCAAGATAAAGCATGCCATAGCCATAAGACCAATTCTTTCCCTAGGTTGATTTAGGTTAGTGTCCTCATTGGGAGCATTCCATTCAAATCTCAAAAAAAAATTGTCATTTGATATTATTCCCTAACCTAAGTAGGTCAAGTCCCTCATTGATTGATCAATTCCATACCCTTGACCTAGTTTTGGGTCCAATTGGCTTTGCATGGCCCCACAACTTTGTAACTCCATTTCCACAGGGGTTACATAGAAGCCTTTTATCGATAAGGATCCTTAGGTATAGGAAGACCCTTTTTAAGGTGCATCCTCCAAACCTAGGCTCAAGAATACTCTTAGCCCTTCCTAGAGAGTGCATCACCTTTCTTTTGAAGACATAAGACATGTGTCTTATTTCCTATATTACATGATTGATATATCATTCTTTTAAACTTCATTAGAAGAATAAGTCCCTAGTACTTCAATGAATTTTAAGGTCACTGCTTGTAGGGTGGAGGAAGCATTTTTATAGGAATCTTTAAATTCACCCTGGCAAGTCCTATTTAATTACATGTGTATCTCAATATGATGTCTTTCTTTGACAATTTTCTCATTTTGAACATCACTAACATCCCTAGGCACCCTAATTGTTTCACAAGAAAGACGGTATGTCAGGTGTCAGTGTTTGATGGTGATCCACACTCCACAATTGATCATGTAGAAATATTTAATGCACATGCTTCAAAGGAGAAAGTGGTCCTCCAGGATGTCCTTATGTTTTTTTTCATGATATCTCTCAATGGTCATAACTCATTATTACATAGCATTTTGTCACTGTCCCTATACTCCCTGTCCATGATCCTAGAGGACCTCTACAGTGAACTCGACATGCCTTCCCATCATGAAGAAACTCCCAGTATGTCCCTCTTCATGAGTAGAATAATTCTGCTTTGTATCATTTCTGAAGAATCTTCCTTTTATCCTAGTTTACAAGACCAACATTACCGACCAATTTCCTCCTCACACCAATTTTTAGATATTAAAACTAGCCCTAGTATTGTACGGAGCGATTGAGCCCTTTTCTAGTCGCACTGGTCCTCTTTTGGCAAGTGTTTTAAATATGGAGTCTAAGCTTCCAGATCTAAAAGCTTCGTAACAGATGTTTGGTAGATTGTTGGGGTAGATGGAGCCAAGGAAGTCAGTTTGGGCTCCTTTCTCCTATTAGGATGGAACAAACTCAAGAGATAAGACCTTCTCCCATGATGACCAGAACCATCTCCCATCCATCCAAGCTATATAAACCTCTCTTTTCCCAGGCTAAACTAGTTTTTGGAGTGAGTTTGAATGATCAGCAAGACATCTATATCTTGTAGCTTTCTAGTGTATGTTTGAGGGAAAATAATGTGTTTTGGTTTGGTTTTAGACTAGAGGGAAGAGGCCTTAGAAACTACATTGTTTGGGCTATCCATGAAGTGCTAGCAGAAGTGTGGGAACTCGGATATGTCGAAGGAGACCAAAAACGTCAAGGCAATGATTGTAATCTCTTTCTGATTTATATGAATACAACTATTGATTTATTTCCTACATGAAATGTTATTATACGTCTTTGTGGCTTAATGTTCCTTGACCTATTAAGTAGGATGAATACAATATTATATGCTATCATGTTTGTTGTTGTTGTTGTTTGCTTGTTTCAGGTATTCGAAGGAAGGAGACAGAAGATATTTGGAGTGAAGAAGCAGGATCATCACCAAGTGGAATAATGTTATAAGAGGTAGGCCCTCTTAATTGATTCTAGCTTAAGGATATTTTCCATAGATTGTTTGTTTATGACTAGACCTGCTCTCTCGGGCCACTAAGAATTTACCTACACCACAAATTGGTGACTCCGCTAGGGAGCCAATCCTTTTGTTTGATTGATTTTCATTTTATGGTTTTATGTGAGATTTTCTAGTATCACCATTCCCCTTTAGTTTCCTTTGCATTGCCTAGTTTACTGCTCTGAGTCTGAAATTTATAGTGGCAGGTCTGGTTTTGGCCTTTGAAATTTTTTATTTTTTTCTTGAATCCCTTAATCAATGCTCTTTTTGGACAAACAGTCATGCCGATCAAGCATATCAGCACTCGTTGTCAGTTATGTAGTCGCTCTGGTTAGGACGATTAGCACTTGTTGTCAATTAGGCAGTTTCTCTGGTCGTGCCGATCAACGCTTGTTGTTAGTTAGGTAGTCGTCTATTCCTGTAGGTGAAGATCAATGTTTCTCCTGGATCATAACCAGTGTGTCTTGCCCTCTTAATTTTTGCCTCTTAGCTCATTTTTCCTATGTTCTCCCTGACCAGCTGGTTTATGTGCTTGTTTGGTTTTTCTTCTCTTTACTTGATTTTTTGAGCCTTTGGATGGTTTCTGGCCCTATGGAATCTAGATCATCATCCATTTTGTGTGCTCAACAAGTCAAGCTTTTGGTTAGCTGCTCCTTTGCATTTCGTTTTTCAGTCATTTTATTGCTTTTATTTCAATTAAACAAGTTTGAAATGTTTTGTTTGTTCTTCTCTTGATTAAGCATCTCTTTCCAGGCATAGATCACATTGCTCGTCTTGTTCTTGATTGAATCATTGCATCATTGGTTTGGAAGGATTATTCTTTTCATGCTTTCCATTTGATTGATGTTGATTGTTTTTAAAATTATTCATTAAAGTGTTTTTTAAAGATTCATTTTATCATTCCATTGAAAATACATAATTCTAGTTTGCTGAATCAATATGTTACATTAGATAGCATCATTGAAGACTAGAGTTGCAACATCATTTGCATTCGAAAAGAAATGAATTCTCTTTACTGTTGAAAGGACTAGTTGAAGTGCATTTGATAGGAAGATTTTGTGCATTTAAGAGATTTATTAGTGAAATATTTCATTCTCTAATTGTTGCATTGATTGTGTGTTCTCTATCTCTCAATTAGTGTTAACTTTCATTAAAGACAAAGATTTCTTTTTTCATATAGTTGCATGTAGGAGTTTTCTCAGATGACAGCAGTAGGGCCTTGTAATTGAAACCTAATTCAATATCAACTGTTAAAATCTATTGAATTAACCTAAGGAAGCATTGAAACTTAACGCTCATATTTAGAGGTCTAGGTTAGAGACGTGTTGCGACATCTTAAAGCCTAGTAGCTGTCGTTTGCTTCAGCACTAGATAGCAATAGTATAGACTTGTGCTCCCCGTACTATCATGTATATAAAGGGAGACCCCAATAGGTCTACAATCCTTTATCCATAGGAAGCCGAGTCTGCCACCTTGTAAACATGATACACTGAACATAATATTCGGGGGGATTGCTTGCCCATACTTCTCAGTTCGCTGAGAAGTATTGTGTAGTTCACAGCTACTTGGTAATCCTTTTGCCTAGATTATCCTGAGAAGTCATTTTGATCTTTTTGATTCTTTAAATTTAAAATATCATCTAGCACTTGTCCTTTTGAGCTCGCTAACTATGAAAGAGACTAGAGTCACCATTTTCCCTTTTCTCGACTCTTAAAACATGAAAAGGCAAAGTTTTGTTTCAATGTTTTAAAATTAACTTCCCATGAAATATTCTTGGTAAGGTTATCTTCCTTAGTATTTCTTTAGTGTCGATTCCAATGGCAACATTTCTGGAGACTACAAGTCAAGGATTCCCCTCGGATGGGAATCCTAGTCCTTTTCCTTCTTTTGGAGGTGTTGGGACTCCTTATATGGTGACGTTGTCCCTTCCTGGGTTAACCATTGGTCTACCTTTCTGGTTGTTTTTGACCTTGGTGATCTTGAGCATCTCGACTCTTGTACAAACATCTCCTTTGTTCTAATCATGTTACAATGATTCTAAGGTTGACCCATTACATTCTTCCCCTATTTCTTCACCCTCCTCTTCTGCTTCACCAAGTGAAAGTTTGAAATCGAGTAACCAGGAGGCTAAGAAGAAGAAGAAGATAGATAAGAGAGAGGCCAACCGTGCAATTGTTACCCCAAATGCACCTCCCATAGACAAACCTTTCGATCCTCCATGAAAGGTAAAATTCCCTTACAAGCTATGTAAAGGTGACCATCTCCTTCGAGACTATCCTGGCATTCCTAGAGTCTTAGAGGTATGGTCTCAAGACCTAAATCGACCATCCCCATTAACCTCTAGAGATCATGTTGATGCTAAACCTTCAACTAATGATTGTAAGAAGAAGGGGAAGCTTAAATTCCACTACAATTTATGTGAAGGAGAGCATCTTCTTCACATTTCTCCTCTTATGGATAAAGCTTCCAAAGTTTTGGAAAACCTTAGAGATCCTCAACCCCAACTTCTTATTGGTTATCAGAGGCTTTCTTCTAACCCTCTCCTAGTTGGTAAAGAGATTAACTTGGATTCATCTCTTTCCTATCCTGCTCTTCTTGAGCATGACTCTCTTGTGTCTATTCCCGACCAACCATTGGTCAAAAAGAGTGTCGACTTGTCTCCGCCTTCAGTTGATCACTCTATTCCTGAAGAGAGTGGTAATCACATTACTCATGTTCTTCTCATCTCTTCAAATTGTCATGAATCAAAGAGTGACCCTCCTATCCCGGTGGTTCAAGAGAGTATTTATTCTATTCCTGCAAAGCATGGAGGCATTCATATGATACCCCCACCAAATAGTTTTGTTGTCTCTTTTGATTGGATTCAATTGACTGCTTTCCACCTCCCATCTTATGTGCCTTTCAAGATTACAATATGACCCTATAATATCGTAGTACATGGCTCTATATTAGATGAAGGTGCATATGTTAGCATCATGTCTTCTACTACTTGGCAAGATTTGGGTTCCCCATAGCTTGTCCCTGTCACCTATAATCCGTTGGCTTTCAACAGAGGAACCAGTCAACCCTTAGGGATCCGTCCAAAGTTCCCAATTACTTTGGAAGGAAAGGCTATCTATATAGACGTGATGGTAGTCCAAGGTCCCTTATATTTCAATCTTCTCCTTGGACGCGACTATGTTTATGTCATGGGAGCTCTTGCTTCTTCACTTTTCCATGTGGTTTGTTTTCCACACAAAGGGAGAATTGTGATTATTGATCAACTACCTTTCATTGGTCACCAGGTGCCTCATTTGCAACCATTGTTCCCTATCAACTCTTGTTTGAAAGCAGTACCTTCCCCCCCATAGGTCAATTATGTGTCTACCCATTCCATCTCCACATCTGCTGATGTGACACAGATGGTATTGTACATTATGTACTAGGGGAATTAGAACCTGATCTATCTTTTGTACCAAATGACATGTATTCATCTCAGAGCGTGGTTATTTAATCTAGTGAAGACGTCTTGGGAGCCATATTCTCTTATGGGTCATGAACAAATTTGGTGAGGATAGTTCTTGGTCTTGTGTCAACCTCATTAAAAAATGAAACAAGGAGTCATGAGGATCGCTCCTGGTCTTGTGTCAACCTTGTTAAAAAATGAATCAAGGAGTGTGGAGAAGAGTTCCTTGTCTTGTTTCAAGCTTGCTAAAAAATGAATCAAGGAGTTCAAGGACAGTTTCTTCCTGTATCAACCTCGTTCAAAATGAAACAGATGTCTGAGAATCAAGGATAATTTTAGGGGCGAATGCTCGCCCTTTTGCGAAATTAAGGGGTTTTAAATTTTTAGTGGGAGAATATTTTGTATCATAGTACATTTTTACAAATCACCTCAAATAGCCCACCTTATTTTAAGGGAGAGGGTAAAAAAGGTAAATTTAGCCCTTGAAATTAGGACTTACAACCTTCCATTCGCCCATTTTCAAGAATAGGTTTTATTTAAGTGAATCCATTCACCCATTTTCAAGAATAGGTTTTATTTAAGTGAATCCTATGGGCCAAATACCATATTTATAAAAGAGGTATGGTAAATTAATAAAAATATAAATAAATGAGAGGTATGGTAAATAAATAAAACATTTTTTATATTTACTCCATAAGTCACCTTATATACATGTAAGGGTGTAAACAAATAAAAATATAAGTAAAGTGGAGGTATGGTAAATAAATAAAACGTCCTTTTATACTTACGCAAAAGGTATGGTAAATAACTAGACGTATCGTAAATAAATAAAACCTCTTTTTATATTTAGTCCATAACCCTCATTCTATTTATGAAGGCTCAAGAAAGAGGTTTTATTTAAGTGAATCCTATGGGCCAAATACCATATTTGTAAAAGAGGTATGGTAAATTAATAAAAATATAAATAAACTAGAGGTATGGTAAACAAATAAAACATTTTTTTTATATTTACTCCATAAGTCACCTTATATTTACGAACACTCAAAAATGGGTTATATTTAGGTGAAACCTATGGCCAAAATACTATGGGACAAATACCATGGACTAGATTGTTATTAATACCATGCAAAAAACCATTATTAACCCTAATATTAGAATTAATAAAAATAAAAATGTCACATGGTATTGACCCATGGTATTCACCAAAATGGCACATGGTATTGACCCATGGTATTCACCTGGAATGTAGCCTATTTAAATGGGGGAATTAAACCAGCATGTAGCCTATGCTAAGATTCACTAGGACTTTACAAAGTTCTATTATTTAGTGAAAGACTCGCCAAGATCTTACACGATTTTATAATTGAGTAAAATATTCTAATAAAAATAAAAATGGCACATGGTATTGACCCATGGTATTCACCAAAATGGCACATGGTATTGACCCATGGTATTCGCCTGGAATGTAGCCTATTTAAATGGGGGAATTAAACCAGCATGTAGCCTATGCTAAGATTCACTAGGAATTTACAAAGTTTTATTATTTAGTGAAAGACTCACCAAGATCTTATAAGATTTTATAATTGAGTAAAATATTCGCCATGCCTGGTGAGAGATTCGCCAAAAAATTATATATACATATTATATTATTGATAAAATCGCCTTCCATTTTTCCTATATACCATGGAGATTCGCCCATTTATTATATTTATAAATTTAGGGGGGGTTCCTAAAATTTTCCCTGCTAAGGATAGTTGTTTTACTGTGTCAACCTCATTAAAAAATGAAACAACTCCCTTTTCCCAATTGAGTCTTTGGCTAATATCTCGTAAAATCTGAGTTGAGTCTTTCCTAGATCTCGCAAGTGAACCTTCATTCCATTCACCTACTTCAATGAAATGAAGCTTGGGGGGAATGTCTGTCGAATTGAGCCATTATGCCGTGGACATGCAAACTTATCTCAAGCATAGTTTTTCATTTCAAGCTTGTGTAAACATGAAACTAAATCCAAGCAGAGTTCTCCATGGTTCAAGCTTGTGTAAAAATGAACCCATGCCCAATTTACATCTCGTGATTGTCGTTTTAATCAGCTGATTTCTGCTAGATGAGCCTTGGTTTTTTTATTCCATCGCCACCATCTCTTTGGCCGACCATATGCTTTCACTTGGTTATTTTTTCCTTTCCTGAGGAACCACAAGAATGAGTGGTTTTATTAGCCAGCCTCTTGACCAGTACATGTTCTGAGCAGTTCCACAATTGTCAAAACTAGTTGCTACCCTTTATACCACTCTTCCCTCCAAGACAAGTCACCTTTAAGCTCTTTTCTGACTCGTAAAAGATGAAAAGATTACCGAGTATTTTTTCCCTTTTTTGACTCGTTAAAGAGAATAAAAATGGGGGGTTAGCTTTTAGTTCTTTTCTGACTCTTAAAACACAAAAAGATTGTTGAGCTCTTGTAATTTTTGAACTCGTTAAAGGTTGTGAAACATCATTTACCAAGTACATGTTTACCCCTTTTTCGAGCTCGGATAACCTATTTACAAAAAATGTACTCCTTGACTGAAATAGTCAAGCAGTTTCCTCAAGTATCGTTTTCTACCTTTTTGGGCTCGAGAGACACAAATGTAAAAAATTGGACCATGTGGAGTTTTCTTTTCTTTGTTTTTTTCAAACTCTCTAAATATGAAAAATATATCAAGTTACACCTTTGTCAGACTCGTTACAACATTAAATGACATTGGATTCATCACCATGATGGACATGAGCTTCTCCTTCCTAAGGCTCATTAATCTTACTAGGTAGGATTCATCTGAAGGATGGACTTATATTACAAGCATATGCTATCCTCTTCAAGCTTGTGTAGAAATAACCAAAACTCGCTAGAAATGGTGAGGGAAAATTGGAAGTATTTCATCAGTTGTATTCACTTGAGGAAACCTGTCGCTCTTGAACATTGACACTCATCTATTGTTCGTGTCAGTTTTTTTGACATCCTCACTCTATCACTTGCCTCGGTTTTGGGTTATCCATTTTAAACATCTCATATGATCTCTGCCAAGTCACCTTGACCTTTGATCCTATAATGTCAAATGCTACCAAAGTCTAGAGTTTTGTTGCCGATATGTTCAAGAGTTAGTCCTTCTGCAGTTACACTTACTCCTGATTCTTTATATCATGTGAAATCATTGCATCCCTTTGTCTCGTGTCGATGATGTGGGATACATCATGACCCTCTTTCAACACGGTCACTTCCTGTCGACTTCAACTCATTTTCCAGGAAGCTGGTCGAGAGCCTCCCTTCCAATACCTTAGAGATTGCATGCCCTAATGGTAAGTTCTTCTCTCTCGACGACAAGTTCACATCATTGGCTTTTGATCGGGTGATTTCATGGGTGTTCGACTTTAGTTTCTTTATTCAAATTCTGTGAATTATGCTTTTGGTACCTTGAGAGTCGTTATCATTATTGGTGGTTTCTCTCATGCTTGTTAATGGTTGTTACACAACATTTTTTCATTGTCCCTGTACTCCCCATTCCTTGATCCTGGAGGACCTCTACAGTGAACCCCACATGCTTTCCCTTCATAAAGAAACTCTTGTTGTGTCCCTCTTCATGAGCAGATTAATTCCCTTTTGCACCATTTCCCCTGAAACTTCTGTTTTTCCCAGTTTATAAGACCAGCGCTAATGGCATTTGTCTCCCCTGCACCGATGTGAAGAGATTAGCACTATCCCTAGCACCGATAAGAGCGATTGAGCTGTGTTCCAGTCACGTCGGTCCTATTATGGAGTTTTTTTTAAATTAGGAGCCGAAGCTTCTAACTCTAGAAGCTCGTAATAAGTCTAGTAAAGGGTTTGGCCAGATGGGGTCGAGGATGTCACTTTGGGATCCTCTCCCCTATAATGATGGAACTACTGTAGAGCTATAAAAAGGGTCTCTTTCACCTCTAATTACCTCACATTAATATGTCAATCTGGGAGCATTTTGTTATTTCAAAGAGTGTCTCAGTTTGAGGCTATCATTTGTCAGAGTAATGCTAGTAGTACAGTGTTCAGAAATACAAGAGTAAACAGATGCTTTTCTACTACTTAACTACTTCAAAAGAGTAAATCACACACTCAAAAGAATAAGCAACTTATCATTCAAGGGTTCAGTAGCGATAACCCATCCCTTTGGAAACTGATGGAAAAGGAAATCAGAGAACAGATCGTGGATCTGGGAGCCAGGCAGTAAATGCCAAGGCTCACTATAGCCTGAGAACTTCTCCCACACCAAAATAACAAATTCCAGTAAATGAAATGGCAGATAAGAAAATAGAACAACAAACAAGAAATCGAATAGCAAGTCTACAATGGAACAACAAATCCAAATTGGAACAACAATTCTTAAATGGGACAGCAACTAGAAAATAGAACAGCAACTAAGTCTCGCAAGTAGTAACAAACTTAATCTATCAAATCAAATGCATTAACCATAATCAAACGGCAATATTTCACTCTTAAGGCAGATCGAACGACACACCTTAATAAAACAACACTGATTACTGATAAGTTATGGAACAGCGCTTAAAAACCATATATGCACACAACACACTTAAATAGTAATCTAATTTAAGCATCAATCTCAGTTAGAACCATCTGAGTAATCTAATAGATGAGTAACCAGTGGTGCTTCTCCATGTTGTTCTGTAAGCCCAGAGTGCTTCGGGTAGTAAGGCAACCCAATCACGTCTACGTGACGCAATGGTTTTTGTTAGAATTGCTTATATTATTTTATTGCTACATTCTACCTATCCATTCGCCTGTGGGTGGTATGGAATAGTGATTTTATGCTGGACATGATAGTTGTTGAGTGTTGCAGCTATTCTATTCCCAGCAAACTGTGGTCCACCGTCTGTAATTATTTCTCTTGGAAGGCCATAACGTACAAATAGATGGAACAGGAAATGTATGACAGAGCCCTCTGTAGCTCTAGACAATGCTTCTACTTCAACCCACTTGGTGACATATTCTGTTTCCACCAAAATATATGTTTTCTGGTTTGATGATGGGTTGATAGGTCCAACAAAATCAAGAGCCCATCGTTCGAATGGTTCAATGACTAATTGTGGTTTCAGAGGCATCTCATCAGACTGGCCAGGGCGTCCTGCTCGCTGGTAGCTGTCACAGGCTTGGACAAATTTCTTTGCATCTTTGAAAATCGTGGGCCAATAATACCCTGTCTGTAGCACCTTATGTCTAGTTCTGTGCTCAGTGAAATGTCCACCACATGGTCCATCATGACAGGATTTTAAAATGTCAAAGATTTCATCTTCTCGAACGCATCTCCTGATATGCATGTCTGCCCCTGTGTGAAACAAATAGCCCCCAATCCACGAGAATCGAGCACTCTTCTGAACAATCTGTTTTCGCTCATTAGGGTTTAGGTGTTTTGGTAGTTTACCTACTGTGAGTTAATTGGCAACATCAGCATACCAAGGTGTTTGAACAGCAACAACAAATAGATGTTCATCCGGAAATTGATCCTCAACTGCTGCTGCATCGATTGGCTTTGGCATTCTTGAGAGAAAATCGGCTACAGGGTTTTCTTTGCCAGGACGATCCTTGATTGTGATATCAAATTCCTGCAATAAAATCAGCCATCTAGTTATTCTGCCATTTGTGATAGGCTTATTTGCTAAATATTTTATGGCAGAATGATCTGTATACAAGATAACAGGATATCCAGTAATGTAATGTCTAAACTTATTGACAGCATGTATTACAACTAGGAATTCTTTTTCAGTAACAGTGTAATTTAATTCAGCAGGGGATAAATTTTTGCTGATGTAATAAATAGCATATGGTTTTTTATCCTCTTCCTACCCAAGGACTGCTCCAATGGCTGTATCTGAGGCATCAGATGATATCTGGAATGGCAAATCCTAGTTTGGTCCTCGAAGGACTAGGGCTGTTGATACCAGCTTCTTTAGATCCTTGAAATCACGTTCACATTTTTCTGTCCAAAGAAAATCAACGTTACCAGTTAGTGCATATAGAGGTGCAGCAATGTGCGAATAATGTTCTATAAATCGCCTATAATAACCAGAGAATCCAAGAAAACTGCCTACCTCTGTTTGAGTAGTAGGAGTGGGAATAAGCAAAAGTATTTGGATTTTGGCTGGGTCTACCTGAATGCTGGCTACTGAAATATAGTATCCTAGGATAAGTCTTTCATTCATCATCATATAACATTTTTCGTGGCTTAAACAAAGCCTGGTAGCAATGCAGCGTTGAAGGACTTTCTCTAGGGTGTCCAATGCTGGATCGAAATCATCTCCGTATGGTGTAAAGTCATCCATGTATACTTCAAGTCCGTCATTTATTAAGTCTGCAAAAATGCTAAGGATAGCCCTTTGGAATGTGGCAGGAGCATTGCATAAGCCAAAAGGTAAAACTCGGTAGGCAAATGTTCCCCAAGGACAAGTAAAAGTAGTTTTGTCTTGGTCTTCAGGGGAAATATGAATCTGATTGTATCCACTGAAGCCATCCATGAAAGAAAAGAATTTCTTTCCTACTAAAGTATCTAATACTTGATCGATGAATGGGAGAGGAAAGTGGTCCTTCTGTGTTGCTTTATTTAGCTCCCGATAGTCCACACAGATTCTCCATTTCCCATTCTTTTTTGGTACCACCACAAGTGGAGAGACCCATTTACTATCAGAGATAGGATAGATAAAGTTGACATCTAAAAGTTTTTGAAGTTCAAATTTTACCACATCTTTTAGATGAGGATTAAGTCTCCTTTGAGGTTGACGAACAAGTCTAGCATCCTTTTCTAAATAAATGTGGTGTGTACATAATTGGGGATCAATACCTTTCATATCAAGGTAATCCCATGCAAATGCTTCTTTATATTCCCTTAACAAATGGATGAGCTTCGTTTCTTTTTCAGGTGTGAGGTTGGCATTAATATTTAAGGTTTTTCCCGGTTCAATTTCTACAATTTTACTATTTGCAAGAGAAGTAACAGGGATTGTTTGATCATGTGTATCTTTCATAGGGTCTTCTTCTAATTCATTATCAAATGCTACTTCTATCATGTGACAGTGTGTGCAGGATCTAGATTCAGTTTGACTAATGAATTTGTTAATGGCATCATCTTCTGTTTGATATTTAAAATCAAGTGCCTCTTGTATAGTTAATGGAGATTTAATGTTATCAGTAAGGTATGATACATGGTGCTTATTATTTTTAATTATTGTGACACTTGGCTGCGCTGGAGGATATAGAACTAAATTATTGATATTTGGTCCTTTGGTTATGGTCATATTTCCTTGCCGGCAGCCAATGTAAGCATCGACAATGGCAAGCCAAGGTCTACCTAAAATCAGCGGGTGTCCATCAAGTCGAGTTTTAGGATTTATTATCAGGAAATCGATTGGATATTCCCAAGAATCAACAGAGACCATAACATCGTGTAGAGTACCCTCTAGCCTAACCACAGATCGGTCAGCCAATTCTTGCAAGGTAGAGGTGGGTTCTACAGATGTAATGCCTGGCTTTTGGCAAGTAGTGGTTGTTAAGATATTAATTGCAGCTCCTAGATCGACTAAGGCATTAGACAAGGTCTGACCATAAATTTGGACAGTTACAATTGGATTTCCTGGGTCTTCATATTTAATGGGTGTTTCTTTCCCTGATAGTAAGTCAGATAAAGTGCCGACTACTTGGACTCTTGGATTATTTGTTATATTCCTCCTTGGTTTCTTTATGCACAATTTTTTGATAGTTTTTGCGTATATGGGGATGTCTTGAATGGCTTAGAGGAATGGAATTTTTATGTACAGATTTTGTAATTCTCCAAGAATGTCAAAATCAGGATATTGTATAGGTCGAGGTATGACTAATCATTCTGGGAATGGAGGAGAGGATGTCATTGCCTGATTATGAGTTTGTTGTTTATTCACATCCTCTTGTTGTGACAGATGTTCTCTAGGTAACTGATCTTCAATCTGAACTGTTTTATCTCCCTTAGTTTCAATAATACGCCCAGATCTTAACTGAAGATCATTGCACTCCCTTAGATCGGCTCCTATTTCTGGTGTTTCTATAATTTGGAGAGATTGGACCGGTCTGTTATTTGGATTGGGATTAGGTTGGGCTGGGAGTTGCGGTCTCAGATTAGGCTGGGGATTTTGTTGTAAGGCTGGTAGTGTAGGTTGAGGGAGCGGAATAGTTCCTACTGGCTGATGCATCGGTCTCTGCCAGTTTGTCTGCCAGGCTGAACTTTGTGAAGTAGGGGGAGTCCATTGTGGAGGATATGGGCTACCTTGCCAATATGGTGGAGTATAAGGGAAATTCGGCCAACCAGATTGGCTTGCCTGATTCAGCCACGGGTTTGAAGAAGGAAACGACTGTGGTGACCAGTTTGGAAACGGAGGTTGGGATTGACTTTGCCACATATTATATTGTTGAGCATTATATTGTGGAGGCTGAAAAGAAGAAGTTGGGTCTGAAAACATACCAGATTGTCTCGGCTGCCACTGACGGTGTTGGTTGATCAAATACACCGATTCTGGTTCTTCTTCCGCTTCCTTATATACCGCTTTCAATCCAGGAAGTGAGGGGCAGCTCTCCGTAAGGTGATATTTTTTATAGATGGTGCATGTTTGGACTGTATCCAGTGGACACTCCCTGTGACTATGCTTTTTCTTGCATCGGGGACAGAAGATTGCCAAATTCTGTTCTGCCTCCATTTGCTTCTGTTTAGCCTGCATAATATCAAGTTGTGTAGTTAGTGTCCCTAGAATATCAGTTTTAAAATTTTCCAATAAATTTCCAATTTCTACACGTGTTACTCCTTCTGTCGAAATTTTATTATCCCTTACAAACCGATCATGTTCTGCCGATTTTACTCTTGTGCTGCCTCTCGAACTCCTGATACATAAATCAATAATGTCAACAACATTTTCTTGATAAATATCCCCTTTTCCCATGATGTTTAATGTTTCGATCCATTGCTCCTTCATGCCCCTTATCAATGCTATTTTTAACACATTATCAGGTAAAGGTAGTGATGCATAAGGAGATCTGTGTAGATTATACTGAAAACATTCCACATACTCTTCTAATGTTTCATTTGGTCTAGCTATCATCTGGAATATTTCATCCTTTAGTTCTCTAGACCTGCAATAATCCTGATATTTTTTTTGAAAAGATTCTTTCATTTGATCCCAGTTATTTATAACCCCACCACCTAATCCCATAAACCATCTTAAAGCAACCCCTTTTAATGTAGAGGGAAATAGTTTCAGTTTCTGGGGGTCGGTGGTGTAATCATATCCTCTGCAAAACACATCAAATTCGAATAAAAATGCATCCGGATCTTCTGATGTAAGACCGTGAAATGTAGGGATATGCTGAAGAGGGATTGCTTTCATAGGCGCATTTGCTGCAGAATCTACTATAGGGTATTATAATGTAGAACTTTGATTGTTTGGCTGATTTTGAGCCATAGGGTCAAATATATGCCAATAACCTTCTGGGATATCTAGGAGGGTATTCCTAGGTTGAGAGGGAATGGTTTTGACAGGAACAATTTTAATAACACTTCCTCTATATGGGATAATGAGAATGCCGGATGTCTGAGAAGATTGAGTTTCTTCAACAATGATTTTTGCAGCACTTCCCCTGTCTGGGCTATTTAATGGCTGAGTTGTTCCAATAAGAGATCTTGGTTCCTCAGTTTCCCCTGTTTCTCCTTCTCCTTCACAAAGATTGCTAAAATTCCCTTCCTGCAATAGTTCTGGAGTAGAATTTTCAATTTCTTGAAAGTCCTGCTCTTCAGTTTGACTATGCACCTCAGCAAAGGCTACAGATGGTGATCCTGTGGCCTGAAGGGAACTAGTAGGTTGTTTAGAAATGATTTTCCTGGGTCGTACTGATGGCTGAGATTCTGCTTTCTTGTAGATTTCGTCTATAAAGGTCGTTCGACCAAGGGTCACCGGCCCCTTAGATTTTTCAGGCTTGGGTAGAGGTTTTGTATTTTTTTCTGGTTTTTTCTGCTTAGTCATGCACTCAAATTAACTACTGGGTTCTATTCAAACAAAGTAACAGCAAATCTGTTAGGAAAGTGGACAAAGGAGCAAGGCTTTTACATGCTCTGTACATAGGTTCTTACCTTCCGTTTTTAAAGTCCAACTCTTCCCTAGCAGGTTCATACACTACTCTGAAAAAAAGGACAAATGGCTACACTCTTTCCCCGACAACGGCGCCAAGATGTAGAGCTATAAAAAGGGTCTCTTTCACCTCTAATTACCTCACATTAATATGTCAATCCGGGAGCGTTTTGTTATTTCAAAGAGTGTCTTAGTCTGAGGCTATTATTTGTCAAAGTAATGCTAGTAGTACAGTGTTCAGAAATACAAGAGTAAACGGATGCTTGTCTACAACTTAACTACTTCAAAAGAGTAAATCACACACTCAAAAGACTAAGCAACTTATCAGTCAAGGGTTCAGTAGTGATAACCCATCCCTTTGGAAACTGATGGAAAAGGAAATCAGAGAATAGATTGTGGATCTGGGAGCCGGGCAGTAAATGCCAAGGCTCACTACAACCTGAGATCGTCTCCCACACCAAAATAACAAATGCCAGTAAATGAAATGGCAGATAAGAAAATAGAACAACAAACAAGAAATCGAACAACAATTCTACAATGGAACAACAAATCTGAATTGGAACAACAATTCTTAAATGGAACAGCAACTAGAAAATAGAACAGCAACTAAGTCTCGCAAGCAGTAACAAACTTAATCTATCAAATCAAATGCATTAACCATAATCAAACAGCAATCTTTCACTCTTAAGGCAGATCGAACAGCACACCTTAATAAAACAACACTGATTACTGATAAGTTATGGAACAACGCTTAAAAACCATATATGCACACAGAAAACTTAAATAGTAATCTAATTTAAGCATCAATATTAGTTAGAAGAAATACGACTACGTTTCAAAATAGAACAACATTGTTCATCAATTCAACAATCGTAAAGAACATTACCCCGAGACGAATTCTGTAATGTGTATGAACATATGCACAACACAAAAGCTCTGTAATGGAATAGTAACAATATTCTATTAAGACTAAGAATAGTACATCAACTCTGAAAAGAACAATAATATGATGCAGAGTCAATGCAATAGTTCTGTCTATGGAAACCTTGATGAATTAAACATAACAGAGCATGTGATGTAAATTTATAAAACACATTAGATTACCAAATAACGATGATAAGCAAACCATGCAGTAACCAAACGTAATGATACAGGAGCAAGTGTCCTCTAGGGCCGGGCCCTTAGCCTCCAGAGGTACACCGCTTGAGGTTAATCTAGACTCAGAGATGAAGTAATCACTAAGTTTGTATTAATGCATGAAGAAAAATTACAATAAACCAGTTCTTATCGAGACTCGATGATCAAAGTTCTGATCTCAAAAAAAATTACATAAAAGCATAATCATGTCTCTCTCCCTTTGAGGTAACAGTGTTGTCCCTTTTATAAGGGTGACGGCGGAGATGTCTAAGTACAAAAAATAGATAAAACAACGATCCCTCAGGATCAAGGATCCTAAGGGATTGACCAATCCGTTAATTCTCAATTATCTCTTTTCTTTTCTGCGTCAGACTGGTATCTACACCTCCTTTTCTGGGCCGATTTGCTGTGATCTGCTTCGCCGTGTCTGTATTCGGTCTCCTGTCAAAGGGACAGTAGTTATCTTTTTCGTGTCCATTCCTTTGGAATGGCAACTTCTCGTTTTCACTCCTTCCTACATGAGGAAATGACAATTGTCAATGTTCATATTAATCCCACATGTTTCGTTATAATTCTCTATCGTTTTCCAAGTTCATGATGCAAAAAGGTTACAAGTTCTATTGAAAGGATACTGAAATGATCATCAAAAACATACCTTTTTTATAACTCCACAACTACCTCAAGGGATAAGACCTTCTCCCATGAGAAGAGGATTCATATTCCATTCATTCATCCTATATAAACCTCCCTTCTTCCCAACCACAAGCTAGTGTTAATGTTGGTGTGGTAGTGCTATTTTGGTTTGGAGTAAACAACGAGATATTCATAACTGTAGCTATCTAGTTGTGTGAGGGAGAAGCGTGATTTTGTTTGGAGTGAAGCCTAAAGCAAAGGGACTTAAAATTATTGTTGATTGAGGCCATCATGGAATTCTAGCAGAAGTGCGTGGGAACCTGGTCTTATTAGAGGAGAACCACAATGTCAAGACAATGGTTGTAATCTCTCTTTGATATCAATATATATGCAACTATCGATTGATTTCCTAATGTTTTGTCATCTTACATATTCATGGCTTAATGTTTCTTGAATTGTTAAGTAGGTTGAATTACATTTTTCCTATTATCACGGTTATTATTTGTTGTTGTTTACTTGTTTTAGGTGCTTGAAGAAGGACGTGAGAGATACCTGGAGCAAGAAAGAAAGGACATCATCAAACAAGATAAGTGTACTAAGAGGTAGGCCCTCTTAATTGGTTCTAACCTAAGGAAATATTCCATAGAATGTATCTGTTGTGGCTAGACCCATCATCGAGCTATAGGAATTTGTTTGTGTCCACACTTATAATATTACTTCACCACAAATTGGTGACCCCGCTGGGGATCCAATCCTTTTGTTTGTCTTGGATTTCATGATTTTGTGAGAACTTTTCTCACTCCATTTTTCCCCTTTTGTTCTATTTATTTTCCCCTACTTACCAGCCTGAGTTTGAAATTCATAGTAGCGGATCTGGTCCCTGCTTATAATTTTTTTATTTTTTTCTTAACTTCCTAGATCAGCGCACTTAATTGGCTGACAATTGTGCTGATCAATGCAATATGCTGAGGAACAGTCGCGATGACCAGCCCCTGGCGCTTGTTGTCAGTTAGGCATTCGTGTAGATGCCTATAAGTGAAGATTAGGGTTTCACCTCAATCTTGGCCAGTGTGTTATGATCTTATGATTTTGACCCCGTAAGCCTTTTAGACCATTTTCTCCCTTACTAGAAAGCTACTTTTCATTTGGTTTTTTCTTGTTGGCTTATCATCCTTCTGCTTGATTGCTTGAGTCATTGGATGGTCAACGACACTAGGGAATCTAGTTTGTCATCCATTCAATTGTTTGTGAACTCAGTATGTCGGGTTGTAGGTGTACTTACTCCTTGCATTTTCGTTTTTTGTCCTTTTACAACTTTGACCCATATTACAAAAGTTTGAAAAGTTTCTGTGTGTTTGTCTTAACATTTCTTTTCCAGCATGGATTACGTTGCTTGTCTTATTGTTGGTAAATTCGATGTTTTAGTGATCTGAATGAGCTTCTCATTTCATGTTTTCATCTTCTTGAAGAGATTATTGTCTCAAAAACTTTTTCATCGAAGAATTGTATGTGAAAAGTTTATTTCATTTTTTCATGAAAAAGTGTGAAATTCTAGTTTGTTGTGTCATTGTGCTACGATAGCTTGCATCATTGAAAGACTAGAATTGCATTGGCATTTGGAAAAGGAAAAGAACTCTTTTTGCTTTCGAAAGGACTGTTAGATATGTGCTTGTCAGGAAATTAGGAATTGGAATGCATTTTTCATTAGTTTATTTTTCAAAAAGTAAGGTAGTGAAAGATCATTTCATTTTCAGTTGCTTGTTTGTTTGCATTTGATTGAGTAGTTTCTACCCTCTCTAGTGAAGACATTTCATCGAATTGAAAGGGTATTGTCTCATCTAATTGCATTTAAGGTTTTTTCGAGTCGCATTGCTAAGACCTAAAAACTGAAACATAACTCACGATAAACTTTAAAATGAATTCAATTTACCTAAGGCGGATTTGAGATTTAATGATCATATCTAGAAGGTCTGGGCTAGAGACATGTTTCGGCATCTTTAAACCTTGCAGCTTTCATTACCTTTGGCATTAGACAACCCTCGTACAGATTTGTGCTCCCTGTACTGTTGAGTATATAACGGGAGACCCCTCTAGGCTGCAATCCTTTATCCTTAGGAAGATGAGTCAACCACCTTGCAAACATGATACACCGAACATAGTATTCAGGGAGATTTCCTCCTCTTACTTCTTGGTTCACTGGGAGGTATTCTACAGTTCATGGTTTCCTGATAATCCTGTTTACCTAGATCATCCAAAGAAGTCATTTGATCTTTTTAAATCATTAAACTTAAAAGATCATTCAAGAACTTGTCCTTTTGAGCTCGTTTCCAATTGAAAGTGATAGAATCGTCTTTGTTTCTTTCTCTACTCTTAAAAAATGAAGAGCACCAGTATTTTATGCGTCTTAATAATTGATTACCCACGATTCAAAAACACCCTGCTAGTATTTTTGAGAGCAAATCACGAGTTTTCCGTAAAGAACGCCTTAAAGCCTTGAAGTTAATTTGTCAATCATAAGAAAAGGTCATCATGGCTGAACCATCTGGTTCACCCAGATCCTCTTCCTCTCCTCCATCTAAAAGATTGTCCGAGGAGTAGTTTCCAGAGTTACCAGAGTCACTTGAGGACCAAGGTGTTGAACTTGGAATTATTCTAAGTATTCAACCTTTTTCATCTCGTCCTCCACCTACTTTTGATACTAGGTCATCTGCTGATATTTGCCAAGAATCTCTAGAAAATCCCATTCAAACTCCTGAGGACTCGTCGACCACTGAAAATAAAATTGAACTAGTTATTTATCCTTTGAATTCTTTGTTTGACCCTATTGTGATATCCCCACAGCATCCTTATAGTCCGTATGACCAACCGAGTGTTCCTTCAAAACTATCCCCTCATAATCGTTCGGCCATTCGTCGTCGTTTATTTCGAGACATGGAACCCAAAGGCGATGCTCTAGTCACCCCTTCAGAAGAGTTTGAAGTTTCTACTCCACACACTATTGAGGAGGAAGAACTACCTTTTCCTCTTGAGGGTTTCCCCTATTCAGGGGGTATTACTGCTAGTTTTCTACCCAACTATGTGTCTTTGGCACAATTGGTTTCAGGTACACATAGTGCCTCATCACTTTACCATAACCCTTTTTGGGTGTCAGGCGCCATGCCTACATCAAGTCCGTTCATTGCAAACATGACTTCCCAATATGTTGATACCTCAGTCCTGATGCAACCCACCATTCTGGATACCCTTGTATCATCAACCCTAGTTACGCATTAGGCACAACCAATAATTTCAAAGAATGTCTCTGTCAGTTCCTCCACCCCCCTAGTCAGTATCTAGGCTGTGCCACTACCTAGGGGGAAAAACCTGAATGTTTCTATGGTGTCAAGTGCCACCAATGTGAGTGGCTCACAAGCTTACATGCTTGGTATGAACCAGCCATCTTCTGGTATTATTCACAACCCTACTGACCCTACTGGATCAAGCAATGTCCAGTACCAACAAGTTCAAAATCCTGTTGGTCCATCTGGATCGAGCAATTTTTAGTATCAGCAGCCCTATGGGGCTCAAGTACAATACCAAAATCTTTACATTCCATATGGTTCTCAAGAAAAGGTTAATCAACCTTACACCCTCCAATCTGGGCAGTACATTCAGCCTGGCTATGGCCAGATTCAGTTTGGAAATTTCCTAGGCACTATTCAAGTACCCTTGAAATAAAAACGACAACCTTTACAACAACAAGGGAAACCTTTGTTGTAGTAAGGGCTCTCCACGCAACTACAAGGGAAAATGATCCCGCAGTAAAGTCAACTGTAACAACTGCAAGTTCAACCCTTGCAACAATTGTAGTAAACCGTGTAGCAGTAGATGCAATATGCTCTGCACGGATCCCAACCCATGTCCTCACAGGGCCAACCTCTGAAGCCTCAAGGACAAATTTTACAACACCAAAACCAATCAGGGCAGCAGAAACCCTTATATACATATCAATAGTGTCAACCCTCGCAAGGGCAAGGTCTAGGTCAAGTCCTGCAACAACAGGCTCAAAATCCCAATGTCCCAGGTCTAGAATCTTGCGAGCCAAGGGCATCAGGTACAAAACCTTAATGCCTTAGATCACCAGGTTCAAAATCCTTTTGGTCAAGGGAAGCAAGTACACTATCCATATGTCCAAGGGAAACAAGTGTATCAACCTTATGCCCAAGGAAAATAGGTCCAAAAGCCTATTGTTCAAGAACAACAGGCTCATCACCTGCATGTTCAGGGACAATAGATGAAATATCCATATGTCCAAGGTCAACAGGATCAACAACCTTTTAACCCATATGTTGCTTACCAACAACCTATGGCCAGATAATTCCAAGGTATTCAAGGTCAAGACCCCCCATGGTCAAGGTAATTTACAATGGGGGCAGCCTCAGATGCCATATGGCCAAAATCCCCCACTGTGGGGCCAAAATCCTTACTAGCAAGGATGGGCTCCTCCGTTTGGATTCGCTTATCGATCTCCCATGCCTTTTAACACTCAATTGCCATTCTTGGCTACACTCGAGTTGCCAAATATATGTTACCTTACAATGATCCAATCCTTCATTCACCATACTGGCCTCCGATTCCATCCAAGATAACAAGCGATTGTTTAAAATTCAATGGGAAAGCTAAAGAAGATCCTCAGGCCCATGTGATGACATATCGCCTCTGGTGCTCATCGAACTCATAAATTGACGATTCCATTCATCTCTGACTTTTCCAATGAACCCTCGCGGGCACTACAGCTAAGTTGTACATCGAGCTTCCTTGAAGTACTTACCATGACTTTAATTCTTTAGCCATGGCTTTCCTCACGCATTTTCAGTTGTCGGTTCACTATGAAACTCGCACCTATTTTCTCACATTGCTTAAGAAAGATACTGTGATGCACCTCTGATCACATCCATGAATGGAGACATAGACGTCACCTAATCAAATTTGATATTTTTGATCGGCTCCTCATTGAATTGTTCACCAAATCATTTGTAGCCCCAATTGCTCATGATATAGCCATGGGTGAATGCGTTACTGAAGAGAAAGCCTTCGCTCATGCCCAGTACCTAGATCTAGTTTACTCTCAGTCTGGCACTCCGTATGAGCTATTACCCAATGCTTCGCAGCCATCATCCGATCTCGCGGTGTCAAAGTCACAAGTTGTACCTCTCGTTGATGGAGTTATTGGTTTAGTATCCCAGACGCCTACTAAAAATTCTTCCAAATAGAAGTTAGTCTCAAATACTGTTCCTAATAGTTCATCCTAGAATCCATCTGGCCCTGGTAAAGCCTTAGAGGTCCATGTTGTCTAGTCTACCGCAACAAACACATCCTCGAAAGGAAATAAGAAAGGAAAAGGCAAGGGTAAAGTCAATGCCCCGAAACAGGGTCCTCCCAAATCGTCTGCTGGGGAATCTTCACAACAGAAACCTACGTATCCTTGCCTCATTTGTGAGGAAGATCACTACACTAAGGATTGTTTGTGATGATTCAAAGTTAGCCGCTTGATCAAAGGGCCCCATGCTATCCTCAAAGAGCCATTTCTGTCTCACAAAACCCAAATGGTAGACCAACCCCAATCTGCTTCCTCTGGATCTCAAGTGTTCATGATGAGTACGCCTATTAATGTGGCTACTAGATCAAAATATTATCAAAATCGTGATGGAATGTATGGGAAGGAGAAAGAAGCCACACCTTCTTCTTCTACCCCGAGCTTTGACCCTCTTCATATTGAGCGCCCTAACCCTCACTCTCTCAAGGTGTGTTGTGGAAATCCTCGTATAGTCCCAATTCCTGAGCCACTCAACACTTTAATATTGTTTAGAATTTGGCTCAAGCTTCATTAGCTATGTCGGCCCTCGAGGTGCTCCAAAACTACCCATCACAACAGAAATATTTGCTATCAACTATCAGGGGCATTGATCCCAACGATTCCAATTTGATATGTTTTGATATAGAGAATCATGTTCCCCGTCTTCATCATCAGATTTCCTTTCTTATTTAGGTAATCATCAATGAGAATACCATCCACCGGACTATCATCGATGAAGGTGCCTCCACCTGCATCATGTCAACCGCATGCTGGAAGGCTATTGGTTCTCCTACTTTGAAGCAATCTTTGAACACTCTGGAAGCTCTCAATGGGTGTGATTCATGACCCTTCAGTGTCTTACCTAACCTTTCCATCACTCTGGAAGGCAACACAGTGCAAGTCAAGGTAGAAATTGTTGACACCAATCTCAATTTTAATCTTCTACTCGGCCGAAGCTGGACCCATGTCATGCATGTCGTGGCCTGTTCTTTATTTCACGTGATTCATTTTCCCCATCAAGGGAATATTTTCACTGTTGACCAGTTGTCTTTATTTGCCTCTTCCTCCTCAAATGGCAATGTTTCAGACATCAAGCACAGTAGTGCTCCCTATGAGAGTGTGGGGGTAGGTATTTTCAAAGATTCTTCCCTAATGGGAATTTTTCCACTCGCACCTCCTCATGTTGCCTCTGTCAACATGATCTCGGCTAAATATGATCCTTGGGTCATACCTTCACAAGGTCTTGTTGATACCTAGGGTGAGGTTATGCCGCTTAGTCCCGCCGAAGTCAATTACGTGGAAATTGTTTCATCCTTGAATTCTACATCCTCTGATTCTTTTATGTTGAAGACCTCTCCCAATACATACTCTCAATCCCTATGGCTTGGCGCTTTCCATGCTAATGAAGGTATCATGGAAGTCATGTCTCTTGAGGAACCACCTTGGATCAATAATCATCATTGCTCATCATTCTTGCCTCATCCAATGGTCATGTCTACCATTTTCGAAGAGTCCCCTTCTTCATTTCTGCTACTGATCGTCACTCACGAAGTATGGTCAGAAGGAAATTTGGGTAATATTACCCGAATGATGCTCATTGACATTTCTATCAGACCAGCATCATTGAACACGTTCATATTGGGGTATCTTGTTCTCCAGATGAGATCAAGACATATACTCATCTATTTTAGGAATTCCATGATGTGTTTGCAATGGTCCTAAGAATAAATCTCCAACATTGATCCTAGCATTGTAGTGCACAAAATCCCAACTTATCTGCACACGAAGCCCGTTTGTCAAAGGCTTCACCTGGTGCACCGTAGGAAAGCCACCGTGATTAAGGGTGAAGTTGAAAAAATTCTTAAAGCTGAGTTCATCTACCCCATCCCCCTTATAGACTGGGTGTCAAATATTGTCTCGGTGACTAAAAAATAGGGCATGATCCGTGTTTGTGTTGATTGTCGAGATCTCAATCATGCCTGTCCTGAAGATAAATATCGTACTCCCTTCATTGATCAAATCATTGATGAATGTGCCGGGAGCAAGATATTTTCCTTCATGGATGGTTTTTCTGGTTACAACCAGATCAACATCGCATTGGCCAATCAAGAAAAGACAGCTTTTATCTATCCACGGGGTACATTCACGTACAAAAATGTCCCTTTCGATCGCAAAAATGCTGGGGCTACATTTCAAACGTAAAAGTCCTATGCATTTCATGATATTCACAACATTGTCTAGCCCTACTTGGATGACCTTCACGCTCATTCTCGTCGGCACCAAGACCACCGAGAACATCTTCAGCATATTTTTCTGCATTGTAGACACTATAACATTCGATTGAGCCTGCACAAATTTGTTTTCTACATAGAATTTGGACGACTCCTCAGCTTCATCGTTTCCAAGGACTCTATTTGCCTTGATCTATTAAAAGTCTAGGACATTTTAAATTTACCCCCTGCATCTTCACTGTACCAACTACAAAGCCTGCAAGGAAAGGCAAACTTTCTCCATCATTTTATACCCAACTATGCCGGGTTAGCCACAGGATTTACTCGGTTGCTAAAATAAGGAACGCCCTTTGTATGGGACGATGTGGCCCAAAAATATTTCGATGATCTCAAGGCTATCCTCGTAAGTGCTCCTCTGTTGCACCCACCGGATTATTATTGAGATTACTTCCTTTACCTAGTCATGACCCCTAGCACCATTATTATGATCTTGTTCCAAGATGACGATGAAGACAATGAACATGTAATCTACTACCTTAGTCAGAATTTCCTTGACAATGAAACGCGTTATGCACCTGTCGAGAATTTGGCTATGGCTGTTGTTCAAGCTGTTCAATGCTTTCGACACTATATCCTTTTGCGCATGACTATAATGATTTCTAAATGCAATCCCATGACCTATATCTTGACTCGTCAGTTGTTGGGGGGGAATACTCTAAATGGATCATGATCCTGCAATAATTTGATTTGGTATTTACCACTGCCAAATCTAAGAAGTCACTCGTTTTCGCCGAATTTATTTGTTCCCTTCCCTCTAAGTCTCTTCCTGTTGGTGCAGATGAACAACTCCCAGATGAGATCCTCTTTCTGATTAGCACCCTTGATCCATGGTACAGTGATATCATCATGTATCTCCAGACGTCCACGTTCCGGTCCACGGTGACTAAGGATGATCATCACAGGATTCGACATCACTCCCAACCCTACTATATTATTGGAGATACTTTATACTATGTTGGTGTCAATTTAGTTCTTCGTTGATGCCTTACGATCGAGGAAGCTGAAAGAGTTCTCAATGATTTCCACTCCAGGGCATGTGGTGGTCATATGTCTGGTTACACTATCGCTCAAAAAGTCCTTTGTGCTGGTTATTTCTGGTCATCTATCTTCAAGGACTACATTCTTGCTATTCACATGTGCCACAAATGCCAAATTTACCAACGCAAGATGCATTCCCCACCTACTCACTTACACCTCATCATTACCATTGGTCCTTTTTCCAAATGGGGCATTGATTATATGACATGTAACCCTTGTTCAGTCGAGGGGCATGGCTATATTATCGTTTTTGTGGACTATTTCACCAAATGGGCTGAAGTGACGCCTACATACTCTACAGATGGTAAGACGATGACTCAATTCCTTTTAAACCATGTTATTTCCAGGTTCAATGTACCTCAATCCATTTTCATATACAATGGTTCCCATTTCAGAGGCCAACATCTGCATTGGGCTTGCGCCATAATGGCTCGACCCCATATTACCCTCAGGCCAACGACCAAGTTGAAGTCGTGAACAAATTCTTGGTCACGATGCTTCAACGTATATTGGGATGCACAAGTAAAATTGACATCTCATGCTCTTTTCAGCACTGTGGGCCTACTAAACCTCAACCAAAGATGTAATTGGTTCCACGCCATTCTAGCTGGTATATGGTCTTGAAGCAACATTTCTGATCAAATGCGAGATTCCTTCACTCAAGTTAGTTGTTGAACTCCTCCCTGAAATGTCAACTCAAGAGGGATTCCTCTTATATTTAAAATGACTAGATGAGACTAATCATCTTGTTGCCTTGGTCATTGAAGCACAAAAGAAATAGGTCAAATCCCATTTCGACCAGTCGGTCTCCCCTCACGCATTCTTTGAGGGTGATTTGGTCTTACTATACGACGAATCTAACGATAAGCTGGGGGCAGGCTAGTTCGAACCCATGTGGCATGGGCCCTATATTGTGAACCGTGTTTTGGAGAGAGAAGCCCATGAGCTTATTGATTATAAAGGAAATCCTCTCAATAAGCCCCGAAACGGGCTTTACCTCAAGAAGTACTATGATTAGGTCATCTTGCATGGTTACTTATGTACATTAGTGTGTCATTCATTTTTTGCAGTGTGGTTTTGTGTGGTAGTTTTCAAACAACTTTCCTGTTTACTATGATTTTCTTGCTTTGCAGATGTTTGCGACTCCACACATTGGTTTCACTAATGGTGCTTGTAGTAGTACCCGAAACCTATCATCAGTGGCATGGGCTATTTATAACCCTAATGGTGAGTTGATTGACCTTCAAGGTATCTGTCTAGGTTGCACAACGAACAACATTTCTGAATACTGTGTGGTCATCGAACTATTGTCAAAAGCCATTACTCTTCACATTAGAGAGTTGGTTGTCAACCTGAATTCAGAGCTTGTCATCCTCCAACTCAATGAGAAATATTCCATCAGAAACCCTCAAATATTGAGAATGTATCTCCGTATCCGTCTATTGGAAAGACATTTTGATTACATTACATATCATCATATTCCTAGACGCATGAATACATTAACAGATGCATTGGCTAATCATGTGTTGTATAGGCATTTATGAAACATGTGAAAAGATAAAACAAACCATTTATACCATAGTAGATAAGAAAATATAGCATATATATATATATATATATATATATATATATATGGTGATAATGTTTGATACATAAGAACGCCAAAAAATAATATGTGTCCAAAATAACATCGGTGGCTCGCAGGCCTCATATATCCGTGGCATGCGGGCCTCAATAAAGGTAAGTGCTAGACCTAGGAACTAATCAACATGGTGATCGTGGTAGCATGATATGGCTCATACAACACGAGTTAGAAATCGGTGGATCTAATCTGAGACTCCCACCTTGTGTCTCTGGTACTGACGAGGAATGTCTCCCACCCGAGCATACTCCAGGATGCCACGAGTCAACCCCTCAAGGTTCCTCACGATCTCTTCCTCTTTATCACTCCCTTCTTGATAAGGAGCGACAACATCAATAGGACGAGGGATGCGCCTGGCTATTGGGGACATCACTGCAAGTTGCTTTGGTCCAACGTCTGCAATAACAAGAGAAATGTTCTAAGCACATATATACAAAAAAACAATTAAAAAACTCAAAATTAAAAAGTTGATTTTTTACCTTCATCATCGAAATCCTCTCCATCTAGTAAGGGCATATCTGGATCTCCACGGAAGTCAGTGCCACTGTATGGCCAATCCTCCATGATGATTTTATGTTGTTGCAGCCATTAAAAGAATGCAGGTTGGTATGACATGTGCTGACCCCCAATGATCCTGGGCATCAAAAGACTCCAGCGAGCCATCCATGGATCACATGGCATAGTAGGATCTACCTCAGTCAGTTGATACTGGAACATTAGTACGTGTTCCAAGAAGAAGGTCACAAGCACCGATCCGAAGAAAAATTGCTTCATATTCCCCGCTTTGGCTTTGGATAGGTGGTGCTTGATTTCGATCTTCATGGCCTCGGCCCAATTGAAGATTGTAGGAGCTGTACAGTCGATAACATAAAGGAACTTCAACTTGTTACTCTCATGTTCCACCTGGGAGCCCTCCACTCTGTTGATGGTCAATAAAAGCACTCTTAGTGTCAGATCCCGAACATTGGAAATCTCTATCTTCCCACTTTTGGATTTCAGGGCCTCAGGGCAATGTTCAGCAAGTAGTGAAGAAATGCTTGGCCCAATCAGTCGTGACCCATACAAGTTCACTGGTTCCCCTCAGCGGGACAATCCAGTGATCAAGTATATATCTAAAGTTTCCAACTCCAACTCCTAGTCACCAATGACAAATATCTCCCGATTAATGTCCCAAAGACTAATCAGGTACCGAAGCAAGTCGAGTTGGGCCCGCATCCCAGGCGTGAGATAGAATTTGAGGAGCCCTCAAGCCCTCAAAGGTTCCAGACAATTTGGGTCATTCATTTCCTAGGTGTCAACATCCTCATGTTCCCATTCTTTCTAGTCCACCATTTTCAATGATTCTTTCCTGCAAAAGCTATTAATTTGGGTCAACAATCATGCTTGGCCCATAAAATTTGAGTTTAAACAGTTATTTTTTGAGGAAATAGGTTTTTTCCATATTCATGGGGTTGGCGCGTCTATTTTCAAAATAGTTTCACTGAACAGCATGGATGGCTTTGTTAATCACCCTCGGCCGATGTCATTCCATGCCTGGAAGTCGCGCCGACTAAGGGCGAATTTTTTTTTAAGAACCCCCTCAAAAAACTAAAAAAATGGTTAAAAACATAAATAAAGGACATGGAAATAAAGCTCAGGCCTTTGGTTTTTACCTGTAACTGACGGCTTGGTGATTGACCTCTCGGATCTCCCGCAATCTGCTCCAAAATAATTAGGGCAAAAGTGAGTAAAAATTTTTCACAGCAAGGTAAAATGGTAAATGGTAAAAATATATTTACTTTTCTCCTTTTTATTCTTTTTTTCATGAAAATATCAGGTTTTTGTAAATATTTTAACCTATTTTGCCTCAAGAACTAGATAATATACTTTACGTTTTTGCGTAGTGACAGGTGATGGATGTTCGCAAATGATGATGAGTCATGTTTCAGCGCTTTTCTCGACCCGTTAAACTCATATGAAAATATTTCCAAGCTTTTTTTCCTTTTGACTCATAAAAAGAAAATAAAATGGGGGGTCTGCTTTCAAGCTCTTTTTCGACCCTTTAAAAGTGAAAATATAGTCGAGCCTTGTCGTTTCAAACTCGTTAACTGATGCAAAACATCATACGCCCAGTATGAGTTTACCCATTTTTTGGTCTGGGAGGCACTATTCACAAAAAAGGTACTACTTGACTGAAATGGTCAAGCGGTTCTCTCAAGTATCATTTTCTACATTTTTGGGCTCAAGATACATGAACATATGAAAAGGGACCATGTGGAGTTTTCTTTTATGTGTCTTTTTCAAACTCTTTAAACATGAAAAATATAATGAGTTACACCTTTGCCGAACTCGTTAAACTATTAAATGACATCAGATTCGTCACTATGACGAACATGAGCTTCTCCTTCCTAGGGCTCGTTAAACTTACTAGGTCGGATTTGTCTGAAGGATGAACTTGTAGTGCAAGCATATGATATCACCTTCAAGCTTGTGATTAGAAAATAATTGGGGTATTTGCCAGAAATGGTGGGGGAAATTTGGAAATCTATCAGTTGTGTCGGTAGGTCACTTTTGAACATGACACTTTCTGCTTCATGTCGTGTTGGGATATCTTCCTTTGTATCGTTGACCTTCCTAGGTTGGGCCATTCATTTTTTCCTTCCATTTTATCTTTGCCACATCATCATGACCACCAATCCCATTAATCCAAAAGCTACCAAACTTCCAAGATGTGTTGTCGATATGTTCAAGAGTTGTCCTTTTGTAGTTACATTTTCCTCTGATTCTCTGTATCATCCAAAATCATTTTGCGTCCTTTTGTCTCGTGTTGATGATGTTGGGTGTGGAGCCTAATTATCTTCTATATTCAAAGGTATCATTGCATTGGACCCCAGTTCGTAATGGGGCGGCAATGCCACCCATAAAATATTCGCTGCAGGGGGGATCCAAGGGGGGGCGGCTACAACCTTAGGGATCCCCCCCCTGGCGGGGGGATCAGGGCCAGCACCCCTGAAGCTAAAAATAGATGTAAAATTGCCTTGTAAAATGTTGCAATTTCGTAGTCAATCTCGACCGTTCATTAGGCAGAGATCTGACGATGGAAGTTATGTTTAATTTAGGGTTTTTTTCCCTATAAGGAAACCCATCTCTATATATGAGGGAATTGTATTGCGCCTATGTAGATTTGAATTCTAAGTGAGGAAGAGAGAAGAGATTGAGAGTGAAGAGGGAATTACAATGGATCTACTATAGGTTGTATCTCTTCAGTTTGCTAGATAATATAAAAGGAAGGACTGGTTGTTTCTCCGTGGACGTAGCCCAAACTGGGTGAACCATGTATATCTGTGTCTCTCTTGTTTTATGCATTTTCTGTGTTTATATTTCTACAATATTTTGTGTTCCGTTTCTCTGTAATATATAATTTTCTAATAGATTATGTAGGACACATTATGCCGCTCCTTCGACACGATCGCTTCCTGTCGACTTCAACTCATTATTTGGGAAGTTAACCGAGAGACTCCCTTCCAGTAACTTAGAGCTTGCATGCCCTAATGGGAAGATTTTCACACTCGATGAAAAGTTTGCATCATTGGCTTTTGATTGATTGATTTCATGGGTGTTCGACTTCAATTCCTCTATTCACATTCCATGGATTGTGCTGATAGTACCTTGAGGACCATTGTCATTATTGGTGGTTTCTCTCACACTTGTTAACAATTTACATCATTGACAGTAATCAAACAATTTTCTAGCATGTTCGACCTCAACTCATCTATTCACATGTTATAATTTGTACATTGATCGGGTTGTGTTGGAGCGCAAGACCCTAGACTCAGATCACAAAAGTCAAGGTTGCGAAGTGATGTAACATGGTTATGTTGATATGCATGTCTCTTTCATATGGATGGTTGCGACCATACCTTTGCTTCATTATGATCCACTTTGACAGATGGCTAGGTCCATGCCTGGATCCATTTACATGATCATTCTTTGGATGGTTGTGTACATGCCACGATTCATGTATCATTTGACAGAGTTCTCAGTTATGTATATGTATATGTACTTTCTTACAGGTTTTCTGACGACAGACTAAGGTTCCCTGTGTTAGCCTCCTGTTGCAACAGGTGTTCATTTTTCATGATTGAAATTTTTACATGCCAAATATGTCATACTTTGCATGCTGCAATGCTCCATATTTCCAGAAAGAAGCCAAAGAAGAGGCCATGAAAGTGGCCAGTCCAAATTCCACTGCTGTATTCCAATTTTGATGAGTTGATCCATTTTTAAAGAGTTTTTCTGTTAAGGGAAGGCCAAACAGCCTAATATTGGCTTCGCTAGGTTTCAATTTCTTGTTTTAGGAATATACAGAATCATTTTCTGTCCAAACAGCTTAATCTTGGCAGATTTGTAGATAGGTAGAGAATCTTGGGCACTCAACAGCTTAATCTGAGCCCCGGCAGAAATAAGTGTAGATTTAGATAGGAGGACAGTCAAAAGAAAAAAGGATAATCAGGGTCTGCAAGTCTAAGTGCACCCATGCAAAAAGAAGAAAAAATGCTAGGTAAGTAGGCTGGGTAGGTAGTTTTGAGGTTGCAGAAAGTTTTTTTGTGATCAATTTTGTGTTTCAAAGTGATATTGTACTTCAAATCACAAGTACAAGGCAGTTTTCATACGGAGGAGCTCAAGCGAGGCATGACTAACTCCCCCTTCTTCCTATTCCCCAAATCACTCACTAACTTCCCTGAAGAGGTAATGATCTGCTTGAACCTCTCAGTTTCATCAGTTTCCATATCATTTGTCTTGGTAAAGATCTGCTTTACTCAAGGAATGTTCATACTTCCTCTATCAATCATTTCCCCCCCTAATAGCCTAAGATTCACATCCTTAGTGCTTTCTTATCACTTGTCATATTAAAGACTAATTTTACTATATAGCTCCCTATCTGTCTCCCCTTCCCCTACTCAAACTATGTTAATAACTCCCTATGTACATATTCCATCCCCTGGCACTATAGCCCTAAAAATATCAGTTTAGGAAATGTTGAGTTCATCTGGAGCTTAGCATTAGCCTTCCACGTCCTAACCTTGGGGTTAACTTAACATTTGGTTAAGTTAATAACCTTTTCCCTCACCCCTTTACCCATAACATTTCATCATTTTTTACCCTCTCGCCCTTACATTTTCGGGTTTGATTTAAATGTTTTGATTAAACTTACTCCGGTGCCCTAACTATGTAAAACCTGCAAAAAACCCACAAACCCAAAGTTTTTGACCCCCGCCATATAAATATTAATTTAATATTCGGGCGGGCCCCTGCATATAAACCAGCCGCCAACTCCGCACTCCGTCAGCCATCTGATCCGCCCCTCCCAGATCCGACGGCTCTCGGCGATTTCAGAGCCGTCCCGTCACTCGACAGTTAGCGTCCGATAGCCTGGCGGTTTTGCCGTCGTACACAAGGACGCGTGTCCGCCTTTCATTGCATCGGGCGGGCTCTGACAATTACCGCCCTCGTACAGAAGGCGGTCCGATGAAACCACAAACCACCTTCTGTCTCTCCTCCCCTGACGACTGCACCAGGTCAGCGCCACATCATCAACCTGCGTCGGCCTCCTACCATCGTGTCACCGCCACGTCACCCTCCGTACTGCTGATGTCACCCCGCTGACATCACCCTGCCACGTCACTGCCATACTGGGACCCACTACTGACGTCATCATCAAAAAAAGGCACAAAAGGTGAAAATCGCTGCACAGGAAGCCCGGATTTTTACAGAGGTAACATGATTTCTTCAGTTTTTATACATATTTAGAAACAACCAACGTCAATGTCATTCCGGATAAACACAAAAGCATTTGCAGAGCCATTTTTGCCTGGAAAGGGTAGAGGAAAGGGTGATTTGACAGTTTCAAACGCAGCAAGAGAGAGAAACGACCCAATTGAAGTGGCAAAGAGTATCATTTCAGCAACATCAAAGCAGGTGAACATTAAAGACCTCCATCAAAATCAGCAACGCAGTTAAGGCCATTTAAAAACTTATCAGGTCGGGATTAGTGCACATTAATGCCACCGAACAGCAGCATAACCGACTTAGTGGTGGAGATAAAAGACAAAGCACGGTTATTACATAAGCACTACACCAAGCCACCAGGATAGACATTAACTCAATTTTGATACAGCTGCCCTCAGCGCAGCTCAAAGATATTTTCTTGCATTAATTTCTAGATAAGATTAGGTTAAAGTAATTATTTTCCATCAGACCTGTTTAGGTCAGCTGTAATAGATAATTTTGGATAATTTTCCCTATTTATACCACCCTCTGTATTGTTTAAAGGGTTGGTTGGTTAATGTACTCATGAGAGACTCGCACTGTATACCTGAATATTTTCTATAATCAAAGACTGCTCAAAAGCTTGGAGGACTGACTGCCTGCTCTGTGTTTAATGGTTTGAAGAAGTGAATATAGAATTCTTGCGCTGCTGTATGAATCAAGAAGTGTTCCTTATCTCTATTATTTCCATTTCATATATGCTCAAGTCACAAAACAAAGGATTGGTTTAGAATTTTCTTAAGCTGCACTCTATGCTCAGTTTCTGTGGTTTCTTAATTTTTTCCTCTTGATTTAGGCATGAATATGAATTCCTTTATGGCTCATGCTTGACCTATTTCATATATGAATGACTGTTAACTAGGAATTCTTAGTTGCTCCTAGGCAGAGCTCATTCATCTTCCCTCTGCTAACCTGATTGAGAGATTCTTTGTTGCCTCTCATTCCTTAGCCTTCGACCCATCTCCATTTACCTTGAATGGTTGGTTCATATGCAGCTATCTTGCTCCATGTTTCTCTTGTGACCAAGAAAATGCACCAGCAGTCCTACTCCTTGACTCCATGCCCAATGGTTTGAAACCTTTACGCTATGTTTTGCCTCTCTACTTGAAAGCATCATCCATCCCACCAAAATCAAAACAAAACCCTTGAACTCAATAACTAGCCTAAAATCATCATCAACAAAGCTAAATCAGAAAGAGAGAGCCCTCTCTGACTGTAGGTGGGCTAGAACCTGCAGTCCAAAGATTGGTTTGTGGTTACCTCGACCATATCCTTTAGGAGCTTAAGGACAACCTGAGTGATAACATAATGGCGACTCCACTGGGGAACATCCTCAGATAATTTCACAAATCAAGTTGGAAAGCTCCACTGGGAAAGAACCAGACCTTCAAAAGTTTCTCTCTCGTTTTCTGGAGAAGGTCATCTGTTTCCTTCAGAACCATTTTTGCAAGTTTAGTTTTGATCTGTGATGGTGGACAGAGATCAGGCACTCCAAAGTTGATCATCCACCTGGCGACTCCACTTTATTTTCATACAAGACTCCACTAGAGGAGCGAACCCGAAAAGGTGATGTCAGAATATTTTTCTCCAAAAGATCCAAAGATTCAAGTTTTCAGAACACCACTACAGCCAAGTAATCCCATTTCAAAGGGTTAACAGTAAGACAGGATGACTGGGTGTGTGGAAGACCTTGCAATAGAACAATATTTAGATGAATTCAGGAAGCTGTTATCCGAATATGAACTTGATGAAGATTTTGTTAGGTTGGTGTTGTTAAAGGTCAAAGCAATACAACAACCCCAAATCAAAATGCGTTTTCTTGATTTACTTGCTGAAGAACATGAAAGTGAAATTGAAATTGTGCATTCTCAAATTCAGTCATTTGATTTTCGTGATCCTAAAGAATTCTTCCAAAATCTTCCTTCTTCGGGTCATGAGGAAATTGTACTACCTTCTCACTTACAGATTGAGGATAATCTTGCTTTCAAGACAAAGACTGAAGTATTAGTTGCAGAGTTTGTTACTGAGAATGTAGTTGTTCTATCAGACCAAGAAGGCCCAGAAGAAGCTATCCCACATGATGCTTTTGTTGATCCTGTAGCAGATTACATGGAGGATCTTCTCACCTCAAAATCTTTAACATGTTTTTTGTATGAGGACGAAGTAGTTCAGCAGTGGCTTTTATATGTCACAATTTTGATTGTGGGAGCACATGACCGAATGATGTGTCTGATTTCACCAACTATCAGTCAAACAGTTTGTTTCTTTCTACAAGTGCTTAAGTGGTTGCACTGGTTGTTTCTTTCTACAAGTGCTTAAGTGGTTGCACTGGTTGTTTCATTTTACCTAACCAACAAACAAGTGCTGATTAGGGTAGGTAGGTAGGATTTCAGTTTTTTGTTTGGATGGCAAACTTGCTGCAGTTGAAGCCCGAAGTGAAGGCCCTAAGCTCCTCAAGTATGCTGTCATGTTCATAAATAAAGCAGCCAGCAAAGGGAAAGTTTTCAGAATACAACAAATAATTGAAGATTAAGGCAGTCTGACCTACTGTTCTTGGATTTTCACAAGGAAAAGCCATCCCCAAGTGGAGCCACTGTTAGCCTCCTGTTGCAACAGGTGTTCATTTTTCATGATTGACATTTTTACATGCCAAATATGTCATACTTTGCATGCTGCAATGCTCCATATTTCTAGAAAGAAGCCAAAGAAGAGGCCATGAAAGTGGCCAGTCCAAATGCCACTGCTGTATTCCAATTTTGATGAGTTGATCCATTTTTAAAGAGTTTTTCTATTAAGGGAAGGCCAAACAGCCTAATCTTGGCTTCCCTAGGTTTCAATTTCTTGTTTTAGGAATATAGAGAATCATTATCTATCCAAACAGATTAATCTTGGCAGATTTGTAGATAGGTAGAGAATCTTGGGCGCTCAACAGCTTAATCTGCGCCCCGACAGAAATAAGTGTAGATTTAGATAGGAGGACAGTCAAAAGAAAAAAGGATAATCAGGGTCTGCAAGTCTAAGTGCACCCATGCAAAAAGAAGAAAAAATGCTAGGTAAGTAGGCTGGGTAGGTAGTTTTGAGGTTGCAGAAAGTTGTTTTGTGATCAATTTTGTGTTTCAAAGTGATATTGTACTTCAGATCACAAGTACAAGGCATTTTTCATACGGAGGAGATCAAGCGAGGCATGACTAACTCCCCCTTCTTCCTATTCCCCAAATCACTCACTAACTTCCCTGAAGAGGTCAAGATCTGCTTGAACCTCTTAGTTTCATCAGTTTCCATATCATTTGTCTTGGTAAAGATCTGCTTTACTCAAGGAATGTTCATACTTCCTCTATGAATCATTTTCCCCCCTAATAGCCTAAGATTCACCTACTTAGCGCTTTCTTATCACTTGTCATATTAACAACTAATTTTACTATATAGCTCCCTATCTGTCTCCCCTTCCCCTACTCAAACTATGTTAATAACTCCCCTATGTACATATTCCATCCCCTGGCACTATAGCCCTATAAATATCAGTTTGGGAAATGCTGAGTTCATCTGGAGCTTAGCATTAGCCTTCCGCGTCCTAACCTTGGGGTTAACTTAACATTTGGTTAAGTTAATAACCTTTTCCCTCACCCCTTTACCCATAACATTTCGTCATTTTTTACCCTCTCGCCCTTACATTTTCGGGTTTGATTTAAATGTTTTGATTAAACTTACTCCGGCGCCCTAACTATGTAAAACCTGCAAAAAACCCACAAACCCAAAGTTTTTGACCCCCGCCATATAAATATTAATTTAATATTCGGGCGGGACCCTGCATATAAACCAGCCGCCAACTCCGCACTATGTCAACCATCCGATCTGCCCCTCCCAGATCCGATGGCTCTCGGCGATTTCGGAGCCGTCCCGTCACTCGACAGTTAGCGTCTGATAGCTTGGCGGTTTTGCCGTCATACACAAGGACGTGTGTTGGTCTTTCATTGCATCGGGCGGGCTTTGACAATTACCGCCCTCGTACAGAAGGCGGTCCGATGAAACCACAAACCGCCTTCTGTCTCTCCTCCCCTGACGACTGCACCAGGTCAGCGCCACATCATCAACCTGCGTCGGCCTCCTGCCATCGTGTCACCGCCACGTCACCCGCCGTACTGCTAACGTCACCCTGCTGACGTCACCCTGCCACGTCACCACCGTACTGGGACCCACTGCTGACGTCATGCTGACGTCATCATCAAAAAAAGGCACGAAAGGCGAAAATCGCTGCACAGGAAGCCCAGATTCAAAATCTGAGGCAGTTTTTGATGCGCGATTAGCGCTTAGCACTAATCGCACATCGCTGAGAAAAAATGGTCGAAATGGATGCCCTCTCATCGCTCAGCTACCCGCAGGCCCGAAATTTCGCAGAGGTAATAGGATTTCTTCAGTTTTTATGCATATTCAGAAACGGCCAGCGTCAATGTCATTCCGGATAAACACAAAAGCATTTGCAGAGCCATTTTTGCCTGGAAAGGGCAGAGAAAAGGGTGATTTGACAGTTTCGAATGCAGCAAGAGAGAGAAACGACCCAATTGAAGCGGCAAAGAGTATCAGAGGAAAGATGAAGCGGCAAAGAGTATCAGTTCAGCAACATCAAAGCAGGTGAAAATTAAAGACCTCCATCAAAGTCAGCAAAGCAGTTAAGGCCATTTAAAAACTTATCTGGTCGGGATTAGTGCACATTAATGCCACCGAACAGCAGCATAACTGACTTAGTGGTGGAGATAAAAGACAAAGCACAGTTATTACAGAAGCACTGCACCAAGCCACCAGGATAGACATTAACTCAGTTTTGATACAGCTGCCCTCAGCGCAGCTCAAAGATATTTTCTTGCATTAATTTCTGGATAAGATTAGGTTAAAGTAATGATTTTCCATCAGACCTGTTTAGGTCAGCTGTAATAGATAATTTTGGATAATTTTCCCTATTTATACCACCCTCTGTATTGTTTAAAGGGTTGGTTGGTTAATGTACTCATGAGAGACTCGCACTGTATACCTGAATATTTTCTATAATCAAAGACTGCTGAAAAGCTTGGAGGAATGACTGTCTGCTCTGTGTTTAATGGTTTGAAGAAGTGAATATGGAATTCTTGCGCTGCTGTATGAATCAATAAGTGTTCCTTATCTCTGTTATTTCCATTTCATATATGCTCAAGTCACAGAACAAAGGATTGGTTTAGAATTTGCTTAGCTGCACTCTATGCTCAGTTTCTGTGGTTTCTTAATTTTTTCCTCTTGATTTAGGCATGAATATGAATTCCTTTATGGCTCATGTTTGACCTATTTCATATATGAATGACTGGTAACTAGGAATTCTTAGTTGCTCCTAGGCAGAGCTCATTCATCTTCCCTTTGCTAACCTGATTGAGAGATTCTTTGTTGCCTCTCATTCCTTAGCCTTCAACCCATCTCCATTTACCTTGAATGGTTGTTTCATATGCAGCTATCTTGCTCCATGTTTCTCTTGTGACCAAGAAAACGCACCAGCAGTCCTACTCCTTGACTCCATGCCCAATGGTTTGAAACCTTTACACTATGTTTTTCCTCTCTACTTGAAAGCATCATCCATCCCACCAAAATCAAAACAAAACCCTTGAACTCAATAACTAGCCTAAAATCATCATCAACAAAGCTAAATCAGAAAGAGAGAGCCCTCTCTGACTGTAGGTGGGCTAGAACCTGTAGTCCAAAGATTGGTTTGTGGTTACCTCGGCCGTATCCTTTAGGAGCTTAAGGACAACCTGAGTGATAACATCCTGCACTGGTTCATAAAGCATTTCAACCCTCACTCTATCTCGGCCTTCACACTTTATGGGGCATCTGTTACACAAAATTTTGTCACTGTCCCTATACTCCCCGTTCCTTGATCCTAGAGGAAGTCTACAGTGAACCCGAAATGCTTTCCCATCATGAAGAAACTCCCGTTATGTCCCTGTTCATGAGTAGATCAATTCCCTTTTTGCACCATTTCCCCTGAAACTTCTGTTTTTCCCAGTTTACAAGACCGACACTAATGGCCTTTGTCTCCCCCACGCCAATGTGCAGAGATTAGCACTATCCCTAGCGTTGACTGGAGAGACTGAGCTATGTTCCAGTCGCACCAGTCCTATTATGGAAAGTTTTTTAAATTAGGAGTCGAAGCTTCCAACTCTAGAAGCTTTGTAACGGAAGTTCAGTAAATGGTTTGGCCAAATGGGGTCGAGGATGTCAATTTGGGCTCCATTCCCCTATAATGATGGAACTACCTCAAGGGATAAGACCTTCTCCCATCCATTAATCCTATATAAACCTCCCTTCTTCCCAAGCACAAGCTAGTGTTAATGTTGGTGTGCTAGTGCTATTTTGGTTTGGAGTAAACAACAAGCTATTCATAATTGGAGCTATATAGCTAGTTGTGTGAGGGAGAAGTGTGATTTTGTTTGGAGTGAAGCATAAAGGGAAGAGCCTTAAAACTATTGTTGGTTGATTCAATGATGGAATGCTAACAGAAGTTTGTGGGAACCCGGTCTTGTCAGAGGAGAACCACAACATCAAGACAATGGTTGTAATCTCTCTTTGATATCAATACATATGCAACTATCGATTGATTTCCTACATGTTTTGTCAATGATTTGAATTACAATTTTTTTATTATCACGGTTGTTGTTTGTTGTTGTTTACTTGTTTCAAGTGCTTGAAGAAGGAAGCGAGATATAGCTGGAGCAAGAAAGCGAGGACATCATCAAACAGGATAAGCGTACTAAGAGATAGGCCCTCTTAATTGGTTTTGTTAGAGTTGGTCTTGTCAGTCCTCCGTCGGAGATCAAAAATCTATCTGCATTACATTTTTAGGTGTCTCGCTCCATTCACTCAACTGCATTCCACTAGGGGCATGCCATAATATGACGGAAGGGTCTTGTCAGTCATTACCCCTCATGCTTTGTACCTGCTGGCTCAGGTCTGTTCATCAAAGTTCATTAAATGACAGTCAATATTTGGTCTTTTGATGGACAAAAAATCATGTCAGTCATAGGTCTAGGGTTTCATAAGTCGTGTCTTCAAAGTACCCAATAATGCCAGCAGGCCAGAGGGAGGTTCAACAAGTTTCATCTCTAGATTTTCATCATCCATAATGCTCAAGGGTGATTCCTCTTCAAAACTCTGTTTTGAAGAGGAAATCATCAAATTAATGTTTATGATAAATATGTAAAGTTCTCCACCATGAAGTACTTCAAAAGCAGATTCTGATCATCCTTTGCCAAATTCCATGTCAGCTACCCCTGCAAAAAATTGCCAAAAATTTCATCATTTTAGTCAAAAATCCAAAAAGGAAATGTGAAATACAGAGTTGCATTAAATTGTGGAAAAAGTGCCAAAACAAAACATTGCAAAAGTGGGTTTTGAAGAAACAAAAATCAAAACCATGTCTCCATGTCTTTATACAGATTTTCTCATAAGGATCAAGGTCATTTTAAATGCCAAGGTCGGAGAGAAGCATTTCAAAGTGAATTGGGTGAGCCAGCGCACGTTTTGGGTAAAGTTGGAGGTGTCTTGATAGGCGCAGTGCATACAGTAGGTGGCGCGGCGCACTGGGCCAGCACAGCGCATTGGGCGCGATCCTCCAGTGCAATTTTGAACAGGCATGGCGCACCGGTAGCAAGCGGCGCATAGAACAGGCAGCACGGCGCATACAGTCTAACACCCAAAAACGCCCGAAATTCCTCCAAATCACCATTGAATTGCTCGGACGTGCTAGGTAGGGTCGACATCTCGGTGGTTCATCCATTTTTGTGTGTTTTGTGATGGTGGTTTATGGTTCCAAAAGTTTGAAGCAAAATTTCCAAACCCTACCTCTAAAAATCCTTATGTCAATTGCTGTTAAGGGTTGCAAATTCATCATTTTGTTGCCAAGGTTCCCCTTCCATCCCATCTGTCCCTTTTTCCTTCATTCCCTTTTTCCTTATACCATATCCCTTTGAATATCATTACTCCCTATCCCCTAAAATTACTAAACCCATATCCCCAATTCCCTTTCACCCATTGCCCAATGTAAAACCCCAAACCCTACCCTATGCAAAGTTCCCAAACCCTCCTACATTTCCCTAAATAAAATCTATCCTAATACTCCTAATCCCTTCATATTTTCCCTCCCTAATAGTCCCTTGTTGCATTGCTCCCTTGGTGACAAATTTCAACCATATTAAAACAGCAGTCCAACACAATCTTGCGACCAGCATTCATTTCTCCAAGCATTTTTCATAGCATCAATTATGTCATCTGATCATTCATCTAACTATGAGGTGGAAACTCAAAGTGACTCACCCACGGAAGAACATGCACCCTGGAGGCCTCATAAAAGTGGCAGACATGTTAGAGAAGAACCAACTACCCTCATAGAATTGCATGCTTGCCCTCTTGCCGTCTCTTGTTTTTAGTTTCAGTCATGCTATGAGTTTTGTGAAAAGGTTGCAAATGTTCAATTTCACCATGAGTTGGCTCGCCTATTCATTCTACATTTACATGATGCTCAAGTTACTTTGGCCGGTGTTACTTTCACACTTACACGGACTCTATCTCATTAGCTACCGTCATGCCTAATATTGGAGAGCCATGGAACAAGAGACAAAAAGTTGACCGACAACATTATGAGCCATATGTTAAACATGGTTTCTTGAGGCAGCTGAAGAGGGTGTTTCCCTTCCGATATCTTAAAGATGAATATGCCCCTCTAATGAAGTTAATTATGAAGTATTTCAGTTGTGAAGGCCGTTTCTCCCAGTTATATGGTTATCACATCAGGTTGCTCATGCATTTCACCTGGGTATGAATGATGAACATCCCATATTTCATATGCTGAAACATAGAGAGGATGACCGCCCTGGTGCAACACAAGACCCCTGAGCAGCAGTTCAACAACATTTGTCATTTTGCTCTCATCAAGATTTTAGTGGTGCATCAACTTGATTTACAGGGTATCACTTGGGATGATTTCATCTCTTGTGACTTCTTCCGAGCTTCATAGGGACCTTCAGAGACTAGATTTGAGACAGGTAGACCTTCTTATCAGCATGAATGCCATGACCCACACACTGCTACTGTGCCAATTTTCATTACCTACCAGAAGGGCACCAGGCAGTTGTTTGCGGTAGCCAAGCGAGTCTTATCTCCACCCGGGGTGGAAGGGGCCTTGCTTCCGACATCAACACCACAGGTACAGGACAAAGGCAAGAGCCCAATGCAGGGTGAGGGGCTATCAGGTGAATGAGAGACCAACTTCATTCTCCTTCATGATGATGATCCAGATATGGGTCCGCAAAGTGCGCAGCTTAAAGATATCATCCAGGAGTAGCAAACAGAGATCCAAGCCTTATCCCTTGACTTGGAGAGAGCTAAATGGAATATGAAATACCTGGAGCAAAGGAACAAACAACTTGAGGATCGGAAAGCTGAGATAGAGTTGCAACTGATCAAGGAAAACCGACAACACATCATGGCAGCACAAGGTAGACCTATGGAGCAAAGAGATGAGGATCGGGAGTATGTTTTAGAGAAAGTGAACATTCACTTGGAGAAGCTATTGGAGAAGGCTAATAGAGAAAAATCAATGCTGAGGTGCATGACTTACCATTACATGGCCTGAAACATGAGCTCCAAAGCGATAATCAGGAGCCTAAAGGCGAAATTGAGGAAGGTGACAAAAAGACAAAAGAGGAAAAAAGAGCAAGATCGGCTCCGAATCTTGGCCGAGGCCTCTTTGGCCCAGCATGACATCCAATGGAGAAGGTACAGCCCAAATTTCAAGAAATTTGGAGCACATTTTTGCATTTTGAAATTTTTTGCACAAAAAACAAGGTTTTTCTCTTTGTGCGCCGTGCCACCTGGCACACGCTTTTGATAGGGAGCTACAAATCACAAAAAGTTTATATTTTTGGATTTTTCATGAAAAATCATGGATGTTGGTGCATGGCCAAGAAATTTTGGCAAGTTTTGAGTCCCCAGGAGGTCAAAAGCACCCAAAAAATGACCTCTCTGCCCCTATTTTGACACACAGGAAACCGTCTTGGGAGATTGCAGTTTTGGAGGGGAAAATGGAATCCAAATCCAAAAATGCCACTTGGGTTGGAAGGTAGACAGGTAGGGCTTTCCAACAAGCACACTTGGGCTCAATTTTGACTTCAGAAAGTGCCTCAAAACCATCTCCAAAGTGGAACGATGCATACATCTTTTGGTGCGGCGCACAGAGACCCAAAGGCCAAATCACTTCCGCTCTACGAGAATTCGATTTGTTTCAGTGTGATTTTCTCCAAGTAAGTTTGTCAAAGCCTGTTCAACAATTTTTGGCTATGGTACTATGGTTTAGAAGCGAAGACAGTTGAAAGTGAATATTGGTGCGTGGGTGAGTTAAACGAAAATTTCAGGTGGGCCCGTTCATTAACAATATATGTTTTCTCTTCATTAAAGGCACATCTTATTTAAAATCCATGTTATTAAAATGATAGTTGTTATTCAAACGGCCAAAAGGAAGGCGAACAGTCGCCCTAGAATATCTACGCTACATTTTTGTTTTTTTTTATTTGGTCATTAGAGAAATTAAATGTAACACTGCTCCTGTTACTGATGGTTGGCTTTTCATTTCCATTTGTAATGATTAAACAATCCCCCAACTTTGGGTCGATCCAATTTCTCATAGCAAAGCTTATTTATTGTATTGAAAGTCATTTGTAAAAGGTTGGAGTTTCTGGGAATAACGTGGAGAAAAACTTAGCACTTTCATTGTACAGTTTTGGCTTGGAAATTAATAGAATGATGCAGCTCTGATTCATGAGATCCCTGTGGTGTGAGTTTAGCAAATGTGTTTTTCTTTCTATGTTTCATATGTATTCTGTTATGTTTACCATCCATTCATAATCATTTCTGGTTGAATGCTCTTAAGTAGAAGAGGTAGAATTCAGTTTATGCTCTGCCTTGTAAAGCATTCATATTTTGTATATCTTCTTCTGTCTGAAAAGGATTCATGCGTATGCCCTTTTTAGCTTTTCTCAACAGTCTTTCCACTCCATTTTATTTAAATCTGATTGCTAAACCTCTCGCCTATCTTGCCTCACGAAATATCCTGTGTCTTTGATTTAATTTCCCAGCTCATGCGGTCCTTTGGTCCCACACAGCCCAGAAAATTCAGTCATTCAAAAATCGCCTTTTTCCATATCTATTTACTAGCCTGAAATCAGTATTTAGTTTAAGTCATCTCAGACCATATTGTTTATTCCTCACTGAGCGTGACCCGGAGAGAGCCCTCTCCTGTTCTGGTAGGGCTAGCTACCAGACTGAGCGTGGTTTGTGGTTACCCTGAATTTTGCCTTCTTTCAGCCTAAGGCAGATTTAGGCTCTAACAGGTTTTAACCTAAGGAAAAATTCCATAGAATGCATCTGTTGTAGCTAGACCCATCATCAGGCTAGAGGAATTTGTTTGTGTCCGCACTTATAATTTTACTTCACCACAATGGTTCACATCATTGACCAGTAATCAAGAAACTTCTAGCATGTTCGACTTCAACACATCCATTCACATGTTAGGATTTCTACTTTGATTGGGTAATCTAGAGTGCAAGACCTTGGGCTCCGATTACACCAGTCCAGGTTGCGAGGAAATGTGACATGATCATGCTAATATACATGTATATTTTAGATGGATGGCTGTGACCATACCATGAGTTGTTATATGTGATCCTTCTCATTATTGGATGGTTGCAACCATACCATTGTTTCATTATGATCCTTTCTATTGGATGAATGCACCCATGCCTTGGATCCATTTACATGATCTTTCTCTAGATGGATACATCGATACCATGATTCATGTATAATTTCTTAGAGTTTTTAGTGATGTATATGTATCTATGCTTGCTTGCAAGTTTTCTGATGATGGACTCCAGTTCCCTGCATCCACTTGTAAAGCATTTCACCCCTCACTCTAGTTCGGCCGTCACACTTTAAGGGGCAGCTATTACACAACATTTTGTCACTTCCTTGTACTCCCCATCCATGATCCTAGAGTACCTCTATAGCGAACATAACATGCTTTCCTATCATGAAGAAACTCCCAGTATGTCCCTCTTCATGAGTAGAATAATTCCCCTTTGCATAATTTCCCAAGAATATTCCTTTTATCCCAGTTTACAAGACCGACTCTACTGACCAATTTCCTCCTCATGCCAATTTGCAAAGATTAAAACTAGCCCTAGCACCGTACAGAGCGACTAAGCCCTATTCTAGTCATGTCGATTCTCTTTTGGAAAGTTTTTTAAATATGGAGTTGAAGCTTCCAATTGTGGGAGCTTCGTAATGAAATTTTGGTAGATGGTTGGGCTAGATGGAGCCAAGGAAGTGATTTTGGGCTCCTTTCCCCTATTAGGATGGAACAAACTCAAGAGATAAGACCTTCTCCCATGATCAGAGGAACCATCTCCCATCCATCCAAGCTATATAAACCTCTCTTTTACCAAGCTAAACTAGTTTTTGGAGTGAGTTTGAATGATTAGAAAGACATCTATAGCTAGTAGCTTTTTAGTGTATGTTTGAGGGAGAATAATGTGTTTTCATTTGGTTTGAGACTAGAGGGGAGAGGCCTTAAAACTTCCATTGTTGGGGCTATCCATGAAGTGCTAGTAGAAGTGTGCGAACCCGGATACATCGAAGAAGACTAGCAACGTGAAAGAATCAGTTGTAATCTCTTTCTAATTTATATACATAGAACTATTGATTGATTTCCTACATGAAGTGTTATTTTACGTCTTTATGGCTTAATGTTCGTTGACCTATTAAGTAGGTTGAACATAATATTGTATGCTATCATGTTTGTTGTTGCTGTTGTTTGCTTGTTTTAGGTATTCGAAGGAAGGAAACAGAAGATAGCTGGAGTGAAGAAGCAGGATCATCACCAAGTGAAATAGCGTTCTAAGAGGTAGGCCCTCTTAATTGATTCTAGCTTAAGGATATTTTGAATAGATTGTTTGTTTGTGGCTAGACTTGCTCTCTTGAGCTATAGGAATTGTTTGCTTCCGCACTAAGAATTTACCTGCACCACAGTCATGGTTTCATAATCATAAACCAAAGAGCATCTCATCTATTGAGGAGTTCTTTGATGGCCTTCTCAAGCATTTTCAAGTATTCCCCACATTAAGCCTTCAAAAGGAATCCTTCATTTAGCATCACCATGACCTTGATAATGAGTAGGAAAGCAGTTCCTCCCTAGGTACGTATGACGAAAGAGGGGATGATGATAATTCTAAAAACTATTGGGCCATTAATATGCCATTATTATTATCACTTGTGAACGCTTATTCCACCCATTTCTACCATTCTTCATCACGTCATTTATTATAATTTATTATTTAAATCCATTTTATAATGATTTATGCTCTTATGAATGAATATTATTTATTCTCCTTTATTTCTAATAAATTGATGATTATGCATGATTTTATCAATGAAAGTTTAATAAATTGGTTATAATATTATTCACCATTTTTAGCCTCCAAGATAATTTCCAGATTGAAGATTTGATCATTAAAAGTGCCAACTCAGAAATTCGCTGGAATAAGAAGTGACAGTTTTGCGGTTGAGATTTTGAGCAAATGAAGCAGAATCTGGAAAATCCGGAACATGGGTTTTGTCCAGAACGGACCCAATTAACTTTAGTGAAGAACGGTTTGCCCAAATTCGGCTTGTACTGAGAGAAACGCAGGGTTCTTTGAGCATGATTTTCTCAGATTTGTTGTTGCAGTCGTCCTCCAAATCTCAGCTGCAAAGCCAAATTCGTCTTGCTCTTGTTGAAAGCTGGATGGAAATATATCTTCCTGTTGATCAATTGGTTGGAAACAATCTAATTTTGTAATAGAAATTATGATGTACTTATCTTTATTGTGACTTCTCTCTGATCTCTCTCTATTTAAATGAAAACAGAGATCAGAGATGGAGATGATTTTTGGGGATGGAAAAATGATGAAGAATGATGGTGGATTATTCATGATAGGAAAGGAATTGTTGCATGCAATAATTCTCAAGAATTTGTTGTTGTAATGATTCCACAATTTGCTGATGAATACATGATTTGAGAGTTGTTGTTCATTCTTTTCCTTCTGAAGTAACCCAGCAGCGTCCGCTGGCGACTAAGGGCCCAGCCTCTGGTGGAATACGCTGCTGCTGCTGTGTATCATATCTTTACAATTGCTGCTGTGTGATGGTTTGATTTATTTCCTATTCTTTTGAATTGCATTATTTTACAGTTTCATGTTTTTATAGTGTGCTGTTAGAATATTTTATGGAATGATTTTATTGCACAATTTGAGATTGAATCACGTGGCTGTTCTTTTCCATCATAACAGAGATTATTATCCTTTTCAACTTATATTATTATGCTGTTCATTTCAAATGTAAAGCTTCGCTGTTCATTTCAGATTGTTGGTTATTCAATTCCACTAATTAGAGTTTGATGTTCAGATTTATTGAATATGATTCGTTGTTTAATTCCTTTAATTATAAGTTTGTTGTCCATTTACTTCGCTATTTAGTTTGGTTGATTAATTGCAAGAGTTTTCTTTTAAGGAGTTTTCCTAGTTTACTTTCAATGGCAGCTTTAGTTTAATTTCTATTTCCTTTTAATTTCTTTAAAGTAGGACTGTCAACTGTAGAAAGCATTGGTTATTGCTTCCTCGTTCCCAGATTGATTATCTTGTTCTAGTTTGATTTCAATTGCATCAATCTCTAGAGGAATGAGTTATTGCTACTGTATCCTCAATTGATGGTTGTTTGAGTGAATGATTTAGTTTAACAACATTTCAGTTTCTTGCTATTCCATTTCTTAATTGTTGTTCCATTTCTTATCTATCGTTCCATTTTCTGTTATTTGCGTTATTGATTGCTTTGGTGTGCAGAATGATCTGACACTGTAGTGGGCATTGGCATTTGCTATCTAGTCCCCAGATTGATGATATGTTCCTTGATTACTTTTGGTTACATCAGTTTCCAAAGGGATGAGTTATTGTTACTGGACCCTTGACTGATACATTGCTTATTTTTCTGAATGCATGATTTAAGTCTTAAAGTGCTTTGTTGTAAGTAGATTTTATTTCCAGCTTTCATTTACTTTTGGATTTTGGGCACTATACAACAAAACATTACTCTTGAGTAAATAGCCGCCTCAGACTGAGTACACTCTTGAAATAAAAAGTCGTCCCTGGGTTGACAATTAATGTGAAGGTAATTAGGAGTTAAAAAGACCCCTTTTTATCGCTCCACATTTTGGCGCCGTTGTCGGGGAGAGTGTAGCCATTTTTAAAGAGTAGTGTGCATCTGATGAGTGCCTGTTAGGAGAGAATTGGGTATTAAAAATGGAAGGTAAGAACCTACGTACGGAGCATGTAAAAGTCCTGCTCCCTCGCTCGCTTTCCAGCAAGACTGTTAAAGAACCTAGGGTAGAAATAGATGTTTGAATTTTTGTGTGAATGACTTAGAAAAAAAAAACAGAAATTTTGAAAAACAAATCACATGATTTCATTCAAGTGGTGATGTAAGCACCACCAATTTCACTAACTAATTGTCAGGAACATTGGAAGAAGGAGCTTTGAAGGAACACATGAAGAACAGATTCTTCTATTATGGTAAGAAATGGATCACATTTTTACTTTTGAATTTCCTATCAAAGATCTAGGAGGAGTGACACAAATGCACATAATTCCCGCATATTTACCAAATTTTCATGGTTTAGCAAATGAAGATCCAGATACATTTTTATTTGAGTTCGAAATACTTTGTAGAGGATATGATTATTACACTAATGATCAAAGGTTGAAAGTGTTTCCTCTAACTCTAAAAGGAGTAGCTCTCCAATGGTTCATGAGCCTAGGTGGGAATTGCATCCAATCATGGGAGGACATGAAGAACATATTCTTGAAGAAGTACCAAGGCTATTGCAAATCCAATGAAGATATTTTCGGTATGATACAAGGGGAAGATGAAAGTTTGGAGGACTATGTAGATCGATTTCAATACAACCTTCAAAAATCAAAATATAAGAATTTGGAAAAAGAGATCTTAAAAACACTCCTTCTTAAAGGAATCAAAGATAAATTTTTAGAACTCTTAAATCTGATAGCAAAAGGTGATGTTTTTCAGTTGTCATATGATGATATTTGTGAATTGTGCATAACGTATTTAAGAGGAATCTCCAAGGCTGGTAAGAATCCTAGAGATGTTTTTTCTTTGTTTTCCAAATCTGCTACAAGAATAGGAGACATAAGAGCCGAAATCAATGATTTATTTGAAAATTTTAAAGTTGATTTCATTAGCTCTCTAAGCTCAAAATTGAATGTTTTGCAGGTTCATAAAAATGAAGAATCTGATGAAGTGTTTTGCCCTCATGGCCGAAAGGAGCAGCCCATAGATGGTTACTCTTCCTTATCTAAGATGGAAGTATCATATCAAAGAGGTGAGGAAGCTGCAACAAGGTAAAAACCATGGAAATCATGCCCTACAGGTATGGTTCAAAACACTTCCTCTTCACTTTCTTACTTGCATAATCCATTAGGGCAGCCATGTCAATATAACCACCACCAAACTTGTCTACAAGTTTGGCATGGTTTACCTTATGATTGCATGACTACTCTCCCTCATCTTGTAACACAAGCACATTCTCCATATTCTCCAGCAGCTCTTCTGCAACATCCTGCTTGCATATCAAATTCATCCACTCAACCCAACCAACCACATCATCACAATGCTCCATTCCTTACACATTTTCCTGCTCAACTAATTCCACACCCTCACCACAATAAACCAGTACAACATACTTACAGTGTTGAACTGCCAAATTTACCCACTCTTCCCACCCATTGTATCTCACATGCGCCATCAGAGAAAACTTACAATGAGATTCATAATGTTTCAAATTCAAAAATCGTAGAAGTTATGGAAGAAAATGAGCTTACTTCTAGTTTGCATCAACAAACCATTTTAAAAGCTGAAGAACTTCATGATATGATGGATATGGGAAATCAAGAAAATAAAGGATATATTGAAGATTGGTTTCACTCGATCACTTGTTTGCAACATTGCTCCACACTTCAACAATTTTTGACTCCATCTTTTCAAGGGAAGTTGGCTTCTCATACCCTAATTTTTATCAACATGTATTTTTCAAATTTGGGTATGTGCATACTAGAGGCCTTATTTCTAAAATGGTTCCACTGGAAATACTCTTATACATAAACATATTCGATTCTCAAAGAAGAGTAGGATAGTGGAGAAAATAAAATAAAATAAAATAAAATAAGGACATAAATAAATGCATTTTGTTTTTTTTTGTAAAAATAGTTGTTTTTTTGTTGCAACACGCTATCGAAATCAACATTGGTGATAAATATTTCAATTTATTTGTGTATGTAGATGAATCATAATAGAAATAATAAGTTCTACAAACACTCATTTTCATTTTTATCGCCAATTTGAAAAAATGCTTGAATATCATTTTTTTGGCTTGCGGGCTTGATGAACATTCTGGAAAAACAGTCGGGACAGTCATGTTTTGAGGGAAAAAAAGTGAATATTTTTAAAACCTGTTTCTACCCTAGGTAGCCCTTGATGTCTACTTTCTAACCCAATTTGAATCAGTCAATTTGGATTTGAAACAAAAAAGTTAGAACCAAAACATTGACCGGATGTCTAGCAAGCAGCTCAGGAACAGAGTTGGGGCAGTCAATTTTTGGAGGCCTAAATGAATGAATTTTTAGAACCTATTTCTATGGTAGATTCCCCTATGAATCTAGTTTACAATACAATTGGAATCACTCATTTTTGATATCGTATGGGGAAGTTATGATCAAAATACTGATTGTCTATCGTATATCAGCACTCTTAAAACTCTGTCTTTCCGGCTGTTCCTTACAATATTTGACCTATCAATTCTTATTTTATTCAAAACATTTTTCTATTGGAAATAAGTAAATGAATATAATTTCATTTCCAATTTGAATCATTCGAATCCGACATCAAACGAAAAACCTATGCTTACAACATTAACTGTTGGTCTGAGCTGGGTAATCGAAAATGACTATGTTATGCAGGTTGTTCTAACTAAAATTGACATATCATATCATTGAATTTATAAAACATGTTGCTACTGGAGATAAAACTTTTAATTAGCTCTCATTTGGCTTTGAAATCACTCAATTTCGATGAAAAACAAAGAAGTTGTGATTAAAACACTGCTGGATAGTATGGTCGACCACTGCTCTCCCGCAGGTGACAAATAAATTTTACTTTGTTATTTTCTCAATGGATTTGTTATATAGAGTAACTACTTGTTGTTTTTTTACATCATTCTTGGATTAGGGGAGCCCTATCACCTCTCTTTCTCCATGATTTAATGTTTTATTGCAGGTAGACACTCGCTTTTTTGCAGGTCCTGGGAAAATAAAGAAGGTCAATTTATGGACGAGTGATTCTTGAAAAAATTTTAACGAAAAAAAGGAATTTCATCCAAGTCATTACCCAATGGATTCATAATATAAGAAATGAAGAATTGATTTCGATTTGAAGATTCATGTCTTGTCACTGCTGCCAAAACATTTTTCAAAAAGATCATTTTTTTTACATAATATCATAGCTGTTGTAACTTAATTTACATATTGTTTTCAAATAAAACGTTGTTTCTTTTCTAATTTCTCTTATATTTTTTGTTTCAGGTGTTGCTTCATTCAAATTGTAACTCATCCTCAGTATCAATGCCATGAACAACTAATTTGTTTTTTTTTGCATGTTTGCATTTTATGATTGTCCATTTTGTTGTTCTTTTCTGAATGGAACAACACTTCTGCACTTTCACGTTTTGTTGTTCCTTTTCGAATGGATCAGCACTTCTGCACTTTCACGTTTTGATGTTCCTTTCCGAATGGAACAACACTTCCGCACTTTCACATTTTGCAGTTCCTTTTCGAATGGAACAACACTTCTGCACTTTTCATTTTTGTTGTTCCTTTTCCAAAGGAACGGCACTTGAGTTTTTGCTGTTCCTTTTCCAAAGGAACGACACTTTTCATTTTTGCTGTTCCTTTTCCAAAGGAACGACACTTGCGTTTTTTTTGTTCCTTTTTCAAAGGAACGACACTTGCATTTTTGCTGTTCCTTTTTTAAAGGAACGACACTTTTCGTTTTTGTTGTTCATTTTCCAAAGGAACGACACTTTTCATTTTTGCTGTTCCTTTTCCAAAGGAACGGCACTTGCGTTTTTGCTATTCCTTTTCTAAAGGAATTACACTTTTAGTTTTTGCTGTTCCTTTCTCCAAAGGAACGACATTTGCATTTTCACACTTTTTTGTGTGTATTTTTGCTTTTTGGTGTGCATTTCCTTTGGTGTTCCCTACAAGGAACAACACTTTTTTGAGTGTTTTTGCTATTCCTTTTTCCAAAGGAACGGCATTTGCATTTTCACACTTTTTTGTGTGTATTTTTTCTTTTTTTGTGTGCATTTCCTTTGTTGTTTCCTACAAGGAACAACACTCTTTTTGAGTGTTTTTGCTGTTCCTTCAAAAGAGCAACACTTTGGGAGTATTTTCGAGAGCAACCCTTCCTTCCTCTTGTGGAATTATTCTTAGTTCATCTCAACCACATTTTATTGATTCCCTTTCATGGCATGAAGTACACTATGTTTATGAAGACAAGAATTATGGATTCTTTTGAAGCAAGTTAATATCATTCATGTTATGATCTTTAATAGGACAGCTCCTTGATGATAGCTTATTTTCAAAAGGGACACAATTATTTATATATTACTTTACTGCATTGTTTCCTGTTGAACATGATATTGATTGATCATTTTAATACCATGCTGGTTCCACCCTTCCTGGTTATAATCTTCTCTGTCTGTAATAAATGAGATTATGGGTATTTTTTTTTCTATTGACATGTTCAACTTCTTCCACGATCCCTGCTCTTAAGGAGTACTGAGCCTCCCTCTTTTTATCATAAAAATGTGTAATAATAACAAAATTTTGTTCGCAGATGGAGGATAGGGGGTCTCATTACGAGCTAGCCTACCATGTTCATAAGGTTGTAACAAAGTGACATTCCCATTATGGCCACCACACCAGGGTTATGATCCATTGGATAGCCAAATTATCCTTGGAACAGGAGGTCTCATCACGAGTCGGCCTGATCACTTTTGCTACATCTCAGTGAATGGCAGTGTGGTTATCTGGTTACCACGCTAGCACACTGATCTCTTCTGTAGAACAACATCGGAACTCTCCATTTATAAATTGAGGATCCTGGCTCATATGGGTTAAAAAGCAACCCTGCCGAGGCTATGGACGCCTGCTGGCAGCAGAGGCTCTGCTTATGGTATTGAAGTTATATCTTATCGTCAATTATTACTATAATACCCTTTTCTTATTCTTTCTTTTTATCAGAGAAGTTATTTCCTTATTTTTTTTCCCTGTTTTGAACCTTTACGCATGAGAAATTGTTTTCAGATCAATCACATCATTTTTCAGCTAGAATACCGTCAGTAAAGCATCTTTTTGGCATATTGTCGTTCTTTTTCTTTTCATAACTTATCATCAATCCAAAGCGTCCTATCTCTTATTCATAACTATCTTTACACACTCTGCTCTCATTATAATCATAACTCTCGTTGTCCTATCATTGATATGTGTACTCTGCTTCATTTACTGATATATTGTTCATTCTCGTGCCTTGCCGTCAACATAACCCCTCTCATATGCTTTATGGTCATGGGATCCCTTTTCCAATTGGAGGGGGGAATGTATGCATTATGGGATATCATGCGATATGATTACTGCACTCTGCCATTACTTCTTGACTTGACAGCATATTAGTATTGCATGTATACATAAGTTTTTCTAATTGAAATTTTGCATGGATCTTATCTGTTGCTATTCAAAGCTAACACTATGGATTCAAGAACATTGTATGCAAAATAGTGCTTTGTTTACAGGAGAACAACAAGTATGGGCAGAATTCTATTCACAGCATGACCACACTATTGCACTTAACAAAAGAGGCTCGCGAACGTGAACAATTCTTCAGACATGATGTGCTTACCTAGATTCCACCTTTTGCATCACTTTCAACACCAACTCTGCCTACATCAGCTTCAACAACTGCCAGTCCATATATGTCATTCCACATTTTTGGAGGTAAAACTTGAGGTAAAATCACATAATTTTCTTATTTATTACAATTTTAGGAGAATTTCATAAAAATCCATTTTGAGCATTATTTATCTTCCTTCATTCCACATCTTTACCACTTTCCCTTTTTCAGCAGCATATCATTTTCGAGTATGGGGGAGTGTTCCTTCCATTCATTTCTTTCTTATGACCATGTTATTCATCTTCTTTATCATCCATTGCTATTCTTATTCACTCTCAACACCTCCCTTATTCCATGTTGTTTTACACCAAGCATAGAATTCAACAGCTGGTAGAAACCACCTCTATTTGTTATCTAGCATCGCATGAGGGCATGCTAATTCTTCGAAAAGGGGGAGGAATTGCTACGCATGATGGATGTTTTCTACTTTCTTCCTCATTTATGGCATACAATTTCATTTTTACACAATGCAGAAATTGATTTCCATAATATGAACTCAATTCTTGTGATTTCCGGAAAACACAGACGTATCATTAATACAAACCTAGATAATTTCAAGATAAATTGGTTCATAAAATTTCGGAAATCATGCATTCTCACCTATAGCCATTTTGTTTATATCTCATGATCCGTGCATCAAAACGATCTGATTTTTGGATCATAGAGACATTCATATATTATAAATTTACTTGCAACATTTCAACAAAATCTGGTTTGTAGTTTTTGAGAAAATGGTTAATGAAGTTCGCTGTTATCTATATCATATTTTGCTGCAACTTCATACATATAGTTGAATGTCAATATAAAAATTGTTATTCCTTCATCAAGATTGCTAAAATTGAATATTCATTAATTAAGGAAGCATTCATTTGTTCTCAAATTTTTATTGCTTGGTTAACACATGGGTTTTGTCTTGGGGTTGCATGAAGACATGCAATATATTCAGGTTTTCGTTGCATGAGGACATGCAACATATTGAGTGTGGGGGTATGTTGGGCCGTTAATATGCCATTATTATTATCACTTGTGAATGCTTATTCCACCCATTTCTACCATTCTTCATCACGTCATTCATTATAATTTATTATTTAAATCCATTTTATAATGATTTATGCTCTTATGAATGAATATTATTCATTCTCCTTTATTTCTAATAAATTGATGATTATGCATGATTTTATCAATGAAAGTTTAATCAATTGGTTATAACATTATTCACCATTTTTAGCCTCCAAGATAATTTCCAGATTGAAGATTTGATCATTAAAAGTGCCAACTCAGAAATTCGCTGGAATAAGAAGTGACAGTTTTGCAGCTGAGATTCTGAGCAAATGAAGCAGAATCTGGAAAATCCGGAATATGGGTTTTGTCTAGAACGAACCCAATTAACTTTAGTGAAGAACGGTTTGCCCAAATTCGGCTTGTACTGAGACAAACGCAAGGTTCTTTGAGCATGATTTTCTCAGATTTGTTGTTGCGGTCGTCCTCCAAATCTCAGCTACAAAGCCAAATTCGTCTTGCTCTTGTTGAAAGCTGGATGGAAATATATCTTCTTGTTGATCAATTGGTTGGAAACAATCTAATTTTGTAATAGAGATTATGATGTACTTATCTTTATTGTGACTTCTCTCTGATCTCTCTCTATTTAAATGAAAACAGAGATCAGAGATGGAGATGATTTTTGGAGATGGAAAAATGATGAAGAATGATGGTGGATTATTCATGATAGGATAGGGATTGTTGCATGCTGTAATTCTCAAGAATTTGCTGTTGTAATGATTCAACAATTTGTTGATTAATACATGATTTGGGAGTTGCTGTTCATTCTTTTCCTTCTGAAGTAATCCAGCAGCGTCCGCTGGCGGCTAAGGGCCCAGCCTCTGGTGGAATACGTTGCTGCTGCTGTGTATCATATCTTTACAATTGCTACTGTGTGATGGTTTGATTTATTTCCTATTCTTTTGAATTTGTTACGAATTACCATGTTAATAAAAGTAAAGTCGGGAGTCCCAGGAGTTGTAGCATCATTGCTACAATATTGGAGCTCACCAACAATGACGATTTCAATAGGATCTTTGTCTTTCCTCACAATCTGGGGGTTGTAATTGAGTCTTGTTTGCACCCTTTCCTCAACCCTTCTTACATTATCACTAATAATGAGGAATCCTCCATCCCTCCTAAGTTTGATCATCATGGAAAAACTACTTGTTATGTTTCTCCATCTTATCTGTCTCCCTTTCCTACAAGTCATGACCCTATGGTGGCCATAAAGCATGACATATGCGATAAGGACCATTATGGAAGTGATATGCCTGAAGTTTCCATCCATCAAAAGTTTATGAGCTTGATTGTTAGCAAATTTTCCATATTTTGGTTAGAAGAGAGGATCTCATGATGTAGATTACATCCCTTTCTTCTCTCTTCTCCTACGATCCTCCATGCATGGGAATTCAATTTTCCCACCTCCTGCCCTCGTGACCCTCCATATGATTGTTCCTATTGTTATAGCCCATTTTTTTGCATGTGGACAATAAGCCTTTAAATGGGACCAATTCACATCCTTCAACATATTTTCATCATCCTTACACAAAGCCCTAAATATGATACTACTAAATCCTTGAGTTTCTACTCTTGGCTATTGAGTTTCCAAGATTTTAAGGCCCTAGTGTACCTAGGCCTTTTAGGGACCAACGTTGAATACCAAGTTGACCCTCTCTGCACCTCCATTGATCAACAGTAGGTTAATCAACCTTGGGAGTGCAATGATTCTAGAAAATTATTGATTTGAGGCTTCTGTGATCCATATTTTGTGTGGTGTTATCTTTTGGAGTCATTGCATTCATGTTTTTTCAGAATCAATGTTTCGAACCAACCTCTGTGGTTCATCATCAGGATTCTACAAATTCGGGAAAAATAAAAGGAATCTTGAAGCTTCTTCTTCTATAATATTCCTAAGGTTGTTTCAACCATTTACCTTAGATAAGAGTCTCAAATTCTATCCTATCCTACCTTGAATTTTTCACCTCTTGTCCCTTGAGCTCATCCTCCCATCTCAAGTGGAACTCAAGCATAGATTGGTAAATGGATAAGAATTTATGAACTACCTCCCTCATCTACATATTTAAAACCAACCATGGATAAGGGGTTGGCTTTTGGAGATTGATTCTACTGTCATGTTCTTGCTTTGAGAATCATTATTCCATGCATTATGGTGACATAGAGGCATACTTTGTGGAAAGGAAAGGACAAGTCAACTTGGGGAGCTCTTCTACAAGATCAACTACTATTTTTAGTTGTAACTCTCTCCATTTCTATTAATACAAAGAATAGATTGTTTTCCTATATATGATGTTATGATTTCATGTATTTCAATACCATGTTGATCTATTGAATGAAGTGATTGGATTATGATACATAGATGTCATATATCTTTGGCTTTTCTTGTTTGATTGTGCAGGTTCTAATTATACCAATCAGAGCTACGATTTGAGCATAGAAGCTGAGGAAGGAGTGAAGCTAGTGAGAAATTCTATGTAGGCTTCATCCCATCATTCAATTACTTTAAGGAATAAATTGTGCCTTTTGATTTCTGTTGTTCTAGGTGAGACCACTAGGCCTAGGGAAGATACTTATGTCCATAGTCATATATTTGGTATAACAAATTGGTGACCATACTGGGGATATATTCAATCCCTTGGTGGTTTCTTTCTTTCCCTTAGTTTCTATTTTGGCTCTTGCTTTCATCTTTATTGTTTCACTCAGTCCTTATTAGACATAGGAAGGCCTATCATTGAGAATCCATAGCATTTTTTGTGTCGTAACTTGAGATTCCTTGACCAACACACCCTCTAGTTTGGAGAATGTGCATTGTAGTGCACCCTAGCCTTCCTTGCAACCGCATTGCAGTGCACTCCAGCCCTTGTGGTCTGTACTTTGTAGAGCACTAGTGTCTCTTAAGTGCCTACATTGATCCCCGTTTCATGCCAAAGATTTCCTTCTTTTGATTTGCTCTGTCCAACCTTATTCCAACTGCTCTTCCTTATGTCCCTTAGTGTCTTAGTGCCTCTTAGAAGCCTCCTTGTGGTTCGCTTGTGGTTTTGATTTCCTTTGATGCTAATTTGTTTATATTTTCCTTTGTTCTTGTCATTAGGTCATTAGAAAATTGATTTTGTTTTGTTTGGTCATTATGTACTTGAAAGAATTGGTGTTCCAGTCATTGTTCTGAATAGTTTGCTTTTATTAGTGATTAGACATGCATCTTAGTTTTCTCTCATTTTGAAAATGAAGAGGAAATTCAAAAGAAAAATATCCTTACTTTGGAATCTAGGGTTTTGTGAGTAAATTTGAATTGGACTAGTTACATTTTAGATAATTTCACTTAGTTATTGTTTGTTGCATGTTATTTATCTCTTCCCTCCTTGAGATAGATTCAAATTCAAAGTGAAAGTTTCCATTTCTTCATGCTAGCTTGCATTTTAGGATATTAAGGTGAAATTTGTGGTGAACCATGAAATTGAAATTTAATCAAAGATAAACTTTAAAAAATTTTGAATCAACCTAAGGATCATTTATCACATTAACGCAAACATTTAGAGGTCTAGGCTAGAGACGTGTTATGACGTTGTTAAATGTAGGAGTTGTTGTTGTTTGACAACATTGTATCCTGGGGGTGATATCCCATTCCACATACGTAAGTGTATCGAATTGTACTATGCATACCTTTGGCTATATTGGATGGTAATCCACACACCAAAAGTATATGGGAACGCTCTCAGTGAACAATTATGCATTAGAAAACACTACTACATACTGAATAAATAACTTCAAGAACTACTTATGGTCCTAATCCTGAATGTCATCTACCACAATCATCTTTCCCTTTGGGTACTGAATCTGAGGTCACTTCATCATTTGTTGGTGAATCTGACATAGCTGAAACGAAGCTCCTAAAACTTTGTTTCCTGAGGTCATTGAACCTAACTTTACTAAATCAGAGACCTTATTACCTGAGGTTATTCAACTTGAGGTACCTCATCCATCTTCACTTGTTACTTTAGGACTTCCCTCTTCTCTTCCTCTGTCTCAGACACAATTGCAAAATATATATCTTGGGCTCGATAGTGAACCCCTTCCACCTCATCTTGTGAGTATGAAAGAGATCCCACAGGAATAAACTCATCCCTATAGTCTTTTTTGTTGGAGTGGACTCCATTTTTATCAAGCTTAGCCTCTTCCTCCTCTTCAAACTCTAGCACAAACTCCTTTACTTAATTCTTCCCGCTCACTCATGAGTTTCTCACAGAAATCTTCTTTGGGACAATTAACCATGACTGATTCTGCTATGGTTTCGCAACCTGTTTCCACCCCTATGGTTGAGACAACTAGTGTTGCTTCTTCATCCATGTTTGCAACATCAACAGAGACATATATGTATGGTGGCCCTTCCATCCAACCTTGTTATTAGTCATTATCTGGTACCTTCTCTAGTGTGACATCCAATCCACGGACCTCTCCCTTGTTACCTGTTTATGGAATTCCATCTGGAACTTTTTTAATGAGCACTATAAAACCTGCTCCTCTCCTCCACCTACACCTATATTTGAATGAGAGGTCAGCCCTTATGTTAGTGGGATTGGTTATCTTCAAAATCCTAACTCTCCTAATGTTGGGTACCCTATGCAAGGGGGGTAGTTTCCTCTATCATACCCTCCTCCTTTAGTAGGGGGGAACCTATTGTTGGTATGCCTCAAATTTTTTCTTAGCCTTATCTAAATCCTCCATATCCTAGAGTGATTGCTAATGTTTGGAAGCCTACCTTTCCCATAAAAACTGGTTTGATTGTGGATCCATTTTTGAATTCTCAACCTGTTTCATCGACATCTCAAATTCCTACTTATCAATATGTACCTCTACAAGCTATAATTAATGTAATCCAACCTTTACAGGTTGCAACTCTGACTCAACTATTCTGTTGGTATCTAGAACCCCCCAGGTTCTGCTTACTCAGGCTTTGCAAGGTAGCTTATAGTCTCAACTGCTTGGATAAGGTATTCCTCAAACTCCAATAGGACAGATTGATTATAGTATGGTAAAACCTCCACCAAATCTACCATATGTTGGGATGATGCAAAATCCCACAGGGAAACAGTGTCAACCTTATCAAGGTATTCCTCAAGTTCCCTGTCAGGGCCAGCAAATCCAAACCCAACCTCTCCAACATTTTCAAGATTATCCTGGAGCTAGACAACACGGTTATGCATATGCTCGTTATCAAAATCCTCCTTATTCTTGGTGCCTAGGTTACTATTTATCATAACCCTCCCTATCATGGAGCGTAGATACCTATTTCTCAGGTTATTCCCTCTTATCCCACTTATTATCCACCATATTTTAACAAGAAGTTGTCGTTTGTGGTAACTCTCGAATTGCCTGATTTGTCTTGGCTCACCAATGATCCTATTTCTCATTCACCTTGGTGGATGATTATTCCTCTGAAATTTCCTTCTAGTATCCCAAAAGTTAATGGGAATCCTAGAGAAGACCCATCAATACATGGAATGACTTATCATCTTGGTTTTCATCGAACTTCCTTAATGATGATTCAATTTCATTATGTCTATTCTAACGTACTCTTGTTGGTATGATAGCTAGATGGTATATTAAGTTACTAAGAGCTCCATTTAATAATATCAGTGCCTTCGCTACCACCTTCCTCACACATTTCCAATTTCCCATCAGATATGAAACTAGAACAGAACATCTTACCAACTTCAAATAATATAATTCCACTCACATCTGTGATTATTTTCATGAGTGGAGACATCACCGTTGGTTGGTTAGGACATATGTTCTAGATCAATTGTTAGCGAAATGGTTTACTAATTATATGTTTGCTCCTATAATAGAAGACGTAGCCAAGGGTGGGGTTGTAACCATAGAGAAAGTAATTGCTCATGTCCAGTACTTGGATCTTTTTAATAGCCAATCTGGAATGCTTTATGATAAGATACCAAAGGCTCCACGACCTTTGAATATTTTTTCTCAAGCTCCTGGTAAAGCATCTCATGTTGCTAATGGCATGATTGGTTCTACTAAGTCACAGTCAGTAAGCAAACCATCTGGTATTGCTCTTACCACAACTAACCAAAGCCCTCCATCCAATCCTCCTATGACTTCTACTTTTGAGATCAATGTCGTTCATTATGATAAAGGAAAATCTCAACAGCAACCAAGAAGTAAGAAGAAAGGAAAAGGTAAGAAGAATAAAGATTCTCCTCCACAAGATAAACAAAAAAATCAATCTTTTGACGAGAAACAGAAACCTCATTACCCATGCCTGATTTGTAATGAGGAACACTTCACTCGTGACTGTCCCCATCAGGGAAAAGTGAACCAATTTATAAATTCTTCTACTTCACCCGTCATGTTGATAGATCCGTTTCTGAATTAGGGGACTCATTTCGTTGCTTGAGACCTTACTTCCTCTAACTTTATTTTTATTCTTTCTTCTGCTAAATTAAAAAACTGATATTATGGTGGTTACCCGTAGTAAATACTATGGTAATGTGAATCCCATGAATGGTCAAGATACTGATCAACCTACTAGTTTGGTTGTACCTCCATCGGATCCTACTCCTCTTACGATTCCTATAGAATTGATTATTAAGCCTCCAAAGGGCGTTATCCATAAATCTACTTTCAACCCTCACACGAGAGATACTCATAATTATAGGATAGTTGAGGACTTGCCTTTGTCTCCATTAGTAATGTCTACTCTAAAGATGTTGTAGAATCGTCCCACCTAGAAAAAGGCTTTTCTTTCCGCGATTGGGTGCACTGATCCTTCAAATTCGAACGTAGTCGTTTTCAATCATGAGAACTATACACCTAGAATTCTGGTGCAATTATAATTTATGATTCATGTTGTAGTCCACGATAATAACATTCATCATTATACTATTGATGAGGGAGCTTCATCTTGCATCATGTCCTTGTCTTGATGGAAGGCCATTGGTTCTCCTCAATTGAGTCAGTCACCCACCACCTTGAAATCTTTTGACGGAAGGACATATAAACCTTTTGGTATTTTTAATTCCTTACAAGTAGAATTGGGAGGTAAATTTGTATCCATAGAAATCAAATTTATTAACATACAACTCAATTATAATATTCGATTGGGTGGCACCTAGGTTTACGCCATGGATGCTATCATTTCAACTTATTTCTGGATGATTTCCTTTCCTCATAAAGGTGACATATTATCTTTTGATCAACTCATGTACTTTTCCTCTAATTATCCAATTACTGGAAGTGTCCCTCTCGTAGTGGAAACTCTACACCCATACCAACATTTCAAGGTCAGATTGCTTAAGGATTCCACTCTCATGGGAACCCTTTCACTTCCTGCTTGTTGGGTAGCAGAAGTCCCGCGTAACAGTTTTGGGGCTTAAAGCCTATAAGTTAGGATAATAATATTGTAAATCTCTGAAATATGCGTAGAGAAAAATGTGATAGGTCGAGTCAAAGGCTTGTCTACCCAAGAAATAGTATAGAATAATAGGAAGTAAGTCGGCCTGCCCATGGCCCACAGACCATGGGAATGTATAAATAGAGCGAGAATCTAAGGGTAAAAGATAGGTCTTGTTTGGAATGAATCTTAGTGCTATGGGTTTGTAAAGAAAGCATTTTCTGTGTCTGTAAGTTCGAGTCAAGGGTGTTTGTGGGTAAATAGAGGCTCTGCAGCTATGTGTGCAGAGGCTTGGTAGAGTCCACAGTTGTGTGCGTGGACCCTTGCAGCTTAGTGCGTAGGGCGGATCTAGTTGTATTGAAGAGAAGATCAATAAAGATAAGAATTCTTGAATCATTGTGTGTTTTGTTGCGGATTTGTCATTTGCTTATGATCTAAATTTATGCATGATCTGTTATATGAGCTTACATCTTTCTTTATAATTGTGCACATGGGGTTTTAAGTTTAAATGTTTGCTTAAAGACAGTAAATAGTAGATTTGATCTATAACAAACTCATAAATAATAACTCTAATGGAACTGCCTTGCTTCGGATCTACGTGGAGGTAAAGTAGTGTGAAGCTACACAACGGTTCAAAAACCCTCCAAACCACATCAAGATATCCCAAGGGTGCGGAAAACTGGTTCCAGCACCCTCCCCTGCTACCTCAGGTGAGACATTTTTCTGTGCTCTATAGGATGTTGCCAAAAGGGCTGGTAGCTATGGGATTTGTTTGGCTAATAACTCTTCCAAACCTGGGGCAGGGCCCAATAAGCCAACAAATGGTTTCGTTACCAAGACTAGGATCTGCCTAAGGGATGTCTAGTGTCGGGACACTGGAACCCTACGGAGAAAGAGTTTGAGGATTGATTGGATCAAGAGCGGTACGAGTTCATAGTAGGTCCTAGTACATCGACGCGCAAACCAGAGGTTAAACATGACAAGCGCGATCCAGTTGCCGGTATTCAAAGGAGCAGGAAGCGAAGATCTAGAACAATTTTGGTTCATGGTAAGGGCAGTATGGGAAGTGCACAGAGTTATAGACGATAACATCAAAAAGGCTACCCTAGTTAGCGCGCTGTAGGACCGCACGTTGACATGGTATATAAAGTACTCAAGCGATCACCCAAATGTAGGAACAACAAAGATCCGGGCAGAAATGAAAAAAGAATTTAGCCAGCCGAAATTAGAAACGTACTCAATCATAGGGTTCAAGGAGATCGCGTTGATGCCTGGTGAAACTCTGTGGGATCTAGATCAGAGATTGAAAAGTACAATCCGTGAGGTGAACATGACGTTGTCAGATGTGCAACACTGCACGTGGTTTGTGGCATCCTCGACACCACATCTGAGGATAGCGTTGTCACAGCAAAAGATCTCAACCCAGGCTGAAGCATTAGAGACAACAATGAGGTTTCATGAAACTCCAATACAGGATCCGGGGTTATGAGTTTGGAAAATCCATGCACAAATACAAAACCTATGTTTAGAAATGTAGAACTTAAAACAAGAAAAGGCACCCTGCTCAGAAGCACGAGAGGAATTGTGGTGTATAAAGTGTAGAAGCTAGGGTCATGATAAGGATCACTCTCCTGTCTTTGTGAACTATGTGGCAATGGGGGGACCAACACCGTTGTGACCAGAGGCAAAAGCACGATAGCCTTGCTCTGGTGTGCAGTCTGTCAGGTTCGAGGAAAGCACAACATGGACAACTATCATCTGCTGCCAAAATTTAACCAGATCCCCCAACAACTATGTTTCAACTTTTGCAGATTGGTGGGCCACGAGGAGCGAGACTTTCATAGTTATCAATTATTGATGGACCAGTCACCAGCCTATAGAATGCAGACTGAAGCGCGAGGTTAGGACCCAACCACGGTAATAACACACGGTGGGTTCCAGGGACAAGGATGAGGGCAGGAAGGAATGGGACCAAGAAGGGGTCGCAGGTAGCTAATCTGGTACAACTGTGGATGACCAGGACACTATGCATGGGACTATACCAACCTGACCAGAATATTGTGCCTTTACTGCAAGCAGTTTGATCATCAAATGATAGATTGCCCCACATTGATAGCACAGATACGTGAGAATAGGGCAGCGCAACCTACGACGACGCAAAATGTCCAAATGATGAGGGTCGAACCATGCGAGGAAGACCCCAACATAAACATGGTGCTCATAAGTGGCGCAACTACAGGGGAGGATGAGAGGAAATTAACCAAGGACGATGTCTGGATTTGGAAGGAGACAAATCTGGAAGCTAGTAAGAGCTTCGCAGAGGTCTCTACCCCAGGTAGTAAGGATCAACCTCAGCTGGAGAGGGATCCCTCAATTTTAACATCCTTTTTAGAGACATGCATGAAATTGCTTTGCAACAATAGGGCGGTTAAAGGATTACAAGAATTGATAACTAGGTGCGTAGGGTTGGGTGAACCCCGCGTGGTCTGAAAATTGGGAAAATATGCATTGCGGACTGGGTGGGAAATGTGATAATAACGCAGATTGGCGACTATGAGATGGATAGAATCATTCTGGACTTGGGCTCAAATGAAAATGTACTACCTAAACAGACTTGGGAGCGCATGGGAAAGCCCACACTACAATGGTCTCCTATTCAATTGCAAATGGTGAACCAACATAAGATCCTGCCCATGGGAAGACTGTAAGGAATTACAGTAGATATAGAAGGCGCGAGCACCTGAATAGACTTTGATGTAACAGAAATCGTGGATGAAAGTAGCCCTTACCCTGCATTTTTAGGGATAGACTGGGCCACCGATATGAATGGGGTTATTAATTTGAAGAAGCAGAAAATGATATTTGAGAAGAAGTCACTCCACATAGTCATTCCGTTAGAGCCGGCTAAAGGACTGCATTACACTGAACCTGTGCGCGATGAAGGAAGTGATGATGAATTAGATTGTATCTACAAAATTTCTACACGAAATCAAGATTGGGTCAATCTGATTGTGGAAGGAAGAATATCATGGGGGCATGCAGAGTCCTGCACCAAATATTTAGATGAGGAAGACAAGCGGTGGCATAATCAGTTGAACGAAGCAACCACGTTGAACTGCAATATGATGACTAAGTCATTGTATTGCTTCAGAGCTCAAGATCATGAACTGCCATGTATGATGGGCTGATAGCAGTAGACGAATTCTTAACCAAATTTGAAAGTGTGGTTCAAGAGCACCAATGGTTTGATGCATTGATATGGGCATTGTGCGCGACACCTGTGCGTTGGTGGGGCACACATGAAGGAACCTTTGACGATTGGCGCGGCTGCAGGTGCATTATGCAGATAAGATTTGGGAAACCGAAACTATGAATAACTGAGAAATACGATGGATGTGATGAACCGCGCATGCACCTTACTAGACGGGTCCAAGCCTATGGAGAAGAGCCTCAACTGGAGTGGGTACACTTATTTTATCATACTCTAGATGTCATTCCAAGGAACTAGTATACCAAAACAGAGCTCCGACATGGTATAGGAAAATGGGAAATCTTGCACGAAGGTTTTTTGTTAATGTTCCTCTTTGAAGATCAATGGATGGATACTATGGATGACGCATTGCTGGTGGTGAAGGCCGCTATTTTCAAAATACCACTGGAACTAGAAGAAATCGTGCAGCCAGACTGGTAACAACAGTTGAGCCAGGCCTTGGAATGTTACAATGTGCAGGTAGAAGATGATGAGGATGACCCTAGAAACATCAATATTCCATAAATATATGGGAGTCGGAGGTTCAAGGACCAACAATCGAGGATCCAGACATTACCGCGCTACTGAAAATGAAACAAGTAAACACCGAAATGAAGGAAGAGCCGAAGTATCCAACACTTGGGGACTGTTGGGATAGTGCCACGGTGGAAAAGGCTGTTGAATTGCTTCGAGAGTATCAAGATTTATTCCCGACTAAAATCACGGAGTTAAAAGGGATTCTCAGTGACCTAGGAATGATGAAGATAACCCTGAAACCAGATGCGAAGCTAGTTAAGAAGCGACCTTACTAGTTGAATCCGAAATACAGAGCGAAGGTCCGTGAAGAGTTGGACAAGATGCTTGCAGTAGGAATAATTGAACCAGTGGAGGAGTCCGACTCGGTAAGTCCTATGGTTGTGCAAGAGAAAAACAGAAAGGTGAAATTCTTATCTGCGTGGATCTCAGGAATCTCAATGATGCATGTGTTAATGATCTGTTTCCAACGCCATTCATAGACGAGGTACTCGAAAACATGGGAGGACGAGAAGCCTACTCCTTTACGGACGGCTTCTCGGGTTACCACCAGATCAAGATTGCACCAAAGGATAGGAGTAAAACAATGTTTGCTACCAAATGGGGTTGCTTTTAGTACACGATGATGCCCTTTGGACTAAAGAATGCGTCGGAAATATTCTCACACATTGTGGTAGCTGCATTCAAGGAGTTTATACACAAGTTCTTAGAGGTATATCTTGATGATTGGACTGTATTCGGGCTGGTTAAGAAACATACCACGAGCTTACAGTTAATGCTAGATACTTGCCGATGGCACCAGATTGTGCTTAACCTAAAGAAGTGTACTTTCCTTGTCCCCTTCGAGAACCTTCTCGGCCATGTGGTTTGTAAGAAAGGTCTAATGGTGGATCCGGCAAATATTGCTGTCGTACTCAATCTACAAGCGCCACAGAGTCTCAAGCAGCTACGTGCCACATTGGGACACACTAGTTACTATCGAAAGTTCATCAAGAGCTATGCGCAGATCATGGCACCAATGGAACAGTTGTTGAAGAAGGACACTACTTATTGCTGGAATGAGGAATGTAACAAAAGTTTGGAAACGCTCAAGGAAAAGATGGCATCAGCTCCTATATTGGTCTTTCCAAAATGGGACATCGAATTCCACGTGCATGTTGACGCATCATGTATCACGCTGGGAGCGGTACTCACACAAGAAGGAGCGGAAGGAATTGGTTACCCAATCGCATTCACAAGTCAACGATTGTCCAAAACTGAGAAAAACTACTCCACTACTAAGCGTGAGGGATTGGCGATGGTATACATGCTGCAGAAATATCGCAACTATCTACTTGGAGGACACTTTAAGATGTATACTGACCACTCTGCGTTAAAATACCTAGTGAATAAGCCTGTGTTGGGGGGGCGCATTTGTTAGTGGTTGTTATTATTTCAAGAATATGACTTCGAAGTCGTCGTAAATCCGGGACATCTAAACATAGGCCCAAATCACTTGTCCCAAATTGAGAACACCGAAGAGCCCACAAATTGAGAGGAAGGACTACCAGATGCACAACTGTATGTAGTGTGCGTCGTGGATGGCCATTTTGAGGATATAATCTACTTCTTAACCATAGGAACCACGCCGCAGGGATATTTTGTTCAGAAAAGGAAAGAATTGGTGATACATGTATCAAATTTTACTATTATTGTAAGACACCTCTACAAAATGGGAAACGATGAAATATTACATAAATATGTACCTGAATTCAAGCGAGGATAGATCATGGCCATAACACATGGGGGGGTTGCTGGCAGACATTATGCAGGCCGCGCCACAACACAGAAGATTCTTTGCGCCGGACTATGGTGGCCAACTCTACATCAAGACTCAAAAGCACACTGTCGGGCCTGCGACGTATGTCAACGAACTGGGAAACCATCGTGGAGGGATGAAATGCCACTCAAGCCACAGATGATGCTACAACCATTTGAGAAATGGGCGATCTATTTTGTGGGGCCTATCACACCTCCAAGAAAGACGGGGCCACGTTATATCATCACGGTGATAGATTACTTGACTCGATGGGTGAAAGCACAACCAGTTAAAGACTGCACGGCTGCTACAGCCATGAAATTCTTATTCAAGAATGTGTTAACGTGATTTGGCTGTCCAAAAATTCTAATGAGTGACCGTGGAATGCATTTCCTAAATGAGACTATCAGTGCGCTCATAGAGGAATTTCAGATATAACATCAATAGAGTACGCCGTACCATCCGCAAGAAAATGGGACCATTGAAGCATTTAACAAAATTTTGGAGATAGCATTGACCAAAATATGTAATGCATAGCACAACGATTGGGATTTGCACATATCTGCTATGCTATGGGCATACTGAAAAATGTGCAAGAAGTTGACGGGCCAGACACCTTTCAGGTTAGTCTACGACAAGAAAGTCATCATGCCAATGGAATACATTATACCTAGTTTACGAATAGCCACAACGACAAGGATGGCAGACTACGGAGCTTTGGAAGAAAGGATCACGTAACTAGAGGAACTTGAGGAGGAGTGATTTTTGGTAGGATTTCATCAGCAAGTACAGAAGTAGCGAGAAAAAGCTCGGCATGATCATCATATCAAAATGTGCACGTTCAAAGAAAATGATCTAGTATTACTATATGATAGCAAGTTCGAGAAATTCCCTGGCAAACTCTGCATGCACTGGTTGGTACCCTATGTAGTCAAAGATGTTATAGATGGAGGCACGGTTTAGCTTGTTAAGCTCAATGGAGACCCCTTCCCTGGAAGAGTAAATTGCAGTCGCCTGAAGCTCTACACGGGTGGGCCGACTTCCTGACTAACCACCCGAAGGATAGCCTCACTGCTCTAGCCAGTTGAAAGAGAGCGTGGGACGATAAAGCAGTCTGGGGGGAAGCTGCGTGACAACCGAGGTGTGCGTAGACTTGGTCTACCACAAGGGTCGCAGTTGCATAGGAAGGGATATGCTACTGCATTGACAAGCAGAGAGGTGACCGTTGGTGTCATTATTCACGACAAGATGTCTAAGTTATGGCAAAAGAGAGTGGCCGGCAGGTAATTAAGAGACGGGGTACGAGCCATATCTGGAACAATCTGCCATAGACTCAGCATGAGGGCATCAGAAAAGGCGGGAGCCAACGAATTTTGATTTTGAGACACTTATAAATCACAGGGGGGCATCCACTGAACAAGCTATGCTTTTGAGAATAGTAAGCTATTGTGCCTACCCGCCGCTATGGAACTGTTCATTATCTACGCTCAAGGAGTAAGCCCGAGGGTTGTGATATGGCCATTGGAGATGCAGGGATTTCTGAAGAGGATGGTGTTGATAGCTGCGGGAACTGCGCAAAGTTCAGCATCGACAGTAGGGGATGTGCCGGAAATTTGTAGACATGAAGAAAAACTGGTCCGGATGCCACTGCCTCACCCATGGGCTGAATGGCGAACCATGAAATATAAGGGAAAGGCTATAAATATGGAGACAAATGGTGGAATTGCAATTAACATGTCATCTTCAATGCACCTTGAAGATTGGGATCTCGCAGACATCAACAATGGTCTTACAAAATTGCAACACAAGCTACAGTACAAAGTGCATACAGAAGATACGAAAATGGAAAATGGTTGCGTTGGTACGAGGATTTCCCGTATGCGGCACCCCAGCTAGAGCTAAAACCCTATGAGGGGGTGTTCTATGTTAACCAAGCAGAGCAGAATGAGCAGTATCCATTACGTGAATTGGTAGCGACAATGGAGCAGGAGCTGGAAGAAGTGTTGCATGAGACAAAGAGGGAGCAGTGAGTCACTCACAGGAAGGTGAACCGCCGAGCCTAGGTAGCGCATATCGCCACACCGACAAGTGACTCGGGACAAGTGACAATGATTGTGTTGGGGGCCTGTTGGGTAGCGGAGGTCCCAAGTAATAGTTTTGGGGCTTAAAGCCTATAAGTTAGGATAATAATATTGTAAATCTCTGAAATATGTAGAGCGCGAAATGTAATAGGTCAAGTCAAAAGGGTTGTCTGCCCAAGAAATAATATAGAATAATAGGAAGTAAATTGGCCTGACCATGGTCTATGGACCAGGGGAATGTATAAATAGAACGAGGCTCTAAGGGTAAAAGGGAGTTCTTGTTTGGAATTAATCTTAGTCCTATGGGTTTGTAAAGACAGTATTTTTTGCGTCTGTAAGTTCGAGTCAAGGGTGTTGGTGGGTAAATAGAGGCTCTACAGTTGTGTGCACAAAGGCCTGGTAGAGTTCACAGTTGTGTGCACGGACCCCTGCAGCTGATTGCACAGGGCGGATCTGGTTGTATTGAAGAGAAGATCAATAAAAATAAGAATTCCTGAATCCTTATGTGTTTTCTTGTGGATCTGTCATTTGCTTATGATCTAAATTTATGCATGATCTGTTATATGAGTTTACATCTTTCTTTATAATTGCACGCACAGGGTTTTAAGTTTAAATGTTTGCTTAAATATTGTAAAGAGTAGATCTAATCTATAACAAACTCATAGATAATAACTATGAGGGAAGTGCCTTGCTCTGGATCTACGCGGAGGTAAAGTAGCGTGAAGCTACAGAACAGTTCGCAAACCCTCTAGACCACATCAAGACATCCCAAGGGTGCAGAAACTTGGTTCCAGAACCCTCCCCTGCTACCTCAGGTGAGACCTCAGTCCGCACTCCACGGGCTGTTGCCAAAAGGGCCGATAGCTGCAGGATTTGTTTGGCTAATAACTCTTCCGAACCCGGGTCAGGGCCCAATAAGCCAACACTGCTCCTTCACATCTCGACTGCTCCTATTGAGTTGGCTATATCAGTATGATATGCTCTTCTACTAGTCCAACTGTCCTTGGGTAGTACCATACAAAACTACCATTGATAGTTTTGGCGACCGTATGCCTCTTAGCTCCATCAATATTGATTATGAAGCCACTCATTTAGCCTGTGCAGCTCATTCTGATTTAGTCTCTTTGATCAATTGGGTCGATCACTCATGGGATTATTGAACACATTCTGATCCTTTCTCTTGTAAATTCCCTACTGATGGGAGCATCATTGAGATCATGATTTTAGATGATGCATCATGGGATGATCATCACCATTGTTTCCATTTATCAGATTCCATCAAGGATAATCGTTATGACCTTTACCAACCCAATATCATTGAGCTCTTCATGAATTTTGTTTCAATTCATGTAGTTGATTGAGAGAATAATCTATCAAATATTGAAGAGACTATCGCTCTCAATATCTCGATTAAACCCAACATTATCAAGAATTTACATATCAACACGTCTTTCTCTCCAAATGAGATTAAGACTCATAAAGCTCTATTTCAGGAGTTTTGAGATGTCTTTGTCTGCATTTTATTAAAAAATTCCAGGGATTGATCCAAACATTGTGGTTCATGAAATAAAAATGTATCCTGATGCTAAGCCAGTCTGGTAGTGCCTTTTTTCGGTACATCCCTAGAATATTATCACAATTAAATATGAGGTTGAAAAAATTCTACGCACTAGTTTCATCTATATAGTTCCTTTGACTGATTGGGTGTCAAATATTGTTCCTCTGATGAATAAACAAGGAATAATTTGTGTATGTGTCGATTATTAGGACATAAATCATTCTTGTCCAAAGGATAATTATCCCACCTTTCTCATTGACCAAATTGTTGATGAATGTGCTAGTTGTGAAATCTATTCATTGATGGATGGATTTTCCAGCTATAATCATATCAACATTCTCCTAGTGGATCAATCTAAAACTACATCTATTTGTCCCTGGGGCACGTTTGCATACCAGAAACTCCCTTTCATGTTGAAGAATGATGGGGTTATGTTTTAGATGATGATGAAATATGCCTTTCATGATATCAAACACATCGTGCAACCTTATCTGGATGATCTTCGTGCTCATTTGAAACATTAGGCTGATCACCCGATGCATCATAGAGCTATTTTCTTAGGATGCAGTCATTACAATACTTGACTAAATCCTCACAAATATGTGTTTTTCATTAGCTATGGCTGACTTGTTGGTTTTTTTGTTTTAAAACATGAAATTCGTATCAATCCTTTGAATGTTCGGGTGATCATAAATCTTCTTGCGCGTTCATCCCTCCTTCAGCTTCAATGATACCAAGGGAAGGATAAATTTATATAGAGGCTTGTCCTAACTAAATTGAGTTGACCAAAGGATTCACTTGCCTATTAAATAAAGGGGTTCCCTTCCATTGGGACGACACTATTGAAACAATGTTTGATGCCTTGAAATATGTATTGATTTGAGAATCTCTGTTATAAACCATGAAATACCAGCACAATTATTTCTTGTATCTTGCAGTTGTAGTTACTACCATCGCAATGGTATTGGTCCAAGAGAAAAATTTATGGACTGAACATCCCATTTACTACTTGATTCAAAATCTCAATGATAATGAAGTCAAGTACACTAACGTTGAGAAGTTAGTTTTGGCAATTGTTAAAGTTTTCCAAATATTCCGCCATTATATACTTCTCCGTAAAAGTACAGTTATTTCAGGATGGAACCCTATGACATACATTTTGTCATGCCAATTTCTGGGGGGGGGGAATTACTTCAAATGGATCATCATCCTGCAGGAGTTTGACCTCGAATTCATCAAATCCAATTCAAATAAATCCTTAATTCATTGGGCTAGTCTGTGATCTTCTCACTAGTAGTTCTGAATCCATGATTGAAAATCCAATCCCAGACGAGTCGTTGTTTCTGATTTCATCATCTAACCCTTGGTATGGAGACATCCTAGTATATCTCTAGACCTAGATTTTTTTGGTCTAATACCTCTCACTCTGAGAAATGTCGTATTCAATATCAAGCCAAATATTATATAATCATTGATGACATCGTCTATCGTTGTGGTATCAATACAAGTTTTCGGAGGTTCCTCACTCATGAGGAGGCCGAGAGATTCCTTAATTAGTGCCACTCGAGGGCTTGTGGTGGTGATTTATCTGGTTATACTACTACATAGAAAATCCTACGTGTTGGTTACTTTTGGTCTACTATTTTTCGAGATTGTATTCTCACTATCCAAAAGTGTCATTCATGCAAGATTTTTTATCATAAGACCTATACTCCACCTGCACCTATGCATCTTGTTATTGTCATAGGTCCTTCTATGAAATGGGGTATCTATTTCATGACATCTAACCCTTACTCAGCCAGGAGGCATGGCTATATCATTTTAGCGATTGATTACTTTACCAAATGGGCCGAGGTGATGCCTACATTTAAAAATACCGATGAAACAACTTGATATTTCTTTTTCAACCACGTCATCACACACTTTGGTGTTCCACAATCCATATTTATAGATCACTGAAATCATTTCCGGAATCATATGATGACCAAACTGTCTACCAAGCTAGGAATTTCCCATGAAATTTCCACTCCCTACTATCCACAGGAAAATGGACAATTTGAGGCTATTAATAAGGTTCTTAAAAATATGCTTCAACATATGATAGGGGTCCATAAATCAGATTGGAATTCTCTTCTTTTTGCTACCTTATGGGCATACCAAACCTTTGTTAGGACCACTAGCACATTTACATCGTTTCAGTTGGTTTAGGGTATAAAATTTATCCATGTGATAGAATGTGAGATTTCGTAATTGAAATTGGCCATAGAACTTCTTCTTGCCACTTCTACAGAAGAGGAACATCTTTTACATCTCACGGGCTTAGATGAGACACGACGTGATTCCGCTTTAGCTAATGGAGCTCATAAGAGATTTATAAAGGTGTAGTATGACAAGAATGTAAGGCCTCACGTCTTCTCAGGAGGAGACCTTGTTCTACTTTACGATCAAGATTCTGATAAATTAGGATCAGGGAAGTTCAAGCCAATGTGGATAGGTCCATATTTTTCAAACTTGTTCTTGTAAAAGTGGCCTATGAGCTAGTATATTTTGATGGAGTTCTAGTAACGTAGCCTAGAAATGGGTTATACCTTCAAAAATATTATGCTTAATTTTGCATAGTACACTATGTACATGTTGTATATTAAGTGTGTTTGCAGTACGTTCCTTTAGAATTTCCTTCAGTTTTTATTACTCCCATTTACATTTGGTTTGCATATGTTTGCATCCTTGGAACCATTTGTTAGTTATGTTGATGGTGCTAGTCATATTACTCGGAACCTATCTTCCACTACATGGGCCATATTCGCTCTAGATGGAAAGTTAGTCAGTCTACAAGGTATCTGTCTCGGTCAATCTAACCAATAACATCGTTGAATATAGTGCAGTGATCGAAATACTATCTGATGTTATTTCACATGGTATCTTCTGTATAGTCATAATATTGAAGTTCGAGCTCGTAGTACTACATTTAACTAATGTCTACTTAGATAGAAGTCGAACTATGGTTCACATGTTCTTAAGGTTTCGCCTTCTAGAAAGACACTTTGATTACAAGTAATATCAACATATTTCTAGGAATCTAAATACATTGACAGATGTGTTGGATAATCATGTTTTAGATAGACATTTGCAACACATGTAAATAATTGCAATACACATCACATAAGTTGAAAGCGATAATATAAACATAGGAAACACTAAAGATAGTTATATATAAATTTTTAATGTTCGATTTTACAAAATTTATGCCTAAGGCACATATGGCTATGCACCCTATCATATCCAAAAATATACATGCAAATATGGCAGTATGCCTCCTAGTAGACTAATCATAGTGTTCATGATAACATGCCACTGCACGAGCTATCTTGTGAAGTAGATGACCAATACGCTATGGCACGCCAATAGTATGTCGACATAATTGCATAGGAAATTGGTTGATGGTGGCCTCAACTATGCCATGTATCAACCCCTCCATATGATGTACCTCTGTGAGGGTCTCTACTATGTCGAGATCCTATAGTACTTCCCATGCTACTGCAACAACATGTACTGGTGTTGGTTCCAGATGTGGGTCTCCTTCTCGTTGGAGATATGAGACACCCACAGGTCAAACAGGTCCAATATCTACATGTACAAATTGATAGTTTAGTCCTGAAAACATAAAAAACACAAAACAATTGTAAAACTCAAAATAAAAAATGATCAAAATATCTTACCTATAGCACCCCATTTGTCTCCCTCAAGAAGCATGATCTCTGGGTCAATGCAGAAAAACCACCCCTACGTATGGATAATCATCTACCTAATAAACTTCATGCACAACAATTTGAAGAAAACCAGTGTGAAGCTCATGGACAATGGACCTACATGGTGGGACATGAGATCTACCCACCTCCTCATCCATGGATCTCTCACATCAATTGGCTCGAGTGAGATATGTTGAGGTTGTAGAAATGGAATCCTCTGTAGCGAAAAGGATACCAAGATTGATCCATAGCCAAAATTATTTAGTCTCCCATCTTTTTCTTTAGTCAGTTGTTCTTTCATGTTGACCAACACTCCCTGAATCTAGTTGAAGATGGTTAGCTCTATACATTTTAGAGCATACTACATGTATGACCTATTAGACACATGTAATGTAGAGATACCAACCAATCTAGCGATAACGAAAAATATTGTCTATAGAGGTAATCAGATGAGGTCTTTTATGTTGATTTTCCCATATTTGGTCAACTGGGCTCGAGATCTACAATGAGTGGCAACATAATCCTTAATTGTTTCTCCTCCCCTTCTTGTACCTATGAAAGAGATGGGAAAACCTCATCTAGATAGACCTATTAAGAAATATATGTTTTCTACCTTTATCTGGAGAATATGTGCTCCTAACTTGAATGCCTATGCTTGAAAATCCCATGAACATACAAGATATTCAAGTAATTCGATATGTTCCCTCATTGTAGGAAGCCAGGAGAATTCTAGCAATCCACAATTTCTTAGTGCTTGGATGTTAGTAGGATCATTTGATGCATTCATATCTTTTTCTTGAAGTTCTCTTTCCCACCATATCAGAGACATTTTGTAGCAATGAATTCCTAAAACATCACAAAGAGAATCGTTAGGATAATTTCCATGCAAAAAACTTAACAAATTTTGAGAGAAACTAGTGGGACAAATTATATTTTACGCCCAACACACCTCACTAAGGGAGGATATTGCATTGCAACACCTCTTCCAGTGTTAAGTGTCTAGGATCAACACACATTTTTACCTTCTTGGGGTGCGTTGATCTAGGGGCACAACGTTTGTGCCCTAGGATGTCCAAAAATCCAAGAAAATGTGCATGAAACTCAACAATGCCACCATGAAAAGAAAGAGAAAGGTCTTAGCTCCTACATGGAAGTGATGGTGCCTAAAATGTTCCTACGGATTGGCCATAATCATCTGGAGAATATCAAGGGTAAAAAGCACTAAGAGCTCTAATGCCAAATGATGAATGTGAAATGGTAAAAATGAATTGTCATTTTAGATATTTATGGTCATTTCTCCATTATTTTATTTGTATATATTTTTTTTACCTTATTACAGTTCAATTTTATGATGAAATATGTATTTTTAATCCTTTTGATGGGTGTTGAGTGGGTTGGAAGTTGTTTAATGGATTATGTCCTGCTTTGAATGGAATAAGATCATTTTAACCAAGAGTAAACTTTTATCGCTTTTTCAAGCTCTGTAAAATTACAAAAAATGAACCCCCCTAAAGTTATCTTTCAGCTCTTTCAGACTCCAAAAATATGAAACTATTGTTGAGAACTTGTCTTTTAGAATTCGTTAAAGTAAATGAAAAGACGTCTACTCAGTAATTTTAACCCTTTTCTGGACCGAGATATGCTACTTATGAAAAAGAAATACCTTAGTTGAACATGGCTAAGAGGTTCTGTTGAGTATTGTTTTATACCTTTTTGGACTCAAGATATTGTCTACAAAAAGGAACCTTTAGAGTTTTCTTTTTTGCTTCTTTTTCAAACTCTCTAGATATCAAAAAGATATCAAGTTTTCACCATCACTGGACTCGTAAAAACATCAAATAGCAATGGACTCACCAATCATGACAAGACAGAACCACTCCTTATTAGGGTTTGTTAAACATATTCAAATGGATTCATCCAAAGGATGAACTTACAAATAAAGCATATGTTATCCTCCTCAATCTTATAAAAATAAATATGTACTGACCCGTAATGGTTGGGGAAATTGGGAAAATAGGATATGCCACTTGTTAATGGTAGCGAGTCGCTCTTGAATATGACACTTTTCCACTTCATCTCTATGGCTGTTGGGTTGGGAAATCTACTTGTCTTTCGATTTATCATATCTTTTCAAGGCCTCAATTTTGGTTTTGGGTCAATGCTGCCAAATCCATTTCAGTGTTGCCATTGTGTTCAAGAGAAATAATTCAGTCGATATCTTATACAATACTCTTAATCCTTCATTCCATGTCTGTCATTCCTGATCTAGTTTTGAATTAGCATCATTTTAATCATTCTATCTCAAATCATCATACCTGTTTCGTGTCGTTGAAGGGGGATACGTGAAGGCCCTCCTACCATGGGTCGCTTCCTGTCAACATCAGCTCATTATCCAGGAAGTTGAATGAGAAACACCCCTTTGGTATCTTGGTGGTTACATAAATCAGTAGCAAGTTTCCTCGCTCTCAGAAACATGTTTACATCATTGACCTTCGACTGAAATATTATGTGTGGTGTTCGACATCAATTCATTCATTCACACCATACAGATTGTACTAGAGTACCTTGAGAACCATTAACATCATTGTTGGTTTCTATTGCATCTATTAATGACTTACATCATTGATATCTAATAAAATTATTTCTACCATGTTCGACTTTAGCTTATTAATTCACATGGTTAGACTTGTACATTGGTAGGTCGTGTGAATGAGATAGAAGACTCTAGATCTAGTTTCATCTGTCTAGGCTATGATTTCAAGATTAATACAAGATCACAACGTATGATGGCTATGATCATACAGATAGTCATTCAGTCATAGGTCCACCATCAGTCATCTATGGACATTTCGTTTGGTCATTGTACATGTAATGTTATCTTATTTGTTAGGCATGTGTATGCCTCACTTAACAAAGACATCATGATGTAAATCTATTGTAACAAATGATGATCTCATCAATTGTTCTTGATCCTGACTTGTGACAAGGTAAATCCCTTCAGTCATTAGTTTTCATTTCTAAATTTTCACTTGAGGGGATAATCTATTATAGGCTATTTTGTCACATGTAGTCAAATATAGGCCTTTAAAGGGGGCCAATTCACATCCTTGAACATATTTTCACCATCCCTACACAAAGCCCTAAGCATGACTCTGCTAAATCCCTGATTTTATGCTCTTGATTGCTAAGTTTCCAAGCTTTTAAGGCCTAGCACACCTTGGCCCTTTATAGACCAACATTGACTACCAGGTTGACCCTCTCTTCACCTACACTAATCACCAATAGGTTGCTCAATATTGGGGGTGAGAAGATTCTAGAAATTCAAGAAAAATAAAAAGAATCTTGAAGCTTCCGTTTCCATAAGCTTCTCGAGGCTATTTCAACCATTTACCTAGTATAAGAGTCTTGAATCCTATCCTATCCTACCTTGAAGTTTTCACCTCTTATCCCTTGAGCTCATCCTCCCATCTCAAGTGGATCTCAAGGCTAAATTGGTAAATGGATAAGAATTCATGAACTACCTCCCCCATCTATATATTTATAGCCATCCATGCATAAGGGGTTGACTTTTGGAGATTTAATGTGCCCTCATGTTGTTGCTTTGAGAGCCATTATTCCATGCATTAGGGTGACATAGAGGCATACTTTGTGGCAAGGAAAGGACAAGTCAACTTGGGGATCTCTTCTACAAGATCAACTACTATTTTCGCTTGTAACTCTCTCCATTTATATTAATACAAAGAGTGGAATGTTTTCCTATATATGATGTTATGATTTCATGTATTTCAATATCATGTTGATCTTTTGAATGAAGTGATTAGATTATGCTACATAAATGTCGTAGATATTTGGCTTGTCTTGTTTGATTGTGCAGGCTCTAATTATAGTGATCAGAGCTAAGATTGGAGCATACAAGTCGAGGAAGGAGTGAAGCTTGCGACAAATTCCAGGTAGGCTTCATCCCATCATTCAATTACTTTAAGGAACACACTATTCCCTTTTCTTTATGTTGTTCTAGTTCAATCCACTGGGCCTAGTGAAGACACTTCTGTCTCTAGTCGTAGATTCTATATAACACCTATCCTCACTCTTGGATTTGCAACATAAGTAATCATTGGGAAAAATATTTTTATATTGGTCTAGTGATGGCTTTGTTTCATTGGATCTATGATTACACTTAGTACTTACACGTTGTAATATGCTTGTTAGCTAGGATGCATTGCATGCTAGGTTTTCTCATTAGAACTAATGTCACATGATATTATCATGATAGATTAGTTGCATTTAGATTAAAATTGCATTTGAAATTTATTTATTTATTATTTTTTGAATTGAGGCTTCTGTGATCCATAACATTTATTAAGAGAGTTTCGGCGTAAATGACAAAAATAAAACCTTTGTTGATGCGTTTCGAACCAACTAGTGTGGTTCATCATCAGGACAAGTTGAGAAGTCAGATCATGGCTGCCAATATATAGGGAGAGCAGATCATCCAAACGGCTAGGCTGACTAGGTTGATCATCAATGGCTAGCTAAAACGGCTAGATTAAAATTAATATTAAAATATGAGGTCAAATAGAAAAATTAACTAATTGTAAAATATAAGTTATTATATTTTATTTTATTAATATATTTTTCATAGGTTAATAAATTAATTTAATTAATTTATAATTTATATAACCACTAGGGAATAGGAATACTAATTTATCTAATCAATTGAATCGCTAAGGAGGAGTAAAGGGGTTTATTTTAATTTTTTTTTCTTTAACAAAATGTTATACTATTTTATTTTAGTTATATATTAAATTATTTATTATTATTTTATTTTTAGTGGCCTAATATAAGCATGTACAATCATGACATGTTGTGAAAGCATGCTACCCCATGTGCTTGATTTGTGATATGTTCAGGTGACAGGTTTGCAGACCTAAGAAATTGTTAGAGTTCTCATGACCTCCCATTCAAGTACCTTTGTACACCTTTCCGAGTCCTCATGTCCCAGCTGGAGCCAGATGTTACCGACTACCTGAGGGTAGTATGCATAGGAGAAAATTTTATGTTAGATGGTCCTCATCGAGCAACCCCTTGTAGCCACCTAATAGTTTGATGTGACACTATCTTCACCACCTAAGCTAGCCATGTGGCCCCTCACTCATATTTTATGATCATATGTTTGAAGGTGGGCCTCCCGAACTTAAAGGTATGGCATTTCATTGGTATAGTTGAGTAATTTTTCTTACTTATCACGGACACTTTTCGGCATGAATTTCTGGGGGTATTCAGCGGAAAGAGTGGGATAGGTTTGTACTCTTGTCTCATCTACCTGATTTTGTGGTTAGCCTTGGGTACTAATCTCATGTGATCTCCTTTACTAGCTATTATCTTTAGGGTTGGAACTACATGGGAAATATCAATTTTGGTTGTGTGGTCATTCTTCCCAGCACCATATACATCATTCCCCTACACTCACGCTAACCCCATTTCACCACTTTTCCCATCCAAGTCCACATTTGTCCACTAGATCCACAAAGGGTTAGTCTCCCTCTTCCTTAGTCCACACTTTGGGTCAGGCTTGGAATGATGCCTCAGAGGTTGATGCAGCTAGAAAGAAAAGAGAAACATAATTTGGCCGCTCTCAACAAGAAATTTACCACAAAATGAAAAACATGGGTGGGACATACAAATTTAGCACGAGCGAAAAATCAAAATATGAGCACTACCCCTCATTCATGTACGTCACCCTCGTTCATATGGGCCATAGATTATCTCCCTTCACACTAAATAACTCATGATTATCCCAAACGTTGGTAGGCAATGAACTGCCCCACCTTGAAAGGGGGTATCTATTGGTATATCCTACACTTCACGCTCTCATCCCCTAGAGCCCCAAGCAGTTATAAAGAAAAATAAATCAAAGGAAAGAGGCATATGAAGAAGGGTGGAAAAGTAAAGCCCGAGGTAACTGATCATGTAACATGATTTTCTCCCTCCTACACTCATATACCAAAGTGGGATCTTCCCTCATTATAGCTACCCTTGTACCATGACAAGTGGAATGGGGCCCTCCCCTGATCCCCACCTTTCTCAATCTTTATATCACATGCCGCATACCCATTGATGGATGTACCATGGACATGTAACCTCCTTTAAAGGCTGACACCACCTAATATAGTGCTTGTTTATCCCCCTTCTTAAGCTTGGGGACACTTGTACATACCAAAGCCCACTATGGAAGGGCATGCCACCATGAAGTGCTCAATTGATTCCATGATTTGTAATCTATTTTACTTGATTACTATAATTATTTGTTGTACTGGAAGGCTAGGGGACGCATTGGATCTTACGCGGGATTGCAGGTGGGTCTCCATAGAAGGTTTAGTCTCCCTATATGGGGTCCAATCCCTACAAAGGGCCACATTGGCACTTGTAGGGTGATCGTAGAGAGCCATGGGCCTCCACCATAGTAGGAAACACTTTATGGATTCCTAGCAGTGTTTCAGTGATTTCTCATTATTATCACAAAATCAATCCCTGATAGGTTGCTAATCAAGAAGAATCTGAGTAACTATTTCAAACCAACTTTTGGCTAAGGCTTAGCCTCCCCAACCTAAGAGGGCTCTCTCACATGATTAAAGATTTTGATAATGAATTAGATGGCTAACTCTATGAAACAAATGAATAAGTGTAAATGGTTGAAACACAATTAGAAAATATTCATTGGGCTAATGGAGTCAAAAATGTTTCAGTATGACAATAATGTTAGCTTTACATGGAAGTCAGGGCATCTAGAATTCAACACATGGAGCATAAAGGAAAACACAATGTACAAATGTATGAAAGAAGTTAGAGCACAGTTAGTGATTTCTAAGTAATCATACATTCATACCACTATAAATAATGAAAAGAGGACAACCACAAGACATTTGAACGTTGAATTCCTTATGATTCCTGAGAAGCAAAGCCAAATACTGTATTACTTAAGACAGAGTCTTAAACAAAAGCACAATATGAGATTTTCTCTCAAAAAATTTCCAACCCCTGATACATTAGATTTTCTCCCATATATAAATTTCAATACCTGACTTATATTCCTTCCTCCGGCATGAGGGGAATTCGAATTCCTCCTAATTTGACACCTATTGACACTTAAAACCAACTATTTAATATAACTGATTGTTAACTAGCAGTTCTAGAGACCTAAAACAATTAGGAGTGTAAGTCCTCATTATGTTGGTATTTAGCATTAAATACAATAAAAACTCATTATCTGACAAGTGACCTTCTTTAGTTTGCCTTTGGTGGAGGCTTTAAACTCTCTGCTGACCCTTGATGCCTTATCCTTTGACTGTTCCTGGATATTAGGAAGTTGTTCCTGTTTTTTTGCTTTTGGTTTCCAAAAGGATCTTCAAAATTTATTATCCCTGTTGTTCGTCTTAATTACATGAAATGCATTGGATTAGCTTGTTTTCCATATGTTGTAGACCTTGCTCTTATACACGTGGTAAGAAAAAAAACTCATTTAATGCTGCTTGAAGCATCATGAACAGTTCTAGCTACGAAATAATGACCATTTTCATAACATAAAGCTTGGAGTTCATGAATGTCTTTCCTGTCCTTGTTTTTACCTTGTTCGATGTTTTTCCCGTGTAAGTAATCCTTTTCATATGCCCATCTTCAAAAATATTTCCTTTTTCTTCTCAAAATTGGCCCACAAAATCATTATATGCAGCTACAGCAGTTTCGTAGCGTGCTACAAAACTGTTGTGCATTAGGCATCACCTACAACAGTTTCGTAGCGTGCTATGAAACTGCTGTGTGATTTCAAAAACACAGTTTTATGCCAAAATTTGACTTCCTTGAGTTTTATTTCCTTTGAAATGGCTCTTCCATATGCCATGAAGCTGTTCAAAACTGAATAAACTGATACCATTCTTCAAAGTAAACTTCAAAAGGTGATCCACATCAAAATTTTAAGATTTAGCCTTACTTGCTATGTAGTTTTTCTTAGCTGAGGATGTCCTTCAGGCTAGTTCAACTGTATCTTCAGATCTTCGATTTGCCTCTTCATAATTCGGATTCCAGCTCTTAATTTTGCATTGACCTTTCTGATGTATCTTGCTTCTTTTATTGTAGGGACCATCCAAGTGAAATATTGGGCATGACAGCTAACCACTTCGGGTATTGAAATTGTTTTATCTTCCCACAGAGCCTCCATTTTGTTAAAATAAGCTTCCTTGATTGCATGTTTCCTTGAGGTTTTTCTAAGTTTGGCAATTTCAAGATTTGCCAGCTTCAGTTTCTTTTTCAACTCTTCAAAACTACATTCCTCTTGTTGAGAGATAACTGCCTTACCTCTATCATTTTTGTGTAGTTGTGATGATGTTTCTGTTGGAAATAATACTGAGAGGGGGGGGTGAATCAGTATTATCAGATCTGATAAAAATTTTTCAATTTCATACTCAGATTCATACACGCAGCTTCAGTTAAGGATATCAGCATATATACGCTACTTTGTTAAGGGCAACTAGCGTACATGCAGTAATCTTATGATTCAGTTAGCTTATCTTCAGTAAATGCATCAAAACATTATTAACCATATTAACAGTAAATAGGTGCAGTATAACAGAACAGATCATCACACATAAGGCACACACATGAACACCATGATATAAGGCGGAAACCCAATGTGGGTGAAAACCACCTGCTGCAATTTGTTTCTATCTTCCTTTAATAAGAAACTTCTTTTACAATGTACTGGTGCAGTCCTTTACCAGCACGCAGGCTACAACTTGCAGAGGGCTACAACCCTCTTAGCTCTTGTACTAGCCGATCCATTTACTAGTACGTAGGTGCCTGCCTACAGAATGCTCCAACCTTTACTCGTTCTCCAGCTGCTCCTGGAAGGGAGCTACAACCCCCTGACTCTTGTACTGGCTGATATGTTTACCAGTACGATCTTCCCGGGACCACGTTTCATACATTTCATACTAGATCCATAAAACAACCTGCATCATCAATCTCTGAATCACCCAATACTGAATCACTGAAACCCTGTCAACAACATAGACAACATAACAGTAACCAGATCCAACTTCATCTTCAAATATCATACATCACATTGTATAGGCTACTTGGACAAACCCAACCTGCGTGTATATGCTCTTTTTCCAAAGACAACCTGCATACAGATCTGCAAATCCTAACCTACAATTTCGCAGCTATACCAGACATCAAAACATACCCAGATCATAAACATGCGTCAGTAGATCTAGTCTTTCCACAGTCAAACCATATGAAGATAATCATTCCAAGCCTTGAGATCCCGTTCCATAGTTCATCATCCTCCACATGAGTGAAACCATGGTTTAGATCACCAACCCATAACCAGCATTTGGATCTCACACTTCATCAGATATTCATTACTCACTCACTCAATTTGGCCTAATGATGTTCTCCTTATATAGGTTTAGGCCTTCCTCAATACCACGGGCCAAAACCATAGAAATACAATACCATCAACTTCAAAACTCGGGATCAACACGACTGTCGAGATACCTTGGTCCAAAAACATAGGCTCAAGTACGGAGGACTAACTACCACGGACAAAAAGTAAGCTTTCCGACACGTACGCTCTTTTCCATTCATGAACCAGCGTGTATACCCTACTTGGTATATAGCGAACCTGCGTATACACGACTTGGTATATAGCGAACCTGCGTGTATACGCGACTTGGGCTTAATGAACCTGCGTATATGAATTTTCTCTTCTTCTTATAGTCTGATCATCAATTCCTTGCTGCTATCCTTCTGCACTATAATTTGTCATCAGTGTGACTTGCCATCAAGGACAACACTTGTCTCATAATGCCAACAATCTCCCCCTTTGGACTTGATGGCAAAGCTAACTTGTCACACTTAGAACTTGATCTTCTTGTTCCTTTGAGCTGTCCTGCATCCCATGCATTTAGTCACATCTGTAGATTGATCTAGTTATATGTAATTGAGATGTTCTTCTATGAGAGGGTTGCCATCAAGTACAACACTTGTCTCATAATGCCAACAATCTCCCCCTTTGGACTTGATGGCAACAACACCAAATCACTCTCCCCCTTTGACATCAAGGGCAAAGGGTGGACCAAGATATTCTCTTTCCTTGATAAACATTCTGCTGTCCATACTCCCCCTGAGTACCTGCTGAAATCTCCAAATGTGCTCCCCCTTTGTATATGCCAAAGTGTACCAATCTGTCCATGCCAAGTCTCTGTACTGCTGAAGTGTGCTCTTCTTGACTGAAGGCAAGATATGCAAAAAGATGCTCTACAAGAAAGAACACAACTCTATACATCATAAGTGACCTTCCTAACCCCAAAGACTCATACATACATCCTTCACCCAACCAAGTGGCGATCAACCTCCCAACTAAGTGGGGATACATTAGAAGTTTACATATGACAACCAATTACATTACATCTTCATCCCAGGCATAGTGGGGAAACCAATATAGGCCGTTATATGACCTTGACACCATGAAAGAGATACCACATAAAAGAGATATATGACATAGAGATGAAATATCAAGACTATGCAAATCATCAATAACTATTATCAGCAGCATCTGTCAATCACTGTATATATCAACAATCATGTTCTCCTTCTGTTCTCCATCTACCTCTGTTCCACCTGAAATCAACAACAATTGTGAACTAGAACCAAAAGCCAACAATGCATTATTAGATGTTAATCTGTTCCCCCTGAACCTGTGCCAGATGGTCTCTGTTAGACCCATATCATAATCTTCTCATTCTGAGTTTGACCCACTGATTTCCTTCAAATTATCATATACGTGACTGTATCTACATAAAAAAGCGTATATACGCAGATAGTCCTTATCCAACTCACGTACACAAATTTCCATATCAGCAACCTGTAAATGTCCAGTAGAGAATAAGTCATCAACCTATAACAAGGTATGTCTGCATCAATTCATCCCTTTGACCAGAATTCAGAGTCATTCACATTATATCATGTGTGAAACCACCATAGCCATTTCATCAAGCTCTACATGATCCAAGTATCATTACTTGGGAACATCTGCATCAACCAACATATGTAAGTATCAACCTATCATCATATAGATATGAACTCATCATCATGTCTCCAACAAAGTGACTTTGAGGAGTCATCCATGTATCAGCACTATGTATCTTGAGCTCAAACTCTTTTGACAAAACTTCTTGATATCATCAACAACAACAATCCTTATCCCCATGAGTGCCTGCATCATAACTGTATGATCTTTATGCATATGACGACAGCAGCATATGAGTGACTCATCATCAAGTGAGGAAGATGTGTATTCAAGCTTTGTACTTCTCCTTATCCTTATGAAGATCACCATGTAAGCACTATATATGCATCATCAATGAGTCAACCATAAATCTGATCTGAACATCAACTATGAAACCCCAAGAATCATATGGACTACTCACACCCACATCATAGCAAGATATATCATTTAGCCATATAAGTAACATCACCAAGGACTATTAATCCATAATGCCAACAATGCAATATTAAAGGCATATTCTCCCCCTCAACCTGTGCCATCTGTTTGTTGTTAGATCTGAACATGCATACATCAGTAGTAAGCATCAAGACATCATCATCATCAAGTTAGGATTAAAACACTTCTAGCATCTCACAAGTATCAAGTCATTTCTAGACATTCTCAGCAGACTGTAACTGTTAACCAATAGAGCAGATACTGGATTGAATCATATCAGACCCCTTTTCTGAGCCTGTCCCCACTCCTTTTCCACAGACTGACATATACGCGACTTTGCAGTGTATAACTCGCGTATATATGCAACTTCAATTTATGAAACTTGCGTATGAGTTTTAGGACACTGAAGTTTTACACCTTCAGCTCCCTCTGAGTTTATTATGTCTGTGTTGTGCTAACCTGAGTATTTTGTGTTGTGCCACATCTTTCTGGCTGGACTTCCTTCTTCTTCCATATCTTCAAGTGTGATGATGTTTTCTCCTTTTGGTGTGATTTCCGTCCTTTGTTCCTGCATTCCTTTGCTATATGTCCAAGTTTGTTACATGCATAACATCTTACATGTTTCATATTCCTCCTGTAGCAATCAGCAGCTTTGTGACCAAACTTATTGCAAGCAAAGCAATATCCATTAAAGTACCTTGAATGTGATGATCTTTCTGCATGATGGTCTTGAACTCTTCTTCTTCCACATCTGGCTGCAACATGTCCAAGATTATGACACACATAACATTCAACATTATTCATAGGAGAAGTAAAAGATTTTCTTTGAAGAATCTCTTTCCTTGGTTGATGATGAGATGGATCTTTCATTTCTTCATTGATCACTTTAGATTTCTCTTTAGAGTTCCTTGCCTCAGCTTGTGAACTAGATTCACCTTCAATAGATTCATGGAAACCAAGACCAGTCTTTATAGCAGTAGATCTTTGACTACTAAGAATATCATCCAAGACTTTAGAGCTATCTTGAAATCGTAAAAGCTTATCCTTTTCTTCTATTTTAGCTTTCAAGATATTTACCTCATCCTGAAGCTGTTCTTCCTTTTCAAGAGATTGCTTTTTCAAATCTTCTTTAGCTTTTCTTCCTTCTTCCATTTGTTCCCTTAGTTTGAGAATCTCCTTTTCTTGTTCTTCATTCAGATCCTGCTGCATTTGACGAACTTGGAAGGCACATTCCAGCTGGGATTTTAAGCTGATGACTTCATTGTCTTGTCTTTCAATTGCTTGATGTAGATCTTCATTCTGCTTCCTTGATTCTTCAAGATCTCCCTTTAGTGAGAGGATTGTAGCTTCAAGATTTTCATAGTAGCTGGATCTATCTTTGAGTTTCTTGATGGTTGTGCTTCTTTCGTTGACTTCTTTTCTTAATGATGTCACTTCATGCTGCAATTTTTGACATTGGGCTTCCTTGTCCTTGCGTAGTTTTCTTACCTTGTTTCCTTCTTCAAGTTGGGCCTTTAGTTTGGTAGCTTCTTCTTTGAAGTCACATTCCCTTTTGTTCAATAGATCTTGTTGATCTCTAATTTTGTCTGTCAGCCTTTTAAATTCTGCCTCTATTTGATATCTTTCTTGTTCACCCATAAGAGCAAGTTCAGTAGTTTCACTATCACTTCCATCTCTTTCACAAGGAAATATAGTTGGAACATCAGAGGATAACACATTCATACCTGATAATGATTCTGAATCTGATTTTGAATCTGAAGAGCTTCTTATACCTAATCCCCAATTGATTCTCCCACTGTCATAGTCCTTCTGAGATGTTTTCTTCTTCTTATGAGCTTTCTTCTTAAACTTCTTTTCCATTGTTCCACGGATCTCCTTCAAGCGATCAAGCTTCTATCAAAGAACCTGGCTCTGATACCAATTGTTGGAAATAATACTGAGAGGGGGGAGTGAATCAGTATTATCAGATCAGATAAAACTTTTTCGATTTCATACTCAGATTCATACACGCAGCTTAAGTTAAGGATATCAGCGTATATACGCTGCTTTGTTAAGGGCAACTAGCGTACATGCAGTAATCTTATGATTCAATTAGCTTATCTTCAGTAAATGCATCAGAACATTATTAACCATATTAATAGTAAATAGGTGCAGTATAACAGAACAGGTCAGCACACATAAGGCACACACATGAACACCATGATATAAGGTGGAAACCCAATGTGGGTGAAAACCACCTGCTGCAATTTGTTTCTATCTTCCTTTAATAAGAAACTTCTTTTACAATGTACTGGTACGGTCCTTTACCAGCATGCAGGCTACAACCTGCAGAGGGCTACAACCCTCTTAGCTCTTGTACTAGCCGATCCATTTACTAGTACGTAGGTGCCTGCCTACAGAATGCTCCAACCTTTACTCGTTCTCCAGCTGCTCCTGGAAGGGAGCTACAACCCCCTGACTCTTGTACTAGCTGATATGTTTACCAGTATGTAGGTGCCAGCCTACTGAACTCTACGATCTTCCCGGGACCACGTTTCATACATTTTCATACTGGATCCATAAAACAACATGCATCATCAATCTCTGAATCACCCAATACCGAATCACTGAAACCTTGTCAACAACATAGACAACATAACAGTAACCAGATCCAACTTCATCTTCAAATATCATACATTACATTGTATACGCTACTTGGACAAACCCAACCTGCGTGTATACGCTCTTTTGCCAAAGACAACCTGCATATAGATCTGCAAATCCTAACTTATAATTCCGCAGCTATACCAGACATCAAAACATAACCAGATCATAAACATGCGTCAATAGATCTAGTCTTTCCACAGTCAAACCATATGAAGATAATCATTCCAAGCCTTGAGATCCCGTTCCATAGTTCATCATCCTCCACATGAGTGAAACCATGGTTCAGATCACCAACCAATAACCAGCATTTGGATCTCACACTTCATCAGATATTCATTACTCACTCACTCAATTTGGCCTAATGATCTTCTCCTTATATAGGTTTAGGCCTTCCTCAATACCACGGGCCAAAACCATAGAAATACAATACCATCAACTTCAAAACTCGGCATCAACACGACTGTCGAGATACCTTGGTCCAAAAACATAGGCTCAAGTACCGAGGACTAACTACCACGGACAAAAAGCCGACACGTATGCTCTTTTCCATTCATGAACCAGCGTGTATACCCTACTTGGTATATAGCGAACCTGCGTATACGCGACTTGGTATATAGCGAACCTGCGTGTATACGCGACTTGGGCTTAATGAACCTGCGTATATGAATTTTCTCTTCTTCTTATAGTCTGATCATCAATTCCTTGCTGCTATCCTTCTGCACTATGATTTGTCATCAGTGTGACTTGCCATCAAGGACAACACTTGTCTCATAATGCCAACAGTTTCTGATGAAACCACAGGTCCTTCATGTAATTTTTCTACCTACCCTATTTCACTTGCTTCTGGCTATGCCTCTTGTATCTCTTTTGAATGCATTATCAAGGGTCTTCTTGGCTTAAAAACAAATTCAGGAGCCTAATCATCAAATTTGAGCTTTTTAGAGGTTTTGGCTTTTTTGTTTTTGCCTTTACTTACTTCCATTAAGTCTGCTCGAACCAGAGGAGATTTTTCAATGTCAATAGCTTGAAGCAAATCGCTCAAACTTACTTTTGAAGCTCGGCTCCCCTCAGTAATCACTGCCTTACCTTTTTCTCTAGCTAGTTGGCTCTTGGTTACTCTTCTTTGGACCGTTTCACCTGTGGATTGCTCTTGTACACATTCTTTGATCTAAAATTTCCTTTTTTTGTGACTATTGAGGTGTGTCCTGAATTACTAGTGGTCTCATGGTCTCCTTCACTTGCTTTTTGTATTTCAATTTCATGAATCTTCTTGATCTTGTTTCCTCCAAATGACTCACTACTGGTGAAGAAATCCTCGTAGCTTGAGGGCTGAGACCAATTTCATTTTTGAAGCCAGACATAAACAAGAAAATGGACCACTCCCTATCTATTTTCTAGAGCTCATGTAAAATAATCAATTTGACTAAGCCATGATGAAACAACGAGGTCTCACAGGCTTCCTTCTTCAACTGAACCTTGTCACACATTTTGCCTAGGCTACAAAACAGATAGAAAGGAAAATCCAGAGATATCTTTCCAGTGAAATGAAGCAGAAGTTTGAAGTGATAGGAATACACCTTATGATACCTCCCCTCACAGGTAAAGTATCTCTGTATGTAGGTAAGAAAATTAGCATATGAATCCTTGACAAAGCTCCTGGGCACTGACTTGTTTAAGTCTGAATCAACGAACTTTGGCTTTAAGAATTCCTTGCAAGGAGTCATATCAAACTTGAAGTTTTTAAACCACCTCTCCTGTCCCCTTGGAATTTCAGTGACTGCAGATATAACCTCTGGAGAGATTGGTAATTCAAGCACTCCAACCTTCAAATTCAATCCTGTGAAATTGAAAGCAAATTCTTTGGTGACTTGCATGTGGCCTCCTTGAAGTTTTTCACAAAATCTCCAACAACCAACCTGTTTGAAAGCTTGTTCAACTTCATTGTTCTTCAGGAGAACATCTAAACCTTTAGGCTCATTCCTTAGACACCTGCCTGACCTATGATCCTTCTTTTCTGTAGACACCTCCATGGAATTCCTGCAAAATGAAGATTGAAAGAGCTTGCACCATCTTAATCTCGATCACTGCCTTGCTTGAAATGGAAAGGGAAGCTGCCTCGCTTGAACTTCAAAGAATTTTGATTAAATGCCTGTCAATTTTCTTCTCATGCATGAACACAAACATAATCATAACTGAAAAAACTTGGACCTAACGAACCTAATGATGAGAATGAGCGGTTGCATGTGATAGGCATGGTGTATGGACTAACAATTGATGATATATGATTAAGGGATTCTAATAGATTGGACAGCTAGGTGAGATTTGACATGAATCTGCACGAATCCCCGATTTCATAGCGCAACCAGTGCAAATTTTGGGTTTTGCGCTACGAAAACTCCTAGACTGGGTTTTGCGCTATGAAAACTCCTAAACAGTTTCGTAGCGCATGAAAACCTTGATACAAGTTTGACACATGGAAATTTTTGTGTGATGTGGGATCAGTGATAGGCAAAAACAGAGTTTTGACCCTATTTGACAATACCAACAAGACTCCCTTCTAGATCTTAGACTCTAAAACAAACCATGGAATGATTAGACCAAGACTAACATCAATCCTTTGAAATCAAACTGATGTTCAGAATTTAGAAATTTTTTCTTAAGTGATAACACTCGTGTTCCACCTTGTAGATGAGGATGATGCACCGGGTTCACCATGCATAGCCAGCTCCACACTTGCGCCATACACTTGGAAGATGTTCCAAGGTCCAGATGAGGATGTGTCTCATTGTAGGAGACAAAGGGGGGTCTTATGTCATCATCCTATCATTTACAAATGGTTTACAACCATTATCGATCCACTTGGAAACACATGAGTAGGTCATTGTGCCCCTACACCCACTTGGGAGCACCACATGTGACTTTCATGGAAAATAAGGGGCCACCACCTTGTCCACTATGTTTGGAGCCTTTTCACTGAACTTGGCACATTTGGATTCCATCAAGCCTCCTTAATGGCCCAACTGCTCATCATATTCATTATTTTTCCCTCTTGAGAGGCTAATTTTTGTATTATTGAGCTATCTTGGTGTCTTGTCACCAAGTCATGTCATTATTATGTATTATTTTATTATTTGGGGCTTAATTAGGCCAATTAGGAAAATTGAATCCCATTTTGGGTTGTACAAAGAACATGAGAGGTGATTCATTTATCTCATCATCACCTGGATTGTATTAGTATCTCTTGTGAGATTTTCACACTTTTTGCTGGGATGAATGTTTTGGAGCTTTCTTGATGCACTATGATGTATGGATTTTCGCTATTGTCTTTGGAGCTTCTTTCTAATGTGAAATTGATAAATGGATATACTCTCTCTCCTGTGTAAGTTGAAATTTTGATGCTATTATTGTTATCTTACTTGTAAAATGCATATATCCCTTTATCATTATTCATGTATGGGTTAATGTAATGCGAAATTCTTTCGGTACCTTGAATAAGTGATTAAAATGCATGCATTGATATTTTAGGGATTGGGTATATGTTATTAAAGACACCTCTTAGGTTGAAGACCTCAAAACTTTGTCTCCTTCACAACTTTGAACTATAAATCCATATTTTCCTAGTTATTGTCCTTAGAGAGGCTAGCAAATATCAATTAGGGCTCCTTAGCTTATGAAAATTCTCAATCTATGTGTATCTTAACTCCATTAAGCCTAAAAAATAAGGCATTGATCCTCGTATCCCTTTGGTGATCAAATTTACCTCTCTTTTCTTCACTTTTCCAAATTCTAGGCCTAATTGTAGAGGATCACCTAGAGAAAAATTCATTATAGCCATTCAAAACCCTTGAAATTTGGTCCATTATTGTACTGAATATTTCTCAATAGGTCCTCCATGTTTTAGGAGAATCCAATAGTAGAATCTTGAGACAAAGAAATCCCTAGCCATAACACCAATTCTTTCCTTAGGTTGATTTGGGATAGTGTGCTCATTGGGATCATTGCATTCAAATATCAAAATAAAATTAGTCCTTTGATCCTATTCCGTACCCTAATTAGGTTAATCCCCTCATTGATTGGTTAACTCCAAACCCTTGACCTAGTTTTGGGTCCACTTTTCTTTGTGTTGTCTCGCAAGTTTATAACTCAATTTCCCCAAGGATTACATAGAACCCTCTTATCTATAAGGATCCTCAGGTCTAGGAATCCCCTTGTTAAGGCATATCCTCCAAACCTAGTGATCCAAAATGGATCTTGTATAAACCTCTAAGTCAAAAGTCTTCAAATATGATTAACAATGGAAAAAGGTTATAATAGAGAAAATAGCGTGAATCGCACGAAAAACCAAGTTTGGACAAAGAATTTAGAGCCAAGTAAAACTTCAGCAAAAGTCAGAGGCTACGTCAGCAGGACAGGTGGCAACCCAGGAAAGAGTCACAGGTTTCTGGTGATGTCAGCACAGCAGATGAGGTGGCAGTCGGAGATTGGTTCAAGTCATTGATAATGTGGAACAGGGTTAAAGTGGAAATCATGTGATTAACGAGGTTAAAATGCTTTTTACAGCTAAACCTTATTAGGCAGCAGATCCGATAGATTTATGAACAAAATAGCGAAGGATTTGAGTTCCATGGTAAACGGTATTTCGGGCAGGCTTCAAGTGGTAAGTGGTATTGGAAGGGTTTCACCCGATTCCATACACTGGACGACACGTAGCATGGTGCAGGAGAGAGAAAACCACTTTATTGGATGGGTAATCCTTGTGCAAGTGGGCCACCTGATATGGTCATCAACCATTGGATGAGTGATCATGAATCAAACGATGGAGAATGAATGAGCTAGTTGGAAGATCGTGTTTGATGCGAGCTGTCGATTTTAATAATAGATAAATGGTGTGGAAAGACAGAAGGTTGTTGGCAGATAAGGAATGACATTCGTCTGATTCATCTATTTCGGGATTAGTGCCAGGGAAAGGTCAGATGGTCGGGTCCACTTGTGCCTGCTGGCCTTTCGTTTGTGAACAATTTCTATTATAAACATCTATTTCCACGTTTTTAGCATTACATAACAAAATTGTGTTATAAAACACGATTAAGATGAAAAAGTTGATATAGGGAGTTGACAGACAGAGTAAGGAGAGAACGGAGGAGAGCTAGAGAGGTTTTGGAACCATCCAGGGGGTCTGGAGGTCGTGTATACTCTTTTCGACTCAAGGGTTTCGAGCGAAACTCTGTGGTGAGAACCATTTGTTGTGTTGAGACTCAGTGTTGAGCTCACATGTTGGGTCCCTATAATACTAGTGATTACCCCATTACTATTGTAGTTATACCCCCTATTTATATTGTTGTGCCCCTATTACCCCCATATTGTTATTTCTGTGCCCCATAGAATCCCTCTATTGTTATTTTTGTGGCTTTATATTATTATTGTTAGGTCGGCTGGATTATATTGTGACTCCTTAGACTCCTATATATAGAAAGGAGGTTTTGTCATTTGTATCATCCAAGAATTGTTCATTTATGTAATGTAAAGGAGGTTGCCCCCTCGAAGAGGCTGAATTCTAAGGCGTGGATTTATCTTTTCTATCTTTTCTTGAGCTGGTTTCATAACATTTTGTATCAGAGCTTTGGATTCTAGGGTTTCGCTGTTCCAAACAGGTCACCGTGGAATTTTCGCTATAACGGTTTTTTGGTGACGTTTCAGATGTTGCAAAAAAACCCATTTGAGAAGAATTGGCGCTGAACCTTGGGTCCGAATTTCAGAGCTTTTCATGCGATACTTTCAGAGATATGATCTGAGGAAGTTGGCCTTTTTGCAAACTCCTGAATTACATTCAAAAGAGGTGACCTGGGGAAAATCGTCATAACTCTCTCTCTGAGGATTGGATTGAAATTTTGTAAAAGGTACAGAAATAGGACGGACTGTAGTTTCTTGTATGTGTATTTCAGATTCAAAGGTTGAAACAGTGACTCGTGGCACGTCGTACAAGTTTGCTCTACTGAACCAGTCTAAAAGCAAGTCACTGTGGGAGATTTCACATAACTCTTCCTTGGAGAATCCAATTTGGCTCAAACTTGTGGCATTGGAAAGAGGACACAGAAGACTACTTCAGGTAGCAATTTCAGAATTGGATGATCCGAAATTACAGAGATACATCAGATTCAATATCAGGCTTCTATAAAGTGAAAAAAGGTGTGTAGTTCTTTTTTTTAATTTTTGTGTAAGCTTGGTTTAACGGAATTCAAAGGGCATAGTAAAACATTATTATCGGTAACTGATGCCCCGAGGAAAGAAAATGCAAACACCTAGTAAGGAACCTGAAAGCTCTAGCATGACTCATGAAGAAGAGGAAGAAATGCTACATGATATATCAAAATTACAAGAACAAGTGCAACAAATGTCACGCTCACAAAAGCTAACAGAAGCTAAGATAAGTGGCGTGGAATCTAAGATAAATGGCGTGGAATCTAAGGTAAATGGCGTGGAATCTAAGATAAAGGGCATGGAAGCTAAGATGGATGGCATGGAAGCTAAGGTGAATGGCATGGATGCTAAAATTGATGGCATGGATGATAAGATGGATGAATTGAAGAAGTTGCTACAAGAAAGGGTCACTAATGGTGAAAAGGTAGTAAAGGAAACTCATGATGAGAATAAAATAAATGTTAATCATGATTCCATAGACTCTAATGTTGGATCGAAGACTCACCATGTTCCAAAAATCGATATGAGGAAGTTTGATGGCAAGGATCCCGCCACATGGATATTACAGATGGAGCAATTCTTCGATCTCAATAATGTGAAAAACACACAAAAGGTACGTATGGCAACTTTATATTTGGAACCAAATCAGTTTGTATGGTATCAATGGCTTTGTTCTCGTAAACAATTTATCACTTGGGCAATTTTTATGGAAGAATTGATAGCACATTATGAGGATACAAAAAGCAACACTTTTTTTAGCCAATTGATAAGTCTCAAACAAAAGGGTTCAATAATGGAGCACATTGAGGAGTTCCAAAAATTGAACATAAGGGTAAAAGATATTCCAGAGGAGCATAGGATTGATGTGTTCATAGGGTCTTTAAAGGATAATATCCAACATGATGTGCGCCTTTGGGAACCTGATTCATTACAGAAGGCATTCAGGTTAGCAAGAAAAATGGAAAGCAAAATTATGGCAACTAGGAAGCATACCGTTCACAACTATAAAGACGAAAGTGTTGTTGCCCATAGTCTTCCACAACCTACAAGGTTGACACCACAACAATTGGAAGAAAAAAGAGCAAAAGGGCTTTGTTACAATTGTGATAGAAAATACACAAAAGGTCATAAGTGTGCTGAGAAGAAATTATTCTACATAGATTGTGAAGAGGAAGAAGAAAAGGAGCAAGAAAGGTCAAAAGAAGAGGATATATTCCAGGAACAAAGTGTTGTGGGGAAAAGTATCCGACTCGGATGACCCTATCCCTACTCTAAGGGTGACAGTCCTTAGCAACAACTGAAAGTAAAGCTTTGATATTTTCCTTTATGAAAGTACAGAGAAGGAAGAAAAGATTGACCAACCGGTGTCTTTCGCTTTTGTCGATCCTGTCCTCTCTCTTTGTCTCTTGTTCCCAACTCCTTACTCCCTTTGCCGGCCCAGCTACACACAGATCCTACACAAACAAGAGAGGGAAACTACAAGAAACATGTACTCATAACTGATGCATGGATTAGAGTGAATCAGATATACAAGTAAATACAATACATCAATGCAATACAAGTATATAGGAGAACATTCAAAGCTTTATTGATAGAAGTAAAAGGGTTCTGAGAAGGTTACAACCATCAATGGCTCCAATCCAGCAGCACCTCCCCAACAGCAAGAAATCTCCTCTTCACCTCTATAAAAGCAATCACCCAATAGCTCTAACTGTAAACCAACAGCACTTCCTTGCTTTGCACAAAATTCCAGCCCCCTTAGACCTCATAGAAGAGCTCTATATATAGGAGATTTGGAGAAAGGATGAGTCAGCTTGAGGCTGGCATAAAGCTGACTAGTGTCCTCTCCCACTTTAGTTAATCTTCAGTTCTTGAGTCCACTTGGAGATCCTTGGCTACACATGGAGATCAAGTACCTCTTACTCATCACAGGGCGAATCCCTTAAACCAAGTGTCAGTTTGGAAGCTTCCTGGGCAATTGACACCTTGCAGAATGACTGTCCCACTTGGCCAATCTCGCCCAGCGCAGGTAGCCTTCATTAGATTTGACTTTCAGTGCAGGTACAAGGAGGAGCAGTTGCATTCCAGCACAGATGCTCAGTGGAGCAGCTGACATGATCCAAAAATAGCCTGTTTCTGAGTGTTTTCAGGTGGAGAACTGATGGGAAGTGCTGTGGTTTGCTGACCTTGTTCTTCTAGGGGTAAGAACAACATGTTTAGGGACTGAGGATCCCTGTAATTATTGACATTTCATTCTCCATGCTGCGAGGCACAAAAATGTCTATAACAGTTGCCCCCTAAAGTATGAGGCCGTTTATCGGGTGAAATGCTTTATCTAGAGGGTCCGAAGTTCATTCCAGTGCTGAGGAGGCGCCCTGTAATACAATACAATACAATACATTATTTTTCATTCTGTTTTCATGATCTAGCTGAGGCGGGCATTCCCATGCTCAGCTTTATAAATACATTTTGGTACATAGAACAGACGATCGTCTGATGGTAGACTGATAATTCTCTGCTGAAATTATCATCCTTTGAATAGGATGATCATCTGCTGCAATGATGTACATGACAAATGCTTTTATATTTCCTAAATATATATCGCAGCCCGGATGGATGAAACTAGATCCGGGGTCTTCAAACTCGTTCGATCTTCACTCTAAGTACAAGTCGATCCATGTGAGAATTGCGCTGAAGTCGAACATGGAAAGACATCGCTTGATTACCGGTCAATGATGAAAACCGTTAACAAGCGCGAGAGGAATCACCGATAATGATAATGACCCTCAAGGTACTGCAGTACAATTCACGTGGCGTGAATAAAGGACTTGGCGTCGAACGCCACGCAAAATCTTCTGGTCGAAGGTCATGTTGGAAATAATACTGAGAGGGGGGGTGAATCAGTATTATCAGATCAATCAAACTTTTCAATGCTCAGAAACATATACGCTACTTCAGTTAGGTGAACCAGCGTGTACACGCTACTGTGGTTAAGTAAAACAGCGTATAAGAAGAAAACTCATAATTTAGTTAGCTTATTCTTCAGTTAAGTTCATCAGGACATTATTCACCTCATTAACAGTAAGCAGGTGCAGTATAACAGAACAGATCAAAAACCACACACATGAACACCAAGATATAAGGTGGAAACCCAATGTGGGTGAAAACCACCTGCTGCAAGTTGTCTCTATCTTTCTTTAATAAGAAACTTCAGTTTACAATCTTTTGTACTGGTGCAGCCTTATACCAGTACGCAGGCTACAACCTGCAGAAGGCTACAACCTTCTCTCGTTCTCCAAACTTCCTTGGAAGGGAGCTCCAACCCCCTTTGCTCTTGTACTAGCCAAGATACTAGTACGTAGGTGCTGGCCTACAATCTTCTTTCTTTCAGGTATCACTTTTCATACATTTTCAGACTGGATATTCCTGAAGCACACATTCAATCTGTAGAACCCAATTCATTCAACTTTCATAACAGATCATGAAGCATAAAACAACCAATACTAGAATTATCAAACTTTGAATCACTGAACCACTGAACCCTGTCAATCACCAGATACCAGAACACAGAGCAGTCTACAGAACTCTGCAATAACAGTCAGATCCAACTGCAAACCCAAAAATAAGCTTTAAGAGATATACGCTACTTCAATGAGTGAAACCCGCGTATACACGCGTTTTTACTTAAGCCAACCTGCGTACAGATCTAAAAATAGATTCTCTCAACTTGCAGCTGTACCAGACATCAGTTAGATCCAGAACATAATATTGCGACAGTATGCAGATCTAGAAATACGCATAATCAACCATATCATAATAGAGCATTTCAAACCATTAGATCCCGATTTGTCCTTAGATCTAGTCTTCCATCCGCCGATGTGATTTCTCCTTAGCTCATATCAAGCAACCCGAACCCTGCATATCAGATCTCTTTCTCTCTTAGATATTCAAGCCTTGTCGAAAGATGATATTGCCTAATGATCTTCTTCTCCTTATATAGCCTTAGGCCTTGCTCAATACCAAGAGCCAAAACCATAGTAACACAATACCATCAACTTTAAAACTAGGGATCGACACGCCCGTCGAGACATAATGGTCCGAAATCATAGGCACAACTTCCAAGGACTAACCACCATGGACCAAAGGAACCTTTCCACATACACGCGCTTTTTCTGAATCGAACTAGCGTGTACACGCGACTTGGGCTTAACGAAACAGCGTGTATGAGCTTCCTTGGCATGCTGTACTGAGATCTGTCTTCTGATTAAGTTGCCATCACCTGTACCAACCTCTGAGTGAGTTGCCATCAAGGACAACACTTAAATCATAATGCCAACAATCTCCCCCTTTGGACTTGATGGCAACCACCACACCAAGTCACTCTCCCCCTTTGACATCAAGGGCAAAGGGCTGTGCTCCCCCTGAGGACATGCTGATACCTCTGCTTGGCTGTGCTGACTCGTGCTCCCCCTGACAGTAGGCCAGATCTGCAAAAGATGTTCTTCAACAAGAACCAAGACTTATACACCATAAGGGACCTTCCTATCACCAAAAGACTCAATACATACATCCATACTCCCTACCAAGAGGGGACAAATCAGAAACAACCAATTATATTACAGCATTCATCCCAGGCATAGTGGGGAAACCAACATAGGCCGTTACATGACCTTGACACCATAAAAGAAATATGACAAGAGAGATACATGACATAGAGACAACAGATCTAGACCAAGACTTAGGAAAGGCACCAGCAGCATCTGATAAACATCTTGTTAGATCAGCAACCAGGATTTCTTTCTGAGCTCCTTCAAAACATCTGAATGCCAACAATGCTTTATGAGACTTTTAAGCTGCTCCCCCTGAACCTGTGCCTGTTGCACTCCCTGAAACTGTGCCTGAAGAATTCTGACATTCCCATTGCTGTTCAGAACTCCAGAGTTTTCCCTTGCTGTTCAGAACTTCATATACGCGATTTTTCCTGTATAAAACAGCGTATGTACGCGGATATACTTTCTGCAACAAGCGTCCAACATACACGCGACTTACCCATCATGAAACCGCGTGTATACGCGCATATCCCTTCCGTAACCTGCGTATACCAACTTTTCTGTAGAACAAACAAACTTCAACAACAGGATGAAGCATCAACTACTCCCAGCTTTTGTCTGAGATATTCAAAAGTTTCCCTGGGCAGTGGTTTTGTGAGAATATCAGCAACTTGCTCCTTAGAAGGAACATACTCCAACTTGACCTTCTGCTCAAGCACTTGTTCCCGAAGAAAATGGTACTTGATTGGTATGTGCTTGGTCTTTGAGTGCATGACTGGATTCTTTGAAATGCTGATTGCACTTGTATTATCACATAAGATAGAGACAGGTGGAGTGCAAGTGATTTGAAAGTCCTGCAAGGTCTGCATCATCCAAAGAAGTTGTGTGCAACAAGATGCTGCAGCCACATATTCTGCTTCAGCTGTAGATAAGGCAATCGAACTTTGTTTCTTGCTGAACCAAGATACTAATCTGGAACCCATGAAGAAAGCACCTCCACTTGTGCTTTTCCTATCATCCACACTTCCAGCCCAATCTGCATCTGTGTAAGCATGAAGAGTGAGATCTGTATTTCTAGGATACCATAAGCCATAGTTTTGGGTCCCTTGAAGATATTTGAAGATTCTTTTGACTGCCTGAAGATGAGTTTCCTTTGGGTTGGCTTGAAATCTTCCAACCATTCCTACTGCATGTGTAATATCTGGTCGAGTACCTGTCAAATAAAGCAAACTCCCAATCATGGATCTATAAGTGGGTTGGTGAACTGCTGCTGATTCATCATTTGCACTGAGGCTGCATCCTGTAACCATGGGTGTACATACTGGCTTTGACTCTTCCATGCCATACTTCTTCAAGATCTGCTTGAGGTATTTGGTTTGAGACAAGAAGATACCTCCTTCATTTTGTTGGATTTGCAATCCAAGAAAATATGTCAATTCTCCAAGAAGTGACATTTCGAATTCTTTCTGCATAACCAAGGCAAAGTTTTGACTCATGGTCTCTTCATTGCTGCCAAAAATAATATCATCTACATAAACAACAAGAATTAGCAATTTGTTATTTTCAACTTTTATATAGAGATTGCTATCTGCTGATCCTTTTGAAAAGCCTTGTTGGTGAAGATATTTGTCCAACCGATAGTACCAAGCCCTTGGAGCTTGTTTGAGTCCATAGAGTGCCTTTTTCAATCTGCATACAAGGTTTGGATCATTCCCAAGAATGAAACCATCTGGCTGCTCAATATATACTTCTTCTTCTAAGTCTCCATTCAGGAAGGCTGATTTCACGTCCATTTGAAATACCTTGAAGTTTTGAAAGCTTGAGAGAGCAAGGAACATTCGGATGGCCTCTAGTCTTGCCACAGGAGCAAAGGTCTCTTCAAAATCTATTCCTTCTTGCTGTGCATACCCTTTACAAACAAGTCTGGCCTTGTTTCTAATTACTTCTCCATTTTCATTTAATTTATTCTTGAAGACCCATTTTGTTCCTATTACATTCTTATCTTTTGGTCTAGGAACTAATTCCCAAGTGTTGTTCTTTTCGATTTGCTCAAGTTCTTCATCCATTGCTTTGACCCAACATTCATCTTTGCATGCCTCTTTCACATTTTGTGGTTCAATGGAGGAGAGTAGTGCCAAGTAGCTTGAAGCTTCTGCAAGTGTCCTTCTTGTTTGTACTCCTGCTTCTTTCTGCCCCACAATCTGAGTTTCTGGATGATTCTTTTGGACATATCTGGATGGAGTCTTCTCTTCTATTCTTGTCTGCTCCTCTGGTTCTTCTTGAGATTCTTCTTCTTCTTGAGGTTCTTCTTCTTCATCATTTCGCCTTTGAGAGTAACCTTCATCTTCTTCAATGTCTTCATGATGAACTTGCCTAGGAATATATCCCTTCTCATCAACCACTATATCAATACTGTCAACAATTCTGCCAAGTCTTTTATTGTAGCACTTGTATGCTTTGCTATGTGGAGAATAACCAAGAAGAATGCCCTCATCTGCTCTAGGTTCAAGTTTGCCAAGTTGCTCATCAGTATTCTTAATATAACATTTGCTCCCAAAGATTTTGAAGTGCTTCACGGAAGGAGTTTTACCACTCCAAAGCTCATGAGGTGTTTGAGTGCTGTTTACTCGGACATTTGTTTTGTTAAGAATAATAACAGCAGCATGTGCAGCTTCACCCCAGAAGGTTGCAGGAGTACCTGATTCATCGAGCATAGCACGAGCCATTTGTTGGATAGTTCTGTTCATTCTTTCCACAACCCCATTTTGCTGAGGAGTTCTAGCTGTAGAGAATTCTCTTCTTATCCCATGTTCATCGCAGAAATCGAAAAATTCATTTGATGTGAACTCCCCACCTCTGTCAGATCTGAGGCACTTAATTTTGTGTCCTGATTCATTTTCAGCCAATGCTTTGAAGGATTTGAATTTTTCGAATGCTTCATCTTTGTGCTTCATAAGCCCTAACCAAACAAACCTTGAGAAATCATCAATGAATAATATCAGATATTCTTCTCCTCGAGGTGTCCTTTTCCTAAATGGACCACATACATCTGTATGGACTAGCTCAAGAGGCAAGCTAGCTGATCCTTCCTTCTCTGGAAAGTTAGTTCTGGTTTGCTTTCCAAACTGACAAGATTTGCATATGGTGTTGTCTGGAATTTTGATATCTGGAAGATCGCGAACTGCCTGATATTTGCATGCTTTCCTTATTTGTGAGAAGCTTAGATGTCCCAACCTTCGATGCCATAACCAGTGCTCTTCATCCTTGCTAAGATAGCATTGTTGTTGTCCTTCTTCAAATATGTACAGATTATTTGGAGTTCTTTTGCCTTTGAGAACTGTTTTACCTGTATCAAGATCACGAACAAGACATCCATTCGATCTGAAAATAACCTCGGTTTTTTGATCACACATCTGGCTGACACTTAGAAGATTATGCTTCAATCCATCAACATACAAAACATTTCCAGCCTTGACCTTTTCTTTCAAAGGAGCAATACCTTTTCCTTTTATAGTTGCAGGAGTATCATTTCCAAAAGAAACTTTCTTTCCCTTTTCTAAAGTAGAATAAGATTCAAGTTTTTCTTTATCACCTGTCATATGTTTCGAACATCCACTGTCAATGTACCATAGATTTTCCTGTCCTTCTGCATAAAATGCTATCCCACATCTTTCTGTTTGAGGTTCCTTTATTCTCCATGTTTTGGTGCTTGTGGCTTGTTCCTTTTTCTCCTGAAACCTGCTCCTGCATTCAGAGTCTTTATGACCAAAATTATTGCAAATAGAACATTCAACTTCATTTTCAAGAACCGAAAAGTTGTTATAGGTCCTTTTTGTAATCCCTGTCATACTTCTTTGTTTTTGAGCTTCCCTAGTCATGATTGTTTTATATGCAACACATTGAGCTGCTTTGTGACCAAAGTTATGGCAAGAAAAGCATTGTCCATTGAAGAAGCTTCTGCGGTTATTGAATCTACCAGCCAACTGATTGTAATTTCTATTTTCATCTATTCTTGAGCCAAACTGAGAAGATTTTACCTGTGGTTGGTTGTAGCTTTTGTTCATCCTTAAGGAGGATTGTCCCTGATAGTTTCTGTTTGTAATTCGTCCCTGCTTTACCTGATTATCTTCATTGTTCTTCCGCTCATTTCTTCTTGCTGCATCAAGATAACTTTTTGAGGTGGATGCTTGAGAGGTTTCTCCATTATAGCCCAAACCTGTCTTGTTTAGAGGAGACCGCTGCACATTGATAATCTCATCCAAAGTTTCAGATCCTTTGACAAATTTAAGATTAATAGCTTTTGTTTTCTCAATTTCTTTTCTGAGACCAACAATTTCACCTTCTAGTTTTTCAAGATGTTTTTCCTTTTCATCAATTTGAAATTGCAAAGTATCAATGATCACATTCTTTTCTTCTATGCATCTCTTGAGTCTAGTGATTTCATTATAGAGATTATCCACATCTACAGCATCCTCATAATCATCATCTTCAAATGCCATTAACAGCTTATATTTATTACCTTGTTCATCTTCATCACTGTTTGATAAGCCATCACTATCTTCATGGGTGTAGTAGCTTTTCTTATTTGCACTTTGTTTCTTGTTCCATCTAGCAGGTTCTTTTCCTTTATCCTTATAAGGACATTTTGCAGCATAATGACCTACTTTCCCACAAGCAAAGCATTTGAAAGGTAGCTTACCTCTGAACCTTCCAGAACCCCTTTGAAGATTTCTGACAAAATTTGATTCTTCTTCCTCTTCTTCTGGAACATGGCTTGCTTCATAGTAATCTTCTTTTCCTGATGCCTTAAAAGCAGCTTCCCTTCTGTCAGATGGACCTCCCTTTCTCATTTCATAAGCGGTTAGAATTCCATGTAGCTGAGACATAGTGAGAACACGGAGATTTTCTTTTTCTTCTATTGCAGATACTTTAGATTCAAACTTGGGGGATAATGATCTTAGAATCTTTTGAACTACTATAGTTTCTCTTATTTCTTCACCCAAATTTTTCATACAATTAACAATCTCATCTACCCGAAGAAAATAATTAGCCACACTTTCATCATTATACATCTTGAGAGTCTCATATTGAATCCTGAGAGTTTGAAGTTTAGCTTGCTTTACCTGTTCATCTCCTTCATAGCTAGTGATCATTTTGTCCCATATTTCTTTTGCTGATTTGAAGTGCATGACCTTCATGAATTCTGTTTGAGATATACTTCCTAATAGAGTACTGACTGCTTTTGCATTTGTTTCATACTTCTTTTTCTCAGCTGGATCTGTAGGAGTAGCTGAAGGAAAAGCATAGCCTGTTTCTACAATGTTCCAAACTTCTGTACCAAGAGATTGAAGATATGCAGTAACTCTTACCTTCCAATAATTGAAATTTGTCCCATCAAAAATCGGTGGCCTGATTGATGCTTCTTTCTCGTAGTTGCTCATGATGAATGATCTACCTTCAAGCGATCAAGCTTCTCTGAAGGACCTGCTCTGATACCAATTGTTGGAAATAATACTGAGAGGGGGGGTGAATCAGTATTATCAGATCAATCAAACTTTTCAATGCTCAGAAACATATACGCTACTTCAGTTAAGTGAACCAGCGTGTACACGCTACTGTGGTTAAGTAAAACAGCGTATAAGAAGAAAACTCATAATTTAGTTAGCTTATTCTTCAGTTAAGTTCATCAGGACATTATTCACCACATTAACAGTAAACAGGTGCAGTATAACAGAACAGATCAAAAGCCACACACATGAACACCAAGATATAAGGTGGAAACCCAATGTGGGTGAAAACCACCTGCTGCAAGTTGTCTCTATCTTTCTTTAATAAGAAACTTCAGTTTACAATCTTTTGTACTGGTGCAGCCTTGTACCAGTACGCAGGCTACAACCTGCAGAAGGCTACAACCTTCTCTCGTTCTCCAAACTTCCTTGGAAGGGAGCTCCAACCCCCTTTGCTCTTGTACTAGCCAAGATACTAGTACGTAGGTGCTGACCTACAATCTTCTTTCTTTCAGGTATCACTTTTCATACATTTTCAGACTGGATATTCCTGAAGCACATTATTCAATCTGTAGAACCCAATTCATTCAACTTTCATAACAGATCATGAAGCATAAAACAACCAATACTAGAATTATCAAACTTTGAATCACTGAACCACTGAACCCTGTCAATCACCAGATACCAGAACCCAGAGCAGTCTACAGAACTCTGCAATAACAGTCAGATCCAACTGCAAAACCCAAAAATAAGCTTCAAGAGATATACGCTACTTCAATGAGCGAAACCCGCGTGTACACGCGTTTTTACTTAAGCCAACCTGCGTACAGATCTAAAAATAGATTCTCTCAACTTGCAGCTGTACCAGACATCAGTTAGATCCAGAACATAATATTGCGACAGTATGCAGATCTAGAAATACGCATAATCAACCATATCATAATAGAGCATTTCAAACCATTAGATCCCGATTTGTCCTTAGATCTAGTCTTCCATCCGCCGATGTGATTTCTCCTTAGCTCATATCAAGCAACCCGAACCCTGCATATCAGATCTCTTTCTCTCTTAGATATTCAAGCCTTGTCGAAAGATGATATTGCCTAATGATCTTCTTCTCCTTATATAGCCTTAGGCCTTGCTCAATACCAAGAGCCAAAACCATAGTAACACAATACCATCAACTTTAAAACTAGGGATCGACACGCCCGTCGAGACATAATGGTCCGAAATCATAGGCACAACTTCCAAGGACTAACCATCATGGACCAAAGGAACCTTTCCACATACACGCGCTTTTTCTGAATCGAACTAGCGTGTACACGCGACTTGGGCTTAACGAAACAGCGTGTATGAGCTTCCTTGGCATGCTGTACTGAGATCTGTCTTCTGATTAAGTTGCCATCACCTGTACCAACCTCTGAGTGAGTTGCCATCAAGGACAACACTTAAATCATAATGCCAACAGGTCATTGATGTATACCTGTCGCCGGAAGTGAGAAACTTGCCATTGAGTCATGCAAGCTTCAAAGTACTGATGGGGTTGTTCCTAGATAAACTTCTTGGATAATGAGCTGTAGTCGACAAGAAGCGATCCGTCGAGGAGGGCCTTAATGAATCCCACATCAATGACACGGAACGGAGCTAATGATTTTAGTGGAGGTGAAAACAAACTGTGACATATGATTCAGGGTGGCGATCATGAATGGATGAAGGATAATGTATGGCAGTGGATGGGACACGGTTGACACTTTCAGAATGACCTCTCTTGAACATATAACGACACTGACGCGATGGATCGGTAGCATTACCCCAAATGTGGATGGTTTGGCGAGGACCATGGTGATGAGACCGGTGAATGAAACAACCCAACCCGATGTGGTACGGAGGAAAAGTGTCATGTTCAAGAGTGACTTGCTACCATTAAACTTTGATGTTCTCCCAATTTTTCCCCAGTCATTTCTGACCAGTACCTCTTTATTTTTGTCAAGCTTGAGGAGGATAACATATGCTTGTTCTATAACCTGCCCTTCGGGCAAGCCCATTGCTATGATTTAACGAGCTTAGCGATAGGGAAACTCGTTCTCGTCTAAACACAAGTTTGTCGCTATTTAATGAATTTAACGAGTCTAACGACAAGGATAACTCGGTCCTTTTCATTTTTAGAGAGTCTGAAAAGGTACATAAAGTCAACTCCAGAATTCCTTTTTCGTCATCTAATCCCTTAAGTCCGAAAAAGTATAAAACAATACAGAAGGGATGAATTTTCGATTGTTTTAACGAGCCGAACAAAACAAGCGCTCGATCTTTTTGTGCAATAATCCCTCAGGTCCAAAAAGATTAAAATCTAGAGGAGGGGTAGCGTTCTGGTCGTTTTAACGAGCTGGAAGGCCAAAACTCGGCAAACTTTTCATATTTTACGAGTCATTGAAAAGAGCTCAAAGAAGACTCGTCTTTTGAGGAACGAGTGATAAACAGGGATAGCAGCTGATTCCAGGTACAAATTGGAATTTTCCAATCACGGTAGTGTCACAAGGATGGCTAGGTGAAATCACTCTTCGCAGATGTTCCTCAAAATGGGTAAACACACATATGGGGGTGAACGACCGGCCAAATGACAGTGGAGGTGATGGATGAAAACACGACCAAGGCTTTTAAGGCTGATAAATTTACGATCGCAATGGTTATTTACCGGGATAGGTTCATTTTTAATGAGCTTGAACTCTGGTGGAAACTTTTCCTCACACTTTTCTATTTTTTAACGAGCATAAATTCCGTGGTAAAACTGCTCGATTCATGGTCAAATTTGATTTTTTACTTTTACTAGCTTTTCTCTTTTCAAATGTAGTACTTCACCTTCAATTGCTGCAACAAACTTTGTTAGAAATGGACAATATTTGCATGAAAAGGAGATTATAACCCTAATATTTAACTTTAAACTGTGTAAAAAGTCATAAAAAGGTGTTTTTACCTCTCATTTACCATTTCATTTGCATTTTGCTTGTTGGAGCTCTGGAGGTGCCTCTTCTTCCTTGATTTTCACCAGCTAATTCCGGGAGATTCTGTGGACGATTTTCGGCGCCGTTTGGACCAGGTAGGAGCTAAACCTTAGCCCTTCACTTTCATGGTTTCCTTTTTCAGTTTCATGCACATTTTTCAGGATTTCTGAGCCTCAGGGGTTTCATCAAGGCGCCCTGGCATCAGCGCAGGTTCTCCTTTCGAAACTTACGCTGTATGTCAGGTGGTCTTAAGGCAGACTGCGCCCCAGCGCAAGGGAGAGACTCTCTGCCTGCGCTGGGCCTAGAAAAACTGATCCTGCATGTGATTTTTGATGATTTTTCGCCAGTTTTTCATCAAAATCAGGAACTTACTCCTTCTCTTGTTTGCTTGCAGGGAACTTTGAACAAAATGTCCCTTACATGGTGAGAACGAGAACATGAAGCAGAGGACATGGTTGCACTCCATGACCCGGTCACGGTGAACGCGCTTCGGAACTGTGGCCTACTGAAGTTCTTCCGTATCTCTAGCATGAGAGCACAGATTTCTTTACTGCAGTATATGCTTGATGCTTGGGATCCTGTTAACCAAGTATTCCAGATTAGGGGAAAAACCATCCCCTTGACCATAGAGGACATGTACTTCTTGACTGGGTTGTCAAGGCGGGGTGCCCCCATTTCTTTGTCAGGTACAGCTCGAGGGACTAATTCCACCAGAGACTATATTCGTCAGTATTGCCGGGAAGGTTCACAGCCGAGCAAAGACGGCAAGATCAATATCCGTGACATCACTGACAGGTCTCTTAGGTCCATTTTGTTTACTATTGGTAGGATGGTCGGTAGCGCAGCTTTACATGTTGCCAACAGATCTCACATGCAGCACGCCTTGGAGTGTCTCCAACCGAAAGTGTTTAACTGGTGTGATGCAGTACTTGTTCAGATGAAAAGTCAATTGACCAAGGTAAAGGACGGGAGGCTGAAGAACTTTGGATTTGGTTCTATTCTGACTGCCTTTGCCTTGGAGAAAATCCCATTGATGCAGCCTCAGTACATCATACTTGACTTGCCTTCTCCGACCGAGCCACGCATGCAGAGGTGGGTCGACCACATGTCCCGACATGCTGGTCAACCTCAGATTACTTTCACTGAGGCCTTCTTTAGGTGGTTCGAGCGTCAGGAGATGGCGTTTTCTGAGTATCCATATGTGGGTATGGACTACCGAGGTGATCCGGACTTGGTGCTACCGGATGGCGAGCAATGGGGCGCTATTGGTAAAATCTCTGACCATATCACTGTTTATTGTTTTTACTCATGATGTTACTGTGCAAAACTGATCAAACTCTTGGGTGCATGCAGATGTTGGTCCTGTTCGTCCAGCAGCCCGTCCACGATCGCCAGTTGCTGCCCCAGCAGCAGAGCCTGCTAGGAGAGTTGTTATTCGCGACCTTGGTGATACTGAGATACTTGCAGCTGTGCAGGAGCAGGTCGAGAGCCTTACTCGTGGTCTTCCGGATGTACAGATTGACGAGTTACCTTTACAGTTGCAGCGGCACACTATTGGTGTGCCTAGACGATGGACTCGTCTCTTGCGCATGATTGCACAGACCGTGACGTACTTTCATGAGCACCACTAGGCTAGGGTGCCCCCTAGCATCTTTTTGAGTTCTAGGTCATACGACCAATTTTGTTTTGATTACAGCACATCATGTATAAACTATAAACAGCTTTATATATTTTGATTTTCGGAGTTTATTCTGGTTTATTTGCGATCCACTTGCATAGCACCGATGCATCTCTTTTTATATATGTTGCAAATGTCTATCTAATACATAGTTTGCTAATGAATCTGTTAATGTGTTCAAGTTTCTGGAAATATGCTGGTATTGAATTGAATCAAACTCTCTTTCCAAAATCTTAACCCTTAGAAACATTCGATAAATAGCTGGATTGCGGACTGAATATATACCAGTGAGTTGTAGTATCACAAGCTGTGAGTCTAGCCTAACAATTAGTCGGCGTATACCATGAGCGATGGTATCAGAGAGGAGTTCAATCAACGCGCTATACTCAGCGATGTTGTTCGTTGACTGCCTAATACACACACCTCTGAAACTCACTAACTCGCCGCTTGGATCAAAAATGGCCCAGGCTGCGGAGGACAAATTCCGCGTACTACGACTCGCTCCGTCGGCATATCCCACATATGTCTCAGAATAATTCGACATCTGCAACAAACGAGAAGGGTGGATTACTAAACCGAAACAAACACTTTAGCGAAAACAAAATACAACAAAAGCACTCAGGTTACTATTCAGGCATAGAAACGCTTGAGGTACAACCCGTTGCGGGGTTGCGCCAGTGGTATCCCGTCATAATCCATTAACTCGTAGGCTCCTTTTGCTAACACCCTTTTAACAATATAGGGACCCATCCATAAGGACTTAAATTTTCCTGCTCCTAATTTGTCGGATTCTTGGTCGTAAAGCAAAACCAAGTCACCCTCAGAGAAGATACGAGGTTTGACATTCTTGTCGAACTGTGCTTTGACTCGTTTCTTATGGGCTTCGTTCGCCAAAGCGGCGTCACGACGGTTTTCATCCAAATGGATCAATTCCAAGAAACGAGCCTCTTCTTCTGAGGTTCCAGGGAGGAGGTCAATTGCAAGTTTAAGAGACGAAATTTCGCACTGGATCGGTAAGACTGCCTCCAGGCCATACACCAATTGGAATGGTGTGAACCCAGTGGCGTTTTTTACCGAGGTTCGGTAAGCCCACAATGCTGAGTACAGGAGTAGGTGCCATCTTCTTTTGTGAACCCCGATCATCCTTTGCAACATACGCTTCAGGACCTTGTTGATTGCCTCAACTTGTCCGTTGGCTTGTGGATAATATGGGGTAGAGCTGTTGTGAGATAGCCCTAGTTTGGCAGCTAATTCAACCATCATGTGATTGCGAAAATGCGATCCATGATCTGTCACTATAGCCTGCGGAACGCCGAACCTAGTGTTATCCAATGTAGGCATCGCCTCGGCCCATTTGGTAAAATAGTCAACAGCGACTATAATATACCCATGCCCCCCGGTCGAGGTGGGGTTACATTGCATGAAATCGATGCCCCACTTGGCGAAAGGCCCAACAGCAACTATGGGCTGCAAAGGTGCGGGCGGTCTCCTGGTTTTGCTATCAAAGATCTGACATGCATGGCAACTTCTGACAGCTATTATGCAATCTTTAAACATAGTTGGCCAGAAATATCCTGCTCGTAAGATTCTTTGTGCTGTTGCATATCCAGATTGATGCCCCCCGCACGCGCCTGAATGACAATCATTCAGGGCTTTCTCGGCCTCCTCATGGGTAAGGCACCTCCTCAGAACCGTATCGACACCACGACGGTAAAGTGTATCACCGACGATCATGTAGTCTTTAGATTGGTATCGTATACGCTTCCGTTCCGAGTGTGAGGTATTAGGCCTAAGTTTTTGGGTTTGGAGATACACAATGATGTCTCCATACCACTCATCGCTTACTGATATCAGAAATAAATTTTCATCCATGATTGACTCTTCTGATGTTTCATCGTTGGACGACGATGGGAGAACTAGAGCTTTCTTCGATTTTGATTTTACAAAATCCAGATCAAACTCTTGAAGGATCGCTATCCATTTCGAATATTTGCCCCCAAGCAACTGTCGCGACAGTATATACGTCATGGGGTTGCAATCTGACAGAATGGTAGTTTTCCTAAAGAGGACATAATGTCGAAACCTTTGAATCACTTGAACAGCAGCAAGCGCTAGTTTTTCAACATAGGAATATTTACTTTCTGTGTCATTTAAGTTTTTACTTAAATAATAAATAGGATGTTCAATTCCATCGACTTCTTGCACTAAGACCATCGCAATGGTCGTATCTGCTGCAGCTAGATACAAGTTAAAATCTCTTTGATAGTCCGGGGCGTACATTAATGATGCTCTTACTAGAGAATCTTTCAGAGCGTCAAAGGAAGCTTGCGCAACCTGGTCCCAGACAAAAGGCACATCCTTTTTCAAAAGACGAGTATAACCTTTGGCAAGTTCTGCGTAATTTGGAATGAACCTCCTCAGAAAGTTTGCTTTCCCTTGGAGTTTCTGAATCTGAAGCAAATTTGAAGGTGGAGGCAAATTAATGATTGCCTGAACCTTACAGGGGTCGAGACGAATCCCATCCTTAGAGACTACAAAGCCAAGTAAACGACCAGAACCGACGCAAAACACACACTTGTGCGGATTGAATCTTATCTTGTAGTGTCGGCAACGTAGAAATATTGCTCTCAAATGCCGCAGATGATCAGTCCGCTTCCACGAATGAGCCGGAAGATCGTCGAGGTAAGGTTGAACGATGTTCTTGATGTCATGGAAGGCATAATTCATTGCCCTCTGAAACGTCGCCCCTACGTTCTTTAAACCAAAGGGTAATTTTCGATAAGCGAATGTGCCCCACGGACAAATAAATGCAGTCTTAGACTGGTCCTGTGGGCGGATATTTATTTGATTATACCCGGAAAATCCATCCATAAAGGAAAAGATTTCACATCCGGCGCATTCATCAATTATCTGGTCGATGAAGGGTGTAGGGTAGTTGTCCTTTGGACAAGCTTTGTTTACATCCCTATAGTCGACACACACTCTTATCGTTCCTTGTTTTTTCATAACAGGGACAATATTCGATACCCAATCGGTTAGAGGAACCGGGTAGATGAATCCAGCATGGAGAAGTTTTTCAACTTCTGCCTTAATGGCAGCGGCTTTCTTGGGGTGCACCTGCCGAAGCCGTTGTCTTACTGGTTTGACATCAGGATACATTTTAATCTCATGTTCAACTATGCTCGAGTCAATGCCTGGCATTTCATCATATGACCATGCAAAGACATCTCTAAATTCGCGAAAGAGAGCACCATATATTTCCAGTTCTGAAGGGGAACAACTTTTGCCGACATGAATATTCTCTACAACATCAGATTTTGTCGAGATGTTTACGGCTACGGTCTCTTCAATATTGGATAGGTTTCGCTCGGAATCCACCGTATTTACAGTATTTGTTAGGAATTCAAACACTGAAGGGTGATATAGGTCGTGTTGAGTTTCTTCTTCACACTCTGGAAGAAGGGAATGATGGTGGTGATCATTCCATGGTGCCCCAATGATGGTGGTGATCATTCCATGGTGCCCCCTCAATCATCATTGATTGTAAGATTCCTTCGTCAGTCCCATGAAATTTTGACCATGGATCTAATGGGGTACCATATTCTCCAGACCTATCTACCCAAACGCTTGACGAGCGTTGATTTGGGCTCGCCTCCCATGCCTGAAACATTGATTGCTACAATATTTCTATAGGGCTAGGTGGCAAAACCACTTGATAATCCATGACGACTTTGTCTCCTGTGACCTTCGAAGAAGATACCATGTTGCATGTTGCTACAAACGGGATATCCCCTACATGGAAAGGAGGTGGCAATGCGAAAGTTCCCATCATTGTGGGATCTTTTAGCAAACCTACTCCGATATCTTGCACTGAATGGTCGCTCCCATGGATCAGGGGAATGCTTCCAGTAACTTGTGAACCATTAGGGAGGAAATTCTGCTGGTCGACGACCGTAATCCCTCCTTCAAACGGGAATGCGATCTTCCTAAAATATGTCGACACTACAGCTGCCATGGCATATATCCATGGTCTTCCCAGTAGGATGTTATAGTCAAGATTGCCATCAATGACTTCAACATCAATTTCCACTGTTTTTTCTCCTAGTTCAACCTTAAAGTTATTTAGGATACCATACGGAGTGTACGTCCTACCGTCAAATGCTTTCAATGTCGTCGAAGATCGCGACAAGGTTGGAGATCCAAGAGTTTTCCAGCAACTCATCGACATGATACATGTCGATGCTCCCTCATCAATAATCGTTCTATGAACAGTTTTGTTGAGTGCTTTCACTTGAATAAGGAAAGCTAATTGCGCTGGTAACTGAGGATCATATCCTTTGTGATCAAAGGATACAAGATTGGAATCTTTAGGATCCACTCCACCAATTGCTGATAACAATGCCTGCCTTTGGGATGGACAATTTTGCAGTACCTCAAGAGTCGACATGGCGATTGGGCCAAATCTTCCACTATGTTATAATGCTGCGCCGCTCTGGCACGAGGATTAAATGTCGACTTGTGTACTACTCCCTTAGGTGGCTTTATTGTTAATTCATGCGTGAGGGGGGGTACAACTTCTGCCGAAGTTGTTGTCGAACTACTGGGTTGATCTTTCCCTTTGTCGTTCGACACCAGCGGATTCCCATAATCTTTATTCCTGGTCGAGATCAAAGCATCATTTTGCTTAGAAACCGACAACATAAGCACTTGAGACGGGGAAGCATTTCCACTATCAACCATATTTTGACCTGGGGTGGGAAATGGATCAGTCAACACAGCTGAAGTTTGGGAACTTTTAAATAACCTTTTTAACTCAGCTTTGAACGGACAGTTCTTTGTCGAATGATTTTTATCGCATATCTGACATGGATAAAATTGTTTCCCTTGCCCAGGAGGGTTTGAAGAAGTTTTTTGAGGGGATGACTCACCCTGTTTCTTCTTCTTCCCTTTGTTTTGTTTCTTCTTGCTTCCTGGTTGATTGGGGTTTTTGCCTTTATCCGTAGATACAACATTTACCTCCGAAGCAAGAATCTCTTGATTTGCTTTTTGATTCGAAGTCTTACGGGCTTTGTTATTTGAATCCCTTGTCGACTTAGCGTTTGCAGTTCCAATCACGCCATCACCGGCGTGAGAGTCACTATTCGATCCGGGAGGAGGAGGGATTGAAAATTCTGGTCTGGGGGCATCAGGTATCTTATCATAGAGCGTGCCCGACTGAGTATATACTAAGTCCAAATATTGAGCACGAGCAATAACTTGCTCCTCTGTTACGACGCCTCCCTTGGCCACATCTTCTGTTATAGCAGGAAGAAGCGACTTTATAAACCACTCAGCTAATAGCTGATCTGGAACATAGGTCTTTACCATTCTGCGACGACGACGCCACTCATGTATATGATCTGATATATGTGTGGCCGTTGTCTGCTTGAAATTGGTCAAGATCTCTGTCCCAGTTTCGTACCTTATAGGTAACTGAAAGTGTGTTAAGAAAGTCGTGGCTAGGGAACTAAAATTGTCGAAAGAGGCCTTAGGTAATTCAATATACCATTTAGCCGCCGGACCAGTCAATGTCCTCTGGAAAAGGCGAAGTCTTATCGAATCATCATTCAAGGTATTCGACGAACACCACAGATGGAATGTCATCACATGATTCGACGGAGGATTTCCATTGAATTTAGGAATGTCCGAAGGAAGTTTGTGAGGAATCGCTGGCCACCAATGGGCATAGGCGATTGGATCGTTCGTCAATCGATGTAAATCTGGTAATTCTAGGGTCGCCACGAATGGCAACTGCTGATTCAAGTTTGGCGAGGCGTACCCAGGATACGATGGAATCGCCTGAGCAGTAGGCCTTTGCATACCAGCATAATGCAAATGATGTTGATATGACTGATACGGCTGGTGGGCTTGGCCACTGTAAAGTGGTTGATTTAACCCGTTTTGAATATAGGGTTGCCCACTATTCGCAAAGATCTGTTGCTCAGATCCCTGGTACACCTGTTGAAACTGAGGTTGTTGGTATTGCACCATCCATGGTTGTGAAGCCATGTTTTGTTGTGCAACACTAACCGACGGACCAAGATGCGGGGTTATGGTTCCCGTTTGTATCTGTGTCGTCCCGGCAGTTGGCGATTGTGATTGTGGCTGTTGCATTACAACTTGGGGTTGACATACAACAGGCATCGATTGAACTTGCGACACGGTTACAATTGCTGGCGTCGTCGGGATACTAGACATAGGTACACACTGTTGCATGGAATATACAACTCTTGGTTGTTGGGGTAACATAGGTACCCAACCACTCGTCGTTACTTCAGTCAAACCTGAATGTTGTTGAAAACTGCCGTATGGGTATCCCCCCGGAAAGGGAAGTGAAAGGGCATATTGCCCCCCATACGGTAACAATCCGGAGCTCAAGGGTATAGATTGCCTTTGAGGACTGGATGGCCCAAACTGATTTCCATAGGGATCAATTTGTCTAGTTTCAACATAAGAATTACCGGGTATTATACCGGAAGAACAAACTGGAACAGACCAAGTTGTCGTAATAGTCCCTGGGTGGACTCCTTCTAGCTGATGAGAGCTAGTCGGGACAGCTGGTATGCCGACAAACATCGTTGGATTGACAGCAGGAGCTTCTGCTGTCGCTGTGTCATTTGGCACAGTCCTAGATGTCGATGGTTGCTGAGACATTTTAAGTCTATCCAATAAACTGCCTAACGATTCTACAGGAACTTCCTGTGGCGATGGACAAACTTCTGATGCAGAAGGAAAAAGAGTGGCGCCTACTCCAAAATGAGTTGGAGAATTTGCTTGCTGGTCCTCTACGATTTCCTCTATTGCGATCAGACCAGGAGGAAGAGGAAGACCGTCAGGTCCGTAAAAGATTTATGGTGCCGAAGAAGGGGTTGCTTTGACAGCGACAGTTGTTTGAACAACAAGACTCTGTGGACCGGTTTCAGATGGAACTGGTTCAGTTATGCAAGTACTTGTCTTCAGACTAGGATCAGTACAATTGTCCTTCTGTTGCTGTTGAACTTCTTCAATAGAGGCAGGGATTCCAGAAATATCAGGAGTGACCAGAATCTCAGATGTTGTCGGAACTGTTGCTCTAACTTTAATGGGAGATTTTGACCCGGTCAAGCGAGTTCGCTTTGTCCGTACTACTCTCGATTCCGGAGACAAAGACGGTTGACTCGCGAGTCTCCTCGAACGACGGAGTTTTAATTGACTTTCCTCCACGGTTGCGGATTACTTGATCAACTAAAATACAAAAAGGGGAATTATGTTTCCGTATTGAATGAATTTTATTAGACGCTTTTAGACACAACTTTGATTTTTCATGTTTTAAGAGTCGAGAAAAAGCTAAAGATGACTCTAGTCGCCTTCGATGTATTAACGAGCCCGAAGTGACAAATGCTCGGTTGGAACTTTTCAGTTATAGAGTTTGAAAAGGGCCAAAAGAAACTGCTTTGGAGATCTAGGCAGAGGGTGTGCCAAACCTTTCGCGAAACCACAGAATATGTTTTACGGTACGGGTGGTCGATCTTCGTGAATGCTGTGTTCACTGCATCGCGATCAGTAGGGCGGCCGACACGGCTTCCTAAGGATAAAGGATAAATGCCTATAGGGGTCTCCCAATATACGCGACGGTACGCGGGAGCACAAGTCCGTATTAGTGCTATCGTCCCTCAGGAGGAATCACCCACCTTCATAGAGATCGACAGTCACTACGTTTAACGACGCCGGAACACGTCTCTACCTAGACCTCTATTGTGAGCGTTATGTTACAAAGCGTTTTTAGATTCATTCAATATATTTTAAGTTGATCTTGTTTAGCAGTTTGTCTTTCAGGATCACCACCAAATGTATTGGTACAAAATCCTAAATGCAGCTAAAATGATAAGCAAGCTTTACAATCTTTTTAACTTTGAAAATCCTAACTACTGAGGGGAGAGAAAAACATTATCTTTCCACACAGAGCACAAAGCACAAACTAATGCACTTTCTCCTAGATCAATCACGCAAACTTATCAAAATGCAAATGCAAGATGCATGTATTTCTTTTCTTTTCCCTTAATGTTGATGCAGACAAAAGGAAACTGTTGTATAATTTTTGAATTCAATTTGAAGCGTAAACAAACAAGTTTTGTCTAAAATCAAAAGACGCCTTACAGGTACTTGTTTTGACACTAAAAATATATGAATTCAAACCATAAGATGAAAAACAAACAAACTCAAACAGCTATGAACAGTAATAAAACTAGCTCTTAAGATCACGACGACACTTTTACAGTTCAGGATCTAAGAGGTCACAGCTATACTGGTTCGCTTTTCACAATGGGAAACTGTAACTGAAGCAAGAAATACTGAAAGAACAATCACAGTTTCATCACACAACTGAGGCGGAATAATGTCAAGGAAAGTTGGTTTATAGCAAGTACAAATGACAAGCAATCAGCAGCAAAATAACAGTGAAAACAGGCTAAGACACAGTGGGAAACCTCAGGAAGACATAGCCTAACTGGATCAGCGCAGGCTCTGGTCTGTCAAATTGACTCTCAGCGCAGTTCCCGAAGGGAGTACCTGTGCTGAAATGCAGACTGCCTGTGGACAGCCTGCACTGAGACATGAGAGTTGCGTTTACAAGGATTTCCGGGTCATAAAAAGCTCAAAAATGCACTGTTTTTGCTGAAATAAAAAGCTATAGGTCAAGTACAAGCTAGGGGATGATCAAGAGGATGAAAATCTATCACAAAGAGTACAAGAGTCTTGTGTAGATCAGCTCTTTAAATCATGAATCTGCTCAGTAAATGAGCAAGAGTAGCAGCCCCTCTACTTCGCTTTTGATATAGTCAAAAGCTTTTCGATTTGGTACTCTTTGGTTCAGGAAATGAATAGCAAAGATACTACAAACACCAACAAGATACTAGGCTCCCCAGCGGAGTCGCCAGTTTGTTGTGGGGAAAAGTATCCGACTCAGATGACCCTATCCCTACTCTAAGGGTGACAGTCCTTAGCAACAACTGAAAGTAAAGCTTTGATATTTTCCTTTATGAAAGTACAGAGAAGGAAGAAAAGATTGACCAACCGGTGTCTTTCGCTTTTGTCGATCCTGTCCTCTCTCTTTGTCTCTTGTTCCCAACTCCTTGCCCCCTTTGCCGGCCCAGCTACACACAGATCCTACACAAACAAGAGAGGGAAACTACAAGAAACATGTACTCATAACTGATGCATGGATTAGAGTGAATCAGATATACAAGTAAATACAATACATCAATGCAATACAAGTATATAGGAGAACATTCAAAGCTTTATTGATAGAAGTAAAAGGGTTCTGAGAAGGTTACAACCATCAATGGCTCCAATCCAGCAGCACCTCCCCAGCAGCAAGAAATCTCCTCTTCACCTCTATAAAAGCAATCACCCAATAGCTCTAACTGTAAACCAACAGCACTTCCTTGCTTTGCACAAAATTCCAGCCCCCTTAGACCTCATAGAAGAGCTCTATATATAGGAGATTTGGAGAAAGGATGAGTCAGCTTGAGGCTGGCATAAAGCTGACTAGTGTCCTCTCCCACTTTAGTTAATCTTCAGTTCTTGAGTCCACTTGGAGATCCTTGGCTACACATGGAGATCAAGTACCTCTTACTCATCACAGGGTGAATCCCTTGAACCAAGTGTCAGTTTGGAAGCTTCCTGGGCAATTGACACCTTGCAGAATGACTGTGCCACTTGGCCAATCTCGCCCAGCGCAGGTAGCCTTCATTAGATTTGAATTTCAGCGCAGGTACAAGGAGGAGTAGTTGCATTCCAGCGCAGATGCTTAGTGGAGCAGCTGACATGATCCAAAAATAGCCTGTTTCTGAGTGTTTTCAGGTGGAGAACTGATGGGAAGTGCTGTGGTTTGCTGACCTTGTTCTTCTAGGGGTAAGAACAACATGTTTAGGGACTGAGGATCCCTGTAATTATTGACATTTCATGCTCCATGCTGCGAGGCACAAAAATGTCTATAACACAAAGCCTAGATGAAGAAAAAATAAATCCGACCATATCTTGTAATGCATTGGCGGGAATTACCACTCCTCAAACCATCAAGATAGAAGGACAAATCAAGAAGAAAAAGGTAATAGTGTTGATTGATTCAGGAAGCACCCACAATTTTATTCATTGTAGGGTAGCAAAAGAATTGAATTGCTTCCTATATCCAGCACCAGAGTGTCAAGTGATGATTGCAAATGGAGGAACAATAAATTGTTCTGGAAATTGCCATAATATCAAGCTATCCATGGGAGAATATGTATTGACTAGCCCAATGTTTTCCATTCCAATGGGAGGTGCTGATGTTGTACTAGGAGTCCAATGGCTACAATCCTTGGGTACAATAGCTTTTAATTTTCAAGAACTTTTCATGAAATTTTCTGTGGAAAGAAAGGAAGTTGAATTAAGGGGTATTGCAGGGAAACCAGGAAAGATAATCAGCTCTAATGGCATGACAAAGCTTCTAAAAAAGGAGCAAAGAGGTGTAATTGCACAATTATGTTCGCTAGATGTTTCCACATTGGAATCATCTATTTCTCCAGATCTCCAAAAAGTCCTGGACAATCATTCCAAGGTATTTGAGACTCCCAAAGGTCTCCAACCTATGCGTGATCATGATCATGCTATTCATCTGATTCCAGGAAGTGTTCCTCCAAACATCAGGCCGTACAGATATCCATATGTCCAAAAAAGTGAAATTGAACGTATGGTTGCAGAAATGCTAGAGGCTGGTATAATTCAACCGAGTCAAAGTTCTTTCTCAGCTCCAGTAGTATTGGTGCACAAGAAGGATGGATCATGGCGCATGTGTCCATATTATAGGGAGCTCAACAAGCTCACTATTAAAGATAAGTTCCCCATTCCTGTTATTGATGAATTACTGGATGAATTGCATGGATCAATTTACTTCACCAAGTTGGATCTTCGTTCGGGATATCATCAAATCAGAATGAAGATTGAAGACATTCCGAAAACAGCATTTAGAACTCATGAGGGTCATTATGAATTTTTGGTCATGCCTTTTGGCCTTACCAATGCACCTTCAACATTTCAAGGTTTGATGAATTCAATTTTCAAACCATTCCTTAGAAAATTTGTGTTAGTATTTTTTGATGATATACTAATCTACAACAAGTCTTGGAAGGATCATGTTGAACATGTTGACAGGGTGTTACAACTATTGGAGGAGAAACAATTATATGCAAAAAGATCCAAATGTTTCTTTGGAGTCCAGGAGGTGGAATATTTGGGTCATATTGTATCTCATGAAGGAGTTAAGGTAGACCCTAGCAAAATTAAAGCCATTAAGGAATGGAAAATCCCCACATCCATAAAGCATCTGCGAGGATTTCTTGGGTTGACAGGGTATTATCGCAAGTTTGTTAAGAATTATGGGAGAATAGCAGCACCTCTAACAACATTATTGAAGAAAGATTCATTTTCATGGACTTCGGAAGCAACAAAGGCCTTTGAACATCTTAAAGAGGCAATGTGCCAAGCACCGGTCTTAGCTACACCAGACTTCACAAAAACCTTTATTGTGGAATGTGATGCTTCAGGAAATGGAATTGGTTCTGTTCTAATGCAAGATGAAAGACCCATTGCTTTTGAAAGTCGTCCAATCAAGGGAAAGTTTTTAAACAAAGCTATTTATGAGAAGGAAATGTTGGCAATACTCCATGCACTTAAGAAATGGCGACCCTACCTAATGGGAAGACACTTCAAGGTAAAAACGGATCATGATAGCCTTAAATACTTTTTAGAACAAAGATTATCCTCTGAAGAGCAACAAAAGTGGGTCACAAAGATGTTGGGTTATGACTTTGAAATCATCTACAAAAAAGGGAAGCAAAATGTGGTGGCAGATGCACTCTCAAGAAAGGATGAGGATGTGGAAGCATTTTTGTGTGCCATTTCTATTATCCAACCAGATTGGATAAACGAAGCAAGGGAGGAATGGAAGAATGACGAAGAAGTGTGGGCACTTATTCAAAAGCTACAACAAGATTCCAGTACTTCTGATACATTTAGCTGGCAAAATGATTCGTTATGGTACAAAGATCGCTTATACCTCTGTAAGAATTCCCAGCTAAAACAAAAGATTCTTATGGAATTGCACACTTCTCCCTTAGGAGGGCACTCAGGATTTTTAAAAACTTACCACAGGGTTAAGAAGGAATTTTTTTGGGATGGCCTTAAATCAGATATTCAAAAGTTTGTGGCGGAATGTTTGGTTTGCCAGCAAAATAAAGTTGAAACAATTAAGACACCAGGTCTATTACAACCTTTATCCATTCCAAGCCAACGTTGGGAGGAGGTTTCAATGGATTTTATCACAGGTTTACCCAAGTCTGAGGGAAAGAGTGTCATCATGGTGGTAGTTGACAGACTTACCAAGTATGCACACTTTTGTGCATTATCACATCCATTTAAAGCCAGTACAGTTTCTACTGCATTTATGGAAACAGTTCAAAAGCTACATGGAAACCCAAAGATTATTGTAAGTGACAGAGATCCCATTTTCACTGGAAATTTTTGGACATAATTATTTTCTTGTCTTGGTACTCAGTTAGCTCATAGCTCATCTTATCATCCTCAATCTGATGGGCAAACTGAGATAGTAAACAAATGTTTGGAAGGATATCTTCGTTGCTTTGTATCTGATAAACAGACACAATGGGTCAAATGGTTGCCTCTAGCTGAATGGTGGTATAACACTTCCTTCCATACAACAACAAAAATGACCCCATTTATGGCACTTTATGGGTATCAACCACCATCCATCACATCATATTTAAGAGAAAATTCTAAGGTTCAGGCAGTGGAACATCACATCGAACATCAACAACAAGTCCTCCAACTCTTAAAGGATAACCTCGTGTTGGCACAAAATAGAATGAAACAACAGGCAGATCAACATCGCAGTGAAAGAAGTTTTGATGTAGGTGATTGGGTATTCCTACGACTACAACCATATAAGCAAATGTCCCTAAAGCAAGCTAAGAAGGATAATAAATTATCACCAAAGTATTATGGTCCGTACAAGGTGTTGGAAAAGATTGGTACTATGGCATACAAATTGGAGCTTCCTGCAGCTTCTCGATTGCACCTAGTTTTCCATGTTTCATGTTTAAAGAAGGTTATAGGTGACAAGCTCCCAATTCAAACAATATTGCCAGAACTTGACGAGGAAGGAAAAATTATATTGGAACCAGAAGCAATCACAGAAACAAGAACTCGACAGCTACGAAATCGATCAATTTCAGAGTATCTTATCAAGTGGAAGAACTTATCCGCTGAAGATTCCACATGGGAGGATGAGAATTTTATGCAGAAGTATCCATAACTGCTCAAGCGTTGAGGACAACACTTTTTTGAAGGAGAGGGGCATGTTGGGTCCCTATAATACTAGTGATTACCCCATTACTATTGTAGTTATACCCCCTATTTATATTGTTGTGCCCCTATTACCCCCATATTGTTATTTTTGTGCCCCATAGAATCCCTCTATTGTTATTTTTGTGGCTTTATATTATTATTGTTAGGTCGGCTGGATTATATTGTGACTCCTTAGACTCCTATATATAGAAAGGAGGTTTTGTCATTTGTATCATCCAAGAATTGTTCATTTATGTAATGTAAAGGAGGTTGCCCCCTCGAAGAGGCTGAATTCTAAGGCGTGGATTTATCTTTTCTATCTTTTCTTGAGCTGGTTTCATAACATCACACGTGTAACAACCTGTATTTGAAGACCTAATATAGAGGTCACCACTGAAAGCTTGGACCAAGATACATAGCCAAGAAGTCTGGTGAACTCCCTTATCATTTTGGCCTTGTTGATGTGATTTTGTTATGTTTTCTAATTGCTAATTGTCTATATTATTCACAATCTTTTTGATCCATTGCACTAACTAATATAGGCATTCCTACACATGAGTTTGTAATAGCTTTGTCTTGATTTAAGATCATTTTACAGATCACCTAGGCTCACGAATCCTCTTACCCCTTCCTAGAGATCCCATCACCTTGCTTTTGAAGCAAGAAAGCTATCTAATTGATCCTCTCTTGTGAATAGGCTTTGGGAATCACTCTCTATCCATTCATAGATCCATCCTTCATAGTGAATCCCCCTATATGAGGTCTCCTCCCATCGAGAAAATTCCATAAAGAGCAAGGAGCCTTAGTTGAGGTGGTAGTGGGATAATTCTCCTTTGTTGCCCCTTGACCTCATAGTCTCTCTATAGGATCCCATCTTATGACCCTTTCTAGTTTGAGTGGTAATAGTACCATCAGCAAGAAGCTCTTGTATTCAATTTGTTTCTAAAATTTCACATCGACATCTCAGTTCGTTACAATTTCATAGGCTCATTTTCACTGAATTTCTGGAGTGTTTAGATTGCATATTTTCCAAAATAAAATACATCCAAATTTTCTCCTCGTTTTAATATTTTCAACGAGGTATTATGGGCCTAATTTCATGTCCTATAGGCAAAGATATGGCCTCTGGAAGATAGTGTCATGTAATAGCTCAAGTGCATTCTGGCAAATGGATAGTCTATTTTGTTGAACTATTAAATTTACCTAAATGTTGAATCCCACATGCATGGGGAAAAAAGTTGTAGTATTTATATAGTTAAATGGGTATAGGGTGAGTTGTTTCCATCTTGGGATGGAAATATGAGGCGACTTCAAATCCGCTCATTCAAAAATTGGTGAGATCTGAGATGACATGGCACACTTGCTTATGTGGAAACTGCGTTGAGAGGTGCCACATGGCAGTGACATGGAAAATAATGTTGATGTGATGCTTATGTGGAGGTTCCATGTGGCATGTGGGAAAGTGTGCATGGATGTTGATGTGGCCAGGATGTGACACATGGTGATGACATTGAAGTGCCATGTGTAATTTATTTTCCAAGTCAACATTGTGATGTTAGCATTGCCATGTGTGTTTCCACATGGCATGTCAACTTATCAAACCAGTCAAAAAACACAAAAATTCAATTGGGATTTGTTATCCATGAGATGGGAATAGTAACTAGTTGCAATGAAGGATAGAGCCATAAATTTTGATATGATCTTTTAATAAGACAGAGATGATGGAATTATAGAAAATGAAAAACTAGAAAACCAAAATAAATCCAAGGAAATATTTCTAAAATTTTATATGGGGGGGCCTTTATTTTTTATAAAACTTAAGGGGTGGTGTTGAGGCCTCAACAACACCCTAGGCACCTTATACAATTACACTATCTATTGCATGGATACTGGCATGAATTGAAAATGGGGGGGCATATATCAGATGGTCTAATATGATTCGTACATAGCATTATGAGTCCTCCATGGAGATACTGGCTTAGATGATGGTGTTTAGTAAATGATCAAATGTTATTTATTGTGGAAACTAAATACACCCTCTACCATGTTCCCATGTGGAAAGGTTATTTCATGGATCATCCACACAGTTTATATAGGCAATATGATAATCAAGAATACTCAAGGCAAATCCATTACATCATTCCATACCTTTTTCATGCATAGGTATTATAACACCCCTATAGAAGAGGTTGAACTCATTAAGGATTGGATATTATAGTTCTTGTATGCCTATAGAGAAGTAATGAAGAGTTGGTGTGTGCCCAAGGTAATGTTAAGAATGAGGAGAGTAGAAAACTACTCCATAAAGCTATTAATAAATATCCATACTTTTTTTGTAGCCCCCTTATGTTCATTCTATGGATAGGAATATGAGCTAAAATTAAAGGATTCATGGGTGCCTTGGATGTTCATAATCACTAAAATCAATATTATATTCAATTGGGATGTCATTTTATCTATTACTTTGGAAAGGCCATATCAACAATTAACTGTATAATACCAACAAAACACCCTAAATTCCACATGTCTTCTTACCTAATGGATGTTGGGTTTTTAGTACATGATTTACTAGACATGGGCTAACAATGGTAACCAAGTGACCATCCTATTCATGCATATTGTCAAGACATATAGGAACATAAATATTGCATTGAGTATTGTAATATTTGTGAAAACTTTATGATTCCCTTAGATAAGTTGCTATTTTGTGTCCAACACCAATCATGTCAAAATAATCTCTGTAGGAAGTGGGTAAATTTGGAGAATGTTATGTGTTAGATAATGGTACATAGATTAGAATTTAAGAGGCCACAAAAGCTCCACACTTATTCCAAAATTTATACTAGAAAAAATAGGAAGTTGGATATCACACTTTGGTCCATGGAATTAGGAAGCCCTATCACAAGATAAGAAGTTGACATGGCCTTCAATACCTTTCCATGTAGTATCTTACAATTTCAAAGATGGAAAAGAGGCATAGGTATGAGGCTACATTTTGGAAAACATCCATTTTGGGAAGAGAGATTCCATAGGCGTGATCCTCTAGGAGTTGTCAACTAACACTGTAAACTCTACAAATACAAATGATCATATTACAATGAAGAATGGAAGGAATATGAAATATGCAAAAGGGCCATCAACTATGATGACATCATTTTAAAAATGAGAGACAACTCTAAATTGAAGAAGGATAGATTAGAAAAGGAGAAGCAAGAAAAATAAATGGATACAAAAGAAGATATAGCAAAGATAATACCTAAGAAAGAGAGGTTAGAGAAAGAAGTTGAAGCATTGAGACTTTAGCAAGAATAAAAAGATGAATCCTAGTAAACAACAAAAGATGGAAGAAGAAAGCAAGAGGCTAAAGCACTCAAGATCCAGCAACAAGATGGAGCAAGAGAAAAACAAGAATAAGAAGAAATAAGAAAGAAGTAGGAGAAACAATAAAAAGAGAGAAATAGGAAAGAGAGAGAGGGAAAAAAGTAACAACTTTAACTAAAGGTCATTTTCCTTTAAGTGAGCTAGAATCAGATGAAGTTACCCCATCTACATTTAATAGAATGGCTAGCCTCAACTCTTTTTGTTACACAAAATATTGTCACCATAACATTCTTCAGTCGGTGTGAGTCTATCACCACTCATACTTTCCTCCTATGCAAGTCTTAAACCTTAGCTCTTCATGTCAAGCCTTGGAAAATGAGAGAAAGTCCTTAAAAATCTCTAAAACTCTGGTTCCGCACTTTCTCTTAGCATTACCTGCGGTCCCGCACTCCCTAGTCATGTTCCCTGTGGACCTGCCCGCTCTGTTTCTGTGTAATGGGTGCGGACCCCTGTAAAAGTCAAAAAGGCGCAAGTACATTCTTAAAAACTCACTTTGGGTTATTTCTGGAAGCTTCTAAAGGGAATCTTGAGGTGGCAAGTTCGCTCCTTGGTTGTTCATGCATCCCATAACTAAAGGAGCTAACCCCTTGATGTGAGGAGCTTATCCCTTTGAAGGAGGACTCTATCCCTTCATAGGTGGACCTGTAACTTCCTTCCTCTGCACTATAAAATGAGGCATTGGGCTGGTTACTAGAGAGGTTGAAAGCTGAATATTTTTTAGGGTAAATGCTGTTTGAATTTAGACTTCTTAATTGAGCTTGAGATGAGAGATTACATACCTTTTGATCTCATTGGGAAGAGTGTGAAGCTTGTCAAAGTAGAGGAGATTCTTGCTTGGACCCTGGGAGGAGCTTGTACAACATCAAGGCACCAAGGTTGTAAAGTTCTTCTTTGTTTAAAGTTAATACAATCAAGTTTATTTTTCTCAATAAGCTGTCTTGTATGCTTTATTTCATGGATTCCTTGATCACCATGATGAATATGATTTATTATATTGGCTATGCAGGTGTTATTTGATGTGTTCTTGTTTGTGTTTGCAGGTTCTCAAAAGGAAACTCATTTGGACGGTCGAAGTGTGGCTGCCACAAACTAGCATTAGACTTAAGGTAGGGTCTAAAACACCTCCTGGCTTTTATTTATAAATCGAAATATTTAGAGAAAGGTAGAATTTGCTTGTCTTGCTTGTCACTAGATATCTGTAGATATTAGGGAGATCGGTCTTGTCCGCAAGAACGATTTATCCGGCCGACACTTTCATTTTTTATAAAAATAAAAGAAGGATTTTGAGACAATCTTATAAGAGGTAGGAAATATCAGGAGCTCAAATATTGTCCATAACCACAAAGACATCATTCATCATGGACATTGGGATATAAACTTGGTTTTTATTGAACATAAAATGTGACTGAATAGATAAAATAGTATAAAGAAACAATCGAAGACCTTAAAGTAGAAGTGAAGAAATACAAGGTGGATAGAAATAAAATTACCAAATTTAGTGCTTGTACTCATGAATTATGAAAGGGGATAAGAACTAGTCTCTAAGACAATTGTACAACTTGAAAGAATTCTAGGACTTGTCCACATAGTTGTTGAAGTTGTCAAACATAGTTAACACCAAGAATATGTAGTTGTAGGGAGTTTTTCTAGCCATTGAATACCTAAAAAGATCACAAGACAAGAAATCAAAGAAACCTTCAGATATTTCGAGGAGAACAGAAGGCTAAAACTAGCTCAATGGTGCAGTGTTATCCAATTGCAAGAAGATAGAAGAAAATTTGGAAAATTATATATTTGACGTAGTAGGTGGTTTTACATGACTTTATATTGTTGCAAAGAAGCTAATAGAGAGGTGTATACTTCCTAACATTGGATATATGAACACATTGAGCCTGCAGAACAAGTTTTGGCTAAGTTAGAAGAATATATTCACTCCAAGGAGATCTTCATACAAATGGCTACTTTGGTCACTAAGGGAGTATTAAAAGAAGACATAACAAGGCCATCTAAAGATAATAATTTTATTACATCCGTCTTTATCATAGTTAGAAAATAGATGAGCCCCATGCCCTAGGAAATAGCCTCATATGAAGTCTGCTTAGAAAATATAAGTTTTAGATGAATATTAGGAATTGTTTCCCAAACATGAAGTGTGGAATGTGTGTATTTAGAATAAGACCTAAGGGAGATTCTATTGTCTCCTTATGGTCCATATTATATAGTTGTGTAAAGTTAGGAAACAACAAAAATAGGGACGTCCAAATCTTGTAATTGCCCATGGGAAGTTAAGAAACCCCAAGAAGCAGTTGCAAACTATAAATTATATATGTGCATGAGCACCTAGTAATAGGGGTTCTTGGTTTTTGTAATCATGGGAACTATACTAAAAAAAAATAATGAGAAGCCCTCATGTCCATAAAGAGTAGTTTATTCTTTCTAATAAGCTTGTTGCGAATTATTTCTATTATTTGTATTGTGATCTTCATTGCTATGTAAATATATTGTTTAGGTGTTGACAACTCTTCTATGAAATTTTAAGTTTTACATTTCATTTGATTTTATGATTTTGTTGTTCAAATTCGTAAATAGATGGGTAATGGATTACTTATTGTTTCAAACTAGTATGTTCAACTATATCATTCATTATTCATATCTTTATGTTTTTCTTTAACCACTGAATTATTTTGGAAGTGCCACCGAGAATTTGTAATTTTCCTTCTATTTGATTAATCAGTATGCTCCTAACTAGGACAAATTAGAATATTTTGATTCCACATTTAGACTATATAACTATATCCCGCCCATTTTAACAATCGCTACAAAGCCAAAATCTAGATGGGCCTCCAAACCCAAATAATGTAAGGTATGATTGGGGCATAATATCAAAAAAACACCCATATTTCTTAAATATAAAAATTGGTTTACTTCTTATCATTTTAATTTATATATACACAATAAATCCATATATATACTATAAATACAAAATTAAAATAAATTTAAGCAAACCCCATTACTAAAATTTATTATATAATCCGAGTATCCTTGATGAGGATATACATCTTTAATTGAATAAAAAATTATTTAAAAATCCAGGCATTCAGATTATAAATATAGGTCCTTGCAGGATAATTATAATTTCCAGTGTTTGTGGGACCATCCTTTCACCCCAAGCTACAATCCGGTTATCTTAGAATCATATGAATTAGGACGTTCACATCTTAAAACTTATTCCCATGAATAAACAATGAAATCCGCCTTCGGCTTTAGACGAAAGAACGCTTCAGTTTCCAACTTTATTGACAAGAAGCGGTGGACAGGTATGCGAGAGCAGGTGTCTCAGCTCGAGACCGAGCTTGATACTAAAAATATTTCAGACACAGAGCAGCGAGAGCCAAACAATACGAGGAAAGTTTCAGATATTGAGCGAAGAAAGTTTCAGATATTGAGCAGCATGAGGCATATAATGGGCAGATGCAGCCATTGCGACCCTTGAAGAAAAACATTTAACCATTTCTTCGGCAATTGTCCGTTTGTACGGAAAATGGCACACTGAAGTGGGCAGTGGCCACTTTTCTATAGCTCGACAGACTGCTGCAAGAATCTCAGAACCGGTTATGTTAGTTAAAGTTGGAATCCGTCTACGTTGGGCTATCACCAAGGATTTGCTTGTGTGTAAACTGGATAGGTTGCGCTATCTTTTCTCCATTGTGCTTCCTGCAAACTCTAAAGACAACATATTTTTATAGAGGATTGGTATCCCTGAAACATTGAATTATGTCGTTTCATTTCCAAAGGAAGAAGAGAAATCGTCTTCTCTCAAGTATTTGGATACTTATCTCAAAGACTCAAACACTATGCCCGATTCAATGGTCCATCTTCAATCGACAGAAAATCACGGCAAGAGCTAACGAGCCTATCATAGGGCATTAAATGCCAGCTTAGCTGCATGCTCTATAACGCGATAACACACACGCGTGCAGTGAGTAGATAAATAAAAAATAATGGCGGTGTGTTATCGCATTATGGAGCATGCAGCTAAGTGGGCATTTAATGCCCTATGGCAGGCTCGTTAGCTCTTGCCGAAAATCACAGCTCAAAGTCAAAGATTAGCTATGTTGCACAAGTTTCGGGAACTTTTTATACGCGGGAATGAGGAGCATGCAGCTAAGTGGGCATTTAATGCCCTATGGCAGGCTCGTTAGCTCTTGCCGAAAATCACAGCTCAAAGTCAAAGATTAGCTATGTTGCACAAGTTTCGGGAACTTTTTATACGCGGGAATGAGTATCCCGCATGGTTAGAAGTTTTGGCCAAATTTACAGGAAACGACAAAGTGGTAGCGACAATAATATAATATATTAAAATTAAATATATATCTTAAAAATAAAATTATTTATTTATTTCCATCCAAAACTTGCTAATGAAATTATGTAAAAGATTGAACTTTGAAACATGTAGAACTCCCAAACCGAAGAAAATGTTGTTATTACTCAATTATTAGGTGATTTAATGCAACCTTATATGTTAATGTTAAGTCACCAGTGCAATTCCTCGCCTTTGATATCACATCACCAATATTATTTATATATATATATATATATATATATATGAAAAAATAAAATACATATTATTAATAATTAAAAAAATAAATAAAAAATAGAGTTTAAAACCAATGATATTTTAAAGAGAATTTGTATAATAAAATTATAAATTTCCATGTTAATATATATTTTATATTTTTTTTTTGGTCAAGAGTGAAGCCTTCTATTAACCGCAAGAAATATTACATATATTACATGTCTCTACAAATGTAAAGACCAACAAGGGCTAACCCGATGATGATTAACCCGAAACGAACCCGAAATCTTATGCCTTAGTCTTACATCTAAACCTCCGCCCATTATCCAACCCGATGGCCATTCGATAAAACCTCCCGTGATTCAACAGTTGTTAAAGAAATCACTTCGGAGATATGCGCGACCTTTACTAGCTTTACGGAGCCGACATGTTAAATAAACTATCAATATATAAAACTTCAGGTCTGTTATTGGCCTTAACCTCCTCCCATGTTGAAACCCGATGTCCCTTTGATTTGGATCTCGTAAGATCCGATGGTCATGGATACTATCGCTTCGGCAACAAGCGCCCCTTTTACCCGGTTCACAGATCCGATAAGGATTATGAGCCATTGGTTTATAAATGTTCGGGTCCGATTTGAGACTTAACCTTTGATTGCCTTTAGAACCCGAAATCCATATGATTGGGTCTGATTTGATGATCCTCTAAGATATCGGATCGGAAACATACATGGTATTTACCCTCTTTACAGACCTGATAAAGATTATGAACCGTTGATCTAAAAATATTTGGGTCCGCTTGATTAGTTAACCTTCGATCACTTTTCCACCCGATACCCATTCGATGGCAAAGGCTGTCAAGATTTGTGGTCGGGGACCTGCTAAGAAGCTTGATGTGTACCAAGTGTCCCTCTCCTGTAGAAAGCTCTGTTTTACACATTTTTGAGGGATCAACAGTTAAGAAAGGCTTTCGCTTACGCTCACTCCTGCTTCCGCTAGTCTTCTTTTTTGCTGATTCGTAATAGTCTAGAATTTCTCCATGTCTTTGGCCGCTTGTGTTTGACAATCCTCACGCAATTTTCTGGAGGGTGTCGAATCCCAAGCATACCTGCTGTAACTTTCTTTGCATAACACTCCTTCATTTGCCAGACGATCAACTAGCATATTGGCTTTCCTTCGCACGTGAACGAAGCTAACCATTCTCAGGATTTGTAGGTGGGTACGAATGCGTTGTAAGACCTGCAAAAGCCGCCAATGTTTTGAAACTTTTCCCGGTGCTTTTCCATTACAAATCTTCTTGGCTGCATTAATAATCAATTCAGAGTTTTCTTCAATGATGGCATTATGTAAATTTGTCTCAATGAGTATTTCTAGGCATTGCTCTAAGGCCATGAGCTCTGCCATGTTATTAATGGCAGTCCCCAAATGACTATGAAAGATAACCTTAATTCACCCATGCTCATCTTTGATGACCCCTCCAAAATGAGTCATCCTTGGGTTACCTTTAGAGACTCCATCTATATTGAATTTCAAGAAACCATGAGGAGGAGGTTGCCAGATGTCTTTACCAGCATTTATCTGGCTCACACCCTTGTTTATGCTCTGGGGAAATAGCAAATGGAGACCCAACTGCAGTAGTACACGAGTGTCTTGGGGCAGAGTAGGGTCCTCGGAAGGTCTTCCTAAAAGGGCACCAATAGTGCTTTTGAGCTGTCTTAATAGTTGTGCAATAATGTTATGGGTTGAGCCTGTTTTATTCTTGAAAATCCTGCGATTGTGTTCTTTCCAGACATCCTAGATTAAGAAGCTTGGAACTAGATTCCAAGCTTTGTTGATGATTTCATTGCCTAAGAAGTATTTTCTCCAATTCTTCAAGGTGTTGGTAATACTTAGTCTATCCCTATCAGTGTGCCTGAAGATTGAGGCCACCCAATCCCACAAGGAAGAGGTGAAAGGGCATAGGTTGAGTAAGTGTTCCATCGTCTCCTCTTGTGAACTACATAGATGGCATTTGGATGGGCCAACAAAACCGATTTTAAGAAGATTTTCCCAAGTTAGAATTTTCTTTTGTTGAACCAACCACATAAACAACTTTATTTTCATCCAATGCTAGTGTTGCCAAAGGTCATTCCATACCTTATCATGGTTTTGATAATCAAACCCTAGGGCTATTTGTTTAGCTTCCTTGAGGTTAAAGTTACCTTCTGTGTTTCTTCCCCATCTCAGTTTTTCAAATGATGATGAAACCAAGATATTCCTCTGTTCCAAGTCCCGAGTAAGAGAGCTTGCCTAAGCTTTCAAAGGGCTCTCTTCACTGTAGCCCAGATCCTTCCATATTCTCTAGTTACCATTATTCCTTTCCTGATCCCAAAAGTCACTTACCATGCATAAGCCTTTGTTTTCAGTGTCATTCTTGAGAGTGGTTAGTTCTTCCCTAAACAAATTTGGTTCCCGCTACCAGTTGTCCTCCCAAAATCTTGCCAGGTTCCCAGCTTGGATCTCCCAGAAGTTGTGCTGCTGGAAAATGGCTCTATTTTCCCAAGGAAGATTCCAAATGTGATAGCCCTTAATAATCCCATACATTCGAATATGATCCCTCTCTTGCCAATTATTTTCATATTTCTGTTTCCAAATCTTGGTCCAAGGGGTTTCCGATTCCTTAAGACACCTCCACCAAAGTTTTGCACCCGAAACTCTGTTGAGGGTTTCAAGGTCATGAATCCCCAAACCACCATGGGCCTTAGGTTTGCAGATCTTGTCCCAACCTACCAAAGCCCATTTATTTTTCTCTCCACCTTTGCCCCAAAGAAAATATCTTTGAATGTTCCTAATTTGTTGCATAACTCGTTTAGGAGTAGGAAGAGATGACATCATAAAAATGGGTATGGCCTGCAAGACAACCTTTGTAAGCACAAGGCACCCTGCCAAATTCAAATATTTTCATGTCCATTTCCTAATCCTATCCTAAAGTTTGTTAATTACCGGCTCCCACACTCCCCTACTTAGAGGTTTGTCCGTAAGAGGGATTCCAAGGTACTTAGATGGTAACTGATCCCTTTGAAACCCTAGAATTATTGTGAGGTTTCTTTGAATAGCAATGTCAATGTTAAAAAAGAAAACTTTTGATTTGTCAAGGCTTACCTCTGTACCAATGGCCATAACAAAGTCATTCAATATTTGTTTAAAAGCTTTGGCTTCCTTGACCATGTGAATGCCCTGCAACATAGTGTCATCCACAAATTGTTGATGAGTTGAAGCAGCTCCATCTATGGTCAGTTTCAGTCCCCGGATTCTTCCTTCAGCACTTGCACTTTTTATCGCTCTGCCTAGCCCTTCCATCATGAGCACAAAGAGGAAGGGGGAAAGTGGATCTCCTTGTCTGAGACCCCTAGAAGGAAAAAATATTCTTGAGGGCTAGCCATTAAGCAGGATTGAAAATATAGTCATAGATACAAGGGCCATAACCCATCTAATCTAGTTGTGGTCAAAACCATAGGCTCTCAACATTGCCCTGATGTAAGACAAACTTAGCTTGTCATAAGCTTTCATTAGGTCAAGTTGTATAATCATACCAGCTTGCTTATTGCTCTTAAGAGAGTGTACCATCTCATGTGCTTGTATGATGTTATTTAGAATCTGTCTTCCTTCCACATAACCAGTTTGCTCCTCTGAGATAAGAGCTGGAAGAAGGGGCTTGAGTCTGTTGGCAATCACTTTGGAAATAATCTTGTACACCACATTACATAAAGTTATGGGTCTGAATCTGTCCAGTGTCATAGCTTTTTCCTGCTTTGGAATCAAAGCTATGAAAGAGGCATTGAGAGCCTTCAAAACTGTTCTGGATCTTCTGGAGTCTTCCACTACATCAAGGATGTCTTGTTTGACTGTTTTCCAGCATGCCTTGAAAAATCCCACATTGAATCCATCCAGGCTAGGAGATTCCCCATTTTGCATCTCATTGATAACTTCACTGACCTCATCTTCAGACACTGACCTGTTAAGATTGTGATTGTCTTCCCTTGTTACAAGCTTGGGAATATACTTTGTGAAATTGTTAATGAACCGTGACCTATCTAAGAGAGGCTCCTTTGTAATGCTAAGGAAGTGTTGTACTAGGACATATTCCATTTATTTGTGGGAGACAAGCTCTTTCCCTTGAAAATATCTAAGTTTTGAAGTTCTGTTATTTGACCTGTGATCCAAAGTTTATTTTATGAAAAAACTTATGTTTTTCCCCCTCTCTAATCCAATACACTCTATATTTCTGCCACCAGAATATATCCTCTTGAATGCACCTATCTTCCCATTCCTTCTAAAGAGATTCAGCTTGAGTTTTCCTTTCCTTGATAAAACCATTTGTGATTATGATCTAATTAATCCCCTGTAGTTTCTATTCAACTTCTTTTTTGGCTTTAAAAATATTACCAAACACTTTTTTGTTCTAGTCTTTGAGTCTCGATTTGATGTGTTTAAGTCTCTGTTGCAGCATGAACATTTTAGTGCCTTGAATGGGAAAATATTCCATCCACCATATGCTAATATTGCTAGTGAAATCAGGGTGAGAGAGCCAGGAATTTTCAAACCTAAAAGGTTTGGTCCTTGGTGTACCTATAAATGTGGCTTCAAGCTGGATAGGCCAGTGGTCCAAGCCTCCAAAGGGAAGGATTAGAGATGTCATGTCAAGTCCTGTTAGAAGGAGGTTCTCTGAGATTAAGAATCTATTGAGTTTAGAGGCAACTTGAGAAGCCCCTCCTCTCTTGTTGTTCCAGGTGAAAGTGTCATTTATTGTTTCAACATCCACTAGTCTCATTTTATTTATGAAGTTCTGGAACGTAGCAGAGTCTCTGCCTAGTGTTCTAGTGCCACCTTTCTTCTCTGAAAGAGATTTGATCATGTTGAAATCCCCTGCCAGAAACCATGGCATGTCAGGATATCTCTCTCTCAGCTCCTTAAGGGAGGTGAGAAGCTTGAGTTTGTCTTCTAGTTTTTTAGGACCATATACATTTGTAATCATGTAAGTCTCCCTATCACCCAAATGCTGAATCACTAGTGATAGATAGTTCCTGGATGCTTTCGTATCCAGGATTCCAAGTTTCTGGGGATACCAAAGTGTAAGGATCCCTCCTTCCGAGTTATCTGCCTTAACCTCTAGATACTCATACTTTCTTAACCATTTGCTTTGTATTTCTCTAATCTTGTCCGTCGAACACTTAGTTTCCTGAATAAAAACCATATCTGGTTTTTCTTCTTTTCATCTACTGCTAAGATTTCTTTGTTTCCTTTTACTTCCTAGGCCCCTAATGTTCCAAGTTGTGAGCTTCATTATGAAAAGTTTGGAAAGGAGTAGCTGCTGAGATCTCTCATCTTACCTGAGTTAATCATGAGTTATCCACATTCAGTCAACAACTCATTCTGTCTTTTTCTTCCTCTTTTCCTACCCAGATTCTTGGAAAAGTGCCCCGGTTTTTCCTCCATTGTTTTCATCCCTCTATTCTCCTAGCTGTCATGGTTTCTCTTGACTCCAGAGCCCTTCAATTGGGATCTCCAAAGGAAGAGCTATTGAACCCTTCCAAACTCCTCGTTGGGCAGGGAATCAACCCCTTTGGCAATACCCTACTCCAAAAATTTTTCTAGATCTAAGTTGTCCCTCTCAATAATCTCCTGTAGTTCATGGTCCTCCATTCCCACCTCACTTGGGGTCATCTCATGGTCCCTACTAAGCTCCACAATGCTTGGTAGATCATCCTTTTGCTGGTTGTTCTCTAGTATATCCTCCATCCTATCATCCCTATCCTTCTCATTGGTATTAGTCTCTGCTTCCTGGTTTGCCTCGTTGTTCCATCTTCTTCTTCTAAGATTTTGAAACTATTGTGGCTCGATTTCCCTTCCTCATTGATTTTATTTTGGTACTATTTTTCTCCTTTCCCTTCACCCCCCACCTTAGTGAAACCCTCGTTTCCCTTTACCCCCACCCTAGTGAAATCCTTGGGATCTTTTTTTGTGGTAGTTTTTGTGTTGCTCTCCAGTTTGTTTGATGGGCAGTCCATGTATAGGTGTCCATGTTCATGGCACTTGCGGCATCTGAATGGGACATGTTCATAGTCCACCGCCTGCATCAATTCTTCATCATACACTTATAAAATGATCTCGTCCGGAAGTGCCCCAGATAAGTCCATTTCCACATAGATCAGGGCGAAAGAAGTGTATTTACCTCTTAGAGCCGCATTTGATATTTTTATAAAATGCCTTAGTTTATTACCGATAGCCTTTAAATACTTCAACAACCAATAATCTAAAGGAAGGGAGTATAGTCTTATCCATATCGGTATTGAAGTGAACATTTCTCGTTCTAGGACAAAATTCATCACCCATGGTTGCATGTAAAGGCGTACAACAGTGTAAAAATAGTGTCCTTCCTTGAATACTCTGTCTTTATCTTCTAAGCTCGTGAACACCATCGTAAAGAAGCCCTTGGATACAAGGTGAAGGTTTATTTCCCCCTTTAGTTTCTAGTGGTTCCTTATCCATCCGTTTAAGGCCTTTTCTCTCAGCCAAATTCCCATAAATTTGCATATAACCACATGTTCGACCATGTGTTCTCCGTGCACCTATAGCACCGGGTCACTTAAAATGACCCGAGGAATAATGGTCAACTTGAGGTTACAGACCCCTATTTCATTCATAGGTGCAGCTTTCTGACTTCTAACCTCTTTCCTTTTCTCTCTACTATCTTCCTCATGATTTTCTTTCTGCCCATGAGGTTTGATATTTCCTATGTTAATATCCTCAGTTATCACCTCTGGTGGTTTCTTGAAGCGATGCAGACCAATTCCCTTGCTTTTGTTCAAGGCTATTTGACTGTAAGAGGGACCAGAACTCCCTCTTCCACGACCCGCCATGGTTACCAGTAGCCAAACCCTAACCCAAACCCTAGTTCAGATTGTAGAGTTCGTTCGTTAACCTTTTAAAGTATATCAAATGTCCTATATTTTATACTTAAATAAAAATGAAAATTAAATTAAAAAATGTTTTTTTTAATAATATTTATATTTCATGTTTTTAACTAATTTTTTTTCTTTAGTATTCCATCTTTTGTCCATTAAGCCCAGGGGATAATGATCGTTTTTCGAGTGGCCAACAATCTGTCTGAATGCTTTTATATTCCATCCACCATCCACGTATATGAGGAGAATGAATAGCTTTCCAATGACAAAGATCAGGATTGGCCAGGGGCCTCATCTTCATTTGGATAGAATGACATTCCATAAATGGGTTGTTTCTCTTAGTTCCAAACCCATATCCAGATCTAAACCAACAACATACCCTTCCCTTCGCATAGTTCCATGAGTTGCAACGTCAAATACACCTAAGTTTGCAATTATTCATTGCATTGAAGCTCCCAAAACATCAAAAATTTGTTGCAGTGAAGCTCCCGAAAAGCTCAAAAATACTTGTTGAAGCTCCTGACGGTTTTGGAGCAGTGGTTGTAGTGAAGCTCCCGAAAAGCTCGAAAGTACCCGTTGAATTTCCCGACGGTTTTGGAGCATTTCTGACTAGATCCCAAGCTCCCATGAGCGGGGAAGCTTGGGGTATGTGCTCTCCAATGCCTGGGAGTGGTACTCGTGTAACTATGAAGATTAGTGTCTGTGTTTTGTCCCAGAAAGTTATAAGTTGAAATAGAGTCTGTATCATTGTAATTTTTAAGTATTCAAATAATTTTGTAAGTATTCAAGTTATTATATGAGTGAATGATTGCATATTTATGGATTACATCCAGCTAGTTGGATTTCGTTTTATACAATAAAAAGTGAATAATTAATATCAGTTGATTCTATATTGTTGGTTTGAAAACTGAGTTATATTGTTGGGTTGAAAACTGAGTTATAATTTATTATTGATTTGAAAATTAAATTATCTATAATTTTTTAACTATTGACAAAAAAAAAAAATCAACTTCACTTTTGCAACAACGATTTTGAATATAGTTATGTTTTTTTCATACTATCTCCTCCCCTCTAGTCATTTACCTGCAATGTTGTTACCGCTTTCCTTTTGTTTCTTAGGACATGGAAACTGAAGTCTAGATCTTTGAAATATAGAAGCTATGTTAATGAGGTGTTTAAAATACAACTTTTTTGAGTTACACAAAGCTTGGCTGATCAGGACTACAAGTAAATAGTACATTAATTTCCTTCTGTGTCTTAGGACATGGATACTGAAGTCAAGATCTTTGAAATAGAGAAGCTATGTTAATGAGCTGTTTAAAATACAATTTTTTTGAGTTACACAAAGCTTGGCAGATGAGGACTATAAGTAAATAGTGCATTATTCCATTAGTGTTTGTTCCATCTCCTTTTTACAACTAAACAATTGAATAATACTACCTATATTGTAGTAAGCAAGGTTATTGAAAGAATTGTTGACAAAATACCCAAGGCCACATTTGTGATGGAAAAATGAAGGGAAGTTGTTTCCATAATTGAAATTTATAATTTGGTGTCTTGGATTTGGGATGTTGGATTCTTTTGAATTTGTGCATTTGTTTTTCTTACATTTTAGGGTTTTTAGTATTTCAATATATTTTTTTCTATTTATTCATTTAGAATTTTGCATTTGTTTTGGAATGTTGCTAATGTTTTTTTATTCTTTTCTATTGACTAAAAAAACCATGTTAGTGTGTTGTTTAAAATGCATTTGATTGAGTTGTATAGTGCTTGGCTCAACATTCAGTCGAGAGGTGCTTGGTTCAGCATTCAGCTGAGAGGCTCATTTTACAGCCCAGTATGATGTGTGATGTTGTCTGTCCGTCATCAAAGTTAAAATTTTTCTCATCTCCGTCAAAATAAAATGTGTGTTTAAAATGCATTTGATTGGACTACGCATTGCTTGGTTCATCATTGAGCCGAGAGGCTCATTCTACAGCCCTTGGTTCATCATTGAGCCTAGAGGCTCATTCTATAACCCAGTATGATGTGTAAGGTTGTTTATCCATCATCAAAGTTGAAATTTTGCTTATTTTGGTAAAATAAAAAATAAAAAAATAAAAATAAAAATAGAAAAACAGAAAAAATTAAATAACTATACAAAACATTTAAATAATGCCAACTCATAAAAAAATTGCATGTGAAGATATTGGATCCTTCTCGACTCATGTTAGATCCATATTTAAAATATATTTATGCTTGTAGCTATTTACTCAATGCTTCGTTAATATTAGTTTCATTGACTCCTCTCTCTCAATGCTCCTTATTTAAAATAAATTTATGTTGATAACTATGTACTCAATAATTTGTTAATATTAGCTTCATTGATTCCTTGCACACTGGTCCGCAAAAATTAATATAAGACCTACCTTAACATCAGCAATACCAAACATGATCTATGAAAGAGCGATTGAAAAGGTAATCCTAGCAGAAAATCATTTACATCCCATATGGTAACAAATAAACAACAGGGGAGGACCACTACATCAGAATTATAGCGTAGCGTAGACTGTCAAGAACCCCCAACGAATGGTCGGGAAGAAATCTCATTCTTAAATTCCGAGGTACTAATTATAACTCCGCTTCGATGGCAGGATTTATTATACAAAGATCATGCAGAAAAAACTTATACCACATTTCAATTTTAAGTCATTAACTAATTTTTCTTGAATTTAAATTTACATATTTAATTTTTAGTATAATTACGAAGAGATATGCTTTGGAGTGAGTATGTGGTAATTTAATAGGTATATATTTAACATGAAAATATTTAACATATAAATAATATTCATAATTTAATATCTGTTTTATTATATCAATTAAAATAATGATTTTATAATAATTTTTCAATTTAATTAATAAGTTGATACAAATTTAATATTTACAATATAATAAGATGAATATTTACTATCGATATTATTAATTTTTAAATAATTTTTTTTACAATACTATGGGTCAATATCGAGAAGAGAAAGATAGAGAGAGGAAAGGAGAGGAGGGAAGAATATCATAATACTATGGTTTATCAATACCATGGACCATCTAAGCTTTTTACAAATACTTTCTTTTATTTTAATTTTATAGCATTTTTTAATTAGATCTAAAAGTAAAAAGGTTATAAATAGTTTTGAGGTATATCTAAACCCTCCATCCTCACAACTACTAAAAATATTCCCATAAAGATTAAGTCGAGGTTTTAATAAATTAATAATGAGAATACTTTTATATATACATATGTGAAATTTATATAATGTAATATTATAAAAAACCAGGATAGATGCATCTTACCCAAGGATCCAAGTGAAGAGAGAAAGCAAAGTGACTAATAGTGATAGAGGAAAGATAGTGCATAAGTATTTTAAGTTTTTATTATTGTATTTTCTTTGACATGATTGATCCAAAATATAGGCTTAATATTTTACAACCAATTATGTTATTTTTTTAATTTAGATACTTTCTTAAATACAATACAATGAGATCATATTTAAGAGATAAAGTGAGATGGAGGGGGAATAGAGTGGGGAAGAGAGATTTAGAGGTAAGAGAGACATGGAGGGAGAGGAAGGAAGAGAGAGAGGAGGAGAAAGGGAGGGAGAAAGAGATGGATTTAGAGGGGGAAAGAGAGGGAGGGAAGAACAAATACATTGAGAAATAGAGGTGGAGAGAGGTGGAGAGAGAGAGGGAGTGACAAGGGAGAGATGAAGATGGAATGGGGGGAGAGAGGAGACGAGGGAAGTGAGACAAAAGAAGAGGACAAAGATAGGAAAATAAGGGGAAGAGAGTGATAAGGAGACATATATATGGAAGGGGAGAGGTGGAGAGTGAGAAGGAGAGAGGAAGGGAGATAGTGGAAGAGTTGGAGGGTGGAAAGAGAGAGAGAGTGTTATGGGGGGAGAGATAAAGGGAGGTCGGCGAGAAAGGGAGAGAGAGGACTTGAAAGAGAGGAGAGAGGGTAGGAGAGAGATGGAGTTGGAGGGGGAAGAAAGTCAGAGAGAGAAAGTGGAGAGGGAGAGGGAGTTACAAGGGAGAGATGGTGAGGGAGAGAGGAGAGAAAGAGGGAAGAGAGAGAGAGAAGGATACAATGGGAAGAGAGAAAGAGAAGGGGAAGAGTGAGAGGCAGAGGGAGAGGGAGGGAGACAAAGATAGATAGATATGGAGAGAGAGCGTGTATGTTTTGGGGGTGAGAAGGAGAGACAAAGGGAGATAGAGATATAGATGGAGGGGGGAGAGAGGCAAAGACAAAGAGAGAGAGAGGGGGATGGATTATATATATATATATATATATATATATATATATATATATATATATATATAGAGAGAGAGAGAGAGAGAGAGAGAGAGAGAGAGAGAGAGAGAGAGCGTGTGTTTGGGGGCTGTGATAGAGAGTGAAGGGGAAGATATAGAGAGGGAGAGGAAGAGGGAGAGATAGATAGATATGGAAAGAGAGAGTGTGACATGTGTTTAGGGGGCTGAGATAGAGAGACAAATAAGGGGAAATTGAGGGAGGTATAGATATAGATGGCAGGGGGAGAGAGGGGAGAAGAGAGAGATAGAGAAAGGGAGGGAGATATGGAGAGGGATAGATAATGAAGAGAGATGGGGGAGAGAGAAGGAGAGAGGGAGGGAGATAGACATAGAGTGGAAGGTAGAGGGGGGGGGAGAATAAAGAGATGCACGGAAACAAATAAAACATAGAAGCTAGATCTATAAAGTCATGAATATTTTGGTTTTTCACTAAAATAAATGTATTGATTTCAGTGTAGTTATTGATTTCTAATACTATTTGATCGCTTGCACTAGATGTATTGATTTCAGTGTAGATGTCAATTTCTAATCCTATTTAATACCTTACACTACATGCATTGTTTCTAATGTAGATTTTGATTTATACTCCTATTTAATTGCTAACACTAGATGCACTGGTTTCATTGTAGATATTGATTTCTAATCCTATTTGATCACTTGCACTAGATGCATTGATTTCAATGTAGATGTCAATTTCTAATCCTATTTTATACCTTACACTAGATGCATTGATTTCAATGTAGATGTTTATTTCTACTCCTATTTGATTGCCTACACTAGATGCATTAGTTTAAGTAGATATTGATTTCTAATCCTGTTTTATTTCTTGCACTAGATGCATTGAATTGAGTGTAGTTATTGATTTCTAATCTTATTTGATTGTTTGCACTAGATGCATTGATTTCAGTGTAAATGTTGATTTCTGATTTGATGCAACTAGATGTATGATGTACATTAATTTCAAAGTAATTAGATTAATCGCATGCATTGATTTTAGTGTAAGAACATATCTTCCCCATCTATCTATATCTCTAACTCCTATTGTCTATCCTTCTTTATCTCTTTATCTCACCCCCCAAACATACACACACACTCTCCATATCTATCTATCTATCCCTCTCTCCTTCCCTTACCCCTCCCTCTCTCTCTCTCTAACACTTATCTCTCCATATTTATATCTATTCCTCCCTGTCTTTGCCTCTCTCTTCTTCCCTCTCTCCCCTAGTATCTCCTTCTCACCCCCAAAACATACACACTCTCTCTTAGTGTAAGCACATAAAAATTATTTATGACGTGCATTGAATTGTGTGTTACAATAATTCAATCATAAATACAACACTTTTATTTTCATCCTAAATAAAATGTTCACTTAGCCCAAATGTTTGCTTCCTGAAAATGTAAACTATTTGTAATTGGCTACATTCTTATTATTCTCATTTTCCGTCATTCAACATTTTTAATCACTTTTCATTCAAACACGATAATAGAAAGTAACTACCATTTAAAATTAGTTGGGGTTTAACACTCCATAAGTCACAACGATTGATTTTGGAGAAAACTGTTGTTAACATTGGAGAGCAATAGAGACAAGATATGATGTTTACTACATTAGCTCGAGTTAAATATTTGAATGGTATATGATTTCAACTTCCCTTTCCATATGATTTATATGAGAAAATGACAAAACTAGTAGGTTTGACAATAAGAACAAAAGAAGAAAATAATTTCAGATTGATCGCAATGAAGATTGTTTTTGATTGACTATATTCCTATTATTCACATTTTCTATCATTCAACTTGTTACATTGTAACTTTGCACTCAAAATTTTTATTTCATCATTTCATCACTCAAGTTACAAACAATCTCTATCATCTCAAAAAACTGAGGTAACTAAGAAAATTTAAAATTAAATTGACCAAAATAATCTTAGACATATTTAGCATATTTAAAATGATCAAAATAATTAGATGTTCAAAAAAATTTGTACATTGACCGCACACAAGTGAAACCAACCTAGATCTATCTTAACCTTAGATCTATCAAGGACCAAGAGGGATCAAATTCTCGAGGTTCAAACCTTTCTTCAAGTTTTGCACTCAAAATTAAGGTTCGCACCTCGAGATATTTGATCCCTCTCGACGCTTAATAGATATGTGTTAAGATGGATCTAGGCTAGTATAATATTAATTAAGTATATAAAATCTTAGTAATGAAAAATTTCACTTTTCTCATACTTTAGTTATTTATCTTACATATCAATTGGATTATGGATGGATCTAACACTTCACTTGATAACAATTGACTTCATTCGACCTTTTTTTTGTAAATTTAATACTATTATATAAAAAGAAAAATAGGTTACATCTTGAATTATAAAACTTCAAATAAACAACTTCAACATTTTTGGCATCACACACCATAATTGTTCAGGTGTTTTTCTTTTTTACATTTTCTCCTAAGTATATCAACCCATCCTACTAAATTATTAGTCTTTTTCAAGAAAGAAAAAACACTATCTTTCATTATAAAAGAAAGTTGCATATACATGATATTTTCTCCACTTTTTACCATGTTGCTCCAAAACAATTATAGCTTTTGGAATAAAATATATCACTCTATTATTGTCTATAACTATCTATAGAAATATCTTCTAACTAACCCATTACACAAAAATAATGTTATTCCTCTATGTAAAATAAAATTAAAAAAGTATAAATTAAAAAGTTTGTTATAATCTATTCCAGAATTGTAAGAAGATCCAAATGCTATAGAGATGAGACATTTGTTCATATCATGATGTTTCCAGATTGCTAAAAAAACCATTTTCAAAAGAAAATTATTTGATCATCCTCAGTTCAATGTTGCATCCATATCTGGACAATTTATCTGCCTTAAAATTTTGGTCTCTATAGATATGGGGAATGGTGGCCCTTCTAAAATCTTTGATCAGCAATCTGATCCCATTCTTCATGTTTGTAATATGATGAGTCTCCAACATATATCTTGAATTTACCCACTCCACAGGCATCTTGGAGTCTCCGAAGACGTCAATTTCTTTAGGCCAAGCCATTTACAGCAATAAAGGACTCCCCACATAGAAAGAAGCCCCACTCTAGTTTTTGTACCATTGTCACTACACCAGTGGAAACAATAGAAATATCCAAGCCCTAAATAGATGACCATCTCAATACCACAAGACTTGAAAGATGAGGCCCAACTGAAAAATGCACTAGATAACAAGCCCAGATATTTTGGTGGTATGGTTTTAGGTGTAAGAGATAATTATTCAAATCCAAAAATGATTTCCTCAAGCGCTGGTGGAAGTTCTTCTTCAATTTCCCTTGGAGTTTCAGTCATCTTCCCCCAAACTTAGATATTCTACTAAAACAGTCGAATTGCTAATTCTACCCAAAAAATAACAAAACTTCACTTACCTGGAACTGAAGGGAAAATAACACCACCATTCGTAAACTTCTCGCATCCTACCTTTATCATGTTAATTCTCCACTGTCTATCTTCTTTCTTCAATCTAACGGTTATCGCTTTCCCTGCTCACAAATTAGCTGGGTCATCCTCTGTCATTGATCAAGCCCGCTTGATCCAACAGTTGATGCTTAATATCGCGTGGAATTCTTGCCGAAGTTTATCAAGCTAGGAGCTCGCAAGAAAAGAAGTTTCTCCATGCTACATGTCGGCTACTGAATGGAATTGCGTGACTATCCCAAAATACCGCTTACCTCCTTGAGCCCATGCGAAAACAACTTTCACCTATGAAGACCGCCTTACTCCTCTGTTTAACTCCAGTGCTTGTTTGTTCACAACACTGTAGATCTAACGTTTCTGTCGATTAGATGCTTCTAGACTTATTTGGGTTTCCTCACAAGTTTATCATATTTTTCTCATTCCGCTATGATTTTAGCACTTCCGCCAGGTTTAGCTCTTCTCTATGGAATGTAGAATTTAGCTAACTAAAGCTCTGTGGTTCGGACAAAATTGTATTAAAAGCATGATAATGCCATATCCTATATAATTCTAATTCCACAGGCCAAATTGAAAATTAACAATACACAAAGATATTTCAAATGAATTCAACCCTTTGGGATTGACCAATTATTCTAGAATAAACAGAGACACAAAGATATTTCAATTATTTTACAGTCTAATTCTCCATAGCCAAATCTAGCTAAAAATCCCCTTACAATAGTTCAAAACTTACATAAATACTTTACTTCCAACACAGTGATCCTCAATCAGTGGATCAAATCTATCTAATCCTAGAAAAATACCTAAACTACTTGATATTCTCCTTGAGAATCCCAACTAAGTCTGAAATACTTGGATTAATTACAAAATCATTCAATACCTATATCCTAGCTCAAATCCTATCAAAAAACTTTGAAAATTGACAGCTAAAGGATCCCACTCCTTTGCTTGTAAACTTTTTTTGGATTTTTGGAATAAAATGAAACCTTTTGTATTTAAGCCTCATGCTCTTTAATTAGACTCTTGAGGACAAAATTCTTCATGGGCTCCTATCCATGAGCTCTTCTACAGAATGTCCCAACTTCTGTATCATGGTTTCCGTTACCCATGTAGCATCAACAATTGGTTGATCTATCCACTTGACCAAGTATTGAAAATACTCTTGTCCCCTCATTTTCTTAAACACTCTTTTATCCAATATATTCTCTCGTTGCATTTCCTTTGTTGTATGCAATTGTTTTACCCAATCCACCTCTTGTTACTCCTTGTCTTCTGTTGTGTCATTTGCTTGTCCCTTTTCACACCTGTATAAATCAGCAACATTGAAAATTGGAGGTATTCCAATACCAGGGGTAATTCAATTTCATATGCATTTGAATAAAAATTCCTTAAGACTTTGCATGGTCCAATTTTCTTAAATTTTAATTTTTTATACTCCCTTTTTAGAAATCTTTCCTTCGTTAGGTGTGCCAAAACAAAATCTCCAACCTAAAAGTTTACTTCTCTCTTTTTCAAATCTGCTATGTTCTTGTACTTTGTGTTGTTGTCCTGTAGCTGTTATTTTACCTGTTCATGTACAGCTTGAATCTCTGAAGAAAAATATTCTCCTTGAGCACTCCTCATTTCAGCTTTACCCAAATCTCTCAATTAAGATACTCCTCTTGGGTGCATTCCATAAGATATATGGAATGGAATCTGTCCTGTACTCATGTTAGAAGAATCATTATAAGCATATTCAGCCTATGCCAAAACTTGATCCCACTATTTTGGATGTTCATCTGCAAGACTTCTCAAAAGATTACCCAAGCTTTTGTTCACAACTTCAGTTTATCCATCAGTCTGAGGATGATAAGAAGAACCGAAACTCAATTTAGCACCAAGTTTATTCCACAAGGTCCTCAGAAATGACCAACAAATTTGGTATCTCTGTCGGAAATAATGCTCTTAGGTAACCCATTCAACCTTACAATTTCTTTAAAAGACAAGTTAGCAACATGAGTAGCATCACTGGTTTTTATAACATGGAATTAAATGTGCCATTTTTGAAAAATTGTCAACTACTACATAAATTGAATCATGTTCCATTTGAGTTTTTGGTAAACCCAAAACAAAGTCCATACTTACCATATCCCAAGGCCTATCTAGGACAAATAATGGAACATACAAACCTATGTTTTGGATCCTTCCCTTTGCATACTAACAAACTTTACAATTATTCACATACTTTTCCAATTTAGTTCTCATCTTTGGCCAATAATAAAACATGTTCAATTGCTCATAAGTATTGTCTGCACCAAAATGTCCTCCAAGTCCACCACTATGTTTTTCCTTGATCAATTTTCTCTCATAGACAACTAATTTCTTTTAAACAACAATCCCTTTTGCAGGAAATAATCCAGCCGCTTTCTTCTGTCTAACAAAACATGATTTCTACAAGCTTCAAATGCCTCTTTAAAATCTAGATCTTCCTCATATAATTCCTTAAGAAAATCAAAACCCAACACTTGAATTTGACTTTCTTGCACCAAAATGCTTTTCCTACTTAAGGCATTTGCTACTTTGTTTGATTAACCAGCTGTATGTTTTAACACAAAATTAAAACTTTGAAGGTATTCTACCTATTTTGCATGCTTTTGGTTAAGCTTTGGTTGTTTCATAATGTACTGCAATTCATGGTTATCTGAATATAGTATGAACTCCTTAGATATCAAGTAATGTCTCCACTTCTTCAAAGACTGCACCATTGCATAAAAATCCTTGTCATAAGAAGAATATTTCTTCTTTGACTCATTCAACTTTTCACTAAAATAAGCTACAGGTCTGTCCTCTTGACTTAAAACAACTCCAATGGCTTCTCCACTGGCATCACACTTCACTTGAAAAGGTTTATTAAAATCAGGCAAAATCAAAATAGGCTTCTCAGTAATCTTTCTCTTTAACAGCTGGAAGTTCTTTTCTTCTTTAGCAGTCCATTTAAATGGTTTTCTGTCCTTCTTTATAGTGTCAATAATTGAAGCATTGATCTTACTAAAATTCCTTATGAATTTCCTATAAAAGCTAGCAAGACTATGAAAACTTCTTACCTAAAAGACACCTTTTGGTGAAGGCCACTCCATGATTGCCTTGATCTTCTCTGGATCCATCTTTAACCCATCAACATAAATAACAAAACCCAAATATACCATTTCCTCCTTCATAAATGAACATTTCTTTAAATATAACAGTAACTTCTCTTGTTGTAGCCTTTGTAAGACATAATTCATATGTCTCACATGTTCCTCTTTAGATCTACTATAAGCTAATATATCATCCAGATATACTATTACAAATTTACCAATAAATTCTTTCAAAACTTCATTCATGAGCCTCATAAATGTACTAGGAGCCTCATAAAAGTCATTACCATCCATTCATACAATCCTTCATTGGTCTTAAAAGAAGTTTTCCACTCATATCCCTCCCTAATTCTGATTTGATGATAACCACTTTTTAAATCTAACTTTGTAAAATACCTTTCTCCACTTCAAACAATCCATCAGATATTCAATTCTAGCTAATGGAAATCTGTACCTGATTGTTATCTTGTTGATTGCTCTTGAATCAGTGCACATTCTCCAGCCTCCATCTTTCTTTAGGCTCAGCACTGTTAGAATTGCACAAGGACTCAAAATTTCTCTAATCAGTACCTTGTCTAACAATTCCTATACCTCTTTTCTGATTTCTTCACTCTCCATGGGAGTCATCCTGTAAACTGCTTTATTAGGTAGATTTGATCCTAGAATCAAATATATATGATAACTGATTTTTCTAATGGGTGGTAACTCATGAGGCAAATCATCTATAATGATATTAAAATAACTGTCCAGCATCTCTTGAATTTCAATTGGTAAATCAGAAACTTTTATGGAAGTACATATTACCTTGGGTTTGCAAATCAATGCAAAATTTACCTCATCCTCTTCCATCTACTGCAAGTACTCCTTTCCACTCAACAAAATGGTCTTTGGATCAGGTTTCCTTAATGCATCTTCTTCTTCCATGGGCAGCAATGTATGATTGACACCATCTTTGCTAAATTTGTATGTGTTATTCTTTCCATCATGCTTAGCTCCTCTATCATACCGTCAAGGTCTTCCCAGCAATATGTGACACACATCCATTGGCATTACATCAAACAGAATTTTGTCTCTGTATTTTCCCAACTGCAAGTCCACTTCACATTGCTCATTCACTATCAACTGATATCTGTTTTGAAGCCATGACACATTGTAAGGTGTTGGATGTTTCTTTGTTTTCAATTTAAACTTCTCCACCACTTCCGTGGAGACCAAATTATTTGTACGACCACTATCAATTATCATCTGACAACACTTCCCTTGAACCTTGCACACAGTCCTAAACAAGGTTTTTCTCTGTGCTGGTTCAACAATTTCCTTAGTTTGCTTTAACAAAATTTTGTTAACTACCAAAGATTCCCCTTTCTCTGGTACATTTTCTTCTTCTATTACCTTTGTTGCTTCCTCTTCAGTTTTGGCAACAATTGCATTCCTCTGATTTATTCCTATGTTTTCTGGGCACTCATAAGCTTTGTGTCCCAGCTTGTTACATCTGTAACATCTGACTTCTCTTCCTCTGCCTCTGCCTCCTCTTCCTCTAGAAAAACTCCCTCTGCCACTTGCATCACCTCCTGTGGGTGCATGCTGACTTGAGCTACTGCTAGCTCCATCTCTAGGTGTTGTAGACCTTCCTATACCACCTTGACTTCCCCTTCCATAGAAATCACCTCTATTTCTAGCAGATTTCTTCCTCATGAGTTTCTATTCGACCTTCATTACCATATGATAAGCCTCTTATACTTTTTTAGGAGACAATACACTTATCTCATCTTGGATCTCCATTCTAAGACCATTTACATATATTGCAACCTTCTCATCTGTATCTTGGATTTGTCCTGCTCTTATGCTTACTTTGTAGAATTCCTCTATGTATTCATTTACTGTCATAGAATTCTGTCTCAGGTTCTGCATTTGTCCAAACAATGTCTGTTGATAATCACTTGGCAAAAAATTACTTTTCAGCTTTGCCACCATCTTGTTCCAATTCTTAATTGGTTGTTTTTCCAAGTCTTCTTCTTTCTGCCTGCACTCCATCCCACCAAAGTGCTACATGTCCTTTCAATTTGGTGACATCAAACTTCACTTTCTTTCCTTCTTCTGTTTCTTAATTATCAAAGAATTTCTCCATGTCATTAATCCAGTCTATCATTTCCTTAAGACTTAAGCTTCCTATATAAATTGAAATTTCAAGTCTGGGCTTAGATGTGGATCTCAATACTGACATAAAGAATCTCTTCTCAGGAGTTACGTTTGCAGGTTCCTCTTCTTCTACAGCTTCAACTTCAGGTTCACTGAATCTCCAACATCTGCATCTCTTCCCATTTCCATTTCTTCTAATCTAGCCTGCATCTGCTGCATAGCTTCCAATACTTCAGCATTTGCAACTGGTCTTTATCTTCTTCGACCACCACCTCTTCCTCCAACTCTAAAAGCCATGTTGGATTTCTTTTTCTGATCCTTGAGATCCTATTCAGTGTCAGTAACCTGCTTTGATACCACTAATGGTTCTCCGGTTGCAGGTCTAAGGGACAATCGTTCAAATCCAAAAATTATTTCCTCAAGTGCAAGTGGAAGTTCTTCTTCAATTTCCCTTGGATTTTTAGTCATCCGCCCCCAAACTTATATATTCTACTAAAAAACCAAATTTCTAATTCTACCCAAAAAATAGTTGAACTTCACTTACTCGGAACCGAAAGGAAAATAACGTCGTCATTCATAAACTTCTAGCATCTACCTTTATCCCAACCTTTATCATGTTAATTCTCCACTGTCGATCTTCTCTCTTCAATCCGACGGTTGTCACTTTCCCCGCTCACAAACTAGCCAGGTAATCATCTGCCATTGATCAACCCCGCTTGATCCAACAGTTGACGCTTGATATCGCGTGGAATTCTTATCAAAGTTTATCAAGCCGGGAGCATGCGAGAAAAGCAGTTTCTCCGTGCTACATGTCGTCTGCTGAATGGAATCGCATGACTATCCCAAAATACGCTTACCTCCTTGAGTCCACATGAAAATATCTTTCGCCCATGAAGATCGACTTACTCCTCTATTTAACTCTGGAACTTGTTTGTTTGTGACCATCGTAGATCTAACATTTCTGTCAATCGGCTGCTTCTAGATTTCTTCGGGTTTCCTCACAAGTTTATCAAACTTTTCTCACTCCGCTATGATTTTAGCACTTTCACTAGGTTTAGCTCTTCTCTATGGAATTTAGAATCTATCTAGCTAAAGATTTGTGGTTTGGAAAACATTCAATTTAACTTAATACACAATGAATGAGGAATTAACTGCAATAACACCAGATCATATAGAATTCTAATTCTACAGGCCAAACTGAAAATTAACAATACACAGAGATATTTCGAAGGAATTCAACCCTTCGGGATTGACCAATTATGATAGAATACACAGAGACATAGAGATATTTCAATTCTTTTACAGTCTAATCCTCCATAGCCAAATCTAGCCAAACATCCCCTTACAATAGTTCAAAACTTACATAAATACTTTACATCCAACAATATGATCCTCAATCAATGGATTGAATCTATCTAATCCTAGACAAATACCTAAACTTCTTGATATTCTCTTCGAGAATCTCAAGTAAGTTTGAACTACTTGGATTAATTACAAAATCATTAAATACCTATATCCTAGCTCAAATCCTATCAAAAAACTTTGAAAACTGACAGTTAAAGGATCCCACTCCTTTTCTTGTAAACTTTTTTTGGATTTTTGAAATAAAATGAAGCCTCTTGTCTTTAAGCCTCATGCTCCTACATCATATCCCTTGGGCATCGACTGCATCTTGAGATCTTATCCTCATAAATACCAATCTCCATAGAGAAAGTTGAAATGTTTATCCATGTACTCCTCACTACTGGCTTTACCTGCTTGAAAATGTTGGCATTGCTTGCCCTCATAAACCCCATAGAACATAGAAAGGAAATGGTATGTGTCTCTTGTACTCAAAAAACCACTACGTTTAACAATCCACTATGCTTGTCTTGTCCCAAGCACTTGTAATATTCAACAAGTTGAACAACCTGAACCACACAGAAACCGAAAAAGGATATTGAAGGAAAAGGTGGTTCTCATATTCAACTGCCATGCATGTATTCAGCCTCTGCTGAGCTAAGTGCAACTGACCTCTGTTTCCTGCTATACCAAGAAACTGTAGTTGAACCAAGGTTGAAGATTCCTCTAGAAGTGCTCTTCCGGTCTGATGGACTCCCTACCCAATCAACATCTGTGAAGCCCTGAAGCTTCACTCCATCTGTCTGTTTGTACCATAATCCATACTGAGATGTGCCTCTGAGGTATCTCAGCACATGCTTCACTGCTTTCCAAAACAACTTGATAGGCTGAACCATAGCTTGACTCAGTTGGTTCACTGCAAAGCACAAATCTAGTCGTGTGTTCAATAGATACATCAGTGAACCCAAAAGCTGCTGATAAACAATAGTAGCTACTACCTCACCTGAAGTAGCATCATCCTTTATCCAGTTATCAACTAGAAGAGTCTGCATGGGCTTGCACTTCTCCATGTGGAATCGCTTGAGTATCTCATTGGCATACTTGCCTTGAGACACAAACACTTCCCCATCCTTCTGCCACACTTCCATGCCTAGAAAGTAGCGCATAAGACCCATGTCTTTCATCTCGAACTCTCTTGCAGGGTCCTCCTTGCAAGACTTGATCAACTAATCATTACCTGTCAATATCATATCATCAACATAAAGTACAATGATCAATGGCTTACCTTCTACCATGATGTGGTAAAGGTTTGCATCTGCTTCACTCTTTGTGAAGCCCAACTCGGTGAAATAGTTGTCGATCCTGGTGTACCAAGCACGAGATGCTTGCTTCAGCCCGTACAAAGCTCTCTTGAGTTGGCACACATGCGACTCATGATCAAAGGTCTCAAAACCTTCCGACTGCTCTATGTACACCTCTTCCTCAATCTTGCCATTGAGGAACGCAGTCTTCACATCCATCTGATGGATCTTCCAACCCATCTGAGCTGATAGTGCCAACATCGATCTGATATATGAGTACCTTGCTACAGGAGCAAAATTCTCATCGTAGTTGATCCCCTCGACCTATGAGAAGCCACGGGAAATAAACCTTGCCTTATGTTTCTCAACACTGCCATCAGTTGCCTGCTTTACCTTGTAAAGCCATTGAGAACTCACCACTTACTTGTCTGCCGATCTTTGAACAACATCCCAAACACTATTCTGAATGATAGAGTCATACTCCTCTACCATAGAATCAACCCAGACTGGTTGCTACACTGCTTCCTCGAAAGAATAAGGTTCGGTATCTACACACTCCCCAACCAGGGCCATGTAACCAGCGCACTGCTCGGGTGATCTCCTATGTCTGTGCTAAGAGGATGGCTGCCCCACATTCTCTCGTGCATCCATCACTAATCTATCAGCTTACCTTAAGCGTTTCTTCCCATCTCTAGAATACTTTGCATGAGTGGATGTCTCCACTGCCTGATCCCCTGCATGCCACTACTCCGCACCAGTCTGAGGCTCCTTCTCCTTTAGAACTAAAAGTTCCTCCTCTTCATGCAACTTGAGCTTACTCCCAAGGGACACTCGCATGGCTTTCTACTCATCGAACTTCAGATCTCTGTGCACCATTGTCCTTTGACTGGTAGGCAGAAACACCCGATAGTTGTCAGGTGTATCAGTGTGCCCCATAATTATCCCCAAATCAGTTGTTGGATATAGCTTCTTCTAGGCATCTTTGGTCACATGGTAATAAACTGATGATCCAAAGATCCTGACATGACTCAGATATGGCCGCCTCCTGGAAAAGGCCTCCATTGGTGTCTTCATCCCCAGTATACAATGCAGGCTTCTATTCTACAAGTAAACTGTTGTATTGCATGCCTCAACCCACAAATGAAGTCGTAGGCTTTGGTCATGCAACATCACTCGAGCTGCTCCCACAATCGATCTATTCTTCCTTTCGGCCACCCCCTTCTGCTGTGGGTTATGGGGTGCCGTCAACTCCCATTTAATTCATTCTGCTGCACAGAAGTCCTTAAATTGTTTGGAGACATACTCTCCACCATTGTTGCTTCGCAAGGCTCCTATTTTATTTCCAGATTCTTTCTCTGCCATGGCTTTGAACTCACAAAACCTTGAGAAGGTCTGATCCTTCTTCTGCATAAATTAGATCCAACATCTACGAGAAAAATCATCAATAAAAATAACATAGTACCTTTGTTTATCGGTGGAGGCTGTAGAGAATGGTCCACACACATCTGTATGAACTCGCTCGAGGATTTCTCCAGCTCTACTGTCTCGATCCTGAAAGGAATATTTTGCATACTTACCCAAGGTACAACCTTTGCATGTATCCACTTGCTCCAGTTTTCCCTTGGGTGGTTTGGTAGAAATCTGCTACATGATCTTCAAGGGCCCATGGTGCAAGTGGCCCAATCTTCTATGCCATAGCTCGCCAACATCTTGGCTCTGCCCCAACTCTACTTTGGAACTCAATGCAACACAGTCGTCTACCTCCAACTTGTAGAGATTGTTTACTTGAATCCCAATTCTCTTGGTCTATCTAGTGTCAATCTGCCTCAGGAATACCTTTCCTTTACTGAAGACTACATCATAGCCTTTATCTTCCAGCATAGCGATGGACAGAAGATTCTTCTCCAGACCCGACACATACTTTACATTATTCAGGGTGAGAGGAGCTCCATGCTCTCTCTAAAACACAACTGTACCTTCACCTGAAACACGGTACTTTCCATCATCACCCATCTCTATGCGCATCTGGAGATCCTTCTCCTCCAAGGTACTGAATAGATTCTTGTCATCAGTCATGTGGAACGAGGATCCACTGTCTAGGTATCAAACACATCCCACCATGGATGAAACAATGCATGCAATGAGAGAGAAATCCAATTCAAACTATGAGGCCAGTGCCTCACCATCTAATCCCTTCGAGGATCCCTTCTTGGATTTCTTCTATGGACAATTCGTAGCATAATGGCCCACCCCATGACAATGAAAGCATCACACTTTCGATTTGTCAAACTTATTCCCACTATGGGAAGAACTCAATTTGGAATGGGATGCCTTCCCTTTCCCTTTCCTAGCCTTACTTGCTAAGGCTATATTTTCTTCATCATCTTGCTTTGAAGAAGATCCATCTCTGATGCTTCTTCTTATCTCCTCCTGCATCAGATACGACCAAATTCATTCCCAATCTGGTAGTTTCTCTCTTCCATTTACCGAGTCTTGGTAGCTATGCCAGCTATTAGTAAGACCGAGGAGAGCAAGACTCACCATGTCATCATCGGTTGTCATGATCCCTACACTTCCAAGCTCATACCTGCAGGTGGTGAGCTTGTTCAGATATGTAGAGATTGTGTCGCCCTTTTCACACTTGATTTTCCGAAGCTTATCTTTCAGTGCCAGCTTCCTCTGGTTGCTACTATTCTGATATAGATCCTTCAATGTTTTCCACATTGAAAATAGTGTCTCCTTCCCATGGAGGCTCGAGACAATGTGGTCTCGAACTCTCTCCAGGAGGATTCTCCTCACTCTAGCCACACATTTCTTCCATTCTACCAATTCTTAGGCATTAGATACTGCAGACTTGGGGACTTCTTGATCAATGAAGTCCTTCAAAACATTGTCCTCTAATAGCACTTCCATTTGATCCTTCTAGGCTATATAATTCGAGTTGCCATCAAGGGCATACTCAAGTCTCAAACCACTAAACGACATTGGTGAAATTGAGATGTGATAAGAACTCGATTTCTATAATCAGGAACTTCAAACTTCAAACTTCTCCCTTATTTGTATACTATTCTTCGCTTTGATCACCTTTGCTTCGATACCATGTAGAAATTCCCACTGTAGATCACCTAATAATGCAATATACTAAATCAAAATACTTGATCTACTTCTACAAACAAACTTGTGGAAGCTCAATAGATTATGAGAAAGATCAAATAGAACTCATATAATAGAGAATGAGAAATCAATCACACATGAAAACAAAAGAATACTCTGGGGAAAGCCTCAGCTAAAAACCCCAATCTCTGTATTATCATACAAGTGGAAATATCTCCTGATTACATAAAGCTTTAACTCACAAGCTATCCAAATCTCAGTACAATCCCTCAATACATCTCACAGACTGAATAGACACAACATATGCCTTCCCTTAGTCCTCCAAGCCTCCTATTTCCTTGTGCAGTTTCTCCTGGGGTCCAATTCTACCACCTGTGTGAATTCCCACCTCACACAACTCACAAAACTCAAAAATAACTACGCAATCCTCAAGGAATGAATTCCTTCTGCATGCAAGAGATATCCTCAATGGAATATTCCTGCAACTGATAGTACATTGTCCCATCATCTGATCTCAACTGGTTCTCTGACAAAACTGACACGCATGAGTTATTTATGAGAGAATATTCAATTATTTGAAGTGCAGTAGTTACGTGCATGCATGCATTAACTAACTGAACTCACAATCAGTTCCTCCAATTGTTGGAACTAATCTAACTGGACTTAACTCAGTTAACTAAGCTAACTAGTTACAACTCAAATTACAACTCATCCTTATCTCCTTAATTAATGGATAACTTCCTCAATCAAAGGGATAACTGTTGCATGTCCTCACATAGACTTCATGTTTGATTTTTTCCAACTAATTAACTCCAGATGAATTAATTAATTATTTTTCAAACAGCTGCTAAGATCAAATTCGAATTTTAATTCTCAATTTTAGTCTAGGGACTAACTAAAATTGGAATGTATCCCGAAATGCTATTTATAGCAATGCTGTTTTTAGCACTTCTATATTTAGCATTTCTTGCTGCTATTTTCAATATAACTAATCCATTGTCTATTGCTATATCCTTAAGAATAGAAATTCCTTTTTGAGAAAAAAAGAAAGGAGAAGGAAAGATAGATTGTGCATACCTGCCTGCCTCTGAATGCATCCAATCACATTTATGGAATAGAAACTGAGTTGATCTCCCATCTTAGGTTCTTGAGGAACCAATGTTTAGTATGCACAAACTTCTCCAAGTCTATGAAATTCCCTTTGGATCCAGAGTTCCCTCTCTGAGCTAGTCATATAATTCATTGTTCTTAAGGTATTTATATTTTATAATTTGATGCCATAAGTCATTGCCACAAACTTCCCTCAATAAATTCTTGAGCAATAAAGCCAAATTAAAACAATATGAGTATTTGATGCCCCATTTGCCTTAATCCACCTATCTAGTCAGTATCTCCAGCCGAACACGGTGAATTTTCTTGTCGATCCCTAAACCAACCCATAGAAAATGTGAAAAGATGGAGTTGATTTTGTTTACAATCCCATTCATTATCTTGAAAATGTGCATCTAATAAATATATATACTTTTTAGAACCAATTTGATCAAAACGAGTCTACCACACAATGATAACCACTTATGTGACCACAAATGTAGTCTCTTTTCAAATTTTTGGATCAACCATTCCCAGTCCTTGTTTTCATAATTGTTAGGCTTCCTGAAGAATCCATTATACTTAAATCCTCCATCCAATGTGAATGATTTTACACTAAAAATATTAGCAATCTCCTTCATTGTGGCCTCCTCATAGTCTGATGAGATCAAGATTGATTTTTCCTTGTTCATTTGCAATCCCGACACATCCAGAAAAGATGTGATTATCTCATATAGAGCCTTCCATTCACTAATTTTAGCCTTCTCAATTGCAAGAACATCATCCAAGTACATAAATTTGGATAAAGAAATGTTTCGTGTCAACTTGAAACCAATAATAATGCCCCTATTGTAACATCCCTGGTAAAATATTCATGTAATAAAAGTTAATAAAGGAAAAATAAGACTATGGTTAAGGGACACTTATTCCAAGTTGAATGATGGGAAAATATATCCTAGGGGCATCATTGGATGTGTGTTCTTGGCTAAGTAAATTGGAAAAGGCTAATGAAAATTAATTAAAATGAAAAAATGCATTTTGCCACATTTATCTATGAAAATAAAGGAAATTAGGAGAAAAATAATGTCAAAGTTCATGGGTTTCAAGTGAGGAGGAAAATGAAGGAAAATAATGGAAATTGAAGAAATTAGAGGCCTCATGCATAAAAAGGCTTCTGAGGATCAGTTCATGGATTTTGTTAGTTCAAGTTTGGAGCTCTCTCATTATTCTCTCTCTCTCTCTCTCTCACCCTTCATCACTTAGAGTTTTCTTGGAGCAATCTAGTTTGGAGCAAGAAAAGGAAAATCAAACAAAGGAAAGGAAAAGAAAACAAAGATCAAGGAAAGGAAAGTAGGATCAAGCAATTTCCATAGGAATACTGGAATACTTGCAGGAAACCTTTTGCGTGTGTGATTTCCTAGATGGTTTGAACATGCATGGTTTTTCATGTTGGTGTATGGTTATCTTATTATCATTGGCATGGTTTTCCAAGACTTACAAAGGTGGTTTTCAGCCCAGCTTAGCATTTTTTTGGGTGCCATGGTATCTTGGGGTTTTTATTTTAGTTTTAAGAATTTGGAATTGTCAAATGGATTTTAGAATCCATGGCGATGGTAGTCTCAAGGTTCATTCCCAAAGGCCTAAGAATCCCTTGACTGGTTTTGGCAGGATACACAGTAAAACATGAGGGCATAGTCTCGGTTTAGGGCCTAGTAATCCAAGTTTGGATAGCGGTAAAATCATGAGAGATAAGGAGATGAAAAATTCTTCAAGGATATTGATGGATTCCAAATGGCATTCCAAGCTATGTTTGGTTATGATCAGAGCACCAGTTATGGTGTGATCATGGTTTGATGAGGGTGGAGGTGGTTTAACCTTTGGATTCCCTTGGTTGTTCTTGTATTGGTTGTCCTATGAGATACCACATTCATAATTGAAATATGGCACGAGGGTGGCTGACTGAAAGAGAGATTTGGTTCATCCATGTCTATGGTTGGGTGGTATGCGGAATTCCCGAACCTGGTTTGATTTGTTAAAGATTAAGAAAAGATAAGTTCTCTTACTTTTGTACCGATTTATATGTGGATTTAATGGTTGTCATATATATAATATTTATATGGTTTTATGTTAGTTATAAGCATGGTTGAATGATTGGTTTATGTCATGGTTATTTCACATATTTACTTGTAACTGTTAAATGGATGGATGAAAGGCGTAATTGATGATATAGTAGTTGAATGTAGAATAGCAGCGAGACCCAGGGACAGGTTGTTTGAGTTGTTAACATGTCTCTTGAGGGTTCTCTTGATGCTTTTGGATGACTGTATGTTGTGTTTCATTGATTCCACTTCTTTAAGGTGACATAAGAGGTCGAATCTAATTGTAGTAGCATCTCTCCTCGTGTTTACCCCAATTAGCATGGTTACTTTGGGTCGACCTCAGAGGGGGCGTTAAATATTGATATCAGAGCATGGTTACATTCTCTTTGGGTCAGATCTAGTGTTACAAGTATGGGTGAATGTGCTGGTCATGCATGCATATCAGTTGCGTGTGTGGCTCTTACACTTGTGTTCCATGTGCTTCTTGCGCTGCGTCATATTAATCATGGTAGTATTAAGGCTATCATGAGGAACTTGATGCCTATTTTATGGAATGCATCGTTGTGAGTATTTCACAGGTTATACAATTATATGTAGCTTTATTACATCCTTGTACAATGGGTTTCATTCTTGGTTATTTGATTACATGCATCAGTGTGGTAGGTTGATTACAACAATGGATCACTTATGCTCAACTACATGAAGTTATACATATGTGTAGTTGAGTAGGCATTTCTTGTGTAGGTGGATAGTTGCATGAGGCAATGTGTATACTAGAGTAATGGTTGTTGTCATGCATGAGGTCATAACATGCATTGTTGATATTCCCTTGCATTGATGACTGGACCTAACTAGAGTGATGCTTATGTATTGATACTTTTAATCATGTATGTCTATATGTTGTTATGATTATGTTATACATGTATCATGTTGATTTGATGATCTTGCCGAAAAGGTATACTCCCTGAGTATGCAAAGGTACGCTGGTTTATGGTGATTTGGTTTAGCTGACATAGTATGCCTTGCAGGAAAGAGATCATATGGCTAGCAAGGTGGTAGACTACATATGATATCCCTATCCATCATATGGGCATCGTGGTGTGGGGAACTATTCTGACTGGCAGACACATTGACAAGCCTGAAGGAAGAAATAAGGAGTTGCAAAGGAAACAACAAAAAAATCATGTAGGTGCAAGAGAAACAAGCAGAGGTCAATGTGATATTACTTTAGAGTTTGTCAGATTTACAGTGACAGGGACCTCTTCAGATCAGCCATGGACATGAGGACAGAACTAATGGGGCACATGGTATTAAGTCTCATAGTAGACATAGGTAAGATAGATCTGGCACTATCAGAGATGGCAGGATGTTGGACACTCCAAATAGGAAGCGTGACAGACATAGATATTACTCTAGTTCTGGCTCTGATAGACATCATGAGCGTCATCATTATCATCCACATAGGAGGAATGATAGGGGATACTTTATGGATGAGCTCAAGAATGCAAATCAAACTACCTTTGATGGAGAGATGAAGATATCACAAGATGTGGACGTTTGGTTGCTTGGCATGAGGAAATTATTTAGATTGCATGATTACAAAGAAAACAGGAAAGCAAGGATAGCCTTTTTCAGTCTCAAAGGTAAAGATGATAGTTGGTTGGAAGATGTGAATAATGTCAAGGAAATACATGAGGATGATTTGAATTGACATGTGTTTGAAAGGATCTTCAAGAAGAATTACTTGTATGAGCAGTATAATGATCACAAAGCTAAGGAGTTTTATGAGTTGTGGATGGGCTTTATGATAGATTAGGAGTATACTAGTAGATTTTTGGAGTTTTCAAGATATGTACCTTATCTCAGAGAGGATAAGTCCAAGGTTTAGAGATTCATCAATGGATTTCTAGTTTCATACAGATAACATATTGAGGTCGATGAGCCTAGATCATTGGAGGAGGCCATCTAAAAGTTGAAGTATCGTTATGAGCAGTCAAAGCGTAGAGTTGAGTTGAAATCTGAATTAAAGAGAAAAGACAAAGCTAAAGAAAAATGGCCACCAAAGTGAGGAAGACCTAAAGATGCAAGTGAGAAATATAATACAGTTCCTTACAAAATATTCAATACAGCTAAAAAGGGACATGGAGATCAGCAAGCTATAGGTAGTGGTAGGGAACCATTGCAGTGTTGGATATGTGGTAAGGATCATTGTAATAGGGATTGTCCGTAGTATCATAGTGGTGGTAGATCCCATATCTAAAGTGATCAGGGGGCACATACAGTTGGTGATGTTGGTCATAGAATTCCTCAAATTTATGTAGTTGTGGACAACAAGTAGGTAGATCATTAGGCATCGATCATTGAGATGGATAGTAAGCTTTGTGATCAATTTATTTCTATTTTGATTGATCCTGGATCTAACTATCGTTATATTAATCCTGACCTAGTGGATAAGTATGGTTTGAGAAAAGAAGTACATGCAGAATCTTGGTTGCTACAATTGGATACAAGTACAAAGAAGCGAGTTCACCATTGGGTAAGCGCTTGTGCATTTGAGTTAAATGGTATGCCTATAGCATCACATTTGAATGTATTTCTATTGGGATTGTATAGTATGTTTTTGGTTATGGATTGGTTATACCTTCACAAAACCAAAGTGGATTTCTTTGAAAAGGCCATTGAGTGTGTGGATGATAGTGGGGAAAAGAGGACCTTGCAGGGAAAGAAGAATCCTACATCAGTAAGGATGGTTGCTACTATGCAGGCTAAGCATAGATTCACAAAAGGATGTGTGATGTTTGCAGTACACATTTCCAGTGACAAGCGTAAGGAGGTTGAGGATGTTGATGTTATGAGTAGATATCTAGTGTTGCAGCAGCTTCAAGATGTATTTCCTAAGGACATTTCAGAGTTACCACCTCACAGGGAGGTAGACGTTTCTATTGAGTTACTTCCAGGGGTAGCTCCATCATCAAAAGAACCTTACGGGATGAGCACACCTGAGTTGGTAGAGTTGAAGTTGCAATTGAAGGAAATGTTGGACAAAGGATACATCAGACCCATTGTATCACCTTGGGGTGTGTTTAATAATATAGGGAAATTAGATATAATAGGATTCTTCTCGACTTGATAACAATGTCTGAAGAACGTTTTCAATTTTCTTGTTAGCTTGATCTTCTTCTCTTATTATTAGTGTATGTGTGTTTACATCATCAAAATGCTACCAAAACATAAGAAACAAGAACACAAGGTATTGGCTCTCTACCAAGGAAAAACCTCTCTCTCTCTTAGAGAGGAAAACCCTTTCATAAATTTCTCTTATTGACGCTTCTATTGATCAATGCCAAACCCTATACCCTTGACAACAATATCCTCCAAGAAAAAGTCAAGTCCTTCCTTCCTCCGACACTTCATTTCTTGACACTTCATTCCTATACACTTCATCCTCCTTCTTCCTGTTAGAGTCAATATTATCATACTGCCTCCAATGATCAAATATGCTATTATAAAGTGGTCTTAGGGTGTTAAAGTCAATTTTTTTTCTTTCAATGAGTCTTCAAGTAAAAATTTGGTCATTGGGTATTAGGTCTAGGATTTGTTTTCACTCCTTCCAAAGTCTTTCAAGTATTGGTTCATGTCACCATTCGGCTGAGTGTACCATCATTCAAATAATTGTCATCATTATTTCAGGTTACAATGGTTCATTTTACACCTTGTTTGTGCTTCAGTTGTGCTTAGGTAAGGCTCATTTCCCTCTCCTAGGGTTTTGAAGGTAATTTTTCTTAGATGGTAAAATCGTCAACAAAACTTGTATTGTGATGCTCATACACTTTCCCCTATCCTTAATATACCTTCTTCAACACTTCCCATCACTGATATCCCTCAACTTCGACATTTTCCCACAAACACTAGCCTATTGCTACAATTTGACACTTTTCTAGGTTAGGCCTGTGTTTTTCCCTTTTGGACCCCTTCCCCTCACTCAATCTTTGAAATTCTAGTTTCCCCTACTTCCTAACATTCCTCCCTACTTCCCAAATTTTTCTCAAGAAATTAGAAGCCTCTCATCCCCTTCATTTCCCTTCATTTCTACAAATCCCCTTGTTCCACACATTGGGATAGGTTTTATTCAAATGATGTTTCTGAGAAAGAAAATATGCGTTTGAAAACAGTGAGAGAGGTTTTTGTCCTTCCTATACACAAGAAGAAAAACCTTCCTTATTTTTTACACAGGTCTTATGGTTTGGGAGAAATGCCCAAAACATTATTTGCCTCGGGAGAGTTGTTCCCTTTTGGAGTGACTTTGGGAAAATAAAGATTTCTCCTAGTTGGAGTCACCAAATGACTTTCTTGATGAGTCAAATGATAATGAGAAACAAAGAGATTTCCAATGAGTTATCATGAGCTCATTTTGGAGTTGAGTAAGACGTTCAAACATTGACTGCAACATCACTATGCATTTTGGCAGCCTTAATTTGCACATTTTGACCAGTCTTGGGAGATTGAGCTTTTGGCAGGGAAAATGAACTCCAAATTGGAAAATTCAAGATGTTCTGGAAAGTAGACTCAACAATATCTCCAATGAGATATTCTATGCCTAATTTGGACACTGAGAAGATAGTAAAAAGTTGTCTTTAAGTGGAATTGCACACTTAATTTTTTTATCAGTCCCTTAGTCAAATGCTCAGTGCCTAGGGTGTTGCGCACTTTTTGGGGGCATCTTTTGGAGGAATAGGTGACAGCTACATGTGACCAATCATGGTCACATGTACACCAGGTGGAATAGGTGACAACTACATGTGACCAGTCATAGTCTAACCGCAGGCTGACACCCGACACTAATTCCTGGTGGTTTCGGCTAGCGGTCTACGATGTGGCATGTGACAGCACATTTCCTCAGCAGTTTTGGCAACAGTGCAATAATTGTGATGGTCAGTTGATGGTGCGGTAAACCCATTCACATGAATTTGTCATCCACTGTGTATTCCGCTGATGGTTTTATAGCCCGACTGCCATGTTTAACCTCCATCCACTGAATTCTTGTTAACATACTTGCGGTTCCAACACGGTTTAAACTTGCAGTTAAGGACCTGAGGGTTTATTTGTAATGTTTTTCAATGTGTTTGTAATTTAATGTTTATTTATATGTTTTATGTATATTGTAATGTATTTATATGGCCCGAGAGGTCTTTAGACTTAGAATTATTGATTGGTTAATGCATTTGATTTTTAATGCATAGATTTAGGTTCTAGGTTTAATGTGTTAGGGTTTTACATTAGGTTTTGTAGCATAGGTTTTAGTAATGATTTAGAGTTAGACTCACATCACTTTGATTTTAATTCTAAAACCCATGTACAAAAAAATGTCACAATGTGACATTACCCCACATGATGATACATGTTCCCTTTTCGACAACCAAACCCTGGTGGAACTAACGAAAACCACATGTTGACAACTAGGTACCAAACCATATTCGCCAAACACCATGAAAACCATCTACATTACCGGAAAACCTGAACCATAAACATCATTGTCGAAGCTGAAGACACTAGACACTGAATGCTAACAACAAAATTGAACCTGTGCAACTCATTTGAAAAGATCCTCCTGGATCAATGATGTGATTTTCTTAGAGAGTGATGACTTGTCTTGTAGTTCTTCTTCCCCTGAAGATGGTGTAGCTTTATGTAGGTCCCTTTTTGACTTGATCTTCTTGAAGGTTCCTTTATATGAAAGGCTTCTCTTAGTAGTCTTCCTTGATGAATAGTAGATGGTAGACCTTCTTGTCGTTGATCTGTTTGAGACTTCTTGGGTTAATGCTTCAACCGTGTAGTTGTTATTGAGATGTCCTTCCTTGATGTGTCAGCTTATGAGTGTTCTTGAGCCCTTTCCTTGATGTATCACCTTAGCTCTAATACCATGTTGAAGAATCTAGGGCAATTAGATAAAATAGGATTCTTCTAGACTTGATAACAATTTGTGAAGCACTTTTTCAAATTTATTGTTAGCTTTATATTCTTCTCTTATTATTAGTGTATGTGTATTTACTTCATCAAACTACTACCAAAACATAAAAACAAGAAAACAAGATATTGGCTCTCTTCCAAGGAAAAACCTCTTTCTCTTAGAGACGAAAACCCTTTTGTAATTTTCTCTTATTGAAGCTTTTATTGATCAATGCCAAACCCTAAACCCTTGACAAGAATATCCTCCAAGCAAAATTCAAGTTATTCCTTCTTCTGACACTTCATTTCCTGACACTTCATTCTCCAGAAATTTGTCCTCCTTCTTTTGGCACTTCGATCTACCAATAACTGGAGATAGTCCTTGTTATGCTAGCTCTAGAAGCGATACTTGTCTTTGATCCTTAGTGGGGTCTTTCACATATAACGATACCTTCCTTCTCTTGTCCAACTGAGAACCTTATTGATGTGTAGTTGCAGACTTGTTATGATTGTAGTGCAGCCCTAGTTTCTCGCACGTGTGGGAGGATTCCTTCAAGATTCGTATGCTAGAGTCTTTCTTTCTTCCTCGCTCGAGTGAGACTATTCTTTTCTTGAGAGATAGGACTTATAGACCTACTTTGATAGCCCAAACAATGAGAGATATGTGATTGTGATAGTGTTGTTGTAATGACCACAGATAACCCTCCCTTTCTTGCACATGTGACTATAGTTCACCCTTAGAACAACATTCCAAGGCTTAGTGTTTATTCCTCTTTATTTGTTGCACTAGAGGCTTATTTTATTTTCTTTCCTTTCACCCTTAACTTGTCTTATTTCAAAGGTGATTGTGTCTTTTCATTGGAGGAGTGGACAACCTCTATATATAGAGGTATGTCTCTCCTTTAGGTTGACTTGAGGCCAACTTGGAGACTTTAGGCCGACTTTTCTTTTCTTCTTTAGATTAGATTTTTTGGTGATGTCGTTGCATGGAGAGGACTTGTGACTTTTCTTGGAGGGATATATTTGACTCTAATACATAAATATACATGGTGTAACATGCCTTTAAGGGTATTCAACATTTATTTTGACTCTTTGACTTTCCTATAACACTTTGACATGTGCTAGACCTATTTCAATGAGTAGGAAAATCATTGATATAAATAACAAAAATAATATTTATTTTCTTGTATAAATACAAATATCAATATTTCATTTATCAAGACCGAACCTAGTTGCACTTTCTTCAACAGGGCACACTAGTGTTTTTCGTAAATAAGAAATTCGGTACTCTTATATTGTGCATTGACTGTAGGAAAATGAAATAAGTGACTACCAAGAACGAGTAACCTTTGCCGAGGATTGATGATTTGTTTGATCAGTTGAAGAGAGCAACTGTGTTCTCTAAGATCCACTTGAGATCGGTATACCATCAAGTATGCATCAAGGAAGAGGATATCTTCATGACTACGTTTAGGACAAGGTATGGGCATCATGATTTTTTTGTTGTTCCATTTAGTTTGACTAATGCTCCAACTACATTCATGTGTTTGATGAATAGTGCATTACATCCTTATTTGGAAAAGTTTGTTATTGTATTCATTGATGACATACTATTATATTCTAAGAATGAGAAAGAACATGCCAAACATTTAGCAACAATGTTGAGATTGCTAAGAGAGGATCAGTTGTATGCTAAGCTTAGCAAGTTCAACTTCTTTCATATTGAGGTATACTAGTTGGGACATGTTGTCTCCAAGGAAGGCATAAAAGTAGATCCAAAAAAGATAAGGGCCATCATGGAATGGCCAGCTCCTAAGAATGTAGATGAGGTGATATCATTCATGGAATTGATAGGTTATGATAGGAGGTTCATCAGGAACTTCTCATGCATTTCATATCCTATCAAATCATTACAATGGAAAGGTAAGAATTTTGAATGTACGGCGGAATGTGAAGATAGTTTTGGGCAGCTTAAGTAGTTGTTGACACATGCACCAGTGCTAAAGATTACGAATCCAAACATGGAGTTTGTAATGCATACAAATTCTCACAAGATGGGAGTTGGTGGAGTTCTCATGCAAGAAGGATAGGTAGTGTGTTATGAGTCATCGAAACAGGATGAGAACGTGCATAACTATCCAATGGATGATCTTGAGCTAGCATCAATTATACATGCATTGAATATGTGGAGATATTATCTTTTGGGCAGGAAGTTTACATTGATGGGAGATCACAGTGGGTTGAGGTATTTGTTTGACCAGCTAAATCTAAATTCCAAGCAAGCTATATGGTTGGCTACCCTTAGTGAGTTTGACTTCGAGATCATATACATCAAAGAGAAGGACAACTGGGTTGCAGATGCTCTTAGCAGGAAGGTATAGGTAAATCATACATCAGCTATTAGCTCCTATGGGACAAAGTTATAGGATAGGATCTTGTACGCAGGATAGGTAGATGACAAGTACATGGAGGTCATGAATAGGTTATAGCAGAGTAAAGGCATAGGTACAGGATTAGGTGTAGGTATAGCTACAGTTGATCAGGATGCAGGCTATCGTCTCATGACAGATGGCTTGGTGAGGATCCAATACAGGATCTATGTGACGAATTGCAGTGAGATCAAGAAGCTTATCTTGAGGGAGTTTCATGTGAAACTATATTCGGGTCATCGAGGATATCATAAGACATTGACGGGGGTGAAGAAGTTTTACTATTAGCCAAATCTAAAGAAGGAAGTGGTAGATTTCATGGCTAGATGTTTAGATTGTAAGCTGGTAAAGGTGGAATGTAAACATCCAGGTGGTCTACTACAACCTATAGCAATTCTAGAATGTAAATGGGAGGTCATTTCCATGGATTTCATAATAGGTCTTCCGAGGACCTTGAAGCAACATGATTCTATTATGGTCATGGTTGAAAGGTTGAGCAAGGTAGCTCACTTCATTCGAGTGAATGCTACATATTTAGCCAGTGAGGTAGCACAGGTGTTCATCCGAGAGATAGTGTGACTACATGGTGTTCCAAAGAAAATTGTGTCAGACGAGGATGCAAAGTTCACTTCCATGTTTTGGAAGGAGCTATTTGTAGGCTTGGGTATAGAGTTTTCCTTCAATACAACTTATCATCCACAGACAGATGGTCATACAGAGAGGGTCAACAGGATCTTGGAAGATATTTTGAGGATGTATGTGATGCACCAGTAGAGGAAATGGGAGGAGTATCTTCCATTGGTGGATTTTTCATACAATAATGGTTATCAAAGTCATTGAGGATGAGTCCTTTCAAGGCATTGTATGGACGAAGTTGTAACACTCCCATCAGCTGGAGTGATCGAGTGAACATGGTACTTATTGGCCCAGACATGTTGATGGACATGGAGCAAGAAATGCAAGTTATAAACAAGAATATAAAGGCAGCACAAGATATATAGAAGAGTTATGCATATTAGCACGGGGTGTTCAAATAGTTTCAGGTTGGGGAGAATGTGTATTTTCGTATCAAGCCCAAGAAAATCTCTTTGAGGATTGGTTCATGTGCCAAGTTGGCACCACCGTATTGTGGGCCTTTTGAGATGCTTGAGAGGATTGGACTAGTGGCATATCGAATTGCACTACCTCCAACAATGAAAGTGTTAGGTCCATGTAATACTAGTGATTCCCCCATTACTATTGTCATTGTAGACCTTATTGTTATTTTTGTGCCCCTATTGCCCCCATAGTTTTATTATTATGCCCCATAGAAGCCCACTATTGTTATTGTTGTGCTCTTATATTATTATTGTTATGTCGACTTTGATTATTTTTTGACCCATTAGACTCCTGCATATAGAAAGGAGTTTTTGTCATTTGTATCATCCAAGAATTGTTCATTTGTGTAATGTAAAGGAAGTTTCCCCCTCGAATAGGATGATTTTCAAGGCGTTGATCTATCTTTTCTTCTTTTTTTTGAGCTGGTTGCATAACATTTGGTATTAGATCTTTGGATTCTATGGTTTCATTGCTCCAAACAGACCATCATGGAATTTTCGCTATAATTTTGTTTCGATAATCTTTCAGAAGCTAACAAAAAACCCATTTTAGCTGAAATCTCTCTAAACCTTGGGTCTGAATTTCAGAGCTTTTCGCACTATATTTTCAGAGATATGCTCCAAGGAAGTTATAGTTTTTGTAGGATCCTAAATTATATCTCAAACGGGTGACCTGGGGAAATCGTCATTGTTTTCTGAGCATCAAATTGAAATTTTGTAAGAAGTTACAGAAAGAGGATGGCATGTAGTTTCTTGTGCACTAGTTTCAGGTCCTAAGGTCTAAACAATGACATGTGGCACTTCGTACAAGTTTGCTCTACTGAACAAGTCTATAATCAGGTCATCGTGGGAGATTTGGCATAACTCTTCCTTTGAGAATACAAAATTGATCAGACTTGTGAGGTTATAAATATGACTTGGAGGGATACTGCAGGAGGTAATTTGAAACCTTGGAGATCTAACATTACAGAGATACAACGGATTCAATATAAAATTCCTACAAAGTGAAAAAGTATGTGTAGTTTTTTAAAAAAAAATTCATAAGTTTGGTTTGAAAAATTAGTTTGAAGGAATTGAAATGGAATAGCAAAGCAATATTATCATTAATTGATGCCCCAAAGAAAGAAAATGGAAACACCTAGTAAACAACCAGAAATCTCTACCATGACTCACGAAGAAAAGGAAGAAATGCAACATGATGTATCTAAATTATGAAACCAAGTGCAACAAATTTCACTCTCACAAAAAGTAATAGAAGCTAAGATGGATGCTTTAAAGAAAGGCGTGGAAGCTAAGATAGATGGCATGAAAGACAACATTAAAGATTGAAAGAAATACATGGAAGGTTTGAAGGTAGTTTTGAAAAAGTTGCTACAATAAAGGCTTCCTAATGGCGAAAAGGTAGTAGACGAAACTCATATGAGAACAAAAGAAATGGTAATCATGATTTGAATAATGACAACATTGAAGATTTGAAGAAAGATGTGGAAGGTTTGACAAAGCTGCTACAAGAAAGGCTTCTTAATGACGAAAAGGTAGTAGAGGAAACGCATGATGAGAACAAAAGAAATGTTAATCATGATTTCATAGACTCTAACATTGGAACAAAGACCCACCACTCTCCAAAGATCGATATGAGGAACTTTGATGGTAAGGATCTCATAACATGGATACTACATATGGATACTATGCATTGCATCTTTATATTTGGAAACAAATCAGTTTGTATGGTATCGACGACTTTGCTCTCGTAAACAAATTGTCACTTGGGAAATTTTTACGGAATAAATGCTAGCACATTATGATGATACAAAAGCAACACCTTTTTCGGCCAATTGATAAATCTCAAAAAAATGGTTCAATGATGGAGCATATTGAGGACTTCCAAAAATTGAATAGAAGGGTAAAAGATATTCCAGAGGAGCATAGGATTGATGTGTGCATAGGGAGTTTGGAGGATAACATTCAACATGATATTCACCTTTGGTAACCTGATTTATTGGAGAAGACATTCATGTTGGCAAGAAAAATGGAAAGAAAAATTAAGCAACAAGGAAGCCTAAAACTCACAACTATAAAGATGGAAGTGTTGTTGTTCCTAGCCTTCCACAACCTACAAGGTTGACAGCACAAAAATTGGAAGAAAAAGATAAAAAGGGCTTTGTTACAGTTGTGATAGTAAATACACTAAAGGTCATAAGTGTGTTGAGAAGAAATTATTTTACATAGATTATGAAGACGAGGAAGAAAGGGAATAGGAAACATCAAAAGAATAGGATATACATGAGGAAAAAACCCTAGAGAAAGAATAAATGAATCTGACCATATCTTGTAATGAAATGGACGGAATTATCACTCCTCAAACTATCAATATAGAAGGACATATCAAGAAGAAAAAGATAATAGTGTTGATTGATTCGGGCAGTACCCATAATTTTATTCATTGTAAGATAGCCAAGGAATTGAATTGCTTCCTATATCTAGCACCAAAATTTCTAGTGATGGGTGAAAGTGGAGAAACCATAAATTGCTTTGGAAAGTGCCATAATATCAAGCTATCCATGGGATAATATGTATTGAATAGCCCAATTTTTTCCATTCCAATGTGTGGTGTTGATGTTGTACTAGGAGTCCAATGGCTACAATGCTTAGGTACAATAGCTTCTATTGTTAAATAAATTTTCATGAAATTTTCTTCAAAAGGAAAGGAAGTTGAATTATGGGGTATCACAGGGAAACCAAAGATAATCAGCTCTAATGGAATGAAAAATTTTCTAAAGAAAGAAAAACGATGTGTAATTGCACAATTATGTTCGCTAGAGGTTCCCACATCGAAATCATCTATCTCTCTAGATCTCCAAAATGTCTTGGACAATCATTCCAAGGTATTTGAGACTCCGAAAGGCCTCCCACCTATTCATGATCATGATTATGCTATTCATTTGATTCCAGGAAGTGTTCCTCCAAACATCAGGCCTTGCAGATATCCCTATGCCCAATAGATTGAAATTGAACGCATGGTTGCAAAAAATCTAGAGGTTGGTATAATTCAACCTAGTCAAATTTCTTTATCTTCTCAAGTAGTATTGGTGCACAAGAAGGATGGGTCATGGTGCATGTGTTCAAATTATAGGGAGCACAACAAGCTCACTATTAAAGATAAATTTCCATTCATGTCATTGATGAATTATTGGATGAATTGCATGGATCAATTTACTTCACCAAGTTGGATCTTCATTTAGGATATCATCAAATCAAAATGAAGATTGAAGACATTCTGAAAACAACATTTAGAACTCATGAGGGTCATTAAGAATTTTTGGTCATGCCTTTTGGCCTTACCAATGCACCTTATACATTTCAAGGTTTGATGAATTTCATTTTCAAACCCTTCCTTTGAAAATTTTTGTTAGTATTTTTTGGAGATACACTAATCTACAGCAAGCCTTGGAAGGATCATGTTCAACATGTTGATAGGGTTCTCAAACTATTGGAGGAGAAACAATTATATGCAAAAGTCTCCAAATGTTTCTTTGGAGCACAAGAGATGGAATATCTAGGTCATATTGTATCTCATGAAGGTGTTAAGGTAGACCCTAGCAAACTTAAAGCCATTAAGGAATTGAAATTCCCCATGTCCATAAAGCATTTACAAGGATTTCTCGGGTTGACAGCATATTATTGCAAGTTTGTTAAGAATATAGGAGAATAGCAACACCTTTAACACCATTATTGAAGAAAGATGCATTTTCATGGACTCCAAAAGCAATGAAAGCCTTTGAACATCTTAAATGGGCAATGTGCCAAGCACTGGTCTTAGATACTCCATACTTCACAAAAACATTTATTATGGAATCTGATGCCTCAGGAAATGGAATTGGTGTTGTTTCAATGCAAGAAAAAAGACCCATTTCTTTTGAAAGTCGTCCAATCAAAGGAAAGTATTTAAACAAAGCTATTTATGAGAAGGAAATGTTGGAAATATGCACTTAAGAAATGGCGACACTAACTAATGGGAAGACACTTCAAGGTAAAAATAGATCATGATAGTTTTAATACTTTTTAGAACAAAGATTATCTTCAAAAGAGCAGCAAAAATGGGTCACAAAGATGTTGGGTTATGAATTTTAAATCATCTACAAAAAGGGGAAGAAAAATATTATGCAGATGCACTCTCAAGAAAGGATGAGGATGTGGAAGAATTGGTTTGCGACATTTCTATTATCCAACCGGATTGGATAAACGAAGGAAGGGATGAATGGAAGAATGACGAAGAAGTTTCAGCACTTATTCAAAAGCTACAACAAGATCCCAGTACATTTGATACATTTAGCTGGAAAAATGATTCGTTATGGTACAAAGATCACTTATACCTATGCAAGAATTCCCAACTTAAACAAACAATTCTTAGGGAATTGCACACCTCTCCCTTCGGAGGGCACTTAGGATTTTTTAAAATCTTATGACAGGGTTAAGAAGGAATTTTTTTGAGATGGCCTTAAATGAGATATTCAAAACTTTATGGCGGAATGTTTGGTTTTCCAACAAAATAAAGTTTAAACAACTAAGACTCCAGGTCTATCACAACCTTTATCCATTCCAAGCCAACTTTGGGAGGAGGTTTCAATGGATTTTATCACAAGTTTACCCAAGTTGGAAGGAAAGAGTGTCATCATGGTGGTAATTGATAAAATTACCAAGTATGCACACTTTTGTGCATTATCGCATCCATTTAAAGCAAGTACAGTTTCTACTGGATTTATGGAAACAATTCAAAAACTACATGGAAACCCAAAGCTTATTGTAAGCGACGGAGATCCCATTTTCATTGGAAATTTTTGGACAGAATTATTTTCTTGTCTTGGTACTCAGTTAGCTCATAGCTCATCTTATCATCCTCAATCTAATGGGAAAATTGAGATAGTAAACAAATGTTTGGAAGGATATCTTTGTTTCTTTTCATCTGATAAACATACACAATGGTTCAAATGGTTACCTCTGGCTGAATGGTGGTATAACACTTCCTTCCATACTGCAGAAAAAATGACCTCATTTATGGCACTTTATGGATATCATCCACCATCGATCACATCATATTTAAAAGAAAATTATAAGGTTCAAGCAGTGGAATATCACATCGAGCATCAACAATTAGTATTCCAACTCTTAAAGGATAACCTCACTTTGGTGTAGCATAAAATGAAACAATAAGAAGATCAACATCAAAGTGTAAGAAGTTTTGATGTAGGTGACTGGGTATTCCTATGGCTACAACCATATGACAAAATGTCCCTCAAGCAAGCTAAGAAGGATACTAAACTATCACCAAAGTATTGTGCTATGTATAAGGTGTTGCAAAAGATTGGTATTATGGCATACAAATTGGAGCTTCTTGAAGATTCTCGAGAGCACCTAGTTTTCCATGTTTCATGCTTAAAGAAGGTTATAGGTGACAAACTCCTAGGTCAAACAATATTGCTAGAAATTGATGAGGAAGGAAAAATCATTTTAAAACTTCAAGAAATCACAAAAACAAGAACTTGACAACTACGAAATCGATCAATTTCGGAGTATCTCATCAAGTGGAAGAACTTACCCACTGAAGATTCCACATGGGAGGGTGAGAATTTTATACAGAAGCATCCATAACTACTCAAGCATTGAGGACAACACCTTTTTGAAGGGGAGGGGCATGTTAGGTCCCTGTAATACTAGTGATTCCCCCATTACTATTTTCATTGTATCCCTTATTTTTATTGTTGTGTCCGTATTGTCCCCATATTGTTATTATTGTTCCCCATAGAAGGCCACTATTGTTATTGTTTTGCCCTTATATTATTATTGTTATGTCGGTTTTGATTATATTGTGACCCATTAGACTCCTATATATGGAAAGGAGGTTTTTTCATTTGTATAATTCAATAATTGTTCATGTGTGTAATCTAAAGGAGGTTCCCCCCTTGAAGAAGCTGATTTTGAAGGTGTTGATCTATCTTTTCTTCTATTTTCTAAGATGGTTGCATAACCAAAATTCCATGATGTTTTCCATATTTAATTTCTTAGGAAGTATATAAAGGATGTTGATCATGTTATTGATTGGTGTATATTGAAGGTGGAGCAAGAAGGAGAGTCTCGGATGGAGCCTTAGTGCATATTGCAGTGCAAACACCTCATGCTCAAGAACAGAGCCAAAGAGAAATGTAAAGTGCAGTGGAAGCACTTTGGGCTTTAAGAAGCTACATGGGAGATGGCAGATCAAATGCGGGCCCTCTATCCTTCATTGTTTTCCAGTTGAGGCAAAGCATTTTTGGTTGATGGTGGTTTATGTTGGAATATGTTTTGCTGATGTTTTTCTATTTTTATATGTATATGTATATGGATGTAAATACCACCATGAGCTAAGTTATAAATCTACATTAAAAGGTATGGTTATTATATTGTCATGTTGTCATGATGTTTTTCTTTTGAGCAGGTCTTTGATTTTAAATACTAGAACAAGCTAAGTTATAAAGCTCCATGGGTAGTGTATTTTCTTTTCAAATGTTTTTTTGAGGTCTTGGTGTGGTCTAACACCGAGAATGGTGTTCCCCAAGGGGGAGGGTTCTGTAACAACCCTGGTGAAAATTTTATGTCATAAAGGTTAATAAAGGAAAAATAAGACTACGGTTAAGGGACACTTATTCCAAGCTTAATGATGGGAAAATATATCCTGGTGGGCATCACTAGATGTGTGTTCTTGGCTAAGGAAATTAGCAAAGGATAAGGCAAAGGAATTAAAAGGAAAAAAGGAATTTTGGAACATTTATTTATGAAAAGTAAGGAAATTAGGAGAAAAGTAATGTGAAAGGTCACAGGTTGCGTGTGAGGAGGAAAATGAAGGAAAATAATGAAAAATGAAGAAATTAGAGGCCTCATGCATAAAAAGGCTTTTGAGGATCAGTTCATGGCTTTTGTCAATTCAATTTTGGAGCTCTATCATTATTATCTTTCTCTCTCTCTCTCTCACTCTCTTGGTCACTTAGATTTTTCGTGGAGCACTCTATTTTGGAGCAAGGAAAGGAAAAGAAATCAAAGCAAAGGAAAGGGAAGCACGGATCAAGGAAAGGAAAGAAGGATCAGGAAAATTCAGTAGGAATACTTGTAGGTAACCTTTTTAATGTGTGATTTCCTAGTTGGTTTAGACATGCATGGTTTTGCGTGTGGGTGTATGGTTCTCTTGTTGTGTGTGACATCGTTTTGTCAAGTTTATGACAGTGGTTTTCAGCTTAGCCTATCCTTTTTCCAAATGCCATGGTATGTTGGGATATTTGTTTCAGTTTTAGAACTTTTGAATTGTTGGATGGATTTCATAATCCAGGGTGGAGGTGGTCTCAAGGTTCATTCCCAAAGGCCTAGGAATCCCTTACTGGTTTTGGGGGATACATGGTAAATGCTGAGGGAGTAGTGTTAGTTTAGGGCCTAGTGATCCGGGTTTGGATTGTGGTAAAAGCCTGAGAGACAAGTAGATGGAAAATTCCTCAGGGATAGTGATGGGTTTTGGATGGAATTCCAAGTTTTGTTCCGTTGTGTTCGAAGCACCAGCTTTTTGTGATCACGGTTTGATGAGGGTGGAGGTGGTTTAACCTCTGGATTCCCTTGGCTATTCTTGGATTGGTTTTCCTATGAGATCGCACATTCATGCTTGGAATATGGCATGGGGGTGACTAGCTGAAAGAGAGATTTGGTTTAGCCACGTCTATGGTTGGGTTGTACGTGGAAGTCCCAAACCTGGTTGGATTTGCTGATGAATAATAAAATCTAAGTTCTCTTACTTTTGTAATAATTTATATGCAGATTTAATGGATGTCATACCTCTAATATTTATATCATTTCATGCTGGTTATAAGCATTGTTGAATGATTGGTTTATGTCATGGTTATTTCACATATTTACTTGTAACTGTTAAATGGATGGATGCAAGACCTAATGGATGATGTAGTAGTTCAATGGAGAAGGGGTCGATCCTTCTGGTTATGTTTCATAAGTTGTTTCAGTCATTTATGCTATGTCTTGTATCCTCTGTAGGTTACATTTATGGCAACTGTTTGACATAATTTTAGTCCTGGTTAGAGATGCTTAGGCCTAGTCTTGAGGGCGATTTTGATTGATCAACGTTTCTGTTATGTTTTTAGTGAATTCTAGAAGTTACAATAAGTCCTTGGTAGAGTCTAGGATTCTGGTATAGAAAAGTGACTTAAATCTCTCTGTTGCTAGCACATAACTGGCAGTCCTAGTCCACATTCGCTAGCAGGTAGGCCTATGAGAGTGCATTTATGTTGTTGGTTGCATCGTTGTCCATATTATGAGAGCTACTATGGACTAAGAGCTGTAGAATAGCAGTTGGACCTAGCGATAGGTTGTCTGAGTGGAAAACTTGTCTCTTGAGGGTTTTGTTGATGATGTTGGATGACTGTATGTGATGTTCTGTTGATTCCACTTCCTTAAGATAAAATAGGAGGTCGAATATGATTGTAGTAGAATATCTCCTCATATTTACCCTAGTTGTCATGGTTACTTCAGGTAGACCTGAGAGGGGGTGTTACACCTATTACATGCATATGAAATCCTTTTTCTTAAGTCATCAATCGCAATCAGGAATAGGAGAGGAGATAGGGTGCATCCCTATATAAGAGCCTGAGACACGTTAAATAAATCTGAGGGAAGGCCATTGATGATGACCACATAGTTAACTGATGTGATACATGCCCTGATCCAATCTACCATATGAGCACCCAGTAAAATCTTGATAATGATCATCCTCATGAATTCCTAGTCAACACAATCATAGGCTTTAATAAGATCAATCCTCATGAGACATTCCTTAATCGGACGAGTCTTGATGGAGTGAATACACTCTTATAAAATGGAAACTACATCATGGATTTCCCTTTGTTATAGAAAGCCAAATTGTTTAGTTGAAATATATTTCAACAATTTCAACTTGATCTGAATTTCTATGCTCTTAGAGATCAATTTGTAGACTACATTTCACATTAATATGGAGAAAATGTTTGTGAAAGAGGTGTGCTTCAAAACCTTGGATATAAGAGAAATTAAAGTTGGGTTCAAATATCCCTATATCCTACATAACCTATGAAACTACTTGACCATATCTGAAATTCCATCTATCATTTTGTCCTAGATGTGTATAAATAGTTCCACATACTATCCATCTGGTCTTGGGCTCTTACATCTTGCCAATTCTTTCAAGACCGCAAGAACTTTGCCCTTTGTGACTGGAATCCCCATGTGATCTTTGACCTCATTGTCACCATGTTCGGGAAAAGGTTATGAACTCCATTACTTTATTAAAAGGAATCTCTTCCCTTTCCCTATAAAGTTTGTTAGAGAAACAATTTACTTCACTTTGACTTTCCACTTGTGAAGTAAATGTGTTACCTGCTTGATTTTTGTTTCTCCAAATTGATTTTTTTACGCCTAGGAGTATCTTATCTATGACAAAATCTGGTGTTTTTTTCACCATAGATCACCCACATCACCCTCCCTTCTTTTTCCATTCCTTCGCTTGCATCTTCACAATCACGCTTTTACGAGTCTCCATTTTGAGAAGAAATTTTTTCATAGATTCAAAAAAATATGCTATATCCTGTGGGTCTTCCAAGAGATTTATCTTTTTTTCAATCCTCGCCATCACTTTTTTATTTACCCTTTGTCACACGGAATCAGTCAAAAGTGCGGACACAACTGACCTTCCTAGAAGTCTAAGACATTCTAATGACAAACAAAACAAACTAGAGCTATCCTTCTCTAAACATGCATTATGATATGAGATATCAAGTGTTTCGTTCTTACCTTTGTCCAAACGTTGTTGTAGAAGTCCAAGCTTTGTTGATCTGGATGAGCTCCTCCTTTTCTCCAAAACCTGCAATCACCAACAATCAAACAATTAAATAGCACCTGATTATAACATAAAACAAAGAATATTCAACATATAGACCAAGGAGTACATGAAATAACTCATAAACAACAAGCTATTGAGAAGAATGGACCAATTTGCATTAAAGGTAATCAAAAGGAACCATTACAACCTGAGCCTTGGTGTTGTGCAAGCTCCTTCCAGGGTCCACAAGAGTCTTCCTCTACTTTGACAAAGCTCACCCACTTCCAAATAGAACAAGCAAAGATGGCAATCTCTCCTCACAAGCTTCTAAATGGGAGTCCTAATTCCTGCAGCATTTACCCTTAGAAATGTATAGCTTTCAACCTCCCTCCTTCTGGCCCAATGCCTGTATTTATAGTGCTCAATAGGAAGTTAATCAGGTCCACCATCAATGGGATAATCCCCTCTTTGGTTGGGATAGCTCCCCTATTGATGGGATAAGTTCCTCTTTGATAGGAGTGCATGAACCATCTAGAGGCGCTCAATACACGTCGAACAACCTTCTAGAATGCTCTAGAAATAACCACAAGTGACTTTTTAAAGATGAAACTTGCGCATTTTAACCTTTTCAGGGGGACGCACCTGCACCTTTACATACAGAGCGTCCAAAGACGCAGTTTTTGTGAACATTGGGTGTGTCCCTGCAGGTAAGGTTGAGAGAACCTGCGTCCCCAGAGATAAATACATTTTGAAAGGCTTTCTCTCTTTTTTGGAGTTTGACATGGAGAGCAGAGGCATAAGACTTGCCTAAGAGGGTAGTATGACTGTTGATAGGGTCATCCTAACTGTAAATAGCCATGGTGACATTTTTTAGTGTAACAGATTGCCCCCTAAAGTGCGAAGCCTGGAATAGATTAGGGTTTTGTATTATCTAGGAAGGGTGAAGCGCTTTATCATTTCAAGGATTATCTCGTGGAGAGCCTGGTCAGAACCTGCAATTTTCAACACAAAATACATGTATAAGATCATATCATCACTGAGGTAGGCATTCCCATACTTAGATTAAAACTTTAACTAACAGACTAACTACTCTGATACAGGAATGATTTTGCAGTACATCATAATCATAGACTTTTGTAGACACAGTATGGACGCAGCCATCTGTTTATGATTAGTCTACTTAGATAATGAATACAAAACTCCTCGCAGCCTGGATGGTAAAGACTCGATCCAGGGTCTTCATTCCTACTTCTCGAATTGGTATGATTCTAGCCATGTGAATAAATGAGTCGATGTCGAACATGGTAGAAACCACTTGATTACCAGTCGATGATGTGAACTGTTAACAAGCGTGAGAGAGACCACCAGTAATGTCAATGGTTCTCAAAGTACCCAGTACAATCCATGAGATGTGAATGAATGAGTTGATGTCGAACATTTCATGGAATCCTTCGATCGAAAGTAAATGATGTAAACTGACGTCAAAGGCGAGAAACCTACCATTGATGCATGCAGATTTCAAGGTACTGACGATTTCTAGGTCATCTCTCTAGATAATGTGCTGATGTCGATAGAAAGAGACCCGTTGTAGGCAAGCCCACAACACGAAATCATTGTTCAAGTTGAAGAAATGTTGCTGTAAGGACTGACTCCGGGATGGTCAAATGGATGACAAGTATTTTGCAGATGAAAGTTTTTGCTTGCAGACCTCTTGAACACATAACGACATGACAGATGGCTTGGTGATAAACGACTCAAAGTTAATCCCCGGAACCTGGCTGAAGACTTTCAAAGTGGTTTGATCAACTGTGAGGTAAAGGATTTCCCAACCCAGGTGAATGAAAAGTGTCGTGTCCAAGAGTGGTAGTAAAGCTTCTTCTGAGACAAAAGGTAACAAATAGGCTCATTCTTCTCTCTTTTCCCCCACCATTTCTGGCAAGTACCTCTTTATTTTTAACAAGCTTGAGGAGGATAACATATGCTTGATTATAAGCTCATCCTTCGGATGAGTCCAACCTAGTTTTGATTCGAACCCTAGGAAGGAGTGGTTCGTTCCTGTTTGTAATTGAACAGGTCCTTTACTGTGAAATGTTTAACAAGCCCAGTATAGGAGAAACTCGGCGTTTTTCAATTTTAGAGAGTCTGAAAAACTTAAGAAGACTCCAAGTTGAACTTTTTCGTAGATTTGTGTCCCTCAAGCCCGAAAAAGTATAAAATAATACCTGGGGGAACCGCTTGATCTTGCGACCAAGGAGTACTTTCATAATTAGTGTCACTGACCTGAAAAGTAAAAAGCGATCAAAGACACGTCGTTTTATTTCCGTATCGAGTTTGAAACGACAAAAACCCGGCGATCTTTTCCCGATTTTACGGTCAGAAAAGGGCTATAAGAGGACCGTCTTTTAATTCCGTTTTGACGAGTGTAAAAGAAACGCTCGGCAATCTTTTCATTTTTTAGGAGTCAGAAAAGAGCTTAAAAGATGACTCTGATATTTTGGTTTGTGAAAAATGACAATTTTCCCTCTAAGTCCCTTTGTCCTGCACAAAAGCGACACATTACTCATACCTATTTAAGATAGGCAAAAATACATCGAAAAACATCTTTCCGTGGTGAAAAATGAACAAATTCATCCAAAAAACCTATAAAAAGACTTTTTACCATGTCATTTTTACCGTTTGACTGTTGAGGTTGAAAAAGGAGCTTTTGACAAGAAACTTCCCGTGGTTGCTGCGGAAAATCCGACTGTCAGAATCGAACGCCGTCTCTTCCAGGTATTTTACAACATCCTACTCTTCATTTTCATCCAATTAAAGTTGATTTTTAGGTTTTAGTTTCATTTTTTGGGGGGTTTTAGGTTTTAGAATGCGCCATTCGGTGGACGCAAGTGCCCTTCGGGTGACCTGCGTCCCCCGACTTTTTCCTATACAGGAAAATGGTCGGGGGACGCAGCCCACCTTCAGACCAGCTGCATCCGGACGCCCTGTGTTGTAAACGCGGGGTGCGTCCTCCGTGAAAGGCGGATTTTAAAACCCCAATCTCCACAAATAACCAGTCAAATTTCCCCAAATCAATTCTAATCATGTTTTCTTGGTCTGTAGGGCACTCACCATGTTGGATTGGAGAGAAAGAGAGCATGAAGACGTTGATTTAGCTGCAATTGAACATCAACCTTCCATTGATGCCCTAAAAGAATGCGGGCTATATAAATACTGTGCCATACCTGGCATGAGGGCTCAGGTAAGATTCTTAGAATGGCTGGTTGAGAGATGGAACGTTCAAGAACAATGCTTTTACATAGGAGAGCACCAGCTCGAGATAGAGCCCTTGGATGTATAGTTTCTCACTGGCTTGCCAAACAGAGGCGAGCAACTCAATCTAGCCGGGACTAGGCCGGGTGGCCAATCCCTTGTTAGTCTCCGGGAAGATTGGTGCACACCTGGTGCTCACCATTCAAAAGGTGTAGAGATTAAACACATCACTCTGCGTGAACTCAAAGTCATAGCGTTCACGGTTACCATAATTTGCGGCACGGCCGCTTTACAGATTGCTTCTGGGTCCCAAATGCGGATGGCAATTGACTGTTACCAAGGCACCATTTTCAACTGGTGTGATGCTGTGACGGCTAACGTGAAGAGCCAACTGACTAAGGCAAAGAACGGACGACTAAAGACTTTTGGATATGGGCCTTTAATCATGAGCTTTGCCTTAGAGAGAGTTCTGATGCTGATCCCTCAGCAACTCACTATTGATATCTTGGGTCCTCGGGAGCCAAAGCTGGTACGATGGGTTTTTGAAGAAAACGTAACCTAACTAAAAATTCTCCATACCCACCATTTAAGCATAATACCTCTTTAGGTAAAGTCCATTTCTGGGTTTACCTAAAGAGTCCCCATCAAAATCTACTAGCTCATAAGCCCCTTTTGCTATCTTTCGCTTTACAATATAGGGTCCATGCCACATAGGAACGAATTTTCCAGCACCTAGCTTATCGTTAGCTTGATCATATAAAAGCACTAGGTCTCCCTCCGAAAAACTTCGAGGGGTCACATTTCTATCATACTGAGCTTTCATTCGCTTTGCGTGAGTCTCGATTGCCAATGTGGCGTCACGTCGAGTCTCATCTAATTTAGCTAAGTACAATAAACGTTTCTCCTCTTCGGAAGTAGCTGGGAGTAATTCGACAGCCATTTGAAGTGATGGGATTTCGCATTCAATGGGTAACACAGCTTCCAAGCCATAAACTAGCTGGAAAGGAGTGAACCCTGTTGAGGTTTTCACTGAGGTTCGGTATGCCCATAGCGCCAAAAATAACATGTTGTGCCAGTTCGACCGATGAATACCAATGGTTCGTCGGATCATGATAACCAGAACTTTGTTGATAGACTCAACCAAACCGTTGGCTTGCGGATAATAAGGAGTAGAGCTGTCGTGGCGCAAACCAAGCTGGCTTGTAAGCTCAGTCATCATGATGTTTCAAAAATGGCTCCCATGGTCAGTGATGATTGCTTGTGGGACACCAAACCTAGTTATAATATGATTGAATATGAAAACTGTAGCTGTTTTTCCGCTTGCGTCGAATGTAGGCATCGCCTCGGCCCATTTAGTGAAATAATCAACCGCGAGGATGATATACGCATGCCCCCCGGACGAGTGAGGGTTACAAGTAATAAATTCGATACCCCATTTGGCGAATGGACCAACGGAAATTATAGGGTGGAGAGGAGCAGGTGGTGCGCGCATCTTTCGATCAAACACTTGGCAGTTGTGGCACTTCCGGACTGCAATGATACAATCTTTAAACATAGATGGCCAGAAGTAACCAGCGCGCAACACCTTCTAAGCTGTGGCATACCCAGACATATGACCGCCACATGCTCCAGAGTGACAATCATTCAAAACTCTCTCAGCCTCTTCGTGAGTTAAACAACATCGAAAAACTAAGTCTGCCCCCCGGCGATAAAGTGTATCTCCAATAATGTTGTATTGCTGGGATTGAAACCGAATTTTTCGACGTTCCGCCTTTGAAGCTTCAGGCCGAAAGGTTTGGGTTTGGAGATAGATGATTATATCCCCGTACCACGGATCTAAAGTACTGATAAGAAACAAAGATTCGTCCGCAATGGACTCCTCTGCCACAGTCTCTGTGTCAGTACGCGGGAAATCACACATCAATTCCGCAAAAACTAAGGATTTCTTAGACTTGGACTTCTCGAACTCCAAGTCGAACTCTTGCAGGATAACGATCCATTTAGAGTACTTGCCCCCTAGCAGTTGTTTTGTCAAAATGTAAATCATAGGGTTGCAATCCGAAATAACTGTAGTTTTACGGAGAAGAATGTAGTGACGAAAACGCTGGACAGCTTGAACGGCCGCCAGGGCCAATTTCTCCACATGCGAATATTTTAGCTCAGTGGGATTTAAGGTCCTACTGAGATAATATATCACATGCTCCACTCCGAATTCATCTTCTTGAACTAACACCATTCCAATGGTGGAATGCGAAGCTGCGAGGTATAAGAAGTAGTCCTGGTTGTAGTTGGGAGGATGCAACAACGGTGCATGGGTCAACGCGTGTTTAAGTGCATCAAAAGATTGTTGGGCAATCTCGTCCCAAAAGAATTGAATGTTCTGTTTCACCAACCGTGTAAAACCTTTAGTGACCTCAGCGTAGTTGGGGATGAATCGGCGTAAAAAGTTTGCTTTCCCTTGCAAACTTTGGAGTTGGCGCAAACTCGAAGGAGGAGGCAATTTGATGATAGCCTCGACTTTCGAGGGATCGACATGAATGCCGACTTTTGAAACAACAAATCCCAGCAATCGACCTGTTTCTATACAGAAAACACACTTGTGGGGATTCAACCGAATTCGATAATGCCTACACCTCATAAAAATTGCTCGTAGGTGGACAAGGTGATCAGCTCGATGTAATGAATGAGCAGGCAAATCATCGAGATACGGTTGCACAATGTGCTTGATGTCGTGAAATGCGTAAGACATCGCCCGTTGAAAAGTGGCCCCGGCATTCTTAAGCCCAAAAGGTAATTTTCAATAGGCAAATGTCCCCCATGGACAAATGAACGCCGTTTTTTATTGGTCGGCAGGTATAATATTGATTTGATTATAGCCCGAAAAACCATCCATGAAGGAAAACATTTCACTTCCGGCACAATCATCAATAATTTGATCGATATAAGGCGTAGGATAGTTGTCTTTTGGACAAGCTCGATTGATATCCCTATAGTCGATACAGATGCTTATTGTTCCTTATTTCTTGTTGACCGGAACAATATTCGATACCCAATCCGTTAACGGGATCGGATAAATGAAACCTGCTTTCAACAGCTTTTTGACTTCTGCTTTAATCGCAGCCGCTTTTCGAGGGTGAATCTAACGCAACCATTGCTGGACGGGTTTAGCATCCGGGTAGGTCTTTATTTCATGAACAACAATGGCAGGATCGATTCCCGGCATTTCCTCGTAAGACCAGGCAAACACATCGCGGAATTCTTGGAATAGGGCCTTGTAAGTTTGGATTTCATCTTCTGTACATGCGGCACCTATATGAATGTTCTCCTCAATTCCGGGCTTTACTGAAATATCAATGGGAATAGTACGAGAGATATTCCCTAAATTCAACTCTGAATCAGAATGTTTCGTTGGATCCTGAGCGTCTTTGACATATTCAGCGGTAAAGATAGATTAAAAATCATTTTCAAATGCATCATCCTTAGGTAAAAACGAGGATCTGTGATGGAGATCCTCCCATGGTAGATCATCTACACTTAGGATTTCGCGAAGTTGTTCGTCAGATGACACGACTTCGGGAAACGCTATCCGTTCTAAGGTTGAGGTGAAAAGTGATTCTTCACTGACCACATTCATTTGGTCGATCTCGATTGAATGAGAGTCGGTAAAAGACAAGAGAGCTTCATAAGCAATTTCATATGGACTCAAGGGCATAGCATCACCGAATGAGTCTATCTCAGAGTCAGATGGGACATTCCAAGGATCATCATAAATAATGTTTCTGATGTAATCATATGAATTGTTGCAAATGAAGGTTCTACGCTGAGTGGAGGGAGAGGAAAAGTTCCCAGTAAACCAGAATCTTTAACTAAACCTACACCAACGTCCCTATAAGGGATTGTCGTCTTACCGACATGCTGGATACTATCTGAAGAGGCTGGGTTGGATGAAAAGTATGTCAGCTGATCAATAGTCACAATTTTACCGTTATGTGGATACTTAATTACTCTGAAGACCGATGAAACGACCGCTGTCATAGCATATGACCAACTTCGACCCAAAAGAAGGTTGTAGTCTAGAGGGGCATCAACCACTTCCACATCCAGACTAACGGTTTTACCTTCTACCCCTATAGGCAATTCCTGTAGAATACCAAACGGACGGAACTCACGGCCATCAAAGGCCTTAAGGATGGTGGGGGATTGGGTCAACGAAGGAGAACCAAGGGATCTCCAACATTGAATCGACATAATACACGTAGAAGCTCCCTCATCAATCACAGTCCTATGAATAAGCCTGTTTTTGACTATCACTGGAATTTGGAAAGCCATTTGATGGGGGAGACGTGGTGTACTATTTTCTAGATCGAAGATTATTAGATTCGGGTCCTGAACATCAACAGCTCCTATAGCCGACAAAAGCAATTTTTGTTGTGCTGGGCATGATTGTAGCACTTCTAACGCCGACATTGCTGAGGGTGAAACAGCTAAGTCCTCAACAATGTTGTAATTCTGGGCCGCTCTCGCATGTGGATTGAAAGCAGACCTTCGAAGTACACCCTTGGTGGGCGGTTTAATTACTAAGTCTGGGTTAGGTTTCTCGATCTGTAGTGGATCGGAACCAGGAGCTGAGGTTGATGGGTTAGAGTGAGAGATTCTGCTTCCTTACCATCAACAGGATTCTTACTACCATAATCTTGCGATCGAGTCGCAATCCTCACATGAGACATCATCAAAATGGGTTCTTCACTGGCATTCGAGGAAGATTCTATCATCTTATTCTCCTGCTCCGAAAATGGATTTTTTAACACAGCAGGAGTGGGAGAACCTTTGACTATTTTCACAACCTCGGCCCGATGAGGGCAATCTCTCGTAAAATGATCCTCTTCACAAATAAGACAAGGATATCGAGGTTTGCGCTTTTCGTCATTGCTTTCCGACTTTTCTGTTTTCTCCTTCGGAGCCTTGTCTGCTTTAGCCTTCTTCTTTCCTTTCTTCTTTCCGGCGTTTTTTGATTTGGCCGTAGATGACTCTACAGCGTGAATATCGACGGTAAGTTTAGGAGAAGACTCTCCTGTTGAGGAATCGGGCAAAGTGATAATAGGAGTAGTTGAGGCCTTGGAAGACTTCTTCTTGCTCTTTGTATTCACAATACCAATCATACCATCAGCGGCATGAGATCCCGAAGGAGCAGCAGCGATTTGATTCGACTTTGGAAGATCCGGAATCTTCTCGTGCAACGTACCCGACTGAGTGTAAACTAAGTCAAGATATTGCTCCTGAGCAATGACTTGCTCCTCAGTAACTACTCCGGCCTTAGCTACATCTTCAGTAATCCTTGGTAATAATGATTTAACAAACCATTCAGCTAAGATTTGGTCCGGGATAAAAACTTTCACTAGCCTTCTTCGACGTCTCCACTCATGAATGTGATCGGAAATATACGTAGAGGTTGATTGTTTTAGTGAAGTTAATAACTCCGTGCTGTTATCGTATCTGACCGGCAACTGAAAGTGAGTTAAGAACGAGGTAGCTAACTGGCTAAAATTGTAAAAAGAGGTCCGTGGTAACTCAATGTACCACTTGGCCGCGAGACCAATGAGTGTACGTTGGAAAAGACGTAAGCGGATCGAATCATCCGAGATAGAATTTGAAGCACACCAGAGGTGGTAAGTCATCACGTGATTGGACGGATCCTCTCCAGACTTACCTTCGAACTTAGGTATATCGCTGGGCAACTTATTTGGCATTGACGGCCAGAATGGAAGATATTGAATTGGATCATTCGTTAGACGCGTCAAGTCTGGTAAATCCAAAGTTGCGATAAAAGGTAACTGCCGGTTAGGATCTCTGAAACTCTGGGTCACAATACCGGCCCCAGGAGGAGGATATCCAGGATAACTAGGAACAAGAGTCGCATTTGGGATATTATATCCTCCTGGAAAACTAGGATTAACTGGACCGTACTGGGGTTGCTGAGGTTGTTGATAAGTGTACCCAGGATACGGTTGATACTGGTAAACCGGTTGTTGGACAGCTTGCCCAGGTTGGTACTGTCCCTGGTACGGAGGTTGAACAAATTGAGGTTGAGTAGTGACAACCGTACTTATACCAGGCTGACCTACAGGCATCTGGACCGTGGTTTGAATCGTAGATCCGGACAACGGTAAAGATGTCTGAGGAGTGGTTACAGAGACAGTAGAAACCGGAGCCGTCGATACTCCAGAAGTAAGTATGGTAGATGTGGCGGTAGTTGCAGCAGCCGTTTGAGATGGAGTATTAGGTGCAATTGGCGGCTGAGTAACTACCGAAGTTACAGAAGTTTGAACACTTGACTGGACAGGTTGCGGTTGCTGGGGTGGACCAGAAACTACGGGTTGTCCAGCTTGAGGTACCGACTGTATACTTGGCTGCAACACCTGTTGACCCTGTGACGGATCCCACACTAACATTCCAGGGTATTGACCCGTAACAGGTTGAGGATACTGAGATCCATAGCCGGATTGAGGATAGGATTGATAATTGTAAGGTGCAGTTCCCATGCCTTGACCATATGATTGACCTTGAGGTGGTTGATAACCTTGACCTGAGTATTGACCTTGGGGTTGATAACCTTGAGGTAAATACGGGTACTGGGGTTGACCTTGACCTTGAGGTTGGTATCCTTGAGGTTGATACCCTTGGGGTTGATACCCTTGGGGTTGCCATCCTTGAGGTTGCCATCCTTGAGGTTGATATTGATACTGAGGTTGACTTTGGGGTACATATTGAGGCTGGGGTTGGCCTTGAGGTATGTATTGCCCTATAGGAGCGTACTGACCTTGAGGTTGCCCCCCAGGCATTAACTGAGGCTGTCCCCCAGGCGGTAATTGGCCACCTTGAGGTTGGGAAACGGGAACTGAACCTGACATCATGTAAATGTCTCCTACACCCAATGGTACATTACCACTGTTTCCAACTAATAACCCATGATCAACGGGTTGAGGAGATGCCCCCACAAAGGTACCAGAAAGAAATTGATACCCAGTAGGAACAGAAGGACCGCCGTGTAAGAAAGATTCAGGACTTTGTGTAAACACGGACGACTGAACAGACATATTTACAGGAGTATGAATACCTCCAGGTGGAAAAGGAGTACGAGGTGTAGAAAAACCTAGCCCAAAGTTGTCTAAATAATTGGTTAACGAAAGGTACCAAGTAGTACTTCTAGGAGGACTGTAAAAGATAGATTCACGCTCCCTTAGATCAAGGGTAATTTGATCTTCGGGATTAGGAACGCCTATTTCTTCCTCTGGAACAAGTTCTTCAATAGCAATCAAACCAACAGGAAGATTTTCGGTGATAATTCTTTCTATTCTTGGTGAATCAGGAACACTAGAAGTCGGAGTAACAGGTTCGGATATTTCTGGTTCTTCGCCTGTATCACTAGCAGACGAAAAACTACCAACAAGCTCAGAAACTGTAACAGCTTCGGGATTATAACCTGTCTCTAAACTTTGGTAATCTGGATGGACCACCAAGGAAGATTCTCCTTCTTCAGGTGAACCTACTCTACTGCCACTAGGAGGAGTTACAAGGACCTTTAAACCTTCTAGATTACCTGGATCGTCTCGAGGAGGTGATCCCCTAAGTCTACGGGATCTTCTCAACAATTCGGCCACAGAAACAACTTCAGGAGACTGGCCCCGAAGTCTACGGGACTGTCTCGGTAATTCCGCCACAGCTAAAAACTTTTAACTACTACACACGAAAACAAAATAAAATTTCAAATCAAACCACCTAAAGTCTCTAAAGAACCAAACAAATTTGAATCACACGCCTAAAGAATCTAGGGCGTCAAACCAAACACAAACAGTAGCCTTCCGGACCGAAAGCGCTAGTTGGTGATGAAGCCCAACCTCGCTGGATTCAGTACAGAAGTGGCGGGTGGAACAGTTACCCCGGCAACCTGCTTAATGAATAGACTAGACCAAGTTCCTCCACTTTAACCGTCTCGAGTGAAGTGAACCCCCTAGAAAATCCAAGTGAGTCTAGCCGACGTCTGCTCCAGGTACAGTGGAATCTTCCCTCCACCGTCACCTCGGTAGAATCCTAAAGATAATGGTCACTAAGGTTACCAACCGCAACAAATGCACCTGGGGGAACAGTCTAAACTCCGACAGCACGCAAGGGCAGGGTAGCAAGCTCAATCCCCTTGCCGGCTCCTTGACAATAATCCAAGGTTTACCGACAAGTGACCCCTGGCTCCTCGACAATGGTTAATCCGAGGTTTACCGTTTGTAATACGTGCGTGTCTGGCATCGTTCCCAACAAGGGGGGATTGATCCCCTCACTGGTTCAGACACGAGCTCGTGCTTCTCCTTTAAGAGGAGCTTTCCCAGAGTACAAGTGAGACAATTGGATTTATTCTATCACAAGATAAGCTACTTGTTTGGTTTTGTTGTCTTGGAGAGTTAATTACTCACCTACTCCAAGACACTAGCCTGATCTAAATTGGTGTTTCAGAGCCCTAGTAAATAAAAGTTACTACGTCGATTTTACTTTAAGCGTTACTTTTATGGTTTTTATTTAAAGACAAAAGGTAGTGGAAGTGAAACCAATGGTGTGTAGACTCGACTCAAACCACTATAAAGATGCACCTAGGATGATTTACGCTACTTTCCTTTTTCAATGAAATTCTTAACTAAGAGAGTTGAGAGAATGCAAATTTTAAAGAAAACAACTTCCTTAGAAAAGACAATCAAAGAAACAATTCTCTTTTTCTTTTCAAGCATGCAAACATGACCACTCTTTACTTGCACGAAAAACTCTTTTTCTTTTAAAACTTTTCAAAGCTACTTGAAACAAAAATTTTCAAAGGAGATATTTTTGTTTTTTCTCTTTTTAATAAAGCAAATAAACCTATCTTAACAAAAAACAATCTCAAAAGCTACAAAATCTATGAAAACTTGACTCACAAGCAAATCAAAAGAGAAACTACTCTAAGCAAACCTAACAAGGCAAAAGCTCACAAAGATGATTCTAGGTTGTTTTACTTGATCAAAATCAAATCAAGGACCAGCTAATGCAGAATCAAAAGACTAGTCAAAACAAAACTCAAATCTTTTTGTTCTTTTTGTAAAATGGAATTCAAGACTTAAACAACAAGCACTTCGAAATTGGCCCAAGAGACAACTCAAAGGTAAGTTACTCTCACATGTAGACTTTATGACAGGTCTGACTTCTTAGAATGCTGACAAAACCAGAGAGATCTAAGGCTTGAAAACTCCTACCGCCAAAGTCACTACAAGACCTACTCAAAAATCAAACCCTAGGGCTTATACTTCGATGAAATCCACTAAAATACTCAATGCTATCGAAACAAGTTCAGGTGAAGATTTTTGACAAGGGACTAATGAATATGGGCAGTAAAAACTAAGAAAAAACAAAATCTAAGAGCAAAAAATACAAAAAATGGAATTTTCTCAAATTTTAGCAGGGGACGCAGGCAACCCGTTAGCACAGGTGCGGGCCCGCTCTGTGCACACAGCAAAAGTGCGTCCAGGGACACACTGTGCAGCACTCAGAGGGTGCGTCCTACTGAAAAACTCAAGAAAAAACAAAATAAAACTAATCCTAAGCTAACCCACCCAAGAACAAAGTCACAGAGCAAAAACCAGAAAAATAAACCAATTTTCTCAAAGCAAAGTTCACACAAAGGAAAAGACTTTTCTCATAAATGGAATCCCCAGCGGAGTCGCCAATTTGTCACACGGAATCAGTCAAAAGTGCGGACACAACTGACCTTCCTAGAAGTCTAAGACATTCTAATGACAAACAAAACAAACTAGAGCTATCCTTCTCTAAACATGCATTATGATATGAGATATCAAGTGTTTCGTTCTTACCTTTGTCCAAACGCTGTGGTAGAAGTCCAAGCTTTGTTGATCTGGATGAGCTCCTCCTTTTCTCCAAAACCTGCAATCACCAATAGTCAAACAATTAAATAGCACCTGATTATAACATAAAACAAAGCATATTCAACATATAGACCAAGGAGTACATGAAATAACTCATAAACAACAAGCTATTGAGAAGAATGGACCAATTTGCATTAAAGGTAATCAAAAGGAACCATTGCAACCTGAGCCTTGGTGTTGTGCAAGCTCCTTCCAGGGTCCACACGAGTCTTCCTCTACTTTGACAAAGCTCACCCACTTCCAAATAGAACAAGAAAAGATGGCAATCTCTCCTCACAAGCTTCTAAATGGGAGTCCTAATTCCTGCAGCATTTACCCTTAGAAATGTATAGCTTTCAACCTCCCTCCTTCTGGCCCAATGCCTGTATTTATAGTGCTCAAGAGGAAGTTAATCAGGTCCACCATCAATGGGATAATCCCCTCTTTGGTTGGGATAGCTCCCCTATTGATGGGATAAGTTCCTCTTTGATAGGAGTGCATGAACCATCTGGAGGCGCTCAATACACGTCGAACAACCTTCTAGAATGCTCTAGAAATAACCACAAGTGACTTTTTAAAGATGAAACTTGCGCATTTTAACCTTTTCAGGGGGACCCACCTGCACCTTTACATACAGAGCGTCCAAAGACGTAGTTTTTGTGAACATTGGGTGCGTCCCCGCAGGTAAGGTTGAGAGAACCTGCGTCCCCAGAGATAAATACATTTTGAAAGGCTTTCTCTCTTTTTTGGAGTTTGACATGGAGAGCAGAGGCATAAGACTTGCCTAAGAGGGTAGTATGACTGTTGATAGGGTCATCCTAACTGTAAATAGCCATGGTGACATTTTTTAGTGTAACACCCTTGCCCATTTTCGAACCTCATACTTCAATATTTTCAACTTATGACATACCAATTACATACTTGAAGCTCTAATTTTTTCTCTTATCTTGTGCGAAGTATCAAGAACCAATGCTTCAAATTATTTCTCCTTCAACTGGAAGTGCTTAAATTTGAAAGGGAAAACTTGTCTTTGAATCTCCCCCATCTATTACATAAAAATAGGCAAATTATCAGATATCAAGGATGGAAGGATCCAAGAGTGTAGTTATTTCATGCACAAGCTAAACCAATATGAACAAGAAATCAATCCAACCTTTTCAAAATACCTCGATTACCCAATCAATTTTTATTCCATGTTGGACCTATAGGATTAGGCCTAATATCCTTTAAATATTATTGGGTGGATAAATCTTTGAAATATTTTCCCAACTTATCCAACCTACAATGTGCAACCTATCCCTCATCCAATTCCATAGAAAGATTAAAGTCTCTGGCCATGATCAATGAGCACAAATCTAAAATGCCACTTCCATCAAGTTGTTCCCAATATCCCTTTCTATCTGTGAAAGGAGCATAGTCATTTATAACACAAAGTCATACTGTAAAACCTCTTTGGATGCTTGTTAATAATAAACCTACAATAGAATTGAAATTATTTAATTTAATTACATAGGGGTTTCACATGATGGTCATGCCTTCCAAGAGCCCATAAGAATTAGTCTCACACACATGCCATAAAGGATAAATTTGCAGCATAAACCCAAGTATTTTCCTTGCTAGTCATGGTCTCGTGGAACATAATAAAATCAAGTTTGTAGATACCAATGATTTTTTTAGGGATCACATTTTAGGGGCCTATCTTGGACCCTGCATGTTCAGGGACATTATAATCATTCTCAAGAGTCTTCCACGGGTGTCTCCCCTCTAAGGAATTGAGAACCAAAAAGAGAAACATCCAAATCACTAACCTTAAAGTAATTAGACTCACTAAAAGGGGGAAATAGATCATATTTTGATATCAGAGCAAGGTTGATCATGTTTAAGTAGGATATTTACCAATGTGAATGTTGACTAGATCCAGGTCACACTATGGAGTAGGGAAACTTGAAGAGTTAAATCTAGAGATTGGAAATAATAAAGTCTCGCGAAATATGGCAAGTTCAAACAAAGGAGAAGCTCCTGAGACAAAGACTGAGGAGTAGTTTCAGCAGATGTTCATTAATATGAAATAGATGATTGCAGAGCTTTATGAAGACAAGAAGACCGAAGATGAAGGTTCGACTTCTAAAGGAATGAAAGTGAAAAAAGCGCAAGGAATATGCTTATGGTAATGAACTTCCTTCTCCTCCATCTTCATCTTCTTCTTTTTCATCGTCTGATCATTCAAGTTCAAATTCAGATTCTGAATCAATGAAGAAACGTAAGAAATATCCTTTCCTGAATCTTGATGTTAAATTTGAATTGCCCATATATGATGGTGAAATGAACCATGAAAAGTTAGATAACTGGATTAAACAAATTGAAGTGTATTGTAGAATTCAGAATATTGTTGATGATTCTGCGAAAATTCAGTTAGCGACACTTAGAATGGGGGGTACAACCTTGATTTGGTAGGAGAGTAAAACCCAATCACATTTAAAGCATAAAGGCAAAATCATCTCCTCATGGTCTAAGTTTATTAAAGCTCTTATAAAGTAGTTCTATCCTTTAGGATATATACAACAGGCTGTAATAGATTTGTAGCATTTCAGGCAAGGTAAAGGACAGAGTGTGCAAGAGTTTACACATGAATTCAGGAAAAAGGCTTTAGCAGTTAAACTTCCATTAAACACACAGGAAACTTTGTTAAATTATATTGGAAGTTTGTATTCTTATTTTCAACATATATTGCTTATGTTTAATCCAACTGACTTTGATGAAATGTGTGTACAAGTCATTCATATTGAATCATGTGGTAGAACTTTTCAGTTCAAATTTTCAAAGAAACCATTCAAGAATTTAGAAAACAAATACTCCAACGACAACAAAGGGAAGAGAAAATCAAAGGGGAAGAAATTGGCAACAGTTAGGAAAGTAGAAAGGCCTTCTTGTACTCATTATCAAAGGGTTGGAAATGCTAAGTCTAAGTGTTAGAAGCTCATCTAGAACTTAAGCCAAATAAGTTCATTAGGAAGAAGGGTGAGAAGAAATCTAATGCTGCAATCCAACAAGACTTGGGATCCAACTCCAGTGATGCATGGAAGATAAACGCTATGGGTCTGACAGGTAATCCTTATGAATCTAGCTCTACTTCTACTTGTTCTACATCCTCCTCAAAATCTAATGTTGTGATTGAAGAAAAGAGGAGAGTTGAATTGCTTCATATCAAGATTATCTCCAAGCACACTAAGATAGATACATTTCTATAGTGGATCAAAAGAAAATCTAATATTTGAGGAACTAGTAAGGAAATTGGGATTGGAAACTAAAAATTATCCAAAACCATGCACTTTAGGATGGTTAAAGGAAAAAATTGTGATGCATGTCCCAAAACAATGTTAGTTAAGGTTTGCAATTACAGCTAATTTTGTTGGTGAAGTTGATCTAGATGTGATTCCTTTGGATATATGTGGGCTTGTGTTGGGTAGTCCTTATATTTATGATCGAGATACCATATTTCATAGAAAGGAGAATGAGTATCATCTTGTTAAGGATGGATTTGAATACATTGTTAGGGTAGACATAATGAAGACAATCTTGTATTTAATCAATGCAAATAAAATGAAAAGACTCATAAGTTCAAGTAAAAAGTATGTTCTCATGTTTATTAAAGAAGAACCTAAAGATAAGTATGATTATTTTCAAGGGTGTGATTCGTATTTTAAGGAAAAATTGTTTGAAATATTAGATTCTTATAAATAATTGTTTAAAGAACCAAAAAGTCTACAACAAAAACGAGAAATACAACATGAGATTCAATTACAATCTGATGCCCCTCTTCCAAATATTGGCATGTATCATATGTTGGTCAAAGAAAATGAAGAAATTAAGAAACAAATTTAGGAATTGGTTGATAAAGGCTTTATTCAACCTAGTTCTTCTCCATGTGGATCACCGATCATTTTAGTGCCTAACAAAGACAAAACTTCGAGAATGTTTGTTGGTTTCAAAGCTTTAAATAAAACCACCATAAAAAAGAGGTATCCTCTTCCAAGAATAGATTATTTTCTTGATCAGTTAAAGAATGGTGTTTACTTTACAAAATTGGATTGAAGAAGTTGTTATCATCATATTCATATTGCAGAGAATGATATGGAAAACTACATTTAAGACTAGACAAGGGCTTTATGAATAGTTGGTTATCTCTTTTGGTTTATGCAATTCTCTAGCAACTTTTATGAGAGTGATGAATGATGTGTTTCATCCCTTTCTTGATAATTTTGTCATAGTATATCTCGATGATATTCTTATTTTCAGTTCAAGTTTGGAAGAACATGTAAAGAATGTGTAGAGTCTCTACTTTACACTTGGTTATCCATCATTTCCTACAGTTTTCCCTCACTCATCTCTCCCTTTTGCTCTATTTTGCTGCATAAACTCACCCAGATCATTACATATGATGGCATTAAGCATGATTTAGGGATTTTGCTAATGTGTGACTGTTTTGTTTAGATTTTGACGTATTTACAGGCATTCCGCAGCCATCTGCTGATTCCGTAGCCATCTGATGATCCCGCAGCCTTTTTGTTAATATCAAGGTTCCACGTGTCATTTTGCCAAATGAGCCACATGGGCACTTAGGAATCAAGGTACTCGAGGTTCCTGTGCTATCTGTTCAGCCATCCACGTCATCTGTACCTCCGGTCAACGAGGGTCAAGTTACGGTCAACAAAGGCAGCTTAACGGTGATACGTAAGTTGTTGGGTCACGTCAGTTTAAAAGGTGACTTGTCCGTCTTATGCAGGCCGTGGGGGACATAATCCAACTATGGATTCAATGCCCATAACGACCAGAACCTCCAGCTCATCCACGCAGACTTATGACGTGTTTTGATCCTTAATTACGCATGACAGTTAGTTAGTTTTCCAGTTTTAGCTGTACGCATTAGGCCGTCTTTCAGATGCCTATAAAACTAGTGTTTGCATACGCTTAATGTTACTTTTTAGTTGCTGCATTTTATAAACTTGTTGTTATTTTTGAGCATTCGAAGACTCTGTTTTTATAGTGCTGTTCTAGCACTCTGGACTGTATTTTTCTGCACATGGAGTAATAGAAACAGTGCTGTTCTGAAGTTTACAGTTCCTTGAGTCTCTTTTAGATGATATGAATGGAGGGCCCCTGTTCATGTTAGCCTTGTAAAGTATTTTATGTATTTTATGTGCAGCATTTCCTTATTTCTATTCAGCATTTCTTTTAGTTGAAACATGTACAGCTTGCTTTACTTTCTTGTTATTTCATTTCCAGCCTTTATTTTACGCTGATCAGCATTGTTCTTTTGTAGGTTTTTAAGCCCGGGATTGATTTTGTGTTTGTGTATTTGCTTAAATATCTAGTGGTAGTTTCAGTTGACAGATTCAAGTTGCTGCCTTTACTTTATTTTCATAGCTGATTTTTAGTTTTATTTCTCACAGTTGTCTACTAACATATGAATGATCTCTTTATCATAAATTGTCTATCTTTTAGAGATCAGAATATTAATAACTTGCAGCTGGCTTTGGGTGTTTTTTAGACTAATCTTTAACTACTTTCTAATCGTGTCTTACACGGTACTATGTGTTAGAGGCAGAGAGTTAGAGAGAGCTGAACATCATAACTAGTCTTTAAAGTAGATTTTTCTCATTTTTCTCATTTCTTAGACTTATCTTTAGCTACTTCCTAATCGTGTCTTACACAGTACTATGTGTTAGAGGCAGAGAGTTAGGAAGAGATAAACATTATCATTGGTCTTTTAAGTGATTTTCTTACCTTTTATTTGCAGCAGCATGAATGGTGTCTAATGCCATTAGAAAGTGGTTCTTTGCTTTCAAGTCATTTCAAGTTATTTATTTCATTCAAGCTTTTCCTTTTCAGCAAGTAGTTAGAAACCACTTACACACACTCTCACTCATCTAGAATTCACCTTACACACACCATCACTCATCTGTTCATAAAAACATCACTCCATCCTAGGAATATAAATTAACCACAAACAACACCCCAAACGACAAAAGCTCTAAGAGGTTGCTTAAGTACATATAGTACACCTTCACTTCATCAGCTTACGAGCCCCGGGTTAACAATTAATGACATCAATTTAGGAACACTAAATTGACTAAACATTTTGGTGCCATTGCCGGGGAAGTGAAATTAAGTAGCCATATTCTTAGAAAAAAAACATAAAAAAAAAAAAAAAATTCAAGGAAAGAAGTTGATAACCTATCAAAGTATGCTCTCCTCTTGCACTGCAAGGTGATCTGGAGGATCAGAAAAGAGAAAGTTATTGATTTGATAGTTTCTTGAGTATGCTCTCTTCTTGCACCTAGAGTGAACTGGAAGATCAGAAAAAGAACTATTAACTTGACTTGAAGGAAAAAATAAAAAATGACATGCATAGAGCTAGAGATTCTAGAGGAAGGTTTTTAGCTAGAGCTCGAAGTTCAATTTTTACAAGTCCATTTGCTTCAAGGGAAAGACAAGAGACACCTCCCTTATCTCCAACCAGCACTCCTGGAATTCAAGAGCCAAGAGTTGACTCTCCTACACCTTCTATTGAGTTTGAACTAGGAAGAGACTCTTCTCTTTCTCCTACAGGAAGACCAATTGTCATTGAGGAACTGGAATCATCTGAAGAAGAAGGAGAAATTTCTTCTCATTCACCTTTTGTAGAGGAACCAGAAGATTTTGAAATCCCTAGGAGAACCATTATGGCTGAGGAAGAAGGAGGTGGTAGAGGTAGAGGTAGAGGAGGAGGAGGAAACAACAATAACAATAATAATGGAGGTAGAGGTCCCCTTGGAGGAGGAAATAGAGATGGGGATAATTCATTTGGGTTTCCCATTGTTAATGAGGATTCCCGAGCTACTATGAAGAACATATCACCATCTGTCCTCCCAAATTTCCATGGGTTAAGGACTGAGGACCCTGAAACATTTTTGTTTGAGTTCGAAGTGGTGTGTCGAACTTATGACTACCTGGATGACTCCCAGAAATTAAAATTGTTCCCCTCAACACTGAAGGATCAAGCCTTGAAATGGTTCATGGGGTTACTCACTCAATCCATTAGGACTTGGGATGAAATGAAACAGACATTTTTGGATAGGTATCTGGACTATTGTATGCCTACTAATCACAAGGACGAGGTTTTTAAAATGATGCAAAGAGAAGATGAGAGCTTAGAAGATTTACTTGAAAGATTTCAGTATAACTTAAAAAGAGCAAAAATGAATACCTTGGATGAAGAGACCTTAAAAGCCCTCTTATTAAAAGCCATTAGGGATGAATGGATAGATATCCTAAACATGATGGGGAAAGGGGATATTTCTCAACTTTCACTCAATGATATAGCAGAACTCTGTATCCATCTCTCGAGAGGCAAATCAAAAACTCAAAAAGGGCCTAGAGATCCTTCTCTCCTTAGGGCAAATAAATCTGCAACAGGATCAGTAAGTAGGGCTGAAATCGGCAATATGCTTGATGAATTTAAAACTGACATCTTAGGGAGTCTTAGTGAAAAACTTGATACCCTTAAGATTCACAATAAACAACAAGCAGAAGCTGAGGCTTTGGCTATCTTTTGCCCGAAATGTAGAAAAAAACATGCTTTAAGGGAATGTCCCTTAGAGGCACACGTTGTAGAAACATGTGTAATTTGCTCAGAAACTCATGAGACTAAGGATTGTCCTTCAATACCTGGCCTCAAAGCAGTCTTTCAAGAGGATCCAAGTACACTTGAATCTCTCTGTTTCATTGCAAGGAGACCTTGGCAAGGGCAACAGAATCAAGGGTTTAACAACTCTATGAATTCTCAATCCCAACCAAATTGGAATCCTTGGCAACAACCTTGGCCTCAACCTCAAAATGCTTTCCAAGCATGGATGCAAAGCATGAAAAATCCTTATGGGAGATTTGCTCAATTCTATCAATATCCTCCATCATTTCAGAATCAGCAAGCTCCACAACTTCCAAACCAAGGTCAACAACTATCATTGCCATACCCTCAACAACAACAACCTCCTCCACAAAATCAAAATTCTCAACTCTCGCTTCAATCCCAGCAGAAATCAAATCAACTTCCCTCTCAGCCATTACCAAATCCAAATAATAGGAACCCTCAAAATGCTTACATGATGGAAGGTCAACCATTCCCTACCTATATGGTTGTTCCTCTTAATGAAGTACAACTCAGATCAGGTAGAATCTTAGATCAACCTTCTACAAGTGTTCAACAACCAAGCATTTCTGAGGAGGAATCTCTCAAAGTCAATAAAGGTTCTGAAGTATCACTTCAAAACCAAAATATCCAAAAAGAAAAAGAAAAAGAATCAACCTTTACAACTCCCATAGTTGAGCAACCTAAACCTGTAGCTACACCTCCTTTCCCTGAAAGACTACAAATTGACAAAGGAGTGGAAAAGTAGATATGGATGCTTGACTATAGCTTCCTAGATGAATTGAAGAATGTATGTATCAAGATCCCCTTGTTACAAGCCATTAAGGAAATTCCCATTCTAGCAAAGACAATAAAGGAGTTGAGTTTGAAGAAAACAGGAAAAAGAACCAGAGATACCAAAAGGATATATCTAGTTGGAAAAATTGCAGACATTATGATGGGTAAGATTACCATGCAAAAATATGTGGATCCCGGTAGCCCTATTGTCAAAACTCATATTAATGGGGTTGAAATCCCAAATACTTTGATTGACTTAGGAGCCGCGATCAACATCATGAGTAGACAGACCATGGATCAGTTAAAGCTTCCTAACCTTCTCTTTACACCTACTTTGCTGCAGCTTGCAGATAGATCAATCATTAAACCTGATGGTGTATTGGAAGATATTCCAGTCTCTCTAGATTCTTGGGAATATCCAGTTGATTTTATGATTTTAACTCCCAAGAATAATCTAGGAGGACATCCTCTTATTTTAGGAAGACCTTGGCTGGCCACAGCTGATGCTTTCATAAGCTGTAGGTCTGGAGACATGTATATATCAGATGGTAATTCCACCAAGAAATTCAACTTGTATCCCCCAGCAAAAGATATAATAGAAATAGGAGAAGATGAATGGGTAGAGGATGAAGATACTATTCAACCTGTTCTAACCATCTCTGAGATTAGTGAAGACAGTCAAATTCTAAATACATTAGAAAATTTTGAAGTATCTCTAGAATATGACTCTACACATTTTCAGATAGATGCAGATATTGAATATCTCTCCTCTAGACAGATGTCTCTCTTCTCAATGGAAGAGTTTGGTAGTTCTACAGTTGAAATCCTTCCAGGAAAAACATTGAACATTAACAAAAACTTGGAAAGGTCACAACAAGAAGAATTAACTAAACTATTGCAAAAACATTCCACTGCCTTTGCATGGGAATACACTGACATGAAAGGAATCGATCCTAAGACTTGTATTCATCACATTTATATTGAAGAAAACAACAGACCTATTAGGCAACCACAAAGAAGGATGAATCCAAACCTTAGGGAAATCGTGAAAGAAGAACTTCAGAAATTGCTCAAGGTAAACTTCATTTACCCCATTTCAGACAGCCAATGGGTTTCTCCCTTGGTTATAGTGCCCAAAAAGAATGGTAAATGGAGAGTTTGCATTGATTATCGAGAATTGAACAAGGCAACCTTAAAGGATCATTTTCCTCTACCTTTTATTGATCAGGTCCTAGACACTTTAGCAGGTAAAAAGTATTTCTCATTCTTGGATGGTTTTAGTGGGTACAATCAAATTTAGGTAGCACCCGAAGATCAAGACAAAACCACATTCACTTGTCCTTGGGGAACTTTTTCCTACCGAGTACTCCCTTTTGGATTGTGCAATGCATCTACTACATTTCAAAGGGCTGTACTAGGAATCTTTTCAGATCTGATTCATGATTGTGTAGAGGTATACATGGACGATTTCACAGTTTATGGTAATACGTTTGAAGAAGCTTTGGAAAATTTGGAAAAAGTACTGGTAAGATGTAAGGAAAAAAATCTTTCTTTAAGTCATGAAAAGTGTTTTATGATGTTTACTGAAGGGATTGTTTTAGGACATCATATTTCGGGAGATGGAATTAAGGTTGATAAATCCAAAGTGGAAGTCATCTCTAAGTTACCTATTCCAAATTGCCAGAAAGATGTTAGAAGTTTTCTTGGGTTTACGGGATATTACCGAAGATTTATTGAAAACTTCACTAGGATAGCATCTCCTCTTTTTAAATTGCTTACCAAAGACTGTGAGTTTAAATGGGATCCTGAGTGTCAATCTGCCTTTGAAGCTTTAAAGACTAGAATATCTGAAGCACCCATCTTAAGGGGGCCAAATTGGAAACTCCCTTTCCACATCTCTACTGATGCTTCAGATACAGCTCTAGGAGCTGTTTTGGGACAAAAGGATTTGATCCCTTATGCCATTTATTACACAAGTAAGAATTTGACTCCCACTGAGTTAAATTATACTGTTACAGAAAAAGAGTTCTTAGCTGTGGTACATGCGATCAATAAGTTTAGACACTACATAACCGACTATGAAACCTTTGTCCACACTGATCACTCTGCCATAAGATATTTAATGAACAAACCTGTCACTAATGGTAGAGTCACAAGATGGCTTTTACTCTTACAAGAATTCAACATTACTGTGTTAGATAGACCTGGAAAACAAAACACAGTAGCTGATTTCTTGTCTAGAATCCAAAACACTAATGAGGATTCTCCAGTAGAAGATACGTTTCCAGATGAATACTTGTTTGCAGTGACTACCAAGACTCCTTGGTATGCAGATATGGCTAATTATCTAGTTACAGGAAAGCTTCCTCTACACTTATTTCCTAATGAAAAAAGGAAAATCATTCAGGAGAGTTCACATTATTCTTGGATTTCTAATGAATTGTTTAGAACAGGGCCAGATTGTATAATCAGAAGGTGTGTTCGGGAAGATGAAATGCCTGACATCCTTAAGGCATGTCATGATGAACCATGCGGCGGGCACTTTGCGGACAAGAGGACAGCTTATAAAATCCTTTCTTTAGGATATTATTGGCCTTCTCTCTTTAAAGATGCAAAGCAGTATGTTAAAAGGTGTGACAGCTGCCAAAGAGTTGGGAGACCAACTCCTTCAAATGAAATGCCACTACAGCCTCAGGTATGCATCGAACCCTTTGAGAAATGGGCTCTAGATTTCGTTGGACCAATTAATCCTCCATCAAAGCAAAAGAAGTATATACTGGTTTGTACTGATTATGTTACTAAGTGGGTAGAGGCGAAAGCATTGCCTTCTGCCACTGAAAATTTAGTTGTTCAATTTCTTTTTGAGGATATTTTCACTCGTTTTGGTGTCCCAAGGGAAATTGTGACAGATCAGGGCAGCCAGTTTACATCTAGATTGATGGAGAAGTTGATGGAGGAATATAAGATCAAGCACAGAACATCTACTCCCTACCATCCGCAATCCAATGGCCAAGTGGAATCTACCAATAAAGTTCTTGAAGGCATTATCACCAAGACTGTTCATCTTCATAGAAGAGATTGGGCGGAAAGGCTTCCTAAAGCCTTATGGGCCTATAGGACTACATGGAAGAATACAACAGGACATTCTCCCTATGAACTTGTTTATGGGAAGGAAGTCCTGCTCCCCATTGAGTTCCAAATCAAGACCTTCAAGATGGCAGTCCAATTGGGAATGAGCCTCTCAGAAGCTCAAAGACACAGAATGGACCAGCTAAATGAGCTAGATGAAATAAGACAAGATGCAATTCTAAGGACCGATCTAGTTCAGCACCAAAGATCTAAATGGCATGATCGTCATATCAAAGAAAGAAAGTTTCAGAAAGGAGATTGGGCTCTATTGTTTGATTCAAAGTTCAAAGACTTCAAAGGAAAGTTTCAAACTCATTGGCTTGGGCCATATGAGATTGATGAAGTCTTTAGCAATGGAGCAGTTCGAGTGAAAACTATTGATGAATTTCATATTCCTCTTATTGTGAATGGCCATCGCTTGAAAATATACCAAAAGCCATTCTCAAAAGAAGAGTTTGTCAAATTGTTCAAAGAAGATTCTGCAATCAGGTTGGTGGAGAAGGATTCTTCTCCTCCATCAGCCTAATCTTTGGTTTTTGAAAAAAAAAAGAAAAAAAAAAAGAAAAAATAAATAAATGTATGAGCCTGAAAACCAATCTCTGATTGGCAGTCTCATGCAGAAAACCTGAGGTGAAAATCAGGGTCACCTGACACCTCATGTTTTCCAACAAAAAAAAAAAATCTCTCTCTCTTCCATCTCATTTCGCCATTTCATCCACCTCATTCACCATCTCATCACTTTCACTTCACCTCATTTCTTTCCATCCATTCATCCATTCATTACATTTCATTCCATCAATAAAGTATTTTTTTTAGACAACTAAAGTTATTTTGTGCAGCCGGAGGGTACTACTGCAGATTCCGCAGCCATCTGAAGATTCTGCAGCCATCTAACGATTCCGCAGCTCTCTGCACCTGCATAAAAAAAAAAAAACACAGCCTGTTTGAAAAGAAATTTAGAGTTCAAAAATCATCAACAATAAGTGGAAAAGAGTCATGCAACAACAATAAAACCATGAAGGGTTAGTGGGAAATAATCAAAGGCAATCCAAGCGCGGACCTGAGGTATGATCTAAAATCCTAAACTTACGGTTATCTCATTTTGCAAAATTTCCGGGGTTATGTTTCTTGCCATTTAATGTAATGATTACCAGTTTTTATCCATCATGCGACCAAAAATCCACGTATCTCCCCACTCATCGGTCATGATTCATCACGATTTTGAAACTGGATTGCGGCTGATCTTCCATTAAGTTTTTCGTACCTAAGTGACGTAGACTGCTGTACTACGTCTCTCTAAGTCATAATCCCGCAGCCAAGTGTAGACCTATGACCGAAACCTAAGGACCTAACCGTTTATACCCATCATTTCATAACCCTCATATGCTCGTATCATTCCATTCTATTCACGCTGTTTCATTTCCTCATTTCCCTTATTCCACCGTGCTCACTACGCTGCTACCTCAGTCATACTCTTTTTTTTTTTTTACGTCTTCCTCTCTGCTAATTCAGGTTATCAGTGTTACGGCTGCTACATTAGAGCCGTAAATTTACGGTGTTAAGGCCACTGTTGAAGCCGTGTAACCTTTTGATTTAGAACAGAGCCGTAAATTCACTGTGTTAAGGCCACTGTTGAAGCCGTGTAACCTCCCTTTTCCAAAAGTTTTAAGAACAGAGCCGTAGAGCCAATGGGTAAACTCTTGAGAGTAGAACCCGAGGGTTCAAAATTTCTGGAGGGATATCCTCAAGTTAAAGAAGCGTTGCAGAAAGCAAACTGGCTCCAATGCATCCAGAAATTCAAAGGTTACCACAGAGAGGTTACGAAGGCCTTTGCACGTTCCTTCAGAGATAAAGACAATCAAGTGGAGATAGGGGACCTGAAGTTTACAGTCACTGAGAGCAGCATAGCACAAGCCACTTCACTTCCACAAACTGGAGAAAGATGGTTTAAAAACCGATCAGTACAAGACCAACAGTGGAAGCAAATCTTGAAGAACCCAGGTATGGATACCAGCATTTTTACAAAAGGGATTCCTGTTACTTATGTCAAGGAAGAACGGACAACCTTACTGTTATTAGTGCAAAAATTCTTTACTTGTGAGGGAAGGTTTGGAGTCTTATATGTTTACCATGCCAAAGTCATGATGCATTTCTTAGGAGATGATATCAACCTTCCATATTTTCTACTCTCAAGTCTTAGAAAAATGTGTTCAATTGCCCAAAGGAACCCAACAAACATTGAATCACATCTATGTCATCATGGTCTTGTTAAAATGCTAGTTGAGGAACAGTTGAAAGCAAAAAGAGATACCTGGGAGAAATTTCTTGTGAGAAACTATTTTGAGAAGCAGGAGAAACCTCTGTGCCTAGAAAGAGTAGAAGAAAAAGAAAAGAGGCTACCCCTGAAACTGTTGACCAAGAGGAAACTGTTGTCCAAGAGGAAACTGTTCAAGAGCAGATTGTAGAAGAAACTGATGTACATCATTCTGAACATGAGATTGACCTTGAGCCTGCTGTGGACATTGGCCAAATAGCTCAAGGAATTATCACAGAAACTCTTTCAGAACTTGCCCAAGAAATTGCTCAAAAGAGAAAAGAGAGTAAGAAGAAACAAAAGAGAGATAAAGGGAAATCCATAGCTCAAGAAACTTACCTCACTCCTGAGAATTCTAGTGAGGAAGACACTCAGCCCTTAGCACAAAGATTGGCTCAACTCCATGAAACTTCCCTTTCCAAAAAGGAGGAAAAACAAAAGCAAAAAGTACAAAAAGAAAAACAAAGTACCACCTCCGTGAGAAGGAGCAGCAGATTACAAAACAGAAAAGTAGGGGCCACAAAGGGTAAACAGTCATTCTTTATTGACTTGAGCACACCTCAAAAAGGTGCTACAAGTCCTGACTTGGAGAAAAGTCCTTCACACGCTGAGTATGTAGAGACCAGTCCTCCACGTGAGGAAAGTCCATTTGAGCATGAGCCTGAATTTGAACAAGGATCCGAATTTCAGTATGAGCATAGCCCAAGGCGGTCACCTGAGGTTGACCCTGATCAACAAAAAGTTTATAATTACCTGGAGACGCTGGAACAAGCAGTTGCTGGGCCAAGCACTGCTCAACCCTTGGAGCAGCAAGTCCAATCACTGAAGCAGGAAATATTTGAGCTAGAGGTACTAAATCGCCACATCAAACAAGAAAATGAAAAACTGAAGATACAGGGCAATGTGGACAAGATGGTCCAAGATAACACCATGCTTCATATGGGCTTGTGGCAAAAGGAAAACAAAAAGCTCAAGAAGAGATGCAGAAAATTAAACAGAGCTTTAATCAATCTGAAATTCAGGTGTTTAATGAAAAGACCAAGAGTTAATGTGGCCACACAGAGAAAGAAGAGAAGGCTAGATGTCCTAGCAGAGGCATCCCAGCAGGTGGACTGAACCATGTTTTTGATTGCATGAGGACATGCAATACCCTCGCAGTGGGGGTATGTAGAGTCTCTACTTTACACTTGGTTATCCATCATTTCCTACAGTTTTCCCTCACTCATCTCTCCCTTTTTCTCTATTTTGCTGCATAAACTCACCCAGATCATTACATATGATGGCATTAAGCATGATTTAGGGATTTTGCTAATGTGTGATTGTTTTTTTTAGATTTTGACGTATTTACAGGCATTTCGCAGCCATCTGCTGATTCCGCAGCCATCTGATGATCCCGCAGCCTTTTTGTTAATCTCAAGGTTCCACGTGTCATTTTGCCAAATGAGCCACATGGGCACTTAGGAATCAAGGTACTCGAGGTTCTTGTGCTATCTGTTCAGCCATCCACGTCATCTGTACCTCCGGTCAATGAGGGTCAAGTTACAGTCAACAAAGGCAGCTTAACGGTGATACGTAAGCCGTTGGGTCACGTCAGTTTAAAAGGTGACTTGTCCGTCTTATGCAGGCCGTGGGGGACATAATCCAACTCTGGATTCAATGCCCATAATGACCAGAACCTCCAGCTCATCCACGCAGACTTATGACGTGTTTTGATCCTTAATTACGCATGACAGTTAGTTAGTTTTCCAGTTTTAGCTGTACGCATTAGGCCGTCTTTCAGATGCCTATAAAACTAGCGTTTGCATACGCTTAATGTTACTTTTTAGTTGCTACATTTTATAAACTTGTTGTTATTTTTGAGCATTCGAAGACTCTGTTTTTATAGTGCTGTTCTAGCACTCTGGACTGTATTTTTCTGCACATGGAGTAATAGAAACAGTGTTGTTCTGAAGTTTACAATTCCTTGAGTCTCTTTTGGATGATATGAATGGAGGGCCCCTGTTCATGTTAGCCTTGTAAAGTATTTTATGTATTTTATGTGCAACATTTCCTTATTTCTATTCAACATTTCTTTTAGTTGAAACATGTACAGCTTGCTTTACTTTCTTGTTATTTCATTTCCAGCCTTTATTTTACGCTGATCAGCATTGTTCTTTTGCAGCTTTTTAAGCCCGGGATTGATTTTGTGTATTTGCTTAAATATCTAGTGGTAGTTTCAGTTGACAGATTCAAGTTGCTGCCTTTACTTTATTTTCATAGCTGATTTTTAGTTTTATTTCTCACAGTTGTCTGCTAACATATGAATGATCTCTTTATCATAAATTGTCTATCTTTTAGAGATCAGAATATTAATAACTTGCAGCTGGCTTTGGGTGCTTTTTGGACTAATCTTTAACTACTTTCTAATCGTGTCTTACACAGTACTATGTGTTAGAGGCAGAGAGTTAGAGAGAGCTGAACATCATAACTAGTCTTTAAAGTAGATTTTTCTCATTTTTCTCATTTCTTAGACTTATCTTTAGCTACTTCCTAATTGTGTCTTACACAGTACTATGTGTTAGAGGCAGAGAGTTAGGAAGAGATAAACATTATCATTGGTCTTTTAAGTGACTTTCTTACCTTTTATTTGCAGCAGCATGAATGGTGTCTAATGCCATTAGAAAGTGGTTCTTTGCTTTCAAGTCATTTCAAGTTATTTATTTCATTCAAGCTTTTCCTTTTCAGCAAGTAGTTAGAAACCACTTACACACACTCTCACTCATCTAGAATTCACCTTACACACACCATCACTCATATGTTCATAAAAACATCACTCCATCCTAGGAATATAAATTAACCACAGACAACACCCCAAACGACAAAAGCTCTAAGAGGTTGCTTAAGTACATATAGTACATCTTCACTTCATCAGCTTACGAGCCCCAGGTTGACAATTAATGACATCAATTTAGGAACACTAAATTGACTAAACAGAATGTTAAACAGGTTTTTGATGTGTTGCAAAGAGAGAAACTGTATCTCAAACTTTCTAAATGTGAATACGGGGAAACTTCCTTAGTATATCTTGGTTACATAGTTGGAGGAGGTCATCTTAAAATAGATCCAACTAAAATCGATGTGATTTTTAAATGAACAAGAACTCAAAATGTGACGGAAGATAGAAGTTTTTTGGGTGCAATTTAGTATTGGAGGAAGGTTATTTCTCATTTCTATTTTATTGCATCACCACTTCATACTTTAACAAGTTCTAAAGTTTCTTTCCAGTGGGGAGGAAAACAATAAAAAACATTTGATACTGTAAAGTAGAAAATTGTGACAACTCCAATCATAGCATTACCAGACCTTCGATAGCTTGAAATAAAAACTGATGCTAGTGGGTATGCAATGGGTGTAGTTTTATTACAGAAAGGAAAGCCAACTTGTTTTCATTCCAAAACATTTTCTAAAGAAGTTGAAAATTATCCAAATTATGATAAATAATTATATGCATTAGTGGAAAGTGTTAAAAAATGGAAACATTATTTAATGGGAAAAGAAACAATGATTCATACAGATCATCGGCCACTTCAATACCTTCAATCTAAAACTAAGTTGTAGTAGTCTCGACATTATAGATGGATGGGTATTTTTGTAGTAGTTCCACTTAAAAATCAAATATAAAAAAAGGTACCACCAATAAAGTAGCTGATATGTTATCAATAACATTTTTGAAAGCTTCAGTTATTCTTCAAAATAGTTCTTTAGCACATGAAAGTTCTATTGAACAATATGCTGAAGATACTGATTTCAAAGATGTTTATGAATCACCAACTCATGGTTCTCAGGTGGAAGAATTAAATTATGATGTTCATGAAAGGTTATTATACCATCTTGGAAAGTTGTGCATACAACAGGGAGAAAGAGTGCATATGATCAAGGAAGCACATTCTTCTCGTGTTTCAGGGAATTTTGGTGTAGGTAAGATAGTGGCACAATTACAAAGGTATTTCTATTGGCCTTGAATGAATGAAACAATTGCTAAGTACATCAAAGGTTGTGTCATGTGTTCAACAAGAAAACCAAGCAACATAAAGTTAGGTTTGTATATGCCTCTTCCAGTTCCTTCTAGACCATGGGACAATATATCTATGGATTTTGTAGGAGGACTTCCTATGTCTAGAAAAGGGCATGATTATTTGTATGTCGTGGTTGATAGATTTAGCAAAATGTGTATTCTTGTTCCATGTAAAAAGAAAGTAACTACTGAACAAATTGCACATATGTTCTTTTCAAATGTATGGGTTCATTTTGGGTTTCCTACTTCCATCATTTCAGATTGGGACTCTCGTTTCATGGGAGAGTTTTGGTCCACTTTGTGGGGACTCATGGACACTAAGATAAAAAAGAGCACAAATTTTCATCCACAAACAGATGGTCAAATAGAGGTGGTGTAAAGAATAGTGGTACATCTTCTCAGGGGATGTTGCAGCAAACATCCTAAGTTGTAGGATGAATCTTTACACTATGTCCAACATGTTTACAATTGGGCCTTGCATTCTTCTACAGGTAGATCTCCTTTTGAGACATGTTTTCGGTACTAGCTGAAGTCACCAATGGACTTCATGTTTGGTGAAGAAGATCAAGAGGATGGACATGGAGATGTCAACAAAGAAATCAAGTTAATTCAAAGAATCCAGAAGATTCATGAAGCAGTGCAGGATCAATTGGAGAAAAGTCAAGCCAAGTACAAAATTCACCATGATAAGCATAAGGTGGATCATCACTTTTAGGTTGGTGATCAAGTATGGCTACACATCAGCAAAGAAATGATGAAAGGTGAAGGTAAAAAATGGAGGCCTATTAAGTATGGTATTTTTGAAATTGTTGAAAACATTGGGCACAATGCATTCTCATTGAATTTTCCTCCATATATGCACATATATTTGGTTGTAAATGTTGAAACTTTTAAGTTGTATGAACCTCCTATGATCATAGATCCAGAGGAGAATGTTAAAATTCCAATTGTAGATGATCTTTCACATGAATACATGACTGAGTTGCAGGAATATACCATCTTGGATAGGAAGGTCTGCACTTCCATGTGAGGAGATGTTGATTATCTTTGAGTGGGACTAAAAGAAATGAATCCAAGCAAGGAAAGGTTGATGGAGATTAGAAGGGTGAGGGAGTTGTACCCTCACCTCATGTATGCTAAAAGCTAAATTTTTGGTGGTCCAAAAGATTCACATGGAGAGGAAGTATATAGGAGGATTCTCAAAATTCTCTAAGTTCAAAGGTCTGATATGTTCCCAGAAATAGCGCCAAGATAAATATCTCATTGTGCTGAATTTGACAGTGTCTTCAATTTCACATTTTGCCTCTATATAAAGGAGAAACTACTCATTCAAGTTTATGGTGAACAAGTGAAAAAGGGGGCCTATTGGCCATGTGGAATTCACGCAGCACGACAAGTGATATTGGTTAAGACAACAAAGTCAAAATTCAATTTGGGTCTGATTTGTTAAAAGGTGGATATACTTGTTGTAGGTTGCATGGTGAGATTTTGGGTTTAAAACTATATATTAAACCATGGTGAAAATATGTGTATATAGTGGGCGCACAAATTAAACTAAGTGGTATGGTTCTAAAAACATATAATAAGCATGTATTAAAAGTCAAAGGTGGAGGGTTATAATGTTTTAACCTATGCGTTTTGGAGAATTTGGTATCTATGGATAAATACTAATTCCATGGATAAGTAGCCATATCTAGAACAATAGTTTAAAGTATTTTAGTCTTTTCCTATAAGCAATAGATAAGATGAGAAGATTATAAGACCTACTTGTAGTTCTGCTTTCCTCTCGTCTCCTTTGTATCGATCATATCGCTCCTTTCCGTACTTAATACGCTTGAGAAGTACCTATATGCACAAATAGAAAACAAAGAATCGATCAAAACAAAAGATTTATTGAATATAAATGAATGGAATCAAATAAATTTCACACGTATAAGCATTATAAGACAATACAAACATATGGGATAAAGGTTCAAACACTTTATTGAGTAGAAGAAGGAATTACAACCATTGTGTCTAATTCAAAGTCATTCCTCCAACTTGGATCCCATCCACATCACACCAAAAGCATGACAAAATTGTAGTATTACAATACTTGCTTCAAAGTCAATTCTCATAGCAACATTATCTCCTTACAATTCAACGTAATCCAACCCCTGTTCACTTAGATGAGTGGCCGATTTATAGGGATATGATGGAGGTTTTGTCATAAATGGTGGTATTGAATGGCCTTCCATACTTATAATTAGTTCCATGGAGGAAGGGATGAGAGGATAGGATGCATCTTAACTCATTCTTCATCCATTTTCGAGCTCAAAGGAGTTGATAAGTGAGGGAACCTTCTAGACGACTCCAAAAGATAAGAATATTCCCTAAACCCTATGTGAATTTTGCTCAAACTCACCCAACATAGGTAAAAGCAAGCCTAAGTGCTCTGTAGAGCACCTTGGCATGGACTTAACTGCTCTGTAGTGCACCCTTACATGGGCCTACCTGTGCTCGTCCCTCTAGAGTTCATTTCAGGATGTCTTCAAGTCATGAAACTGTCTAGGAAGGAGGCATTCAAAGGGGTGACTTTTTTAGGGCATGTAGCAACTGGAATTAGGGTTTGATGAGTCCTAAAACATTGATCTAGATGATGGGAGTGATGTGCCCATATGGTTCTGTAACAATTGCCCCCTAAAGCATGAAGTCGAAAGATGCTAATGTCGAATGGAATGCTTTACAATGTGATGAGGATATATCAAAGTCGAACGTGACATGCATCAATTACAATACATATATCATGATATTTTGATTTTTACATGAATCGCTGAGGGAAGGCATACCCATGCTTAGCTTATAAACTTTCATTACATGTACATAAACAATTATCTACAGATATAGACCCATGATCGGAATGACTATCAATGTAAAGCCATTGTACATATGATTTAGTACTCCTAAAATCGCAGCCCGGATGGATGAAACTAGATCTGGGGTCTTCTATCTCGTTCAATCATTCACTCAAGTACGAGTCTAACCATGTGAATATATGATATGAAGTCGAACATGGGAAGACACTATCTGATTACCAGCCAATGATGTAAGTTGTTAATAGATGCGAGAGAAATCACTGATAATGATAATGATCCTCAAGGTACTATAGTACATTCTGCATGGTGTGAATGGATGATTTGATGTCAAACACCATAAAAATTCTTTCGGTCGAAGGCCATTGATGTCAACCTATCACCAGAAGCGAGAAACCTGCCATTGATGCATGCAAGCCTCAAGGTACTGGAAGGGTTTTTCTAAGTCAACTCTTGGATAATGTGTTGATGCCAACAAGAAGTGACTTGTCACAAGAGGGACTTGATGTATTCAACATCAATGACATGAAACGAGTGTAATGATTTTGGAGATGGAGTTTGACTGATGACACATGGTTTGGGAATGGCGGTCACGAAAATGAAGGTTTATGGTATCACAAAGGATGAGTTTATTGATTGACTTCTCTTGAACATATCAGTATCACTAAATGAATTGGCAACATTGACCCAAAACCAAAGTGATGGATGGTGTGATAGACCATAATTATGATAGCCATCAAGCAGATAACCCAACCCAAATAGTATGAATGAATTGGCAGCATTGACCCAAAAAAAAGGTGATGGATGGTGTGATAGACCATAAGTATGATAACTTTCAACCAGACAACCCAACCCAAAAAGTCATGGAGATGAAGTGAAAGTGTCATGTTTAAGAGTGACCTGCTACCATAAAGTGGTTTTCCCCTTTTTCCGATTTTCCCTAGTCATTACTGACCAATACATCTTTATTTTTATCAAGCTTGAAGAGGATAACATATGCTTGTTGTATAATTTCACCCTTTCGGTGAATCCATCACTATTTGATGTTTTAACGAGCCTAGCGAAGGTGAAACTCGGTCTTGTCTAGATGAACAGGTTTGTCGTTATTTTATTTTTTAGTGAGTTTAACGATAAAGATAACTTGATCCTTTTCATGTTTAGAGAGTTTGAAAAGGGACAAAAATAAAACTCCACAAGTTCTTTTTTGTAGTTTTGTCTCTCAAGCTCGAAAAAGCGTAAAACAATACGAGAGAGAACTTATTGACCATGTTCGGTCAACGTATTCCTTTTTCATAAATAATATATCTCAACCCAAAAAATGGTTAAACTTATACTGAGTAGATTTCGTTTCCAGTCCATGAACGAGCTGAAAAGGACAAAGAAAACAAAGAATCAATCAAATGAAAGGATCTATTGAATATAAGTGAATGGAATTAGATACATTTTACACATATAAGCATTATAAGGCAATACAAACATATGGGAGAAAGTTTCAAACATTTTATTGAGTATAAGAAGGAATTACAACCATTGTGTCTTATTCAAATTCATTCCTCCAGCTTGGATCCCATCCACATCACATGAAAAGCATGACAAACTTGTAGCATTACAATACTTGCTTCAAAGTCAATTCTCATAGCATCATTATCTCCTTACATTTCAACATAATCCAGCCCCTAATCACTTAGATGAGTGGTCAATTTATAGGGAGATGAAGGAGGTTTTGTCATAAATGGTGGCATTGAATGAGCTTCCATACTTAGAATTAGTTCCATGGAGGAAGGGATGAGAGAATAGGATTCATCTTAACTCATTCCTCATCCATTTTCAAGCTCATAGGAGTTGATAAGTGAGGGAAACTTCTATATGGCTCCAAAAGATAAGAATATTCCCCAAACCCTATGTGAATTTCACTCAAACTCGCCCAATGCAGGTGAAAGGAAGCCTAAGTTCTCTGCAGAGCACCCTGGCATGGAATTAAGTACTCTATAGCACAGCCTTACATGGGCCTACCTACATTAGTCCCTCTAGAAATCACTTCAGGATGTCTTCAAGTCATGAAACTATCTAGGAAGGAGGAATTCAAAGGGGTTGCTTGTTTACGACATGTAGCTACTAGAATTAGGGTTTGATGAGCCCTAAAACACTAATCTGGATGATGGGAGTGATGTGCCCAAATGGATCTGTAACACTATGGAAAATGTCATTGTATAAACTATGGTGTAATATATTACATGGTGAAGTTTGTTAGGTGTCCTGCAACCAAGCCTGATGGCGCACAGTTGGCAGTCCAACACTATGGGTAGTTGGCACCTCAAATACAACAAAGTCTCCACATGTGGCGCAGTCAACACATGAATCAAAATTGTTTCCATGCCACGAATAAATGAGGGTTCAACAGTTCTTGCCATAGGTTGTGTGATGGGTTGGAGTGTTGTCTTCATCGTCGAGGAGCAAGTCACCACCAATGGACGATATGGATGTAGTCATCATCGTTAGAGTTTTTAAAATAGTCATATGCCACAAGTCACATGGTTTCTTAAACCGCCGGATAGGTATGTCATCACCATCAAGGAATTGCAAGAATACTTTTCTACCAATCCAATCTACATAAACCATGTATATGGTATGGTTAAACCTTATATTAATTCTATGCACTATGTGTAACAAAACTTCAATGTTAAACTATATTAAAAAGCACAATGTGTAAAGTTTGAATTGCAGCATGCAATAAGTTTGTTCACCTAATATAAAAAACTTGCCATGTATAACCCAAGAGGTCCGAGGGTTTGACCCTAGAAACTACCAGAGGCCTTATAAAAAAATTTCCACTGCACTATTGAAGTTAGGAGTGGAATAGTGGAGTTCAAAAACTGGTTTTGTGTATGCTTGCAAATGCTCTTTTGAGTGTAACTTGGCCATCCTTGGACCTTTTTGGGAATGGAGAATGGCATTGGAGAGTTGAGACAAAGCTCCCATTTTTTACAGTAACTAGCAGTGCCTATGTGCATAGTTCAACTGGAGAAGTTCTATATAAAGAACCTTTTTGGAGCATTCCTAATATAATGGACGCCCATTGGAATCTAACCCAGAGACATAGTCCAGGAGAGATGAACTCCGTCAAAAATGTTTTTTGTGCTTGTGTCTTTTATTGTTGTTGTTCATTCTTAATTTTAGTTCTCAAAGTTTATGTTTAAGGCATATTAACAACTTAATTTCCCTCATTCCTTCACGTAAACACAACCTTAGTTAATGTTGGTGAAATTGCACAAATAGTCAATTCTGTAGATTTCAGATCACCTTTTAGGGGCCTATCCTAGACCCTCCATGTTCAGGGACATTGTAATCATTTTGGGGAGTCTTCCACAGGTGTCTCCCATCTAAGGACCAAACAACCAAAAAGAGAAATGTCCAGATGAACAACCTTAAAGTAAGCATGCTCACTAAAAGGGGGAAAGTGATCCTTCAAAGACTCTTGAATGTGATCCTCTGATGACAATTGAGGATAAAGCTAAATCCTCATTTTTTTGAAAGAGTTCCATCACTAGTGGCTCAATAGAGCACATAATTTCTTTATCATTTTTTGAAACATCAAACTCATCGGAGAGCTTTTGTTGGCTGATTGCAAAAAAAATTATTGTTGTATCTCTTTCAAACTCATTTTCCAAAGGATTCTCCTCAGCAGAGAGATCAGGCAAACCCATAGGATTCTAGTGAAACATTTAATATGCTATACATGTTGTTTATATTTATGCATTATTATGATTTGATTATATAATATTTTTCTCAAATAATGATTTATATTGTTTTCAAAGATTTCAGACTTCTATGATCCATATAGATTGAGCAAATGTATTTCAGATTAATCACCTTATCATATTGTTGGTTGATATTTCAAACCATCTAATGTGGTCCATCCTAACTACAAAGTTAAATAAATTGTTTTGATATGAAGATAAAATAATTTAAAATAAAAATATTTAAATTTTAAAAATATATTTTTTTATTTTTGGTTAGGTTATATGAGTCCTAAGATTATTGGCATGTCTAACCTGTGGTTCTGGCTTTAGTAGTAAGGAACCAAGGGCATCTAAGTTGTAAAAATCATTCGGGGATTACACTCATCTTGGGCCACACCAGCCCTTAGCATGGTTGGGTTTTTTCCCACGAAGATTCAAATCAATGATCTTTATATAACAGAGTGCCTTTGTACAACACCATGTCATCGTCTACTCTACGGTACATGAGATTTATTTTTATTACTTTTATATAAATTTTATAAAATAATTTTAAAGAGAACATTCACACACACACGCACACGCACACGCACACGCACACGCACACGCACACGCACACGCACACGCACACACACACACACACACACACACACACACACACACATACACACACACACACACACAATTTATTTTAGATTGTTGTAATACATTATATTATTTTTTATCCTTTTTAATTTTACTTTGTTTTTGTACTTTATTGTTTTTGACTTTTCTTTTGCAACTTTATTTTCCTTTATATGTTATTTCTATATCATTTTATTTTATTTTATTTCAAAAGGAAAATACTCATAATTTTATTAATCCTAAAACAAGAAACAACATTACATTCAACATATTTTGGAAGCATTCCATAAGATAAGCCTCTTGGCTTATGAGATAAAGAGAGAAAATTAAAAAAAAAAAAAATTGTAAACAAAATTTAGAAAAATAAAAAATATTTACTTATGAAACTTGGAAGTTATAAAAAATTTAAAAAAATAAAAAATATTTATGTATGAATCTTGGAAGTTAAGTGTGATAATAATAATTTAACTTGCCTTTCTTTTTCTTCACTTTCTACCATCCCCCTGAGGTATTATCAAATAGAACCATAGTCATCTCACGTCCAAATGCCTTCATTGGGGATTCTTTGCCTGAGTTTGAGCTCTCTTAAGCATGTGATCTCTTTATGCCCCCCATCCCATAATCTATATGTTCTTAATTTGTTTTTGTTCAAATGCATGGATCTCTTGTGGTTCAATATCATTTTACATCCTCTTCTACTTAGTGTGGATGGTTCTCCATGGATTTCTTCAACTTCTTCTTCTGAGAGGCCTAGATTAGAGGGTTATAATCCTTTTGATTTATGGAACTACCCATTTTTTCATTTTTAGGATCTTCTGTTCTTGTTGACATGTATTATGAAAATGTCGTGTTTGATAACATGTTAAACATATAAAAGTTTCATTCTCATAATCTAAATCTTGGGTCCATTGAACATTTTTGTGTTTCATCTAAATGTGATTAGATATATATTTGTTGAGGTCTATTTCCACATACATTGTGGCAAAGGTAAATAGAACTTTTTGTATTCTTTAGAAGTCAATCTTTCTTAATTTTCCCAAGGTGTTTCCAATCTCTTCTAGAACCTTGTAGTGCTAGAAACATAAGCAGAGGTTTGGTAGCCTCACCCATACTAGAATTGTTGAGACCACCATTTTTGTGGCATCAAAATTTGGTACCAGGGGGTAATGAAGAGCCTAACGTTTCCCCAAAACTAGGGTCCATCATTCAATACTTTCTCCAGGTCTTCCTGAGTTTCAAATTGGACGGTAAAAAACCATTTGTAACATAAATAGATAATGGAGTTTTATCGTCTACTATGTATTTTTCTAATGTATAGGTGTGTTTTTTTTCCTCTCAAAATTTAATAAAGGTAGAAAAAACTATCCTTAAATAGAAAATTGATTTTTTTATATGAACAAAGTGAAGGAAATTAAACTTAAACATTCATTTAAAGAGAAAAACCGTTATTTTGATTAAAAAGTACTTTTCCTAAATACAAAATAAATTGAAAAATTTCAAGGTAATATAAAAAATAATTTAGCTTCAAAGTTATCAATTAGAAAACAACATTAAAAATAATGTTTTCATATACTTGATGGGGATGTAGGTTCATAGACTTAATAGACTCGGGTGGTGGGGGAGCACCTACCACCCTACCAACCTTCAAGATAATTAAGAGAGGGATGGCATGGCCTGCAACCCCAATGCATTCATTTGTTTGAATTAAACCTAATCCATTTAATGATGTCTTTGGTTCTAAAGAGTTCAATGGGGTTGGTTTAGCAGAAGAGAGGGTTATTCAATCATGGCTCCTCATTTTCCCTGCAGTGAGGAAACTTTCCTCTTTCTTAGTTGAGTTGTTCATTCTATGGTGGATTGTTTGGAAATTATTTGTCTCGGATGGATGTTGTTTGTATCATGTTGTGAGATGATGTTTACATCTTTCTATCCCTCTGCAGGTTTGCAGTGAATCCTCTTGATTTCTTTTGCAGTTGAAGGGAGTTTATTTAGACGTTAATGAATTAAAAGGATGGTAAGATGAGAATAAAATCTACCTCTATATCTTTCAAGGATAACAAAAAGAGAAAACTAGCTCAATGACATCATGCTAGCCAATTTCCACAAGATTGAAGTAAACTTGGAAAAAGGATATATTTGAATTAATAGGTATTTGTATGATCCAGATTTATGCAGGAACAAAATGAAATATAGAGTTAAATAGAAACACAGAGCTACAGTGGAAACTGAACTTCAATTCATTAATAAAAAAACACTGAGAATTGTTTACATGCAGAATAGAAATAAGATAGCCCAAGCGATGGTAGTTTATCTCTGAGGAGAGATGTGACAGCTACATGCCTCTTAAATATGTTAAAATGAGGCTCAAAGGCCTTTTTATTATTCAGAAATGAGGTAAAACCATAAAAATCCAAAAACCTAACCCTAGGAGATGAAGCGCTAAACGTTTGTGGGCCCCGTGGAGGTTAGTTGGTACACCAACTTCCCGAGGTCATAACTTTTCCATACGATCTCCGTTTGATGCGTACAATACCTCGCTAGAAATATATATCTAAGGACTAAATGTTTTTACTAAAATCCCGTATATAAAGCTAAAAGTTTCCTATTTTCAAGAAAAATGTCGTTCAGGGCCTCAAAATGGCTCCAAAAGTTCAGGACCCGAAAAACTTCCAAAAATAGTAAATTGTGCTACAATTAAGGAAACTAAAAGAAAAAGTGTTGGGGGTCCACGTGGAATAGGAAGGTGGTTACCAATATCCACCTGGATCATTACTCCCCCCTTAGGAAGAAATGGTCCCCATTATGTTGTGTGCCTCCATGAGATGGGGAAAATTCTGCTGAACTTGGTCCCTGGTGAGCCACTTTCCCTGGTGCAAGAGTTGGCCAACTTTTACAACCTCATACAGTTGGATCCTTTGTTGGTGAGTTTTTTTTATCTATGTATCAATGATATGATAATTTGTGGCATGTTCTATATAGTATGGTTTGAGTTTTGTTAATGTTATTTGTTTGACAATGTCTGATGTGTCCAACAATGGTGGAAAATATCGCCGAAGGCGGTCCACATTTAACACTAGGTGTGGGCCAATGAATGGGGGAATGTTAAGATTGAACGAATTGTATCACAACATTGGTGATGATGTACGACCTATATCAAAATGGTCAAAGCTTCCAATGGGCTTCGGAAAGGCGTTCCTTTTGCAAATGAAATCAAACTTTGTCTCCCACCTAGAACTTATGTAGCACCCGATGTTGATCATGTCTTTTCTTGTACCTTTCATTGGATTTATCCAAAATTTCATGAACCTGTTGGAAGACGTGCTAGATGTGATCAATAAACTTGGTTGATTTATTAGCCTCAGACTATACATGTGGAAATTTTTCTTGTGTAGTTGCATGAGGCATGGCAACATCAATCAAACATAATGGTTGAAGTCGTAGACCCCCTACAAAGGGTATACGACCCATTGAGCTGTGGAGAGATATGTTGTAGTTATGTTGCACATAAGGAAGGCTCTCATCCCATGTTCACAGATGCTTGGAGTTGTACATGCGTATTATGTGCGTGATCATCATGTTGATGACCTTTGTATAGAAATCAACCTCGTGATGGAATGAAGTTGACCTAGTGAGATTGGTGTCCAATGATGACCAAAGGATTGACCAAAATGTGCTCAAGAACCAGCTATCTCGATCTAATATAATGGTCTGCGATATCCCAAAATTTACCCATACTCATTCAAAGAAGAGTTTGGCAGTGTCCTTGGTTTTGATACTCTTCTTGTAAGTTGCTAATATGGCCATCTTAGAAAATATGTCCATGACCAAAAATACATATTCATTACCATTCTTGGTCGAAGGGAGGCTAGACAAATAGTCCATGGAGATGGATTCTCAAGGCTAGCTAGGAGTAGGTAGAGGGGTGTACAAGCATTTCTTTTTATGGTTGGCTTGGTGATGGCACAAGAAGTGAAGGATATGATATATTTTCCAACATCGTGTCATATTTGTTTCCAATAAAAATACTTATGTAGTACTGCTACAGTTTTCTCCACACCAAAGTGGCCTACCACCTAATAGTAGTGTGCCTCCCAAACTAGCTTGAAATTCTCACTTAAAGGAACACAAAGGTGGCTCAGGTAGCATAATAATTCATCATGGAGGTGGAAGTCCAAAACATGCTTTCCATCCACTAGCATCTGGTATTCGGTGGTGAAATCTGGATCATTTTTGTATAGTTGTGTCCATCCAGAGGTCTTGTGTCAACAAGAGTTAAGAATAGTGGTCAATACTCCAACCGAGGGCTGACTGAGGCAATCTGTAACATGATGGTGCTTCCCTTCTAATATTTAATGTTCAAATGGAATTGTTGCATATATGTGGACCACTTTTGACGGTGATTGTTCTACAACTTCCCCTGTGTCTCTACAAATTGAAGAAGTCAGTGATCTATGTGGATGATCGTCTCCTTCCCCAGAATGTAATGTTTCCATTTTCATAAATCTCGCACGATGGAATACATCTCTTTATGTTAGGTAGGGTATTTCTAGATTGTATCGACAAGTGTTTCATTGTGATAGGCCACGGGATGCCCTTGCTGGGTGATAACTACACCAATAGCATAGTCAGAGGCGTTTGTATCTATTTCAAATGGTTGCTGCAAGTCTGGAAACATGAGTATTTGTGCATAGAAAAGGAAGTGCTTCAACCCAACGAACATCTTTTGTTGGGGCTCGAACCAGATTTTTTTTTATTTTGCTTCACAATTAGTAACTTGATTCAAAGGCCAAGTGATATTAGAGAACCCCAACACAAACCTCTAATGGAAATTGGGTGTTAGGTCCCTATAATACTAGTGATTCCCCCATTACTATTATCATTGTAGCCCTTATTGTTATTATTATGCCCCTATTGTTCCCATATTGTTATTAGTGTGCCCCATAGAAACCCACTATTGTTATTGTTGTGGCCTTATGCTATTACTGTTATGTCGACTTTGATTATATTGTGACCCATTAGACTCCTATATATAGAAAGGAGGTTTAGTCATTTGTATCATCCAAGAATTTTTCATTTGTGTAATGTAAAGAAGTTTGGCCCCTTGAAGAGGCTGATTTTGAAGGAATTCATTTATGTTTTCTTCTATTTTGTGAGCTCATTGCATAACATTTGGTATCAGAGCTTTGGATTCTAGGGTTTTGCTACTCCAAATAGGTCATCGTGGCATTTTCACTATAACATTTTTTCTGTGACAATTCAGACGCTACAAAAAAAAACCCATTTGAACTGAACTCACTCTGAACCTTAGGTCCAAATTTTAGATCTTTTCTCACTACACTTTCGGATATATGATCCAAGAAAGTTAGGGTTTTTGTAGAATCCCGAATTATATCTCAAACAGGTGATCTAGGGAAAATCGTCATAACTTTTGTTCTGAGAATCATATTGAAATTTCATAAGAAGTTTCAGAAAGAGGACAGACTTTAATTTTATTTATATCAGTTTCAGATACTAAGGCCGAAACAGTGACACAGGAACTTAGTACAAGTTCTCTCTACTAAACTAGTCTATAATTAGGCCACCGTGGGAGATTTCGTATAACTCTTCCTTGGAGAATCAAATCTTGATAAAACTTGTGCCGTTATAAATAGGACTCAGAGGGCTACTGCAGGGGACAAAATTTCAGATATTGGATATCCGCAATTACAGAGATACAATGGATTCAATATCGAGCTCTTACAAAGTGAAAAAAGGTGTTTAGTTTTTTTTTTTTTTAATTTTGCATAAGATTGGTTTGAAAAAATAGTTTTGAGGAATTCAAAGGTCATAGTGAAGAATTATTAGCATTAATTTATGCCCCGAATAAAGAAAATGGAAACACCTAGTAAGCAACCTGGAAGCTCTACCATGACTCATGATGAAGAGGAAGAAATGCAACATGATATATCAAAATTACGAGACCAAGTGCAACAAAATTCACTGTCACAAAAAGTAACAGAATATAAGATGGATGGTTTAAGGAAAGGCATGGAGGATAAAATGGATAGTTTAAAGAAATACATTGAAACTAAGATGAATTACGTGGAAGTTAATATGGATGGTTTGGAAGCTAAGATGGAAAGAAAAATGGACGATTTGAAGACAAATTTGAAAAAGTTGCTACAAGAAATGTTTACGAACTGAGAAAAGGTAGTAAAGGAAACTCATGATGAGAACAATATAAATGTTAATAATGATTTCATAGATTCTGACATTGGCTTGAAGATGCACCATGTTCCAAAGATTGATATGAGGAATTTTGATGGCAAGGATCCCAGAACATGGATACTACAGATGGAGCAATTTTTCGATCTCCATAATGTGCAAAACACACAAAAGGTACGTATTGCAACTTTATATTTGGAACCAAATCAGTTTGTATGGTATTGATGGCTTTTCTCTCGTATACAAATTTTCACGGGTAATTTTTACGGAATAAATGATAGCACATTATGAGGATACAAAAAGAAACACCTTTTTTAGCCAATTCATATATCTCAAACAAAAGGGTTCAATGATGGAACACATTGAGGACTTCCAAAAATTGAACATAAGGGTAAAAGATATTCGAGAGGAGCATAGGATTGATGTGTTCATAGGGAATTTAAAGGATAACATCCAATATGAGGTTCACCTTTGGGAACTTGATTCATTGGAGAAGGCATTCAGGTTAGCAAGAAAAATGGAAAATCAAATTATGCCAACCAGGAAGCCTACCACTCACAACTATAAAGAGGGAAGTGTTGTTGCCCCTAGCCTTTCACAACCTACAAGGTTGACACCACAAAAATTGGAAGAAAAAAGAACAAAATGGATTTGTTTCAGTTGTGATAGCAAATACACTAAAGGTCATAAGTGTTATGAGAAGAAATTATTCTACATAGATTGTGAATAGGAGGAAGAAAAGGAACACGAAATGTCAAAAGAAGAGGATATACACCAGGAACAAACCCTGGAGAAAGAAAAAATGAATCTGACCATATCTTGTAATGAATTGACTAGAATTACCACTCCTCAAATTATCAAGATAGAAGGACATATCAATAAGAAAAAGGTAATAGTGTTGATTGATTTTGGAAGTACCCATAATTTTATTCATTGTAAGATAGCCAAGGGTTTGATTACTATATCTAGCACTAGAGTGTCAAGTGATGGTTGCAAGTGGAGGAACCATAAATTTCTCTGGAAAGTGCAATAATATCAAGCTATCCATGGGAGAATTTCTATTGAATAGCTCAATTCTTTCCATTTCAATGGGTGGTGTTGATGTTGTACTAGGAGTCCAATCACTACAATCCTTGGGTACAATAACTTTTAATTTTCAAGAATTTTATATGAAATTTTGTGCGGAAGGAAAGGAAGTTGAATTAGCGGGTATTACAGGGAAACCAGGAAAGATAATCAACTCTAATGGTATGACAAGACTTCTAAAGAAGGAACAATGAGGAATAACTACACAATTATGTTTGCTAGAGGTTCCCACATCGAAATCATCTATTTATATAGATCTACAAAAAGTCTTGGACAATCATTCCAAGGTATTTGAGACTCTCAAAGGCCTCCCACCTATTTGTGATCATGATCATGCTATTGATTTGATTCCAGGAAGTGTTCCTCCAAACATGAGGCCGTACATATATCCCTATGCCCAAAAGGGTGCAATTAAACATATGGTTGCAGAAATGCTAGAGGTTGGTATAATTCAACCTAGTCAAAGTTATTTCTCTACTCAAATAGTATTGGTGCACAAGAAGGATGGATCATGGCACATGTGTCCAGATTATAGGGAGCTCAAAAAGCTCACTATTAAAGATAAATTTTCCATTCTTGTCATTGATGAATTATTGGATGAATTGCATGGATCAGTTTACTTCACCAAATTGGATCTTCGTTCGAGATATCATCAAATCAGAATGAAGACTTAATACATTCTGAAAACAACATTTAGAACTCATGAGGGTCACTATGAATTTTTGGTCATGCCTTTTGGCCTTACCAATGCACCTTCTACATTTCAAGGTTTGAAAAATTCCATTTTCAAACTCTTCCTTAGAAAATTTGTGTTAGTATTTTTTTACGATAGACTAATATATAGAAAGTCTTGGAAGGATCATGTTCAGCGTGTTGAAAAGGCACTCAAAATATTAGAGGAGAAACAATTCTATGAAAAAATCTCCAAATGTTTCTTTGGAGTACAGGAGGTGGAATATCTGGGTCATATTGTATCTCATGAAGGTGTTAAGGTAGACCTGAGGAAAATTAAAGCCATTAAGGAATGGAAAATCCCCACATCCATAAATCATTTGCAAGGATTTATGAGGTTGACACGGTATCATTGCAAGTTTGTTAAGAATTATGGGAGAATAGCAGCACCTCTAACAACATTATTGAAGAAAGATGCATCTTCATGGACTCTAGAAGCAACAAAGGCCTTCGAACATCTTAAAGAGGAAATGTGCCAAGCACTAGTCTTAGCTACGCCAGACTTCACAAAAACCTTTATTGTGGATTGTGATGCTTTAGGAAATGGAATTGGTGTTGTTTTAATGCAAGATGAAAGACCCATTGCTTTCGAAAGTCATCCAAACAAAGGAAAGTATTTACACAAATCTATTTATGAGAAAGAAATGTTGGCAATACTACATGCACTTAAAAAAAATGTGACCCTACCTAATGGGAAGACACTTCAAGGTAAAAATAGATCATGATAGTCTTAAATACTTTTTAGAACAAATATTATCATCTAAAGAGCAACAAAAATGGGTCACAAAGATTTTGGGTTATGACTTTGAAATCATCTACAAAAAAGGGAAGAAAAGTGTTTTGGCAGATGCACTCTCAAGAAAGGATGAGGATGTGGAAGAATTTTTGTGCGCAATCTCTATTATCCAAACAAATTGGATAAACGAAGCAAGGGATGAATGGAAGAATGATGAAGAAGTGTGAGGACTCATTCAAAAGTTACAAGAAGATCCTAGTACATCTGATAAATTTAGCTAGAAAAATGATTCGTTATGGTACAAAGATTGCATATACCTATGTAAGAATTCCCAACTCAAACAAAATATTCTTATGGAATTGCACACTTCTCCCTTAGAAGGGACTCACGATTTTTGAAAACTTACCACAGGGCTAAGAAGGAATTTTTTTTAGGATGGCCTTAAATCGGATATTCAAAAGTTGGTGGCGGAATGTTTGATTTTGCAACAAAATAAAGTTGAAACAATTAAGACCCCGGGTCTATTACAACCTTTATCCATTCCAAGCCAACATTTGGAGGAGGTTTCAATGGATTTTATCACAGGTTTACCCAAGTTGGAAGGAAAGAGTGTCATCATGGTGGTAGTTGATAGAATTACCAAGTATGCACACTTTTATGCATTATCGCATCCATTAAAGCCAATACAGTTTCTACGACATTTATGGAAACAATTCAAAAGCTACATGGAAACCTAAAGATTGTTGTAAGGGACAAAGATCCCATTTTCACTGGAAATTTTTGGGCATAATTATTTTCTTGTCTAGGTACTCAGTTAGCTCATAGCTCATCTTATCGTCCTCAATCTGATGGGAAAACTGAGACAGTAAAAAAATGTTTGGAAGGATATTTTCGTTGCTTTGTATCAGATAAACAAACATAATGGGTCAAATGGTGGCCTCTAGCTGAATGGTGGTATAACACTTCCTTCCATACTGGAGCAAAAATAACCCCATTTATGGCGCTTTATGGATATCATCCACCATCGTTCACATCTTATTTAGTTAAAATTCTAAGGTTCAAGCGGTGGAACATGACATCGAACGTCAACAACAAGTTCTCCAACCCTTAAAGGATAACCTCACGTTGGCGCAGAATAGAATGAAACAACAGGTAGATAAACATCGCAATGAAAGAAGTTTTGATATCGGTGACTGTGAATTACTACAACTATAACCATATAAACAAATGTCCTTCAAGAAAGCTAAGAAGGATAATAAATTATCACCAAAGTATTATGGTCTGGACAAGGTGTTGCAAAATATTGGTACTATGGCATACAAATTGGAGCTTCTTGTAGCTTCCCGAGTGCACTCAGTTTTCCATGTTTCATGTTTAAAGAAGGTTATACGTGACAAGCTCCCAGTTTAAACAATATTTACAGAACTTGGCAATGAAGGAAAATCATATTGGAACTTGAAGTAGTCACAGAAACAAGAACTCGATAGCTACGAAATCAATCAATTTTAGAGTATCTCATCAAGTGGAAGACCTTATCCGCTGAAGATTCCACATGGGAGGATGAGAATTTTATATAGAAGCATCCAGAACTACTCAAGCATTGAGGACAATGCTTTTCTGAAGGAGAGAGGCATGTTAGGCCCCTATAATACTAGTGATTCCCCCATTTCTATTGTCATTATAGCCCTTCTTGTTATTATTGTGCCCCTATTTTCCCCATATTGTTATTAGTGTGCCCCATAGAGACCCACTATTATTATTGTTGTGCCCTTATGTTATTACTGTTATGTTAACTTTGATTATATTGTGACCCCTTAGACTCCTAGATATAGAAAGGAGGTTTAGTCATTTGTATCATCCAAGAATTTTTCATTTGTGTAATGTGAAGGAGGTTTCCCCCTCAAAGAGGTTGATTTTGAAGGCGTTCATCTATCTTTTCTTATAATTTGTGAGCTGGTTGCATAAAATTGGGAAGGCCCAAAAAGTTGCAAAGCTCTGTTAGAGTGGTCAGGGTTGGCCAATCTCGAATAACTTGGATCTTAGCCAGGTCCACATGCATGTGTTTCTCATCAATGACGTAACTGAGATAATGGACTTAGCTCATGCCAAAGGTTCATTTCTCCAAGTTGGAACATAGCTTGTGCTACCAAAAGGTTTGAAGGACCTATCAAATGTGTTGCAAGTGCTCTTCCCAAACCTTCTTGAAGATGAGTATGTCATCAAGGTATACAACCATGAACGAGTTAGTAAATGTTATGTAATTAGGTCAAAAAATAGAAGAAAAGATAGATCAATGACTTGAAAATTAGCCTCTTCGAGGGGGAAACCTCATTTAAATCACATAAATGAATAATTTTTCGATGAAAGAAATGACAAGACATACGTGGTATATATAGGAGTCTAAAGGGTCACAATATAATCAGAGCATACATAAAAATAATAATGTAAGGGTATAACAATAACAATAGTGGGCTTCTATGGGGCACAACAATAAAAATATGGGGGCTACATGGGCACAACAATAACAATAAGGGGCTACACCAACAATAATAATAAGGGGGCTACACTAGTATTATAGGGTGTTAACATGCCCCTCTCCTTCAAAAAAGTGTTTGCCTCGATGCTTGAGTATTTTTGGATCTTTCTGTATAAATTATCATCCTCCCATGTGGAATATTCATCGGGTAAGTTCTTCCACTGAATGAGATACTCTAAAATTGATCGATTTCCTAGTTGCCAGGTTATTCTTTCCATGACTCCTTGAGGCTCCATTATAATTTTTCCTTCCTCTTCAAGTTATAGCAATATTGTTTGAAAAAGGAGCTTGTCATTGATAATATTCTTTAAGCAAGAAACATGGGAAACTAGGTGTACTCGAGAATATGCAGGTAGCTCCAATTTCTATGCCATAGTACCAATCGAGTGCAACACCTTGTAAGGACCATAATACTTGGATGATAATTTATTATCCTTCTTAGCTTTATTGAGGGACATTTGTTTGTATGGTTGTAGCCTTAAAAATACCCCATTGCCTATGTGAAAACTTCTTTCACTTCTATAATGTTTTTCCTGTGGTTTCATTTAATTTTTTGCCAGAGTGAGATTACCCTTTAAGAGTTAGAGAAATTATTGTTGATGCTTGATGTGATATTCCACTTCTTGAACCTTAGAATTTTTTCTTAAGGATGATGTGATGGAAAGTGGATGATATCCATAAAGTTCCATAAATGGGGTCATTTTTCTATAGTATGGAAGGAAATGTTATACCACCAATCATCCATAAGTAACCACTTCACCCATTGTGTTTTTTTATCAGATACAAAGCAACGAAGAGATCCTTCCAAAAATTTGTTTACTATATTAGTTTTTCCATTAGATTGAGGATGATAAGATGAGATATTAGATTATTGAGTACCAAGACAAAAAAATAATTTCATACAAAAAATTTCATTGAAATGGGATCTCTATCACTTACAATAAACTTTGGATTTCCATGTAGCTTTTGAATTGTTTCTATAAATTCAGTAGCAATTGTATTGGCTTTGAAAGGATGAGATCATGCAAAAAAGTGTGCATATTTGGAAATCCTATCAATTACCACCATGATAACACTCTTTCCTTTAGAATTGGATAATCTTGTGATAAAATCCATTAATACCTCCTCCCAATGTTGACTTGGAATAGATAAAGGCTGTAATAGACTTGTGGTCTTAATTTTGTCAACTTTATTTTGTTGGAAAACCAAACATTATACCACAAACTTATGGATATAAGATTTAAGGCCATCCCAAAAAAATTCCTTCTTGACCCTGTGGTAAGTTTTTATAAATCTTGAGTACCCTCCTAAAGGAGTGGTGTGCAATTCCAAAAGAATATTTTGTTTGAGTTAGGAATTCTTACATAGATATAAGCAATATTTGTACCATAATGAGTCATTTTTCGAGATAAAAGTTGTTGAAATGTCGCAATAAGAATATTCCAATTTAATTTGTCCTTGAATTAAATTGAGAATTAAAATTGAATTTAGTCTTAACAGCTACCTGGAAATAGTTAATTAATTTGTTTGAAATTAATTAGTTGGAGAAATTCAAGTTCAAAGTCTTTTTGAAGTCATGCAAGAGTTATCCCTAACGTTTAGGAGATAAGATTGAGTTATATTTGAGTTGTAATTAGTTAACTCATTCTACTGAGTTAAGTCCAGTTAAATTAGTTCCAAACTATTTGAAGAACTAATAGAGAGTTAACAGTCAGTTGATGCATGCATGCATCCAACTAGTGTACTCAAGTTAAATAAAGATTCCCCCATCATAAACTCATTCATGTCTCTTATGACAAATACCTAGTTGAGATTAAATAAAAGGAGAGTGTACTATCAGTTGCATGTGTTTTTCCATAAATAAAACTCATGCATGCAGTCAAGGCATAATTCCTTGAGGATTGCACAGTTCTGACAGTGTGTGAGATAGTGTTCCACTTGGTTGAAGAAGAATCATCATAGAGGAATAGTGTAAGGAAATAGGAGCTTGGGGGGAAGAGAGGAAGGCTTGAGAGAAGCCAAGATTGCATGTGACCATCTGTGAGGATTGTGCTGAGAGCTGGCTAGCTGTGAGAGCTAAGGCTTTGTATAATTCCTATGTATTTCCACCTTGTATGATAATACAGATAGTGGGGTTTTTAGCTGAGGCTTTCCCCAAAGTATTTTCATGTGTATTGTGCGATTGATTATTCTTCTTCTGGTTATACGTGTTTAGCTTGATCTTTAAGCTTCCTCAAATTGATAGTAGAAGTATTTCGTTCTTCAAGAAATCCCAAAGCCAGCTTCAACTAATGCATAAGAGTTGGCTGAATGGAAGAAGTGTGTGGCGAAGGCGAGATGGATCATCCTTGAGGGAATTCAAGATCATATTGTCTCGAGTCTCCATGGGAAGGATACTCCATTTTCAATGTGGAAGACATTGAAGGACCTCTACCAGAATAGTAGCAACTAGGGGAAATTGGCGCTCAAGGATAAGCTTCGAAGAATCAAGATGGAGAAGGGTGATACTATTTCCACATATCTGAAGAAGCTCGCCACCTATAGAGATGAGCTTGGCAGTTTGGGAATAACTACTACCGATGATGATATGGTGAGCCTCGCTCTCCTTGGCCTTCCAAAGAGTTGGAATAGCTACCAGGACTCTATGAGTTGAAGGGATAAACTGTCAGATTGGGAACAACTATGGTCAGATCTAATGTAGGAGAATATCAGGAGGAGCACATGAGATGGTTCTTCATCCAAGAATGATGATGAATAAAATGTGGCTTTAGCAAGTAAGGCAAGGAAAGGGAAGGGGAAGGCTTCCCATTCCAAATTGAATTCTTCTAATGGACGGAAGAAGGGTGACATGTCTAAAGTAAGATGCTTTGGTTGTAACGAGATGGGAAATTATGTGACTAATTTCCCATCGAAGAAGTCTAAAAAGGGATCCTCAAAAGGATCGGAAGGTGAGGCATTAGCCTCTCAGTTCGAAATGGAATTTACCCTCATCGCATGCATGGTGTTATCGATGATGGGTTGTGTTTGGTATCTTGAAAGTGGAGCCTCATTCCACACGACCAATGATAAAATTTTATTCAATGCCTTGGAGGAGAAATACCTCAAGATGTGCATAGAGATGGGTGACGACAAAAGGTATAGTGTTTCAGGAGTGGGCACGGTTGCTTTCTAGAGGGAGCATGGAGCTCCTATCACCTTGACAGATGTGAAGTATGTACCTGGACTGAAGAAGAACTTGGTATTGGTCGCGATGTTGGAGGACAAAGGCTACGATGTTGTCTCCAATAAAGGAAAGGTGTTCCTAAGACACATAGCCATGGGTCAAACCAAGAGGATAGGGATTCAGGTGAAGAATCTCTATAAACTAGAGGTAGATGATTGTGCAGCATTGAGTACGAATGAGAAATTGGTGCAAAGCAAAGACATGGTGAGTTATGGCACAGGTGGTTGGGCCATTTGTATCATGGGGCTTTGAAGATAATGTAGTAGATATCTACAGGACTTCCTAAAGGTAAACTTGAGCAAGTTGACACATGCAAAGGTTGTACCTTGGGAAATTACACCAAGGCTTCCTTTCATGATCGAGACAGTCGAGAAGAGGAAATCTTAGAGCAAGTTCATATTGATGTGTGCGGAACATTCTCGATGGCATCCATAGTGAAGCAAAGGTATTATTTGATTTTCATGATGACTATTCTCATAATTGTTGGATTTATTTCATGCAGAAGAAGGAACAAACCTTCTCAAAGTTTTGTGAGTTCAACGCTTTGGTCGAGAAAGAGTCAGGGAAGAAGATCAAGGCCTTGAGAAGTGACAACAGTGGAGAATATGTCTCTCAAGAGTTTAAGGACTTTTTTGCAGTGGAAGGAATTAAACGGGAGTTAATGGCACCTCATAACCCACAATAGAATGGTGTGGCCAATAGGAAGAACAAAACTATTGTAGGTGTTGCACAGGAAATGCTACATGACTAAGGCCTACCACTTCACTTGTGGGTTGAGGCATGCAACACAACAGTCTATTTGCATAACAGAAGCCCACATCGCATACTTGGGATGAAGACACTAGAGGAAGCTTTCTCCCGTAAGAGACCAGATATGGGTCACTTCAGGATCTTTGGCTCATCGATATATTTCCATGTGACAAAGGATGCATGGAAGAAGCTTGATCCGACAACAGAGTTGGGGATACTTGTGGGGTACACTAGTACACCTCACAACTCTCAGGTGTACTTGCCTACCAGTCGGAGGACAGTGGTTCGCAGAGATCTGAAGTTTGATGAGTAGAAGGCCATGCGAGTTTCCCTTGAGAGGGAGCTCCAACTATAGACTGTGGAGTAACTCTTGGTTCCTAAGGAGGAGGAGCCTCAAACTGATGCAGAGGAGCCGCATGCAGAGGTTCCGGGAATGGAGACATCCACTCAAGCAGAGTCTTCCAGAGATGGACGAAAGTGCACAAAAGAAGCTGACAGATTGTGGGAGGATGTGAGAGAGAATGTGGAAGCACCATATAATGTGGGAGAACCATCTTCTTAGCGCAGATAGAGGAGGTCACCTGGGAGGTACACTAGATACATGGCCTTTGCTAGGGAATGTGTTGAGACCGAGCCATCTTCCTTTGAGGAAGCAATGCAACAGTCGATTTGGGTTGATGATATGGTGGAGGAGTATGACTCCATGGTTCGTAACAGTGTTTGGGACGTGGTTCCTAGACCGTAGAACAAGTCTATTGTGAGTTTCCATTGGCTCTACAAGGTAAAGAAAGATGAAGATGGTAGTGTGGAGAAGCATAAGGCAATATTTGTTGCCCATGTCTTTTCACAGGTCAAGAGGATCATTTTTTTGCAGTATATTTTGACAAAGGAGCAAGATACTGACATTTTGGCAAAGGCATTGTCAAAGTGTAAATCTAAGTTCCATAGAGACAGGATCGAGGTGGCAGATAATCCCTTTCTTGTTGAGAGGGAGTGTTGAAATGTGGCAACAAGAATATTCCAATTTAATTTTTCCTTAAATTAAGTTGAGAATTAAAATTGAATTTAGTCTTAACGACTACTTGGAAATAATTAATTAATTTTTTTCAAATTAATTAGATGGAGAAATTCAAGTTAGAAGTCTTTCTGAATTCATGCAAGAGTTATCCCTAAAATTTAGGAGATAAGATTGAGTTATATTTGAGTTGTAATTAGTTAACTCAGTTTACTGAGTTAATTCCAGTCAAATTATTTCCAAACTATTTGAGGAACTAATAAAGAGTTAACAGTCAGTTGATTCATGCATGCATCCAACTAGTGTACTCTAGTTAACTGAAGATTCCCTCATCAGAAACTCATGCATGTCTACTCTGAGAAAGAATCAGTTGAGATTAAAGACAAGGATAGTGTACTAACGGTTGCATGTGTTTTCTTATAAAGAAAACTCATTCATGCAGTCAAGGAATAATTCCTTGAGGATTGCACAATTGTGACAGTGTGTGAGATAGTGTTCCACTTGGTTGAAGGAGAATCATCATAGAGGAACAGTGCAAGGAAATAAGAGCTTGGAGGGAAGAGAGGAAGGATTGAGAGAAGCTAAGATTGCTTGTGAGAATCTGTGAGGATTGTATTGAGAGTTGGCTATCTATGAGAGCTAACGCTTTGTGTAATTCCTATGTATTTCCATCTTGTATGATAATACATATAGTGGGGTTTTAGCTGAGGCTTTCCCCAAAGTATTTTCGTGTGTACTGTGCGATTAATTATTCTTCTTCTGTTTATATGTGTTCATCTGGATCTTTAAGCTTCTGCAGATTGATAGTAGAAGTAGGTCATAGTAGAGAATTTCTACAAAAGTATCAGACATACTATGATCTTGTTGTAACTTTTGAATGAGTGTCCATAACATTTTGCCATTATTCCATTCCCCCTTTGCTTCAATTATCCATTCAGGTTAGAAATAGAAATGGAATAGAGAAATGCTTCTAGATCCTCCACCCTTCTTGAGAGTGCATCTTGTTAACACCCAGGTTGTTCCCTTTGACTCCCAAGGGAATACGGCCGGGGTAACCACTAACCAATCTTTGGATTGCAGCTTCTAGCCAGGTTGCAATCAGAGAGGCTCTATCCTTACGGTTTAGCTCTATTTGTGCTGAGATTTCAGGCTAGTTATGATTTTCAAGTTTTGTTTTTTGTATTTGGTTGGAGAATGTTTCAGTCAAGATATATATGTGCTCACACTTGTTGGAAATAATACTGAGAGGGGGGGTGAATCAGTATTATTAAGCAATTTACCAAATCTTCCTTATTTGATCTTTTGAATTATTCTTGCATATCAGTACCATAAAATAATGAGCTTGAATAAAGAAAATAGACAGTCACACCAAAGAACACAAGATGTAAGGTGGAAACCCAATGCGGGAGAAAACCACCTGCTGCAATATGTCTCTATCTTCTTTCAAGAAATTCTTTTACAATGATTTTGTACTGGTGCAGTCCTTTACCAGCACGCAGGCTGCAACCTGCAGAGAGCTACAACTCTCTCTCGTTTTCCAGTTTCTCCTGGAAGGGAGCTACAACCCCCTACTTCTTTTCATGAAGAATCAAATGATCAACAAGTATATAACAGATACAGTCCACTACAGATATGAGATCAGTAATTACAGAAATAACCCAGAACACCTTATGAACAGAAATATACAGTCAACAGATCATCTTAAGACAGGGACGCATATTTTCTTTCTGTGGCCTGCGACTGGACGCAGTCTACCCTCCGCTGTTCTGCGTGCAGACGCACTGTTCCTCTATGCTTTGCTGCGACCGGCGCACCCCGAAACACTATCGCGCCGCGCCTTCTTCTTCAGAGACGCACCCAATAACACAGTCGCGCCGCGTCCTTTGCCTCAGAGACGCACCTGAGCCTTTACTGTACTGCGTCCCGGCGCACTTGCCCTTTACTGAACCTGCGTCCCTTCAGATATAAAAGATATGAGGACTTCAGAACCAACCCAAACACTCAGATCCACAGATCTGATCATGCGCCATAGAGATCACAGTCCATTAGAAGATTCGCCCTCATAGATCTGGACTAGATCTCACCAAAAGATATTCAACCAAGATGATACCTAATCCAAATGAACTCCTTTGCTTTATATAGGCAAGCTTCTCCCCAAAACATGGAACAATACCACGAGCCGACACCATAGAAACACAAAACCGTCGGCTAGATACCACGCAGGAAACCCCCACGTGCTTTTCTCTGCCTTGAAATGTGTGCACTGGGCGGACGCACCTCCTGAACGGCTGGCCGGCGTCCCTGGACGCGAGTTCTGTATGGTATACCTGCGGGGACGCACTTGCTGAACATATTTCCTGCGTCCTTCTTGATTTATCACCTGAATGGGTTTGCCATCAAGGACAACACCTGAATCATAATGCCAACAATCTCCCCCTTTGGACTTGATGGCAACCACATAATCTTCAGCTTCATTCTCCCCCTTTGACATCAAGAGCAAAGGGTATGCTCCCCCTATGCTCATGCATCTCCAGATCTGTAACCAGAAATCCATCATGAAGGAGATAGAGACATATTGCAGCTATTTCCAAGATCTCCTTCTCCATAATGCCAACAATGCATTATGTGCTCCCCCTGAGCCTATACCACCAATAGGAAGATGATCAACAGTAAGATGATGCATCAACAACCCCCAGCTTTTGCCTGAGGTATTCAAAAGTGTCCCTGGGCAATGGTTTGGTGAAAATATCAGCAACTTGTTCCTTAGAAGGAACATACTCCAACTTGACCTTCTGTTCAAGTACTTGTTCCCGGAGAAAATGGTACTTGATTGGTATGTGCTTGGTTTTTGAATGCATAACCGGATTCTTTGAGATGCTGATTGCACTTGTGTTGTCACATAAGATAGAGATTGGAGGTGTACAAGTGATTTGATAATCCTGCAAAGTCTGCATCATCCAAAGGAGTTGGGTGCAACAAGATGCAGCAGCAACATATTCTGCTTCAGCTGTAGACAAGGCAATTGAACTCTGTTTCTTGCTGAACCAAGAGACCAGTCTGGGACCCATAAAGAACGCACCACCACTTGTGCTTTTCCTGTCATCCACGCTTCCGGCCCAATCTGCATCTGTATAGGCATGAAGAGTAAGATCTGTATCTCTAGGATACCATAAGCCATAATTTTGAGTCCCTTGAAGATATTTGAAAATTCTCTTCACTGCTTGAAGATGAGTCTCCTTCGGATTTGCCTGAAATCTTCCAACTATTCCAACTGCATGCATGATGTCTGGTCGGGTACCTGTCAAATATAGTAAACTTCCAATCATAGATCTGTAGGTTGGTTGATGTACTGCTGCAGATTCATCATTTGCACTGAGACTACATCCTGTGACCATGGGTGTACATACTGGTTTTGCATCTTCCATGCCATATTTCTTCAAAATCTGCTTGAGATACTTGGTTTGAGATAAAAGGATTCCTCCTTCCTTTTGTTGGATTTGCAAACCAAGAAAGTATGTCAGTTCTCCTAGCAAGGACATTTCAAATTCTTTCTGCATGACTGAGGCAAAGCTTTGACTCATAGCTTCTTCATTGCTGCCAAAAATAATGTCATCTACATACACAACAAGTATTAGCAATTTGTCATTTTCAATTTTTATATATAGATTGCTATCTGCTGAACCTTTTGAAAAACCTTGTTGATGAAGATATTTGTCCAACCGGTAGTACCAAGCCCTTGGGGCTTGTTTGAGACCATAGAGAGCCTTTTTCAATCGGCATACAAGATTTGGATCATTTCCAAGAATGAACCCATCTGGCTGTTCAATGTACACTTCTTCTTCCAAGTCTCCATTCAGAAAGGCTGATTTTACGTCCATTTGAAATACTTTGAAGTTCTGAGAACTTGAGAGAGCAAGGAACATTCGGATGGCCTCAAGTCTTGCAACAGGAGCAAAAGTTTCTTCAAAGTCTATTCCTTCTTGCTGTGCATATCCTTTACAAACAAGTCTGGCTTTGTTTCTAATTACTTCTCCATTTTCATTCAATTTATTTTTGAAGACCCATTTTGTTCCGATAACATTCTTATCCTTTGGTCTAGGAACCAGCTCCCAAGTGTTGTTCTTTTCGATTTGCTCAAGTTCTTCATCCATTGCTTTCACCCAACATTCATCTTTGCATGCCTCTTTCACATTTTGTGGTTCAGTAGAGGAGAGTAATGCCAAATAACTTGAAGCTTCTGCAACTGTTCTTCTAGTTTGTATACCTGCTTCTTTCTGTCCCATGATCTGAGATTCTGGATGGTTCTTTTGAACATATCTGGATGGAGTCTTTTCTTCTATTCTTGTTCGTTCTTCTGCTTCTTCGTGAGGTTCTTCTTGAGATTCTTCTTGAGATTCTTCTTGAGATTCTTCTTGCGGTTCTTCTTCTTCATCATTCTGTCTTTGAGGGTGGCTTTCATCTTCTTCGATGTCTTCACGATGTATTTGCCTAGGAATGTATCCCTTCTCATCAACCACTACATCAATGCTGTCAACAATTTTGCCAAGTCTTTTATTGTAGCATTTGTATGCTTTGCTATGTGGAGAGTAGCCAAGAAGAATACCTTCATCTGCTCTAGGATCAAGTTTGCCAAGCTGCTCCTCAGTATTCTTGATATAGCATTTGCTCCCAAAGATTTTGAAGTGCTTTACCGAAGGAGTTTTACCACTCCAGAGCTCATGAGGAGTTTGAGTGCTGTTCACTCGGACATTTGTCTTGTTGAGAATAATAACCGCCGCATGTGCAGCTTCACCCCAGAAGGTTGCAGGGGTTCCTGATTCATCAAGCATAGCACGAGCCATTTGCTGGATTGTTCTGTTCATTCTTTCAACTACTCCATTTTGCTGAGGAGTTCTAGCTGTAGAAAATTCTCTCCTTATCCCATGTTCATCACAGAAATCGAAAAATTCATTTGAAGTAAATTCCCCACCTCTGTCAGATCTGAGGCACTTAATTTTGTGACCTGATTCATTTTCAACCAAGGCTTTGAAGGATTTGAATTTTTCGAATGCTTCATCTTTGTGCTTCATAAGTCCTAACCAAACAAACCTGGAGAAATCGTCAATAAATAATATCAAGTATTCCTCTCCTCTAGGTGTTCTTTTTCTGAATGGTCCACATACATCTGTATGTACTAGCTCAAGAGGCATGCTGGCTGATCCTTCTTTCTCTGGAAAGTTAGTTCTGGTTTGTTTTCCAAACTGACATGATCTGCATATGGTGTTGTCAGGAATTTTGATATCTGGAAGATCGCGAACTGCCTGATATTTGCAAGCTTTCCTTATTTGTGAGAAGCTTAGATGTCCCAACCTTCGATGCCATAACCAGTGCTCTTCATCCTTGCTTAGATAGCATTGTTGTTGTCCTTCATCAAATATGTATAGATTATTTGGAGTTCTTTTTCCTTTGAGAACTGTTTTACCTGTATCAAGATCACGAACAAGGCATCCATTTGATCTGAATATAACCTCGGTTCTTTGATCACACATCTGGCTGACACTTAGTAGATTATGCTTCAATCCATCAACAAACAAAACATTTCCAGCCTTAACATCTTCTTTTAAAGGAGCAATACCTTTTCCTTTTATAGTTGCAGGAGTATCATTTCCAAAAGAGACTTTCTTTCCCTTTTCTAAATTAGAATAAGACTCAAGTTTTTCTTTATCACCTGTCATATGCTTCGAACATCCACTGTCAATGTACCATAGATTTTCTTGTCCTTCTGCATAAAATGCTATCCCACATCTTTCTGTTTGAGGTTCCTTTATTCTCCATGTTTTGGTGCCTGAGGCTTGTTCCTTTTTCTGCTCTTGTACCTTTCTTTCCGGAAACCTGCTTCTGCATTCAAAGTCTTTATGTCCAAAATTATTGCAAATAGAACATTCAACTTCATTTTCAAGAGCTGAAAAGTTGTTATAGGTCCTTTTTGTAATCCCTGTCATACTTCTTTGTTTTTGAGCTTCCCTAGTCATGATTGTTTTATACGCAACACATTGAGCTGCTTTGTGACCAAAGTTATGGCAAGAAAAGCATTGTCCATTGAAGAAGCTTCTGCGATTATTGGATCTACCAGCCAACTGATTGTAATTTCTATTTTCATCTATTCTTGAACCAAATTGAGAAGATTTTACCTGTGGCTGGTTGTGGCTTTTGTTCACCCTTAAGCTGGATTGCCCCTGATAGTTTCTGTTTGACATTTGTCCCTGCTTTACCTGATGATCTTCCTTGTGCTCTTGCTCATTTCTTCTTGCTGCATCAAGATAACTTTTTGAAGTGGATGCTTGAGAAGTTTCTCCATTATAGCCCAAACCTGTCTTATTTAGTGGAGACCGCTGCACACTGATAATCTCATCCAAAGTTTCAGATCCTTTGACAAACTTGAGATTAATAGTTTTTGTTTTCTCAATTTCTTTTCTAAGACCAACAATTTCACCTTCTAATTTTTCAAGATGTTTTTCCTTTTCATCAATTTGGAATTGTAGAGTATCAATAATCATGTTCTTTTCTTCTATGCATCTCTTGAGTCTAGTAATTTCATCATAAAGGTTATCCACATCTACAGCATCCTCATAATCATCATCTTCAAATGCCATTAACAACCTATATTTATTACCTTGTTCATCTTCATCACTGTTTGATAAGCCATCACTATCTTCATGGGTGTAGTAGCTTTTCTTATTTGCGCTTTGTTTCTTGTTCCATCTAACTGGTTCCTTTCCTTTATCCTTATAAGAGCATTTTGCAGCATAATGACCTACTCTTCCACAAGCAAAGCATTTGAAAGGTAGCTTACCTCTGAACCTTCCAGAACCTCTTTGAAGATTTCTGACAAAATTTGATTCTTCTTCCTCTTCTTCTGGATCATGGCTTGCTTCATAGTAATCTTCTTTGCCTGATGCTTTAAAAGCAGCCTCCCTTCTGTCTGATGGTCCTCCCTTTCTCATTTCATAAGCAGTTAGAATTCCATGTAGCTGAGACATAGTAAGAACACGGAGATTTTCTTTTTCTTCTATTGCAGATACTTTGGATTCAAACTTGGGGGATAATGATCTTAGAATCTTTTGAACTACTATGGACTCCTTTACTTCTTCACCCAAATTTTTCATACAATTAACAATCTCATCTACCCGAAGAAAATAATTAGCCACACTTTCATCATTATACATCTTGAGAGTCTCATATTGAATCCTGAGAGTTTGAAGTTTAGCTTGTTTTACCTGTTCATCTCCTTCATAGCTTGTGATCATTTTGTCCCATATTTCTTTTGCTGATTTGAAGTGCATTACCTTCATGAATTCTGTTTGGGATATACTTCCTAATAGAGTACTGACTGCTTTTGCATTTGTTTCATACTTCTTTTTCTCAGCTGGATCTGTAGGAGTAGCTGAAGGAAAAGCATAGCCTGTTTCTACAATGTCCCAAACTTCAGTACCAAGAGATTGAAGATATGCAGTAACTCTTACCTTCCAATAATTGAAGTTTGTCCCATCAAAAACTGGTGGCCTGATTGATGCTTCTCTCTCGTAGTTGCTCATGATGAACGATCTACCTTCAAGCGATCAAGCTTTTCTGAAGGACCTGCTCTGATACCAATTGTTGGAAATAATACTGAGAGGGGGGGTGAATCAGTATTATTAAGCAATTTACCAAATCTTCCTTATTTGATCTTTTGAATTATTCTTGCATATCAGTACCATAAAATAATGAGCTTGAATAAAGAAAATAGACAGTCACACCAAAGAACACAAGATGTAAGGTGGAAACCCAATGCGGGAGAAAACCACCTGCTGCAATATGTCTCTATCTTCTTTCAAGAAATTCTTTTACAATGATTTTGTACTGGTGCAGTCCTTTACCAGCACGCAGGCTGCAACCTGCAGAGAGCTACAACTCTCTCTCGTTTTCCAGTTTCTCCTGAAAGGGAGCTACAACCCCCTACTTCTTTTCATGAAGAATCAAATGATCAACAAGTATATAACAGATACAGTCCACTACAGATATCAGATCAGTAATTACAGAAATAACCCAGAACACCTTATGAACAGAAATATACAGTCAACAGATCATCTTAAGACAGGGACGCATATTTTCTTTCTGTGGCCTGCGACTGGACGCAGTCTACCCTCCGCTGTTCTGCGTGCAGACGCACTGTTCCTCTATGCTTTGCTGCGACCGGCGCACCCCGAAACACTATCGCGCCGCGCCTTCTTCTTCAGAGACGCACCCAATAACACAGTCGCGCCGCGTCCTTTGCCTCAGAGACGCACCTGAGCCTTTACTGTACTGCGTCCCGGCGCACTTGCCCTTTACTGAACCTGCGTCCCTTCAGATATAAAAGATATGAGGACTTCAGAACCAACCCAAACACTCAGATCCACAGATCTGATCATGCGCCATAGAGATCACAGTCCATTAGAAGATTCGCCCTCATAGATCTGGACTAGATCTCACCAAAAGATATTCAACCAAGATGATACCTAATCCAAATGAACTCCTTTGCTTTATATAGGCAAGCTTCTCCCCAAAACATGGAACAATACCACGAGCCGACACCATAGAAACACAAAACCGTCGGCTAGATACCACGCAGGAAACCCCCACGTGCTTTTCTCTGCCTTGAAATGTGTGCACTGGGCGGACGCACCTCCTGAACGGCTGGCCGGCGTCCCTGGACGCGAGTTCTGTATGGTATACCTGCAGGGACGCACTTGCTGAACATATTTCCTGCGTCCTTCTTGATTTATCACCTGAATGGGTTTGCCATCAAGGACAACACCTGAATCATAATGCCAACAACACTAGAATGTTATAGGTCATTGGGCATGGAGTCAGTGGTCCTTTAGATGTTTGGTGTGCTATGTTGATATGATAGTGATGCTGCAGAGCTGGATAACTTATCTGGGAAACAACGCTTTGGAATTTTGATTAAGTGTGATGTATTCAGTTTATGAAAGGCAGTTAAGAATCTTTCAATAAAGGATGTGTGCAGAAGTGAGAATATTATTTAGAAGCAACTAAGAATTTCTAGATAAACATTCACAGTTATTGATTTAACGCAAACATGAGCACTCAAGATTTCATGTCCATGGTTAATTCAGAAGAAAACATTTACAGCAATAAAAGATTGAGCACAGAGTGTTATGAATCATGTCCTGTACTATTCCTTTTCTCTATTGCTAGATTTGATGAAAACATGAGTATGCAATAACATAAGAAGACAAATAGAGATTAAGAAGACTTATTATTCCACCAGACAGCACAAGAATTCTGCAACAGCACGCAGGTCATCAGCAAGACATCAAAACTTCAGGAAATCACTGAGCTAGTCCAGCCCTTTGTATTAGATAATTCTGAAAGTGTACAATATATTTTCCTCAGAGTAAAAATTACCAACCCCTTATGCGTTACTAAGGGGGGTATATATACAAAATTTACATGAAAAATATCAAGGAAATGAGTTAATGGCTCATTGATGTTATGCCAACTCCTGGAGCGTTGTAGCTGAGAAGGTTAATGCTGTAATAACTCTTCAGTGCTTTAACTGTCAAAATGGTCAGAGACTGTTGACTTGGTGGCTGCTGGAGTCGGCTGAGGATACTCTGTCAAAGATATGTGTTTTTTCTTATCCTTTGGGCTAGTTGTCATTGTACATGTGCTGAGTCATTTTTCAGCTGCTTTAAATGCTAACCTTTTTCTGCTGTTTGTCTTCTAGTAAACTGGGGATGGCAGTGACCGAGCAACTGAGGCTAACGTGGCAAAATTTGAAGCATTGCCTGCCACCAATCCTCCTTAGGCATTTGATGTCTTCGAATCTTAATCAAAGTTTCGTCGGCCTCTGTATACCTGTAAAAATTAGGAGGAATTTCAAAAAGGTGCTTCACCTCACTCTCAATAAAAAACAGGCCTTCAAGTTTATTATATAAGCTCTGTCCTGTTGGAGGCCCTGTTTCCTGAGAGGTACTGGCAGATGCAGTGATTTGGTTTTCAATATAAGCTGCCATCCTGTTAGCAAATTGATCTCGGGAGATCAGCTTTCCTGCACCGCTTAGTAGGCTGGGCAGTCCTTTTGCCTGCAGTGCTGCCATCTTATGCTGGTACTCATGTACTTCAGCTTGTATCTCAAAGCACTTTCTCTCCACTGTCTGTACATAATTCCTGAGAGTGAGTACTTTCTTGGCTGTAAGGACGGCCTCTGTTCTATTGACTATGCCCGTGGCTGCCAGTTCCTCCTTTTCTTGCCTGCTCAAAAAATATATCATTCTGTTGGCCTGTTCTGGCTTGTCTCCCAGTGTTGTCTTGGCCCTCTGAATCTCTGTTTGTGCTAGGCCAATTAAATCCATCTGCTCATGTATGGTTTTAATTGATCTCCATTGTTTATCGATGGATTGGCCAATTTTGGCCCACAGAATTCTCCTTATTTTTGCCATGGCACTTTCCAGATTCAGCTGCTTTTCCAAGGCCTTTATCTTTTCTTTTAGGGCCTTTATTTCTCTGCCTTGTTCTGCCACTGTTATCTTTGATTTGTCATATTTGGCATCTAATTCTGCCAATTTTTCTTTGGCCTTCTTTATTTCATCTGCCTGGAGCTCCATTTCCTTAATGGCCTTGGTTAATTCTTCCACACTTGCACTGGAGCTTGGAGCTGTTGCTGCTGCTTCTGTTGTAGGGGCCACTGCTGCCTCTGTAGTTGTTGCAGTGGTTGAAGTAGTTGGAGGAGATTGGGATGTAGATTCTCCCTGTTTATCTTGCAATGCTCCTTCAAGCTCCTTCTCCAGATCGAGGACCTTTTGATTTAGCTGCATTATTAGGTCCAGTTGCTCATCAGCCTGTTTTTCCTTTTGTAGCTCAGCTGTTTGAGGGTGCTCTATGGGCTGCAGCTTTAGCCTCTTCTTCAATGCATTGAGGTCATCTTCTTTTTTCTTCATAAGGGCTTTTACACCCGTTGGATCCTTAGGATCATGCCCTAGGTCAACAATAATGTCCTCTAGTGACTTTATTCTGTTATCTTTGGCTAGGGAGGACATTCTCTCAAAATCCAACTGAGTGTTGGTATTTTTGAGTGACTCTTTTAGCTCATGGGCCAATGTTGCCCTCTCCACCAAGGTTGCATAGACCATTTCTCCAGTCTGTTTGTGGAGTTCAATCTGGTCCATTGGATGGATGTCTTTGGCTAAGACCTCCACCCTTGTCTTCACATAATCTGCTGCGGATTTTGGATGGGGCACTGTAGGCTTGAAATGGCTGAGGATCATTTTCTCCTCCTGGATGTCATACACAGACATTAGTCTTTCCTTTTGGGCTGGTGTGGCATTGAGAAATTGCTTATAAACCTCCACCCTCAGCAGGTCATTCTGTGCCTTTATTTGTTTGAAGAAGTCCTTAGTGCCTTTGGGCTTCTTGCTCTGCTGTGAGGAGGATGACACCTCCAAACCCAATTGTAATCCTTGCTCCTGCTCAAAGGAGCTTGTCCCTGTGTGCTGGCTGCCCTCCCTGTTTTTCTTTGAACTGTCAAGGAATTCTTCAGTGATGTCTTCTACCTCCGGGGAATCAGCTCTTGGCCTCTTGGTCTGGGTTTGCTAGGAGGATCCACTAGCAGGAGTGGACTCTTCTCTGGCTCCCTTTGTACCCCAGTCCTCTTGTGCTGGGGTCTGTAAAATTGGAGCTGTGGGTGCCTCAGTTTGTGGAGGGGGAGTATGCTCTTGTTGCTGCTCCAGTTGCTACCCTTGTGGCTGCTCTTGTTGCTGCCCTTGTTGTTGTTGTTGTTGTTGTTCACTTGAAGGGGCAGAATTTTCTTTCATGGTTTCTTCCTCAGCACCCATTATGCCTTTCCCTTTGTCTATAGCTGGTGCTGCTGTGGAAGGTGCCTGTGCTACCGGTGCAGTCCTTGAGGCAGAGGTCCCTTCTCCTGCTGAATAAGGCCGTTTGAAAGGTACCTGCTGCACAGAGTCTAGGTCAATAGTTTTTTCAAGCTCCTTTACATTCTTTAGCATTGTCTCTTCTTCAGTTAGTTTCTCAACTAGAGTACCCTGCTGCCATTCTTGCTGGTTGGCATATCTTTCAATGTGTGGGTATTGACAATGCCTATAACCTAGAAGCCTGTACTTGGTTCTTCTAGAAGTAATGAAGCCTTCAGGGTCATAAGGGACCCACCGAAAACTATATGACAGCTTGTATTTGTCTTTGAGGATTAGGTCGACATCTTCCCATCCTTCTTTCTTATTCATGATGAAAGGGCCCAACTGGTGTTTGAACTTGAGGTGGGCCTTCTTTTTGGAGCTGTGGAAGTGGGTGAGGTTGGACTGAATCAATTTCCTGTAATACTCCAAGGCAAATAACCTCATAGGCACATATTTTGGGAGCCTGTATGGACAGAGCTCACAGCCATAGACTCTGATGACTGTATGATTATCATATAGGTACCAATCACCTATTTTGTATCTTTTGGAAAGCTGCAGAGCTTTCTGTATCTCAATCGATATTCTGGGAGGAGGGGACCTCATCAATAGACAAGAGACTGGGTATACAAATTGGTCAACAAATTCACAATAGGAATAGGGTGAATTTGAGACTTTGTGATAGACAGAGGTCCAGAAGATAACAGATCTTCTTTCCCCTCTATAATCCAACTTTTTGATGTAGCATGGAAAAGCCTCAGACTGATATTACATGAAAAGGCGATAGATATAGGCTGAGTACTTGAAGACACCCTGTCTATCCACTTTGCCCAACTGATCATGGATCTTGTTAGATATGAACTTGGAAAAGTTATATTTGCGGGCAGGGGGTTGGCCTGGGCTGTAAGTAGCTAGCAACACCAACATTGTTTCATCCACATGCTCGCTGGTTTTGTATCCCAGCACATAAGCAATCATGTCCAGTAGTAGTCTGCCTACTTCAGTAAAATAGACATCCAGATAAGGAGGTGGCCCTGTAGGCTGGCACTCAGGTCTCATGAATGTCTTGGTGACCTTTTGAATCTCCTCACTGGTCATCTTGGCACCAGTGTCCAACAGATAATTCATGGAAAATGGGAACAACAGCTCTGTCTGATCAAAATGGAGCATTTTATTGATGGATTTAGGATTGATGTAAAAGAGGATCCTCCCAGATGGAGAGCTAATAGCTCTGTGCTGCACATCATAGTTTTCAGCACATAGGCGAATGATCTCAGGAAAGACATTGAAAGAGGGGATACAATAGTATGGCAGGTTTGACTCCCATATCCCATATGTATCACGACCATTCAGGTAGTCCTCTCTCAATTGCCTGAAGGTCTGCAGAAAGTCCCTGTTACCCACAAAGTAGGGCTGAGGGTGCAGGGGCAGCCATTGTATAATTTTATTTTGGACAAGGTGAGTGCAATGGTTTGCAAGGTTCCTCGGAGCTTAAGTGATAGGCTCACTGTAAACAATGTTTGAAATGTTTTTCACAGTGAAAAGGCATGCTTGTTTCTGCAGTTTTTGGTAAATTCACAGGGATTGTGAATTGCTAGGGGTAAATTGCAGAGGGTATGCGAGATTTACTTTGTTAAGAAGCTGCAGCTGGTCTACACCCGACAAAAGGGAACAATGCTGGGCACCTCAAGGACAAATTCACAGTTTTGGTCCGCGGATTGACTGTTTCAATGTCGAATTATAGTGCTGGGGCAATGCAGGTTACTTTAGCTCTCATTTAAGTAGTAGACAATGCTTAATTGTGGAACTTGACAGGTGTTATAATGGTGAATTTGCAGAGAAATGGCATGCATGGGCGAAATGGGAGAATTATGGTGAATACCTGGATAAAATCGCTTAGAAAGCCTGCGGGCCGAATTGTGAAGGCTGAATGTAGCTGAGTTAATGAGTTGTCACCGTCGCAAATTTGAATTTGGATGTCCGGAGGCGATTTGGCAGTGAACCAGCGGCAACGGATATGTCTTCTTCGCTTGAAAATGACATAAAACGGCCCAAACCGTGACTTTTAATGACGAATTCGGAAAAATGAGTAATTGGCGCTTTTCCGCCGATGACATCAGCATGACATCATGGCGGGCCCGGGTACGGAGGGTGACGTGGCTGCTGAGGTGTAGGCAAGTGTGGCCGGACACGGTGGCGGGCGGATAAGGTGGCAGGGCTACGTGGAGGGCCACGCGGCGCGGGGGGCGGGAGATGGTGCTACGTCATGATGACGTATGGATGACATAAAGGGGAGGTGGTAACGGGGAAGGTGTAAGCGGTTTCCCCGCACCACCTTTGGGCAAAGGCGGTATCGGGGAGGGGGGCTCCGAACAACCCTGCCGCCTGCCACGCGTCCCATGTACGGGGCAGAAAACCACCGTTCCCCGGACGCTAAAGGTCGGCAGATCCAAATCTGGAAATACCCGCCCACCATTGGATCGGGGGTGGCAGACAATGGACGGCTGGCGGGCCTCCCAACAGATCGTGCATGTTGGGGGGGTCCCACCGGCATATTAGAATATTCAAATTAATATTTTGGGCGGAGAACTTTAGGTTTAAGGGTTTTTGTGGGTTTTTCGGGGCAAGGGTTAATTTGAGGGGGAAATAAGGGTTAAAAAGTGGGTTTTTCGCAGAGGGAAGGGGTTTGTGTGGAATTCTTGAGCAGAGGTGAGGTGAGGGCTTAGGGGGAGGTTATCACTCCAACCAGAGGTTAGAGCAATCCCATGACAGGGTTGACCATAGTCCCTGGTAGACTAATGTCTCCCTTTAGACAAACTTATTTAGTTATAGTGCTAAAAAGGGAGGATATTTATACCAAGCTAGGGATTTATACACCATGGTGTTATAATAGTAGGGAAAAGGTAACATAGGGGATTTAGATAATAGAAGTAAGGGGTTAATATGGATGGAAAAGGTGAATGAGGAGTGAAATCACTAAGTTTATGTGCAGATAACTTAGCTTAGGGAGTAGATCAAAATAAAAAGAATTTTAGACAAGAAATGTGGCTTTTAAAGGAATAAGAACCACCATAAAACCTCAAATTCTTCCCTGAATCTCAGCTGATGAAGGGATGTTAGTAATGAATGTGAAAGGGGAAAATGTGAAGTTAGACATGCTCCTTTGCTTTGCTGCAACATGATGGAGAAGAAGACCTTCTCAATCCACTGATTTTCCTTTATGAATAGGTTAGCACACATTCAATTGTAAGGAATGACATTTCTGCAACCCCATCTGCCTACCCATCTATTTGCCTAGCATTTTTTGTTTCTTCTTGGAGGGTGCACTTAAACTTGCAGACCCTTATTTGCATTTTCTTTTCCCTTGGCTTTTTCTTTTGACTTTCTATCTAGAGTTACCCTTATTGCTTCCAAGGTCCCAGATTAAGCAGTTGGGAACCTTAATTCTCTACCTAAGCTACTGGTCTGCCAAGATTTAAACAGTTTGGACAGACTTCTTTCTCTATTCTACAACAGAAAATTGAAGCATGGCATGATCCAGATTAAGCTTTTGGACCATCCATCAAAACTTAGTCACCATAAAGCTATATACACACCTTGTCTTTTTTTTTTTGGAAATATGGGATCTTTGTGTCACCAAAGCAGAGCATATTTGGAACTTTCTTTGCCAATCATGAAATATGAAACCTATTGATATAGGTAGCTAACACATCTACAACAATATTTTGCTTCCCTTTTTTGTAGATTTCGAATTCATAGCCCAACAACTTAGTAAACCATTTTTTTTTCTCTTCTAAAGATAATATTTGTTCTAAAAAGTATTTAAGACTATCATGATCTGTTTTTACCTTGAAGTTTCTTCCCATTAGGCAAGGGCGCCATTTCTCTAGGGAACGCAGTATTGCCAACATATCCTTCTCATAATTAGGTTTCTGTAGATACTTTCCCTTGATTAGAAAACTTTCAAAAGAAATGGGCCTTTATTCTTGCAATAAAACAACACCAATTCCATTTCCTGAGGCATCACAATCCACCATAAATAGTTTTGTGAAGTATGGAGCATCTTAAACCAGAGTTTGGAACATTACCTCTTTAAGATGTTCAAGGACTTAGTTGCTTCTTTAGTCCAAAAAATTGTATCTTTCTTTAGTAATGTTGTTAGATGTTTCTATTTTCCCATAATTTTTAACAAACTTGTGATAAGACCCAGTCAACCCAATAAATCCTCGAAGATGCTTTAAGGTTGTGGAGATTTTCCATTCCTTGGTGCTTTTAATTTTGTTAGGATCTACCTTAACACCTTCACGAGATACAATATGACCTAAATATTCTGCCTCTTGTACCCAAACAAAAGATTTGGAGGTTTCTTCATACAATTGTTTCTCCTCCAATAGTTTAAGCACCCTATCAACATGTTGAATATGATCCTTCTTGGACTTATTGTAGATTAGTATGTAATAAAAAAGTACTAACACAAATTTCTAAGGAAGGGTTTAAAGATGGAATTCATCAAACCTTGAAACATGGAAGGTTCATTAGTAAGGCCAAAAGGCATGACCAAAAATTCATAATGATCTTCATGAGTTCTGAATGTTGCTTTTGGAATGTTTTCAATCTTCATTCTGGTTTGATGATTTCGTAAACAAAGATCCAACTTGGTGAACTAAATTGCTCCATGTCATTCATCCAATAATTCATTAATGGTAGGAATGGGAAATTTATCTTTAATAGTGAGCTTACTGAGCTCCCTGTAGTTTGGATACATACGCCATGATCCATCCTTCTTATGTACTAATACTAATGGGGCAGAGAAAGAAATCTAGCTAGGTTGAATTATACTTGCCTTTAGCATTTATGCAACCATGCGCTCAATTTCACCGTTTTGGGCATGGGGATATTTCTAACGTTTAATGTTTGGAGGAACTCTTCCTAGAATCAATCGAATAGAATGATCATGATCATGAATAGGTGGAAGGCCTATGGGAGTCTCAAATACCTTGGAATGATTGTTCAAGATTATTTGGAGATTTGGAGAAATAGATGATTTCGATGTTTGAACATATAGTGAGGATAATTGTGGAGTTATGCCCCATTGTTCTTTCTTCAAAAGATTGTTCATGCCATTAGATTTGATTATCTTCCCTCGTTTCCATGTGATGCCCCTTAATTCAATTTCCTTTCCTTCTATCTTAATTTTTTGAGGGGTGGTAATTCCTGCCAATGCATTACAAGATATGGTCAGATTCATTTCTTCTTTCTCTCAGGTTGGTCCCTGGTGTAGATCCTCTTCTTTCGATGTTTATTGTTCCTTTTATTCCTCCTCTTCGCAATCTATGTAAAATAATTTCTTCTCAAAAAGATTATTACCCTTAGTGAATTTTCTATCACAGCTCTAACAAATCCCTTTTTCTCTTTTTTCCTCTAGTTTCCATGGTGTCAACCTTATTAGTTGTAGGAGGCTAAGAGCAACAACACTTCCATATTTATACTTGTGAGTGGTAGACTTCCTTGCTTCCATAATTTTTCTTTCAACATTTCTTGCCACCTTGAATTCCTTTTGCATTGAATTATGTTCCCAAAGGTGAACCTCATTTTGGATGTTATCCTTTAAAGTCCCTATGAAGACATCAATCCTATGCTCCTATGGAATATCATTTACGTTGATATTCAATCTTTGGAAGTCCTCAATTTGCTATGCCATTAAACCAATTTTTCTGAGATTTATCAATTGGTTAAATAAGGTATTGATCTTTTTATACTCATAATGTGCTACCAATTCTTCCGCAAAAATTGTCCAAGTGACAAATGATTTACAAGAACAAATCCATCGATACCACACAAACTGATTTTGTTTTAAATATAAATATTTATTGTGCACCTCTTGTGTATCTGGCACATCATGTAGATCAAATAATTTATCCATATGTAGTATCCATGTTACCAAGTCCTTGCCATCAAAGTTCCTCATATCGATCTTTGGAATATGGTGGTTCTTAAACCCAACATTGGAGTTTATAAAATCATAATTCATATTCATTTTTCCCTCATCATGCTTTTCATAGATTACCTTGTCACCACTGGTAAGCCTTTCTTGCAACAACATTTTATTTGTGTGTTTGTTTTCTTTGAGTACCAAAAACACCTTCCTTCGAGTTGGTTGTTAACTACAAGGAAATTGAAGAAACATTGATGATGTTAGTGGATAAACATGGATAAACAAAGCATTGAAAGTATTGGAAGCAACGCATGACTAAAACTAAATCAAAATTACACTAAATAACACATAAACAAGCTTAATGAAGAAAAACTAATAGAAAAGGGTATAGGAAAAGGATCCTCTTTATTGATTTCTAATGATAGAAGAGTTACAATAGAAGTATCAAAGACACTTGAAGAGAATTGTTTGAGCAATGGTGCTCAAAAACTCTCAACAAGGATTTCCCTTTCTCAATCTCTTTTGTAAGCTCTTTCTCTCTCAAATAAGCATAGAAGAATATCTCAAATGATGGAATTATCCTCATAATGAAATGCTAGATTTCCTAGAAGAAATTTTGGTAGCATAAGAATGCACTACTTCTTCTTGTTTTTGGATCTCCATTAACTTGGATTCATAGAATTTTTGAACACTCCTTCCCTCCTTTGGCTCATCAATGTAGTTATTTTCCTCATAAATGAGATGAGAGCTACCAAATTCTTTCCTTTAAGGCTTCTTGGGGCTCAAGGTTGGAATTTTCCAACCCATCATGTCAATATTTGGAGTATTTTTCAAGCAAGTTCGCAGCCTGAGGTGTTGACTAGGCTCTTTTGTGACTGCATGACTCTCGAAGAAAATGCCATGTGGTTTTTAATTTATAGCAATGGTGCACCTTCTTGATTCAATTTTTTAACTTTAACCTTAGGAAAGCTTTGAATTTTTTTTCTTCATGGTGCTTTTAGCTGAAAATGTAGCCTTTATATCTGTTAATCACTGACTCTGAATGTCTTCTAGTGCGTATATATGAGTGTACCATTTTCTCATGATAGAAAACATTGTCAAGCCTTCGAAATTCAAATTAATAATGTCCATGTCTACTTTAAAACTTGCATGTCTACTTATAAACCATCCTTTAAAAACTCCATATTAACTTCTAGTTCAATTTTGGTTAATTTTTATGAGAGTGAAATTTGTTGCACTTGGTCTCGTAATTTTGATAAATCATGTTGCATTTCTTCCTTTTCTTCATGCGTCATAGTAGAGCTTTTTGGTTGCTTATTAAGTGTTTATATTTTCTTTGTTTTGAGAAATTTTTGAATCAAACAATGATATATATGCTTCAATGTGCCCTTTGAATCACTTTAAACATATTTTTTAAACAAAAGTTATGCGAATAATACACACATTTTTCTTGCTTTTGAGGAGCTCGATATTAAAACTATTGTATCTTTGTAATTCCATCTCTCCAAGGTTTGAAATTTTGTCCTATGGTATCCCTCTGAGCCTTATTTCCAAAACCACAAGTCACACCTAGATTTGATTCTTCAAGTTAAAGTTATGCCCAATCTCCCTTGATGACCTAATTATGGACTAGTTCAGTAGAGCAAACTTGTACGAAATTTTATGTGTCATTATTTGACCTTTAGCTCTGAAATTGACACAAACAAAACTCAGTCCATTTGAATTTAGTCATTTTTTTACAAAATTCAAATTCGATGCTTGCAAAGAAAGTTATGACTATTTTACCTAGGTCATGTGTTTGAGACTAAATTATGGATCTTGCAGAAACCCTAACTTCTTCAGACCATATCTCAAAAAATATAGTGAACCAATAGATGAAATTTTTACAAGAAGTTAACCAATATTTTGCTCCATGTGGTCAAAATTTCATCTTTTGAAGCCTTGTATAAAAAAAACTATAGTGAAAAATCCAAGATTTCATCTTTGAAGCAGCGAAACCCTAGAATCCAAAGCTTTGATGCCAAATGTTATGCAACTAAATCACAAAATAGAAGAAAGATATATCAACGACTTAAAAATTAACCTCTTCGAGGGGGAAAACACCTTTACATCACATAAATGAACAATTCTTCGAATGAAACAAATGACAAGACCTCCTTAGTATATAGGAGTCTAAAGGTTCACAATATAATCAGAGCCTAAATAACAATAATAATGTAAGGGAAAAACAATAACAATTGATCCAAATTTATGCATGAATGCAACAAATTACAAATATAACCATGAATAAAAAGATGCAGCAAAAATAACACTTCCTTTGATTAATATCAAATAATGAAATATGCTTACAAACAATATGGAAACGAGACTAGCTCAACGATGGTAGCTTATCTTTGAGAAGAGATGTGGTGGCTACATGCCTCTTAAATTCCTTACAATGAGGCTCAAGGTCCTTTTTATTATTGAACAATAAGAGAAAACTATAAACAACCAAAACCATAACCAGAGGAGATGTAACACCAAGAGTTTATGTGCCCCATTGGGGTTAGATGGACAACTGACTTCATGGGGTTGTGAATGTTGGCATTATGTTTTCTGGTATGGCTATATGTTACAGATGTTGTACTTGATGGCAACTCCCATGACAAGGCTCTCAATTTATGGAAAATTAAGAAAGACGCAGGATATCAGTTCAGAAGGTGCGTACCCGCAGGTACACCATGGAGGGACCCCGTCCAGAGTCGCAGGCCAGCCATTCAGGAGGTGCATCCATCCAGTGCACACATTTCTAGGCAGAGAAAATCCCATGTGGGGGTTTCTTGTGTTTTACTCTTGGTATCCAGCCGACGGTATTGTGTTATTATGGTGTCGGCTCGTGGTATTGTTCCATGTTTTGAGGAGGAGCTTGCCTATATAAAGCAAAGGAGATCATTTGGTTTGAGATGTCTTTGGTTGAATATCTTATTGGGTGAGATCTGGTCTAGATCTAAAAGGCGAATCTACTGAAGGACTGAGATCTCTTTGGCGCAAGATCAGATCTGTAGATCTGACTGTTTGGGTTACACTTAAAGTCTTGAAATTATTCATACCCGAAGGGACGCAGGTACAGTGAAAGGAAAGCGCGTCGGGACACAGTACAGAATCTGGAGATCTGCGTGGGGACGCAGGGCAGACGAAGTTCAGATGCGTCTGGGACGCTGCTCAGTGATTGGAGATCTGCGTGGGGACGCAGAGCGATCAAGGTTCAGGTGCGTCTCTAAAGCAAAAGGACGCGGCGCGATAGTGTTTTTGGGTGCGACCATGTAGCAAAAGACACGGCGCGATAGTGTTTCTGGTTGCGTCCCTGAAGCAACAGAATGCAGAGCAGTTAAAGGAACAGAGCATGGGCACGCAGCGCAGCAGAAGGATATCTGCGTGTGGACGCAGAGGAGAAGAAGGTTTACTGCGTCTGGTCGCAGGCCACAGAAGGAAAAACTGCGTCTCTGTCTTAAAATGTTCTGTTGATTGAATTTCTCTGTTGATAAGGTGTTCTGGGTTAGTTCTATTATTACTGATCTAATATCTGTAGTGGACTGTAACTGTTATGTACTTGTTGATCATCTGATGCTTTATGAAAAGAAGTAGGGGGTTGTAACTCCCTTCCAGGAGTAGACTGGAAAACGAGAAAGAGAGAGAGTTGTAGCTCTCTGCAGGTTGCAGCCTGCGTACTGGTAAAGGACTGCACCAGTACAAAATCATTGTAAAAGAAGTTTCTAATTTGAAAGAAGATAGAGACATATTGCAGCAGGTGGTTTTCACCCACATTGGGTTTCCACCTTACATCTTGTGTTCTTTGGTGTGACTATCTGTTTTCTTTGTTCATGCTCATTATTTTATGGTACTGACATGCAAAAATAATTCAAAGATCAAATAAGGAAGATTTATTAAATTTCTAGATAATACTGATTCACCCCCCCTCTCAGTATTATTTCCAACAATTGGTATCAGAGCAGGTCCTTCAGAGAAGCTTGATCGCTTGAAGGTAGATCGTTCATCATGAGCAACTACGAGAGAGAAGCATCAATCAGGCCACCGGTTTTTGATGGGACAAACTTCAATTATTGGAAGGTAAGAGTTACTGCATATCTTCAATCTCTTGGTACAGAAGTTTGGGACATTGTAGAAACAGGCTATGCTTTTCCTTCAGCTACTCCTACAGATCCAGCTGAGAAAAAGAAGTATGAAACAAATGCAAAAGCAGTCAGTACTCTATTAGGAAGTATATCCCAAACAGAATTCATGAAGGTAATGCACTTCAAATCAGCAAAAGATATATGGGACAAAATGGTCACGAGCTATGAAGGAGATGAATAGGTAAAGCGAGCTAAACTTCAAACTCTCAGGATTCAGTATGAGACTCTCAAGATGTATAATGATGAAAGTGTGGCTAATTATTTTCTTCGGGTAGATGAGATTGTTAATTGTATGAAAAATTTGGGTGAAGAAATAAAAGAGGCTATAGTAGTTGAAAAGATTCTAAGATCATTATCCCCCAAGTTTGAATCTAAAGTATCTGCAATAGAAGAAAAGGAAAATCTCCGAATTCTCACTATGTCTCAGCTACATGGAATTCTAACTTCTTATGAAATGAGAAAGGGAGGTCCATCAGACAGAAGGGAAGCTGATTTCAAGGCATCAGGCAAGGAAGATTACTATGAAGCAAGCCATGTTCCAGAAGAAGAGGAAGAAGAATCCAATTTTGTCAGAAATCTTCAAAGGGGTTCTGGAAGGTTCAGAGGTAAGCTACCTTTCAAATGCTTTGCTTGTGGAAGAGTAGGTCATTATGCTGCAAAATGTCCTTATAAGGATAAAGGAAAGGAACCTGCTAGATGGAACAAGAAACAAAGTGCAAATAAGAAAAGCTACTACACCCATGAAGATAGTGATGGTCTATTAAACAGTGATGAAGATGAACGAGGTAATGAATATAAGTTATTAATGGCATTTGAAGATGATGATTATATGGATGCTATAGATATGGATAACCTTTATGATGAAATCACTAGACTCAAGAGATGTATAGAAAAAAAGAATGTGATCATTGATACTCTACAATTTCAAATTGATGAAAAGGAAAAACATCTTGAAAAACTAGAAGGAGAAATTGTTGGTCTTAGAAAAGAGATTGAGAAAACAAAAGCTATTAATCTTAAGTTTGTCAAAGGATCTGAAACCTTGGATAAGATTATCAATGTGCAGCGGTCTCCTCTAAACAAGACAGGTCTGGGCTACAATGGAGAAACCTCTCAAGCATCCACCTCAAAGAGTTATCTTGATGCAGCAAGAAGAAATGAGCAAAAGAACAATGAAGATCATCAGGTAAAGCAGGGACGAATTACAAACAGAAACTGTCAAGGGCAATCCATCTTAAGGGTGAACCAGCCACAGGTAAAATCTTCTCCAAGAATAGATGAAAATAGAAATTATAATCAGTTGGCTGGTAGATTCGATAACCGCAGAAGTTTCTTCAATGGACAATGCTTTTCTTGTCATAACTTTGGTCACAAAGCAGCTCAATGTGTTGCATATAAAACAATCATGACTAAGGAAGCTCAAAAACAAAGAAGTATGACAGGGATTACAAAAAGGACCTATAACAACTTTTCGGTTCTTGAAAATGAAGTCGAATGTTCTATTTGCAATAATTTTGGTCATGAAGAATCTGAATGCAGGAGCAGGTTTCAACAGAAAAAGGAGCAAGCCTCAAGCACCAAAACATGGAGAATAAAGGAACCTCAAACAGAAAGATGTGGAATAGCATTTTATGCAGAGGGACAGGAAAATCTATGGTACATTGACAGTGGATGTTCGAAGCATATGACAGGTGATAAAGAAAAACTTGAATCTTATTCTGCTCTAGAAAAGGGAAAGAAAGTCTCTTTTGGAAATGATACTCCTGCAACTATAAAAGGAAAAGGGATTGCTCAGTTAAAAGAAAAGGTCAAAGCTGGAAATGTTTTGTATGTTGATGGATTGAAGCATAATCTTCTAAGTGTCAGCCAGATGTGTGATCAAAGAACCGAGGTTATTTTCAGATCGAATGGATGTCTTGTTCGTGATCTTGATACAGGTAAAACAGTTCTCAAAGGCAAAAGAATTCCAAATAATTTGTACATATTTGAAGAAGGACAACAACAATGTTATCTGAGCAAGGATGAAGAGCACTGGTTATGGCATCGAAGGTTGGGACATCTAAGCTTCTCACAAATAAGGAAAGCATGCAAATATCAGGCAGTTCGCGATCTTCCAGATATCAAAATTCCTGACAACACCATATGCAGATCATGTCAGTTTGGAAAAGAAAATAGAACTAACTTTCCAGAGAAAGAAGGATCAGCTAGCATGCCTCTTGAGCTAGTACATACATATACATGTGGTCCATTCAGGAAAAGAACACCTAGAGGAGAGGAATACTTGATATTATTTATTGACGATTTCTCCAGGTTTGTCTGGTTAGGAATTTTGAAGCACAAAGATGAAGCATTCGAAAAATTCAAATCCTTCAAAGCCTTGGTTGAAAATGAATCAGGTCACAAAATTAAGTGCCTCAGATCCGACAGAGGTGGGGAATTTACTTCAAATGAATTTTTCGATTTCTGTGATGAACATGGGATAAGGAGAGAATTCTCTACAGCTAGAACTCCTCAGCAAAATGGAGTTGTTGAAAGAATGAACAAAACAATCCAACAAATGGCTCGTGCTATGCTTGATGAATCAGGAACTCCCGCAACTTTCTGGGGTGAAGCTGCACATGCTGCGGTTGTTATTCTCAACAAAACAAATGTTCGGGTGAACAGCACTCAAACTCCTCATGAGCTTTGGAGTGGCAGGACTCCTTCGGTAAAGCACTTCAAAATCTTTGGGAGCAAATGCTATATCAAGAATACTGATGAGCAGCTTGGCAAACTTGAACCTAGGGCAGATGAAGGCATTCTTCTTGGTTACTCTCCATATAGCAAAGCATACAAGTGCTACAATAAAAGACTTGGCAGAATTGTTGATAGCATTGATGTAGTGGTTGATGAGAAGGGATACATTCCTAGGCAAGTCCATCATGAAGACATCGAAGAAGATGAAGGCTACCCTCAAAGACAAAATGATGAAGAAGAAGAACCTCAAGAAGAACCTCAAGAAGAGCCAGAGGAGCAAACAAGAATAGAGGAAAAGACTCCATCCAGATATATTCAGAAGAATCATCCAGAATCTCAGATTGTGGGGCAGAAAGAAGCAGGTATACAAACAAGAAGAACAGTTGCAGAAGCCTCAAGCTATTTGGCATTACTCTCCTCTACTGAACCACAAAATGTGAAAGAAGCATGCAAAGATGAATGTTGGGTGAAAGCAATGGATGAAGAACTTGAGCAAATCGAAAAGAACAACACTTGGGAGCTGGTTCCTAGACCAAAGGATAAGAATGTTATCGGAACAAAATGGGTCTTCAAAAATAAATTGAATGAAAATGGAGAAGTAATTAGAAACAAAGCCAGACTTGTTTGTAAAGGGTATGCGCAGCAAGAAGGAATAGGATTTGAAGAAACTTTTGCTCCTGTTGCAAGACTTGAGGCCATCCGAATGTTCCTTGCTCTCTCAAGTTTTCAAAACTTCAAAGTATTTCAAATGGACGTGAAATCAGCCTTTCTGAATGGAGACTTGGAAGAAGAAGTGTACATTGAACAACCAGATGGGTTCATTCTTGGAGATGATCCAAATCTTGTATGCAGATTGAAAAAGGCTCTCTATGGTCTCAAACAAGCTCCAAGGGCTTGGTACTACCGGTTGGACAAATATCTTCATCAACAAGGTTTTTCAAAAGGTTCAGCAGATAGCAATCTGTATATAAAAGTTGAAAATGACAAATTGCTAATACTTGTTGTGTATGTAGATGACATTATTTTTGGCAGCAATGAAGAAGCTATGAGTCAAAGCTTTGCCTCGGTCATGCAGAAAGAATTTGAAATGTCCTTGCTAGGAGAACTGACATATTTCCTTGGTTTGCAAATCCAACAAAAAGAAGGAGGAATCTTTTTATCTCAAACCAAGTATCTCAAACAGATTTTGAAGAAATATGGCATGGAAGATGCAAAACCAGTATGTACACCCATGGTCACAAGATGTAGTCTCAGTGCAAATGATGAATCTGCAGCAGTACATCAACCAACCTACAGATCTATGATTGGAAGTTTACTATATTTGACAGGTACCCGACCAGACATCATGCATGCAGTTGGAATAGTTGGAAGATTTCAGGCAAATCCGAAGGAGACTCATCTTCAGGCAGTGAAGAGAATTTTCAAATATCTTCAAGGGACTCAAAATTATGGCTTATGGTATCCTAGAGATACAAATCTTACTCTTCATGCTTATACAGATGCAGATTGGGTCGGAAGCGTGGATGATAGTAAAAGCACAAGTGGTGGTGCGTTCTTTATGGGTTCCAGACTCGTATCTTGGTTCAACAAGAAACAGAGTTCGATTGCCTTGTCTACAGCTGAAGCGGAATATGTTGCTGCTGCATCTTGTTGCACCCAACTTCTTTGGATGATGCAGACTTTGCAGGATTTTCAAATCACTTGTACACCACCTATCCCCATCTTATGTGATAACACAAGTGCAATCAGCATCTCAAAGAATCCGGTTATGCATTCAAAAACCAAGCACATACCAATCAAGTATCATTTTCTCCGGGAACAAGTGCTTGAACAGAAGGTCAAGTTGGAGTATGTTCCTTCTAAGGAACAAGTTGTTGATATTCTCACCAAACCATTGCCCAGGGACACTTTTGAGTACCTCAGGAAAAAGCTGGGGGTTGTTGATGCATCATCTTATTGTTGAAACTTTTCTGATTGATGGTACAGGTTCAGGGGGAGCATATAATGCATTGTTGGAATTATGGAGGATGGTCAGAAGGAGATCTTGGAAATAGCTGCAATATGTCTCTATCTCTTTCATGGAGGATTATGGTTCTTTGTTACAGATCTGGTTCAGGGGGAGCATGATCTTAGGGGGAGCATACCCCTTTGCCCTTGATGTCAAAGGGGGAGAATGAAGCAAGCTGAAGTTTGTAAGGTTGCCATCAAGTCCAAAGGGGGAGATTGTTGGCATTATGTTTTCTGGTATGGCTATATGTTACAAATGTTGTACTTGATGGCAACTCCCATGACAAGGCTCTCACTTTATGGAAAATTAAGAAAGACACAGGATATCAGTTCAGAAGGTGCGTACCCGCAGGTACACCATGCAGGGACCACGTCCAGAGTCGCAGGCCAGCCATTCAGGAGGTGCGTCCACCCAGTGCACACATTTCTAGGCAGAGAAAAGCCCACGTGGGGGTTTCTTGTGTTTTACTCTTGGTATCCAGCCGACGGTATTGTGTTATTATGGTGTCAGCTCGTGGTATTGTTCCATGTTTTGAGGAGGAGCTTGCCTATATAAAGCAAAGGAGATCATTTGGTTTGAGATGTCTTTGGTTGAATATCTTATTGGGTGAGATCTGGTCTAGATCTAAAAGGCGAATCTACTGAAGGACTGAGATCTCTTTGGCGCAAGATCAGATCTGTAGATCTGACTGTTTGGGTTACACTTAAAGTCTTGAAATCATTCATACCCGAAGGGACGCAGGTACAGTGAAAGGAAAGCGCGCCGGGACGCAGTACAGAATCTGGAGATCTACGTGGGGACGCAGGGCAGACGAAGTTCAGATGCGTCTGGGACGCTGCTTAGTGATTGGAGATCTGCGTGGGGACGCAGAGCGATCAAGGTTCAGGTGCGTCTCTGAAGCAAAAGGACGCGGCGCGATAGTGTTTTTGGGTGCGACCCTGTAGCAAAAGACGCGGCGCGATAGTGTTTCTGGATGCGTCCCTGAAGCAACAGAACGTAGAGCAGTTAAAGGAACAGTGCGTGGGCACGCAGCGCAGCAGAAGGATATCTGCGTGTGGACGCAGGGGAGAAGAAGGTTTACTGCGTCTGGTCGCAGGCCACAGAAGGAAAAACTGCGTCTCTGTCTTAAAATGTTCTGTTGATTGAATTTCTCTGTTGATAAGGTGTTCTGGGTTAGTTCTGTTATTGCTGATCTGATATCTGTAGTGGACTGTAACTGTTATGTACTTGTTGATCATCTGATGCTTTATGAAAAGAAGTAGGGGGTTGTAGCTCCCTTCCAGGAGTAGACTGGAAAACGAGAAAGAGAGAGAGTTGTAGCTCTCTGCAGGTTGCAGCCTGTGTACTGGTAAAGGACTGCACCAGTACAAAATCATTGTAAAAGAAGTTTCTAATTTGAAAGAAGATAGAGACATATTGCAGCAGGTGGTTTCCACCCACATTAGGTTTCCACCTTACATCTTGTGTTCTTTGGTGTGACTATGTGTTTTCTTTGTTCATGCTAATTATTTTATGGTACTGACATGCAAAAATAATTCAAAGATCAAATAAGGAAGATTTATTAAATTGCTAGATAATACTGATTCACCCCCCCTCTCAGTATTATTTCCAACAGTGAATTGGTCATATTATCTCCATTTGATGTGCATGATACCCCGTTGGAAAGATCACTCCGAGGAATACGAAGGAAAAATTGATTCTATGAAAAAATCTTTGGCAGTAGATTGCCAGAAAAACCTTGTTTAGGGCCTCAAAACAGGTCCGGAATTTAAGACCCAAAAAATGGCTAAAAATAGTAAATTGTGCTACAATTAAGCAAACTGAAAAACTAAAAAAGACAGTTGTGGGGGTCCAAGTGGGATAGGTAGGTGGCCACTAACATCCACCTGGATCATTCCTCCCCCCTTAGGAAGCAATGGTCCCCATTGCGTTAAGTGCCTCCATGAAATGGGGGAACTTCTGTTGAACTTGGTCCCTGGTGAGTTGTTCTGCAATCTCTAATGTGTCGAGTAATGGTGAGAAGAATGGTCAAGGGCGGTCCACATTGAACACTCGGTGCAAGTCAAGGAATGGGGAATTTTGTGCTCCAAAGCATTGTTTCCTACAGCCTTAGTAATGGTGTAAGGACCATATTGGAGTGGTTTGAGCTTCTGATGGGCTCTTGTAAGGCGTTATTTATACAAATGCAACCAGAATTTGTTGCCCACATGAAACTTCTGTAGCACCCAATGCTGATCATGTCGCTACTTTTACTTGGCATTTTTCACAAGGGAGTGACGATATATCGACCTGTTGGGTAGAGGTGCTCCGGGAGTCAGATCGAACAAATGCTTGACCTGACAGTGTAACGGTACCCCTGTCAGCAAGGAGAAGATCTCCCTGTATCTTTTCACGATCATATCCACCTGATTCTGCTGCGTGGAGGAATCATTCTCGGGGACCATGGATGTGGCTACAATCTTCCCCTTACTTTGAGAGCGAACTAGAAAGAAAATAAATTTCCTAGTCTGGGAGATGATCTTACTTCCTTTCTTAGCAGAGACCAAAGAAGTGGCAGTAGGTGGGGCTACCTCCGGTATCCTGTATAATGTATTACACAAAGAAATAATAATAGAATGAGGCCTTGACTCATACACAGCATGTTGCTTCCACAAGTATGGTTGACCTGATAATACATCACAAACATGAAGAGGTGCAACATCATACAATACCTCATCTGTGAAAGGCTTGATGTTGTAGGGAAGGTGACATTGATGGTGAACTCGGAGATCTCATCCTTAGTGAAGCCACCCAATGTTATATGGTTGCAGGTGTGGTATGGTCGGTAGTCCCAACTGCTTCATGACCTCTACTGAAATAAGGTTCTTTTGGCTCCCACTATTAAGAATGAATTGTAGCGGCGAACCCTTCACACACATTTGTGAGTGGAAAAGACACTCCCTCTTCTCTGGATCTTTGGGCTCATTCTTCTAGATCTTAGTAGTGGCAACAGTGGCGTTGGGTTCCACATCAATGATTTGCTTCCCTTTTTCATTCCTCATGTTGAGTTCTGACCCAGGGTCAGAACATGCATTTGATTTTGAAGCCTTCAACTCGGCCACTAGCGACTGCTTGATCTGACACTGACTTGTGTTGTAAGAGGGGCTATTATGGAACTCGCACCACTTTCTTGTGCCCTTCTTTGACTTCGTGGTGTTATTATTTTCTTGTGGCTTCGATGGGTTGTCTTGGGTCACACCATCTTGGCTTTGTCTTTGGTTCTACAGTTTGGGGAAGCCTTTCCCTTGCTTTGGATTCATGGATCCAAAGTATCGGTACGTTGTGCCGAGTGAGGAGATGTTCAAGAACTCCATCTTGTCCTAGATGTATCTATGTAGGCTATCGTGACTTGAGTACCAAATGTTTCTCAGAATCCTTGATACCCAACTTTGTGCAAAGGGTATGAAAAACATTGGTAAACTTTGGCACATCTTGGTCGCTTCCTTGCCGCAGTGTGGTCCACTTCATTTATTTGTCCTAGTAGCTCCCGACATGGTAGTACTGCTGCTTGATGGCATCCCAGAATGCATTCCGAGTGGGAGCAGATGAAAATAGTGAGTTCTTACTTTCATCCTTCTATTCACAACAGGTTTCCGACCAGTCCCTGACGTGGGGGGTAGATTTGAGAAGAGAAAAAATAATCTTTTCTCGGCTGGAAAAATAATAAACAGAAACATATCCTTATAGAAGATTCAAAAATTTATTTGAGGTGTCTGCATCTATTTGACCCTCGAATATTGGTTTTTTAAAGTTAACTTGTATCTTAAAGGGTTTGGCATTTCCAAAGTATCTGTTGGAAGAATATGTGTCGCCCCTGGGTATCCATTGAAGGATTTGGGAAAATACGTCCATCATCGTGTTCCTTTGTCGCTTGAGGGCATCTTTGAGCAAGATTTTGATAGGATATCCTGCCCCCTCGTCTTTCTTTTCATCTGCCATGGGAGGCCATCAAGATTTGTGAGGTTGGTCTTGCAAAGGTTCGACAAGTTGACGCTCTAACTCGTTATATCCCAACCTCATTGGGGATATTCAAAGAAAAACAAAGAAAGAATAGACCCCTCTGATACCATTGATCTAAATTTAAACAAGAACACAACAAATTACAGATATAACCATGAATACAGAGATGCTGCAGAAATAAAACTTCCTTTGATTAATATTAGATAATGAAATATACTTACAAACAATATGGAAATGATACTAGCTAGACAATGGTAGCTTATCTCTAATAAGAGATGTGGTGGCTACATGCCTCTGAACTATGTTACAATGAGGCTCAATGGCCTTTTTATTATTGAAAAATAAGAGAAAACCCTAAACAAGCAAAGCCCTATCCCTAGGAGATTTAACACCAAGAGTTTATGGGCCTCGTTGGGGTTAGTTTGTCAACCAACTTCTCGGGGTCGTGACTTGGTCATATTATCTTCATTTGACACACATGATACCCCGTTGGAAAGATTTCTCCAAGGACTATGACGAAAAAGATGATTTTATGAGAAAATGGTTGGTGGTAGATTGACAAAAAAACGTTGTTTAGGGCCTCAAAACGGCTCCAGATGTTTAGGACCCGAAAAACTCCTAAAAATAGTAAACTGTGCTACAATTAAGGAAACTGAAAAAACTAAAAGAGACAGTTGTGGGGGTGCAAGTGAGATAGGCGAGTGGCCACCAACATCCACCTAGATCAACAATAGTGTGCTTCTATGGGGCACAACAATAACAATATGGGGGCTACATGGGAACAAAAATAATAATAAGGGGCTACACTAACAATAACAATAAGGGGGCTACACTATTATTATATTGGGCTAACAATAAAGGGTTGCAATATGTCATCCATCAACCTCATAAAAGTTGCAGGGGAATTTTTGAACCTGAAATACATGACCAACCACTGTAAAAGGCCCTGCTTGGATTTTAAGCTGGTCTTCCATACATTTCTTGGCTCTATTGGAACCTAGTGGTAACCAAAATTTAAATCGATCTTGTTGAAGTACTTGACCCCATTAAGCTAATCAAGAAGGTTATCAATATATGGGGTTGGGTACTCATTCCTAACAATGATTTTATTTAGTACATGATAATCAACGCAAAGTCTCCAGGTCCCATCCTTCTTCTATATAACAATATTTGGGCTTCCAAAAAATGAGGAACTTGGTCAGATGTGCCCATTTTGCGGCAACTCCTATATCTGCCACTTGAACTTAATTCTCCATAATAGAGTGATGGTATATCATCCCATTGGATAGGGGTGCTCAGGGATTCAAATCGATTGAATGCTTGACCTGATAGTGCAAAGGTACCCTTATGGGTGAGTAGAGTATGTCCCTATATTCTTCCAAAACCATATCCACCTTCTTTTTTTGTGTGGCAGAACCCTTCTTGGGGACTATAGATGTGGCCAAAATCTTCCCCTTACTTTGAGATTGAATCAAAAAGAAAAAAAAGTTCCCGGTATGGGAGATGATCTTACTGCATTACTTCATAGAGATCAAAGAGATGGTAGTAGGAAGGGCTACCTCTAGTATCCTATATAAATTACCGCCTAAAGTAATAGTGATAGTGTGAGGCGTAGACTCATACACAACATATTTTTTCCATAAGGACACTTTGCCTAATAACACATCACGGACTTCAAGAGGAGCAACATCACATAATCCCTCATCTATGAAGGGCTTGATGTTGTAGGGAAGGAAACACTGTTGGCTGACGCGGAGCTCTCGTCCTTGATGGAGCCACCCAATAGTGTATGTTTGCAGGTGTGGTGTGGTAAGTAGGCCCAACTACTTAACAACCTCCTCGAAGATGAAGTTATTTTGGTTCTCGTTGTCAACAACGAACTGTAGCGGAGACCCCTTCGATGGGCCTCCAAATTAGACAAAAATTAAGGCCCATCTAACCTTTCTTAAGAACATGAAGGCAATAATAAACCTCTCCTTCTAGACTTAATAATGTTGTTTTTTAACGTTAATATGTTCATTAGGAAGGTTTAGAGATAATTGCATATTTGTGCCTAATATTATTTATATTTGTAGAATATTGTGAGAATATTGGGCATATCATGAAGATTTGGAGGAGGAGATAATCTAGGGACTTGCTCCCTATTATAGTGGGATTGATTTTGGATAATAAATCAACAAGATATTATGAAATTACTGCACAAATTATGGAGCTCCAATGTTTGAGAAAATCTAGGAATGTGTTCCCTATCATTTAATGCAAATTATTAGTGTTGAGAACGAGTTCCACTATTTGAGGGATTTTGGAGGGAAAAGCTTCCTCCTTTCAAGGATAATTCTTCCTCATCATTTTTTATAAGTACCAATTCAATTTTCCTTTAGGGGTTGGTTTTTCTTAGTCTTCTTGTGGAGAAAACTTGTATTTTTGCAGATCCACTTTCATTTCTATCAAGGATGTAATTGGATTGATTCAAATAATGAAGCTTGGTTCCATTTTTAGCTTCTAAAGATTGGTCTACTTCATAGGACTATGATTTTCCTTCAGCTTGGCCATCCTAGGAGCCTTAAAGCCCTTCTATATAATTTATTTTATTCTTTTCACTTCTTATTCACATGCATCTCTTGTTCTTGTTTTTCCTATTTCTCCATTTAGTATTGATGATTTATTATTATTATTATTATTATTATTTATTTTTATTTTTTTCAGGTGATTAATATTCATAATCATTATTTAATCCTTGGAAAAACTATGGAAGTTCATATTAATCATTGAGCTACTTGGATTAGTTTTCTAATTCACAAATCTAAAACATTGTGGAAGTCCCTTGTGGCAAATAGTAGTAATTTTCTGCTATTTTTTAGAACATGCTAATGAGCTTCATCTGAGTTTATTCCACTTAAATTATATCATAAAAGCATTGAAGTTAATAACAAAATTTAATCCATTTCATTTTCACTTGATTAGGTTAGGCATTTGATAGGTTAACTAGCTCATTAGTTCTCAAATTTCTAGATTTTAGACTAGTAATTTTTTGCTACTTTTTAAGAATGTGTTAACAGGAGTATTTATGAGTGATTCAACTTGGAATGGATACCTAATACATCCTATTCAATAAAAAAAATTGTCTCATCCCATTTTAATTTGATTTACTTGGTCATTCGGTGAATTATGCCTTCCTGTAGCAAACCTATAACTTCCTATAACAAAGACTGTAATTTCCTGTAGCACTCCTCTAGCATGTGTAAACTTGACCAAATTTTCTCAAAAATATTGGTTTTTGTCTCTTAGGGTTTAATCATAACCCGTAGGCTCTAAATACATGAGTATGGAAGAATAAAACACTAATTAGGACATGCCTTTTAAAAAAGTAGATTAGGCTTATCTATTTGAATTCATGCTCTTAGGATTTCAATTACAAATTGTTGTTCCTGCCTAGGATTAATTTTTTTTCAAAGTAACATTTTCATTTATGCAAGTAGTTTAGGATTTGATTTCATTAAATTCACTCTATTACATCTTGATAATGAAAGAAGGACACATTGTATGTTTCACATATAATTTTGATGCCTCTTACATTTGTATGAACCTCGGGTTGATAATTATAGTTGGTAGCCTTGGGAGTTGCAGCATTCTTATTGCAATACTAAGGCTCATTACTTTTTTGTGCCATTTCTAGGGAGGTGTCAAAGTATGCATTGTTTTTTCCCTATTTGATTCATTTATTTTACTTTCTGAAAAAACACAAAAAATTACATTAGCATCTTTCATTTCAAGAACAAAAAGTTGCATTGCCTTAGCATTCTTACAAATATATATATATATATATATATATATATATATATATATATATATATATATATATATATAACACCAAACCCCCCCATTTGATCATGTGGTGTAATAAGAGCCACATCACCATTCATTTTTGCAGGTATAAGAAGAAGAGGTGACAAAGAAGGTAGTATAAATGGATGGAGATGATGACAATGAGGAAGATCCTGTTGGATTTCCCATTCAAGATAATGATGTCAGTGCGCACATGAAGAACATCCCTCCATATTTCTTTCCCAACTTCCATGGTTTGAGGTCAGAGGATCTGGAAACATTTCTATTTGAATTTTAAATCATTTGTATATCTTCTGGTTACTTACTAAACACCCAAATGTTGAGATTATTTACGACAACTTTGAAGGATAGAGCTCTTAAATGGTTCATGAGTCTAGGGACTAATTAAATAAGATCATGGAATGATATCCACAAGATATTTCTAGAAAAATATAAAGATCATGATCCTAAAGAAGAAATATTTAGAATGAATAAAAAAGAAGATGAGAGCCTTCAGGATCTAATAGAGAGGTTCATGTATAATGTTAAGAGGGAAAAATTACATCATTTAGGATCTAACACGCTAAAAGCCCTCTTACTTAGAACAATTAGGGATGCGTGGATTGATCTCATTGACCTCATGAGTAGAGATGATGCATACCAATTATCATTTGAAGAAATTTGTGAAACATTCAAACACATATCAAAAGTAAGGGCAAGAGTAAGTAAATCAACATCAAGATCAGTGAGTCAAGCTAAACTTGGAATTTTTTTTGATGACTTTAAAACATAAATTCTTAGCAATATAAGCAAACAAGTTGAAATTTTAAGAATGAATGATGAGGAAAAGGAATATGTTGATATTTTTGTTGTCCATGTAGAATCACATGATGTTAAATATTTCCGATCATTACCAAGGTTGGAGGAAGTTTACCAAGAGGACAATGCAGCAAGTCAATCACCAAAATAGCTATGTTATGTAGCTCCAAGAGGACCATGGCAGCCTAGTCAACCTGGTATGATGCAAGAGAAAAATTCACAATTTTAATTTTACACGCATCCATCTCAAAGTAATTGGAACACACCCTTTCCTTGGAAACCTTAGCCATCTCAACCCCAAAACCAATCTTCGCAACAAGGTTGGCAAGGAACTTATGAAAGAAATCCATAATATTCTCAATATCCTCCATACCCAACTCCATGTTATCCCTACCATCCACCTCCACCACAACCACAATCCCAACCACATCCATCTCAAACATCCCCTCCCACTCAACTACCTGCACCACCATTTCCAAACCCACACAAGGAAGTAGTTTAGCCCACTTACAATGCTAAGGTACAACACTTCCTAACATCTCCTCTTTATCTCAATGGTATTCATCTTAGCTCATGAAGAGTATTGCAAAAAAGAGATTCTCTTGATGCCATTGAAGGACAACAAGCAGAAAAATAAGATTCAAATGAGAAGACCAAAGAATCATGGTTTGAACTTGATGAAGAGCAGACATTAGAATCGAAGACTGAGAACGATCCCTCATTTTAACATCATATCCTCTATGCGTTCTATAGAATAATCAGCAAAAAGAAGAAAATATGAATTTCATGGAAGAAGAAGACATCCAATATGATCCAAATTGACAAGTGGACTAGGGGAATAATAACTATATTGAAATATGGTTCCAGAAAATTGTTAAGTTGCAGCAACACACTCTTCTTCAACAATTTTTTATCTCATCTCAATCAAAGTAGTTGGTATCTCATATTCAGGTACATGTCAAAGCATATGTTTCGAGCCTACACGTAATTTTATCTATCATCCTGTTGTGCACATGGTTCCATTGGAAGTATTCCTATACTTGAAAGAGATTTTGTTTTTTTCAAGTAGAGTAGGATAGAGAAAAAAAATAAAAATAAAATGAAAAATAAGAGAAAAAAAATAAAATCTCAAGTGAAAACCTCATTTGAGGCCCTGAAATTGGCTCATTGTTTGAAAACCTCCATGAGGTAGTCAATGGGATGGAAAAATAGAAAAGGAAAAGATCTTAGGTGGAAGCCTCCTTTGAGGCACCTAGGCAGACCTACTAGTTGAAATCCTCATTGAGGCAGCTAGTAGGCCTAAGAGAGAAAAAAAATCAAAAAATCAAAATCAAAAATGGTTTGGTCCATGTATCTCTCTGTAATGATTGCAGGTGCTCCCCAACCTTTGGAAGCAACAAAAACAAGTTGGCACCAAAAGAAAAAATATGGTCAAAAATATAATCAAAGGAATTCAAACTTAGAATTTCTACTCCTTTTCCTAGATGCCCCAACAAGACCAAGGCCATATCAATCCATCACCCTCGTCTCTTTCCACCATCCATGCATAGTTCCCAATATTTTCCCATTCATTTTTTCATTGTCCTAAAATGCTACATGAAGGATTTGTTTTGCTACAGGGAGACAAAATACACAAAGCAGAAATTTGTTTTTATCATATATTGAAAACCATGCATCCATTTTCCAAAAAGTTTCATGGGGAGATGAACATAGATGACGGTAACATTCTCAATCAATTTCAGAAAATTATGGTGCACACTTTTTGATAAATTGACCTCCATCACATACAACCATTTTTTATTTTTCTCGGGATTCATGCATCCACTGGCCAAGACTATTTTTGGGGAGGTGCATAAGGATGTTGGCAACATGATCAGAAAATTTCAGGTCAATCTCGTCTACCATTTGAGAGATATGCATAAAACAATTTTGCTACAGGAGGTTGTCCTGAAATGCTACAGGATGGTTGAGAAGAAACTACAGGATATAGATATGATTGAAGAAAGGGGTCAAAAGGTCATGTATTCTCTAGGGAAGGTTGAAAGAGGTCCCCCAACACCACTTTCATCGCTCATCCACTCCATTTCACCTAAACTTGCTCAAAATGTTCACTCTGTCCTATCTAAAAGAAATCACACACAAAGCATTGTTCTCCATTTTTCCATTATTAACATTACCTCCTCATGACTCCAACCTGTTTACATGGATTTTCATCACTCCCCTAAACACCACCATGCCAACTGAAGACTATAAAAAAGGATCAAAAGGCTGCTACAAGAAGAAACTCCTCTTGTAGCAACCTTTGTAGTCAAAATAAATCTATGATATTTTTTTCTCCCCACAAAAAAGAAGCAGGAGTGTTGGGTCCCTATAATACTAGTGATTACCCCATTACTATTGTAGTTATACCCCTTATTAATATTGTTGTGCCCCTATTTCCCCCATATTGTTATTATTGTGCCCCATAGAATCCCTCTATTGTTATTTTTGTGGCTTTATATTATTATTGTTAGGTCGGCAGGATTATATTGTGACTCCTTAGACTCCTATATAGAAATGAGGTTTTGTCATTTGAATCATCCAAGAATTGTTCATTTATGTAATGTAAAGGAGGTTGCCCCCTCGAAGAGGCTAAATTCTAAGGCGTTGATCTATCTTTTCTATCTTTTCTTGAGCTGGTTTCATAACATTTGGTATCAGAGCTTTGGATTCTAGGATTTCGCTGCTCCAAACAAGTCATCGTGGAATTTTCGCTATAACTTTTTTTTTGCGATTTTTCAGAAGTTACAAAAAAACCCATTTGAGAAGAAATCATGCTGAACCTTGGGTCCAAATTTCAGAGCTTTTCACGTTATATTTGTGGAGATATGATCTGAGGAAGTTGGTCTTTTTGTAGACTCCTAAATTACATTCCAAACAGGTGACCTGGGGAAAATCGTCATAATGTTCTCTCTGGGGACTGGATTGAAATTTCATAAGATGGTACAGAAATAGGATGGACTGTAGTTTCTTGTATGCATTTTTTAGATCCAAAGGTCAAAACAGTGACTCGTGGCACGTCGTACAAGTTCGCTCTACTGAACTAGTCTATAATCAAGTCACTGTGGGAGATTTCGCATAACGCTTCCTTCGAGAATCCAATTTGGGTCAGACTTGTGGCATTGGAAATAGAACATAAAATTATACTACAGGTCGCAACTTCAGAACTGGAGGATCTGAATTTATAGAGATACATCAGATTCAATATCAGGCTTCTACAAAGTTAAAAAAGGTGTGTAGTTTTTTTTTTAAATTTTTGCGTAAGCTTGGTTTGAAGGAATTCAAAGGGCATAGTAAAGCATTATTATCGGTAACTGATGCCCCTAGGAAAGAAAATGCAAACACCTAGTAAGGAACTTGAAAGCTCTAGCATGACTCGTGAAGAAGAGGAAGAAATACTACATGATATATCAAAATTACAAGAACAAGTGCAACAAATGTCATGCTCACAAAAGCTAATAGAAGCTAAGATAAATGGCATGGAATCTAATATAAATGGCGTGGAATCTAAGATAAAGGGCATGGAAGCTAAGATGGATGATTTGAAGACAGATTTGAAGAGAGACATGGCATATTTGAAGATAGATTTGAAGACAGACATGACAGACTTGAAGACAGATTTGACAAATTTTCTACAAGAAATACTTACTAATGGTGAAAAGGTTGTAAAGGAAACTCATGATGTGAACAAAAGAAATGTTAATCATGATTCCATAGACTCTAATGTTGGATCGAAGACCCACCATATTCCAAAAATCGATATGAGGAAGTTTGATGGCAAGGATCCCGCCACATGGATATTACAGATGGAGCAATTCTTTGATCTCAATAATGTGCAAAACACACAAAAGGTACGTATGACAACTTTATATTTGGAACCAAATCAGTTTGTATGGTATCAATGGCTTTGCTCTCGTAAACAATTTATCACTTGGGCAATTTTTACGGAAGAATTGATAGCACATTATGAGGATACAAAAAGCAACACTTTTTTTAGCCAATTGATAAGTCTCAAACAAAAGGGTTCAATAATGGAGCACATTGAGGAGTTCCAAAAATTGAACATAAGGGTAAAAGATATTCCAGAGGAGCATAGGATTGATGTGTTCATAGGGTCTTTAAAGGATAATATCCAACATGATGTTCGCCTTTGGGAACCTGATTCATTAGAGAAGGCATTCAGGTTAGCAAGAAAAATGGAAAGCAAAATTATGGCAACCAGGAAGCATACCACTCACAACTATAAAGACGGAAGTGTTGTTGCCCCTAGTCTTCCACAACCTATAAGGTTGACACCACAACAATTGGAAGAAAAAAGAGCAAAGGGGCTTTGTTACAGTTGTGATAGCAAATACACTAAAGGTCATAAGTGTGCTGAGAAGAAATTATTCTACATAGATTGTGAAGAGGAAGAAGAAAAGGAGCAAGAAAGGTCAAAAGAAGAGGATATACTCCAGGAACAAAGCCTAGATGAAGAACAAATAAATCCGACCATATCTTGTAATGCATTGGCGGGAATTACCACTCCTCAAACCATCAAGATAGAAGGACAAATCAAGAAGAAAAAGGTAATAGTGTTGATTGATTCAGGAAGCACCCACAATTTTATTCATTGTAAGGTAGCAAAAGAATTGAATTGCTTCCTATATCCAGCACCAGAGTGTCAAGTGATGATTGCAAATGGAGGAACAATAAATTGCTCTGGAAAGTGCCATAATATCAAGCTATCCATGGGAGAATATGTATTGACTAGCCCAATGCTTTCCATTCCAATGGGAGGTGTTGATGTTGTACTAGGAGTCCAATGGCTACAATCCTTGGGTACAATAGCTTTTAATTTTCAAGAACTTTTCATCAAATTTTCTACGGAAGGAAAGGAAGTTGAATTAAGGGGTATTGCAGGGAAACCAGGAAAGATAATCAGCTCTAATGGTATGACAAAGCTTCTAAAAAAGGAGCAAAGAGGTGTAATTGCACAATTATGTTCGCTAGATGTTTCCACATCGGAATCATCTATTTCTCCAGATCTCCAAAAAGTCCTGGACAATCATTCCAAGGTATTTGAGACTCCCAAAGGTCTCCCACCTATGCGTGATCATGATCATGCTATTCATCTGATTCCAGGAAGTGTTCCTCCAAACATCAGGCCGTACAGATATCCCTATGTCCAAAAGAGTGAAATTGAACGTATGGTTGCAGAAATGCTAGAGGCTGGTATAATTCAACCGAGTCAAAGTTCTTTCTCTGCTCCAGTAGTATTGGTGCACAAGAAGGATGGATCATGGCGCATGTGTCCGGATTATAGGGAGCTCAACAAGCTCACTATTAAAGATAAGTTTCCCATTCCTGTCATTGATGAATTACTGGATGAATTGCATGGATCAATTTACTTCACCAAGTTGGATCTTCGTTCAGGATATCATCAAATCAGAATGAAGATTGAAGACATTCCGAAAACATCATTTAGAACTCATGAGGGTCATTATGAATTTTTGGTCATGCCTTTTGGCCTTACCAATGCACCTTCAACATTTCAAGGTTTGATGAATTCAATTTTCAAACCATTCCTTAGAAAATTTGTGTTAGTATTTTTTGATGATATACTAATCTACAACAAGTCTTGGAAGGATCATGTTGAACATGTTGACAGGGTGCTACAACTATTGGAGGAGAAACAATTATATGCAAAAAGATCCAAATGTTTCTTTGGAGTCCAGGAGGTGGAATATCTGGGTCATATTGTATCTCATGAAGGAGTTAAGGTAGACCCTAGCAAAATTAAAGCCATTAAGGAATGGAAAATCCCCACATCCATAAAGCATCTGCGAGGATTTCTTGGGTTGACAGGGTATTATCGCAAGTTTGTTAAGAATTATGGGAGAATAGCAGCACCTCTAACAACATTATTGAAGAAAGATGCATTTTCATGGACTTCGAAAGCAACAAAGGCCTTTGAACATCTTAAAGAGGCAATGTGCCAAGCACCGGTCTTAGCTACACCAGACTTCACAAAAACCTTTATTGTGGAATGTGATGCTTCAGGAAATGGAATTGGTGTTGTTCTAATGCAAGATGAAAGACCCATTGCTTTTGAAAGTCGTCCAATCAAGGGAAATTTTTAAGCAAAGCTATTTATGAGAAGGAAATGTTGGCAATACTCCATGCACTTAAGAAATGGCGACCCTACCTAATGGGAAGACACTTCAAGGTAAAAACGGATCATGATAGCCTTAAATACTTTTTAGAACAAAGATTATCCTCTGAAGAGCAACAAAAGTGGGTCACAAAGATGTTGGGTTATGACTTTGAAATCATCTACAAAAAAGGGAAGCAAAATGTGGTGGCAGATGCACTCTCAAGAAAGGATGAGGATGTGGAAGCATTGTTGTGCACCATTTCTATTATCCAACCAGATTGGATAAACGAAGCAAGGGAGGAATGGAAGAATGACGAAGAAGTGTGGGCACTTATTCGAAAGTTACAACAAGATTCCAGTACGTTTGATACATTTAGCTGGCAAAATGATTCGTTATGGTACAAAGATCGCTTATACCTCTGTAAGAATTCCCAGCTAAAACAAAAGATTCTTATGGAATTGCACACTTCTCCCTTAGGAGGGCACTCAGGATTTTTAAAAACTTACCACAGGGTTAAGAAGGAATTTTTTTGGGATGGCCTTAAATCAATATTCAAAAGTTTGTGGCAGAATGTTTGGTTTGCCAACAAAATAAAGTTGAAACAATTAAGACACCGGGTCTATTACAACCTTTATCCATTCCAAGCCAACGTTGGGAGGAGGTTTCAATGGATTTTATCACAGGTTTACCCAAGTCTGAGGGAAAGAGTGTCATCATGGTGGTAGTTGACAGACTTACCAAGTATGCACACTTTTGTGCATTATCACATCCATTTAAAGCCAGTACAGTTTCTACTGCATTTATGGAAACAATTCAAAAGCTACATGGAAACCCAAAGATTATTGTAAGTGACAGAGATCCCATTTTCACTGGAAATTTTTGGACAGAATTATTTTCTTGTCTTGGTACTCAGTTAGCTCATAGCTCATCTTATCATCCTCAATCTGATGGGCAAACTGAGATAGTAAACAAATGTTTGGAAGGATATCTTCGTTGCTTTGTATCTGATAAACAGACACAATGGGTCAAATGGTTGCCTCTGGCTGAATGGTGGTATAACACTTCCTTCCATACACCAACAAAAATGACCCCATTTATGGCACTTTATGGGTATCAACCACCATCCATCACATCATATTTAAGAGAAAATTCTAAGGTTCAGGCAGTGGAACATCACATCGAACATCAACAACAAGTCCTCCAACTCTTAAAGGATAACCTCGTGTTGGCACAGAATAGAATGAAACAACAGGCAGATCAACATCGCAGTGAAAGAAGTTTTGATGTAGGTGATTGGGTATTCCTACGGCTACAACCATATAAGAAAATGTCCCTCAAGCAAGCTAAGAAGGATAATAAATTATCACCAAAGTATTATGGTCCGTACAAGGTGTTGCAAAAGATTGGTACTATGGCATACAAATTGGAGCTTCCTGCAGCTTCTCGATTGCACCCAGTTTTCCATGTTTCATGTTTAAAGAAGGTTATAGGCGACAAGCTCCCAGTTCAACAATATTTCCAGAACTTGACGAGGAAGGAAAAATTATATTGGAACCGGAAGCAGTCACAGAAACAAGAACTCGACAACTACGAAATCGATCAATTTCAGAGTATCTTATCAAGTTGAAGAACTTATCCACTGAAGATTCCACATGGGAGAATGAGAATTTTATGCAGAAGTATCCATAACTACTCAAGCGTTGAGGACAACATTTTTTTGAAGGAGAGGGGCATGTTGGGTCCCTATAATACTAATGATTACCCCATTACTATTGTAGTTATACCCCTTATTAATATTGTTATGCCCCTATTGCCCCCATATTGTTATTACTGTGCCCCATAGAATCCCTCTATTGTTATTTTTGTGGCTTTATATTATTATTGTTAGGTCTGCTGGATTATATTGTGACTCCTTAGACTCCTATATATAAAAAGGAGGTTTTGTCATTTGAATCATCCAAGAATTGTTCATTTATGTAATGTAAAGGAGGTTTCCCCTCGAAGAGGCTGAATTCTAAGGCGTTGATCTATCTTTTCTATCTTTTCTTGAGCTGGTTTCATAACAAGGAGGGATAAATGTTTTCATGCAACAAGGGACTCATCACCCTCATAAAATAAATCCACCAGTAGATGTAGCCCATTCATGAGAGAAAAGAATGCACACACACATGAACATCATCAGTCAAGGTGAAATCCAATTTAGAAGACATGCACAACAACCTTACCTCTGTTTAGAAATAATATATGATCAGCTAAAACACTCACATCAAGAGCATATTAGGAGAAGAGAAACAACAATAGCAAGAAAACCTAGCAGACCTCCAACAAATTATCACATGCAACTTCAAGATCATTTATAGAATCTTCAGGACCACCAAAGGCAACTTCAACATTCATATCAGTAGCCTCAATATGACCTACAAAAACACATCAAGGGAAAGGCTCATGTATCCAGTCCTTTAAACCTTTTCTACGAGCTTATTTTAGCTCGAAAAGCATTGCAAGTGCATGAAGGAAAAGGTTTTTATAGCCAATATTAGTAGCAGAGCAACCTCATCTTTATCTAGCAATTAAATTCACTTTTCCACCAAGATAGCCGCACATGGGGGAGAGGACAAGACAAAAGTGAAGAGGACTGGAGAAAGTGGGATGTAATCATTCAGTCATGTTAGAAGACAAGCAGTGTAAAGGGGTAGGTGAGGGGCAACTCAATTAACTTAATGCACACTGAGTTTATTTTGCATGCAATGAAAAAATAGAGAAAAATTGAAAAAATAATGGAAAAAAATCAACACAAAATAAAAATAAAAGAAATAAAAGGTGGACCCACTACCTCTTGACGTGAAAATATTAGTTTCCATAGGATTTAGTTTGTGTGAAGTTCATGTACTCACCACTCTCCATGATGTAAATATCTCAAAAAACAAATTTCAATCGCTCTCTGGATTGCTACAGAAAGACTATAATTGTTATAGGAATATCCTATAGCACTACAGGAGGGCTTTAAAAAGTTACAGGAAGCCTGTGAAAGCTATAGGAAGGCTGATAAACTACTACATGAAGCTAACAGAGTGCCACAGGAAGGCAAGTTTCTCCCAGAACAACCACTAGAGCCTTCAGAAGAAAGGGAATATTCAAAGGAAAAGTAAGTAAAATTTCCTTCTCTCCAACATTTGGCATAAGGATTCCAAAAGCACCTCAATCATTAAGAAAACGTACTCTGCACATTTACAGTTTGACCAAAAAAAATGGATTGGTTAAGAATTTTCTTAAGAATACGGTATGCTGAATAAGGAAAAGGTGCATCTTGTAATTTTTTTTCCTCAACATTGAAACAAAAATGTCAAAAACTTATTTTGTTACAAAAACCTCCACTGCATAGGAACCTATAGGGTGTGAAAAATGTGATACAAGAAAGTTACAGGTTGCTACAAGAATCTTGGTAGTGGAAAAAATTTTCCCTCAAACCCTATGAAGGTGGAAAGAATCATGAGGAAAAAGGTAGTACAAATTTTCTCCACCAATACTTGGCATGAAAACCCTTAAAACTCTCTCAATTCTCAAAAGCATACTCTATAGGTGCCATATATTTAAAAATCAGTAAGAAAGGCCAGTGAATTTATGTCATTAAGGATAAAGTGTCTTAGGTTGCATGATGAATTCTACCTTCTCCTCAGCATCATAAAAATAATATTTACTCTACCTTTTTTTCCATAAACACTCTCACTCTTGTAGCAGAAAAGAGAAACTCCTTGTTCTACATTGATGGAAGTTTATTGAAGTCATGAGAGGAGAGGGAGAATCAAAGGAATTATGGGAAATTGAGATAAACACAAATCTTATCCAATAAGGGAAGTTACATCCACATCAGTATGGGATATCATGAAAGTCATATGAGGCATAAGAAAAGAACAACAGGGCAAGAAGATGGATAGGTTTCTCAGAGGATGAGCAACAGTTTCAGTAGGGGGGTATGATGGGCCTCCAAATTAGACAAAAATTAAGGCCCATATAACCTTTCTTAGGAACATGAAGGTTATATTAAACTTGTCCTTCTACACTTCATAATGTTTTTTAAACTTTAATATATACATGAGGAAGTTTTAGAGATAATTTCATATTTGTGCCTAATATTATTTATTTTTGTAGAATATTATGAGAATATTGGGCAGATTATGAATATTTGGAGGAGATAATCTAGGGACTTGCTCCCTACCACAAGATTATCAATATTGGATAATAAATCAACAAGATTTTATGAAATTATTGCACAAATTCTGGAGCTCTAATGATTGAGAAAATCTAGGAATATTTTCCCTACCATTTAATGCATATTCTTAGTGTTGGGAACCAGATCCACTATTTGACAGATTTTGGAGGGAAAAGCTTCCTCCTTTCAAGGAGAATGCTTTCTCATCATTTTTTATAAGTACCAACTCGCATTTTTCTCTAGAAGTTGGCTTTTCTTAGTCTTATTGTGGAGAAAAGTTGTATTTTTACAACTCCACTTTCATTTCTGGCTGGGATGTAATTTGATTGATTCAAATAATAAAGTTTGGTGGCATTTATAGCTTCTAAAGTTTGGTCTCCTTTATATAAATCTGAGTTTCCTTGGGCTTGGCCATCCCAGGAGCCTCAAAGCCATTTTGTATAATTTACTTTTCTTCTTTTCAATTCTTATTCACATGCATATCTTGTTCTTGTTTTTCCTATTTCTGCAATTAGTATTGATGATTTTTTTCTATAGGATTAGGTTAAATGGTTGAAGTGAGTTCATTTGCAAGTTAATTTACACAGTCATAAGTATGATTTCATGCTTGGAACAACTTTGGAAGTTCATAGTAAGCATTGAGCTACTTGGATTATTTTTCTTATTCACAAATCTAAAATATTTTGGAAGTCTCTTGTAGCGAATAATAGTAATTTTCTGCTATTTTTTAGAACATGCTAACGAGATTCATTTGAATTTATTCCACTTTCATTAGATCATAAACACATTCAATTTATTAACAAAATTTACCCCATTGCATTTTCATTTGATTAGGTTAAGCATTTGATAGGTTAACTAAATCACTAGTTCTCGGATTTCTAGATTTTAGACTAGTAATTACGCGTCTGATTGAGAATTTTAAAAACTCCATAAGGTATTGCCAAGCGCTTGCAGAAATTTGTATTATGACTCTAAAGGTCCCATGATGATATGGATTTCACCACTACTAACGCTCTTTTTTTTTCTTAACTTTTTAAGCTTTCAACGTTCCTTTATACCTCTGAGTCCAATGGCTAGTTTCTAACTTGAGTGATAAGCACTAAACTACCCCACAACACTTGTTTTAAATAAATAGTTAGTTTTACATTAAAAACATTTACATATATTCCACATTTAACCATATTCCCTTCCCTGAAAAACAAAAAGTATGCTAGTTAAAGTTTATACTAGATAGTATTACTATCCCTTGCCTTGCTTCGGGATATGCTAGCTAAATTTTATACTAGATATTACTATCCCAAAGCAGTATCTTTGTAAATAGAACAAGGCCTGACATCGAAAGAATCTCTCATATTCCTGAATGGATGATGTCAACATATAGTGTTGGATGATGTCAACATATAGTGTTGAATTAGATGTTTTATTTTTTAGAGATTAATTTCACTGAGAATTAATTACAATTTAATTATATAAAGGTAAGATTTTATCGAATATAGGATCATGTTATTTAACTTCCATTAAAATAAAAATAAAATTCAAATTCAAATTCAATTACAATATACTTTGCGGGTATAATAAAAAATTTGATAGAGCTAGATAAAATAGAAAAATAAGGCCAAGCCAAAATCGAGCATGGTGGTCGTGCCCTAAACTAAACTAGATACGGAGATACCAGAAGAGGAACTAAAACTGCAGGTTCATTTCCCACTTGCACTGAGTCATAGCCAACTGCAAATGGCAACGATTTATCACAATATGCCAATTCCTTCATATTCCACGTTTTGAAACACGAAAGGATCACACACATATGCGAGGATCACACGCATATTCGACAGATGTTGTTGTGGCATATTCAGCCCATCCGAGTACAACAAAAATAGTTAAGAACACAACCATGTAATTTCAAGCCATTGTCAAACTTAATGACTACATTTTACTTCAAAACACACTTAGTAATCATCAATTTAAGAAAGCATCCCATCTGCAACTCAATATATAGATTTTTAATTCTGATAACTCCAACATTTTATCTGGCTATACTGTTAATCTTATCTACTTATCTATCTTTCAAAACTGTATAGTCCATGCATTCTTAATCCTTTTAGATAATCTTCAATCCAAACCGTAGTCTTGACCGAGGTAACTTGCAGCCTTGAAGGCTTTTCGGATATCTTCAAGGGAAACCACAAGCATAAAAAAAAACTTCGAATGGTGAAATATTCCCGAATGAGAGGAGGTTAGAAACTTGACTAAATTCTTCTTTTCGTAACTAAACTTTTGGTCCTCTCAAGCTAAGTATCCTTGATGTCAAGTATTGAGAAGAGATATCTCTTATGAAAAAAGTTTACCCAATGCTCCTCTCAACCTAAGTATCTTTGATTTTACCAAATATTCAAAAATAGGATGGACATGATCGCGGTCAGTTTTTTTGACCGCATCCTTTTGATTCCCAAATATTCTGAGAATTGGCAATCGACTTAAGTTCAGGGAAAAAAAGATATATCCATGGAAGAGACCTCATTTTGCAAAAATTTTACCCAATGCTAATGAAGTAAATGCAATCCGTGTGAACAACCATGATCATATTTTTCTTGAGTTTAGGAGATTCCCAATAGGTTATGGGAATTACATTTTCAAATCATTTGCTTCATAATTGATGGCTTTCCTTTAAAGTTAAATTTTTCCTCCCCAAATGAAATTCTCTCTAAATTGGTGGGAATTTGGCTAAATCTATATCTTCACAAGTTCCATTCTGATAACTTCAAGCCGATCTGCGAAATTTGAACAAGGAGATAGCATGAATTGAAGGCTTTTTGGATGATGCTCAAGGAAAATTGCAGGTGTAAAGAATCTTCAAATGGTGAAATATTCCCAGATGAGAGAGGTCAAAAACTTGACTTTCGTTTTCATGCATTGAATCATTTCGGATGATGTTTAAGGAAAGCCATGAGCATAAAGAAACTTCAAATGGTGAAATATTCTCAAATGAGAGAGATTAGAAACTCAAATTTATTTTTCACAAAATGAAAGTTAAGTTTCTGACCTCTCTCATCCAAAACAAAAGTCAAGTTTTCGACCTCTCTCAACCACGAGTATTTCAGCATTCCAAGTTTGTTTATGTCTGCGGTTTTCCTCCTTGATCATCACCTGAAAAGACTTCAATGCATGCTACCTCCTTGGTCAAGTCCGTAGATCAGCTTGAAGATTATTCGAATGGGACTTGTCATTGCTTGATATGGATATAGATCTAACGAAATGCCCACCAATTTAGCAAGAATTTCATTTGGAGAGGAAAAAACTAACTTTGAAGGAAAACCATAAATTATGAAGCAAATTCTTTGAAAAGGTAGGTCCCAAAGTGCTATTGCAAATCTCCCAAACTCAAGAAAAATATGGTTCAAAACATGGTCATGGTTGTTCACCAAAAATGATTTTTCTCGATTATGAAGCAAATGCTTTGAAAAGTAGGTCCCAAAGCAATATTGCAAATCTCCCAAAGCAATATTGCAAATCTCCCAAACTCAAGCAAAATATGGTTCAAAATATGGTCATGGTTGTTCACACAAAATGCTTTTACTAGAATGCCTTTACTTCATTGGCATACTGGGTAAACTTTTGTACAAGGAGGTATCTGTTCTAAGGATATATCTCTTTTCGAACTCAAGAGGAATATTGTTATGGTTGTTTACACATAATTCTTTTACTTCATTGGCATATTAGGTAAACATTTTGTATAAGGAGATAAGGATACTTATCTTCTATGGAGAGGAACAAAACTTTAGCTTTCATTGAAATATTGGGTAAATGTTTTGCAGGAGGAGATAAGGATACTTAGCTTCTACGGAGAGGAAAAAATAATCCATATTCTCCCTAACATGTTAGGTTTAATATCGGAATACCCTAACAACACGATCTTACATTTATTGGAGAGAGAGTGCAATTGAACCTCAATTCCTAGTTATCATATTTGTCTTTGTTAATTTCGATGATGACATTGCATATATGCTAAAGGTATTAGGAATAATATAAAAACACAAATTACATTCAAAACTAAAAAATATACAATAGAAAATAATCTTAAATTAAAGAAATATAATTTAGACAAGGTTGCAAAGCAGACGAGATACTTGTCGATTAAATAAGGAAGTAGATATCATGTTTGTGTTTGCATTGTGAAGATAATGTGCATAGATATCATGTTTATTTTGCATTGCGAAGACAATGTGCATAGGTAAGACAATTTAATCTAGTGACTAAATAAGGAGGTTAGAAATAGATAAATTGCTTAGAAGTTTATATGTACAGAAAAGAATAACTACCTAAAACCCAATAATAAAGAAATGCCATGCATATGCTACCAAGAGAAGGAGCAATATGAATGACAGGAAGGTTAAAGGTATAAACAAAAGAGGAGATGCTTTCAGTGGGGAGCAATACCATATCACATGCATTCATATTAGGGGTTATATTTTGAGGGGAAAATGACATAATATATTGGGAAATATATAGGGGGTAAAGGAATTTTATATTGGCAGGTATAAAAAATGGAGCTCAAAGTTAATGAAAAAATATAAAAGGGTATAAAAAGTGTTAATGAAAAAATGTATACTTGCAATATAAGTAGGGTTTTTTTAATTGGGAAGGTGTATTTGCTTTTTATTTGTAGAGGGCTAAATAATGTAATTTTTTGAGGTATTTTCCAATATGTAGTCAAATTAAGTGTATAGTTTAGTATTCCCCGAACACACGTGATATGTCAGAGATTCATTGAGTGAAGCCCTCATGGGAGATGCACGCTAATGACAGAAGGATGAATAGAAATGTCTAAGATGAGGCTAGTGCAATAAAGTATCTAGCTAGGTGTGAATGTTAGATAATAGCCCCATTTTGTGCTTGACCTATAGGCTAGATTATAGTGGTGAAAGTTAGATAATGACCCTCTGCAACATGTGCTTATCCCTCTTCAACATGTGCATAATGTCCATGCCTTCATGATGGGAATTTTGGCTCAACAAAGATTTGAATTTTACAAAAGTCACTCATCCATTGTTTGAATCTACTATACAATCTTATTGTTGTTATATCAATATTTTAAACTAAGAACTGGGTTACCAAAATTGTCATCACATATCTGCAAAAACTAAAATTAAAACAAATTAAATCAATAGCATGAGATTGGCAATCATGACTATGGTTCACGTGTGACTGAATGGGAGCCATATACAAACAAAGGAATCATGGTCAATATGGTGGCAAACATTTTGGAGCCTTATCATGATATTATACTTATATGGTCAAAACTTTTGCATATCCTAATTGAAAGGTCCTTCAAATGAAATGTATAGAGATTTACCCAAATAAGCTCCAAAAAAATTGGATGGTGAAATTAAATGTATGGAAAGTTACAGATTGGATGGTTTTCAATCGAGCATAGATTTCTCCAAATCATATTCAAATCATTTGTATCATGTGTATTGCACCAGTTTGTAGAATTATTTATGCTTAACTAATGATTGCAAGGGTAGAAAACCAATATACTATAAGTAAAGCATAAAATAGTCCAATTTGAACAATTGTCTAACAAGCCAATTCAGAAGAAAATGTAAATAAACTTTTTGTAAGTGTTCACAACCGAGAAGTTTTCAGAGAAGGAAACTATAGCCTGTCTGCAAACCTATACTATCATGCATCGCCAACCTATACTATCATGCATCGCCAGAGAGTTTATGTGGCAATGTAGACTTCCATAATGCGAAAAACTATCAAAAAGGGGAAAAACACTATAATACTCACAATTGGTTTTGGAGCATCAGTTTATCTACACATCATCACACCATCCGGGGAACTTGTATTTAATGATACTGCCATATTTGTTGCCCAATTTACGAATGACTTTCCCATCTCCTCATATCTACTTCTTATATTCATTCTCTTATTCTCTATCTACGCAGAACTATGAATCAATTCAAAGCGTCGTTTTCTTCATAATATTTCTCTACAAAAGTTGCGGATAAAGGTGAGTTAAAAGTGCCACTGGTCTCAGCTGCTGGGATTCATAGATGAACATTGGGATCGACCTTCATGATCATTTAACATGAATATGTATTACTGAGATCTTTAGAGGTCATACCAGTAGGATCATACACCACTCCCTGGTGATATCGGAGTAAAAGGATAACATCACTGCCACGATATTCATTCTCTATCTACAAATATTTACTTACTTGTTGATATTTATTCTCTAGCTGCAAAGAAGTATGAATCAAATAAAATTTCCATAGCTCATTAAATTTGTAATTAGTTAGGGTGTTTAGAAAACTAAATACAAACATTAATACAGAGAAAATTATTTGAAAATATACTTCACCATTTCAGGGTTCGGATACTCTTTTGACTCTAGGGTTCTAAAACTTTCGTCCTTTTTTTAACTCAAGGATTATCATTTTTTTTTAACTCTACCAAATTTAGAACCTAAGTTATATTCAACTTTTAAAACATGCTTAAAATTAAAAGTTTTCATTCTCTTTTGGCTCAACTGAACTTATATTCAATTGTTGGCTTAAAAGATAACTTAAATGTTTTTCATGTGGAAAGACCAAATACAAAATTTTATACTTATTAACTTTCGAAAAAAATTATTGTGACATGTAATACTTGTCGCATTTTTGAAAAAAATATTTGTCAAATCTGGTAGGTTGACAAATATTTTTTCCTTATTTTTATCTTTCCTTCCAAGTTATTGATTCAAAGGTTGTAGCTAATAGAGTTTCCATTTCCATTTTCTTATTTCTATTTTTCTAGCTAATTGATTTGAACGTCGACGTTAATAGAGTCTCTAATATCGCTATTTTCATAATGTCTTACTGAGAAGACATTGGCGCTCTAAACCTAAACTATACTCAACTTGAAAGGTTCATTGTGTGTTCTAAATATGATTCCTAATTCAACAAAACAAGGAAATTTGCAAGATAAGAACATTTCAATGAATGATAATTTATGAGAAGTGCATTAATAAATGTTTTTTGTCCCTCTTTGATAATTCCTACAAAAGCCTACCATTATAGTAAAATACATATATTAGAAAAAAATAAACAATTTTCTTTTTATTTTAGATATCAATACTTTATATGTCATTCCAAAAAATTCAAGATTACATAAGCAGCATTGGCCTAGAGAATGGCATATAAACTCTAATCACCCAACCTCCACGCAACAAAAGACATGATCACCCATATGAATAAAAAACGTTCAAGCTCTAGACCAACCATGATTCTAGGCTAGTTTCCAAAGTCCCAATCTTATCATCGAAGAAAACAAATACCATCACAATTTTGGAAATATATAACAACCCTTACCCATACAAAACAACTGTAATATAAAGATATGAATTTTAATACCCAAGCCCAATAAAACCACCACATGTAGGCACCTAAATCTATGATAACACAGAGGAGAGAATCAATAGGTAAATAGCCAAAAACATAGGCATTCAACAATCCATTGGCATCATATGCCAGAAGAGAAACACCGAGCTTGACCTTCCACCACATCATAGAAACAATGAAAGACATCAATAGTTGCTCAAAACCATCGAACCAAGTAACAATCCACCATGCATGCAAGAATGGCACCAAAACATAACTCCAACAATCACCCAAAACCATAGAGCCAATTACCAATCCACCACGCCAAAGAAAAAAGGCACCAAAATAAACACACACAAGAGTCACCTATAAGATGCTTAATGTAAAAGGCATCAAAACCACATCCAAAGTGCCCATTAGGGGAATTTTGAGGTCTAAAATGGCCTCCTAAGAACAATGTACAACCAAAATAAACTTAATAAGAACCAATCCGATTCAAGATGACGATGTTAATCATCGGGGATGATTCACCATTTTTGAAGTAAAAAAGTAGAACGATTAAAAAGTAATAAAGTACTAAAACTACTTTATCAACTCGTATTTTCAACTTATCTCCCTAACGTTTTGTGGGAGTACTCTTTGGATACAAAATTTAATTCCTCATCCAAGGAGTACTCATGTTCCATACTTTCGATGGAGCCTGCTACACAAAAAATGAGAAAAACATGATTGTAATCACATTTTTCATGTATTTATTATTTTTCATGTAGTGGGGTCCATCTAAAGTATGCAACATGGGTACTCCTTGGATAAGGATTCAAATTTTTCATCCAATGAGTGTTTCCGCTTGAAATTTGAGTAAACCCATAGGGACATAAGTTGAAAATACGAGTTGAAAAAATAGTTCTTTTTTTCCCTCTAAAATTTGATGATGTAATCTAATATTATTTTATTATTTCCACTATTACTTTATAAATTCCTTGGAGGCCCATTTTAGGCCTCAAAATTCCCCTAATGGCTCAATGCCAAATAACAACGTGACACTGACAAAAAGATTTGAAACCATTGTGTTAATCATAGTTTAAAGAAATCAAAGTAGGAGTGTGAACACTGTCGATGGCTAGAGGATAGATAATATATATAGAAGCTAACAAAGAAGACATCCACCTTTACTAGATAAGAATAAAAATTATCAAGACAAAATCTCATATTACGAAGCAATCATTTAACATCTTCCATGGAAGACAACACATTGTAATTCTCAACCTGTTTATCTTTGAAAATTAGGTGCAAGTGAGTTGTCATATATTGATTGAGAACCAAAGAACTCATGAACTACAAAATCATTCTTTGTAATCTGCCAAGAGTTGGTAACCATTTTTCATCCTCACCCATTAATTTTGAGTCTGAAAAATAAGGACATTGCCCTACTTCCTTGTATTCCAAGACTAATATCTCCCTCCTCATCTATAGGCGGACAACATCAAAAGTAGAGGCCATAATATGACAAGAAAACTGGAAAGCCATTTTATTCCCATTGTTATTGCCACCTCCCCTTTGAATTATCATCCTTTTTCTTGGAGGCGTGAACATTGCAACAAATAGACACATAAGACAACAACTGGACAAACCTTGACAAATGAAACTAGATGAAGAACGAATGGGAACCCTTGCAGTCCATATCGAAATACAAGAAGGTTGTCTCCCAAAAACCAAATAAGTGGCCTAAAACATAGAATATTTTCTAACTCACCACATTTTAGTGTAGGAACTACAAGTTAAGTTCCTCAGATAGAACACCAAAGGACACTACTCACAAACAGATCACATATCAATATACCAATATTATTGACGTGGTTAAAATCCTCAAGGAGGGAAATTGTCCGTAGCCTGAGCCAACATGGCCACTTTAGGCAATTTATTAATAAAATAAAGAAAATTTACATAAGCTTCTCTCATGAACGGTCACCCTACAAATGACCCTCCATGCTCTTTAAATAGAGATCATGGACCAATCAGGTGTTAAGCCATGGATCAAGTGTCGATAATATCGAGGAGAGAATGAACTGTTGGATCACTTAATGTCTAGAACATATCATGACCATCAGATTGTAAGTTACAAAAGTACATAGTAAAGAAACACAGTTAACCTAACTCTACACTAGACCAAGTTATACTTAACGATTTCCTATGCATCAGAATATCCTAACATCATCCCTTAAGAACAACTTGGGATAGGATTGAAGGATGTACAAATATGACGCAATAGGAGAAGGAAGGAGGCATTAGAACCTATCCCCCCTCTGTGACAACTTCCTGAACTCCAACCATAAATCAAAGTTTAGTAAACTTCGCCTCTGTGAGAGCCTTGTAAAGATGTTTGCAACTTGAATGTCAGTTGAACAATATTGCACTTCAATAGCTTTCTAATGAAGTGCATGTGTAGTTCAATGTGTTTACTGTGCTGATGTTGGACTAGATATTTGCATATTTAAATGGAACTTTGATTATCATACCAAAGTGTAGTCGGATGTTGCTGCTGAGAGCCAAACTCCGACAGGATCTGACGAAGCCACTAGGCTTCCTTACTAGCTTCTATGGCGCCACAATACTCTGATTATGTTGAAGAAAGAGAAATGACATTTTGTTTCTTGCAAGCCCATGTAATAGATCCAGAACCAAGAGTGAAGACATAACCTGTAGTAGACTTCCGATTTTCAGGGTTACCAGCCCAATCGGAATTAGTGAAACCAACCAATAGAGGAGATGCTTCTCCACTGTAATGAATCCCAAATTGAATTGTACTTTGAACATAGGAAAGTATTCTTCTAGCTGCTTTCTAATGACTTTCATGTGGTTTTTTCATAAACCAAGGAATAAAGCCAACAACAAAGGAAAGGTCAGGAGAAGTATAGGTCACATACAAAAGTTTTTCTACAAGCTGACAGTATAAGGTAGCATCAACTTCAGGGGAAGTACAAGTGACTGAAAGTTCAACTCAAAAATGAAAGGGAGAAGGGGCTAGATTACAAACTTCCATGTGAAAGTGGCATAGAAGTTCATAGGCATACTTGGACTGGGAAAGGGAAATACCTTACTTGGATTGCAAGACTTGAAGACTAAGAAAATAATGCAAGTGTCCTAAGTCTGCCTTTTCAAAATTCTTTTTAAGGTTGGACTTCACATGGTTTATAAGGTTGGCATCACTACCAATAAGCATAATATCATCAACATAAAGAACAAGAATGACAAGAGACTTAACCACTTTCTTGGTGTAGACATTATTGTCAGAATGACACCTAGAAAAGTCAGTATCTAAAAGAAAGCTATCCATTTTGGCATACCAAGCCCGAGGGGCTTGATTGAGACCATAAAGGGATTCCTTAAGCTTACATAAAAGGCTGGAGTTTGTTTGTATAAAGCCAATAGGTTGTTCCTTGTAGATTTCTTCATGCAAGTCCCCATGCAAGAAGGCAGGTTTAACATCCATCTAATGGACTTCCCATTTGAAAGAGGCAGCATGGGAAAGAACAAGGCAAATAGAGTTCATTTTGGAAACAGGGGAGAATGTTTCATTATATTCAATGCCTTCAACTTGTGAAAAACCCTTAGCAACAAGACGAGCTTTATGCTTATCAACTTTTCCATCTGGTCCATACTTGGTTCTCTAAACCCATTTGCATCTAACAAGTTTTTGTCCCTTTGGAAGAGGGACAAGATCCTATGTATCATTTGCCAATAATAAACGATATTCTTCATTCATATATGCGTCCAAATTTGGATGGCATAAAGCTTCTGCAAAGATGTTAGGATCATAATTTTTTGAAGCTTGAGCCAGTAAAGAAGAGGCTCTATCGAACTAAGAATGTGTACGTTACTGATTTGTACGATCAACTACAAGAGCACTCGCTACGTCCCGAGTAGCACAGACCCATTTTGGAAGCTGAGGAGATGAAGGAGGATCCTGAGAAGGTGGGGTAGGATTGTCATCCTCATTGTCATTATCTGAAGAAGAAATATTTTCAAAAGTAGAAAGGATAGAGATAGGTGGCACATCCGCCGAGCTAGGCTCGTAGGCTGATATATTTTCAGCGAACTTTACATCTCTTCTAATGATAACATTTTTGGACTTAGGTGAAAAAAGTATATATCCTTTGACATCTTCAGAATATCCAACAAAAATACATTTTTTCACTCTTAGGTTTTAAGGCTTTATGTTTCTCATTGGGAATATAGGCCCATGCTTCACTTCCAAAAACACGAAAGTGACTTACATCTGATTTAATTGAGTTCCATGTTTTATCTAGAGTGATATTCTTTAAAACCTTAGTAGGAGTGTGATTTACTATGTAATTTGGACAGTTAATTGATTATGCCCAAAATTAAGACTAAGTCCTTTAGATTGAAGCATACAATTAGCCATTTCCTTTAAGGTGCAATTCTTCCTTTCAACTACACCATTTTGTTGTGGAGTACATGGAATAGTATGTTGCATTTGAATTCCATTCTCAGTGCAAAAGTTGATGAATTTTTTGTTAACACATTCTTTGTCATGATCAGATCTTAGATTAAGAATTTGATGTCCAAATTGTTTTTCAACAAAGGCCTTAAAAGCCAAGAACATGTTAAATACTTCATTCTTGAGTTTTAAGAAGTATACCCAAGTGCGTCTAGAGAAGTCATCAATGAAAGTTAAGAAATACTTGTAGCCAGAGAATGAAACAACTAGAAGTGGACCACATAAATCACTATGCACAAGCTATAAGGGGGTTGAGGCATGCGAAGAGGTGCGTTTTTCAAAACTACCTTGATGTTTTTTTTCAAGTACTTTTCCGAAACAAACACCATCTCTACATGATACCATAGAAAGACTTGTCACCATATTTTCTGTAGATATATTTTGAAGGGAGTGATAGTTTAAGTGACCAAATCACACATGCCAAAGTTTACACACTTCATCATTATGAGCAACAAATATCGAGGGAAGAGTTGATGACCCAAAGTTGTTAAACTTATACAACCTTGTAGAATCATCAGCAATGCCAGTAGCTAACATTTGTCCAAGATCTCTTATGTCCTTAACTACAACATCATGAGTTGGAAATTCAACGGTTTTACCTTCACTTGAATGAATAGACATCCCTATCAACCCACGTGCTTGATATTGCCTATTTTCCCATTTGGCTAACTCATCTTCATCTTTAGGTTTAGTTTCTTGGCCTGAGGCTATTCACTAAAGACCTTTACTTCTAAGTAAATCACAATGTAGGACCACCATTGGAAGTAGTTGGTGCTGTCAAGAATAACTTGGCATGGACTTTCCATTTTAGTAGAAACTGAAGCTGTGTATGATGAAAGTAAGCTTCATAAGAAAGATCTTCAAAAATTAGGCTGATTAAAAAAAATGACTCTGAAAATGGCTTCCGAATGAAGAAGTTATCATTTTTTGAAAAAACGTTGTTGAAGATGTCGACGAAGTGCATGAATGTGCAGAAGTGAATGATAATGTTTTATTAAAAAAAATTCTCCCCCATTTCCAAACTTAATCTAATTAGATCACTTTAAAAAAATATTATGTGACCCACTTTTATAAATAAGTGAAAGTCACTTTTACAATGGTACTTTATGAGTTACCCACTAAATTGTAACTTAAATAAAAGATAAAGAGACTTTAGAATTATAAGTGACTCACTTTTTATAATGGGTGAGAACACTTTTACATAAAATAACTTTAAAACATAAGTTACATGTGCTTTTTGAAAAAGTAACTCAACAAAAAGAAAGATTTGAACTCAAGACCTCTATTCTCATAAAGTAACTTTGGACCAAGTAAGGTTAGTAATTTTTGGAAAGGAAGGACAAGTTTTTATTTTTTATTTTTTGTCATTGAAGCTTTGGGGTGTGTGCTTACTTGAAAAAAATCTTTTTGCCTACAAAATAAAAAACCACACAACCCAACACAAACATACAAAAAAATCAAACCTTATGGCTTGAAATTAGCTTTCGCTGGAAACTAAATATTTCCCTCAATGTTTCTCATTTTCTGAAATCACACTAAGGCGCAGCGAAAAAGAGAATATGCATGAGAAGAATCCTTCCTCTCTATTTTTTATTTTCCCAGATCGAACAGAGTCACAGGGTAAAGAGCATACACAGAAATGAAAGGTATAGATTCGGTAATAAAAACAGATAGATAAATAAACTGAAATAAGCAGAGAGATAAATAGCTAAAACTACAAATAAAGATTGTATACCTTCAAATTTTAAAAATGATGTAGCTAGGGCTATTGGAAACCTTTTCGCGTCAAACGAAAGGAGTTCCTCAATGAAATAGATACTCCTAACACGATAGAGTAGTCCTCTCGGCCCGAAAGTGGTCAGAAATAGTAGATCTAGGAAATGACATTTAGATACAGTTGTACCAGCTTCTAATTTGGAACAACAATGGATGTGGTCCTCAAATAGCTCTGGTACCATGTAGGAATATATTGGGTAAGTTCCTCAGATAGAACACAAAAGGAAACTGCTCACAAATAGATCATAGATCAATACACCAATATTTTTTATTTGGTTAAAACCCTCAAGGAGGGAAAAGTCCATGGCCTGAGCCAACGCGGCCACTTCAGGAAATTTATTAATAAAATAAAGAGAATTTACATAATCCTCTCTCATGAACAGTCACCCTACAAATGACCCTCCATGCTCTTTAAATAGAGATCATGGACTAGCCGGGTGTTAAGCCAAGGATCAAGTGTCGGTAATACTGAGGAGAGAATGAACCGTCGGATCACTTAATGTCTAGAACATATAATGACCGTCAGATTGTAAGTTACAAAAATACATAGTAAAGAAACACACTTTACCTAACTCTACACTAGACCAAGTTATACTTAACTATTTCCTATGTGTCGGAATATCCTAACATTTAGACTCATAACCCAATTTGAGAACCATACAACCTTTAAATTGAACTCAAAACAACTGGAACAAAATTTGGTGGAAAATGACCAAATTCCAGAGCAAAGTACGCAGTATGAGCTACAAGAAATACACCCACTCTCAATTGAATCAGGAGCTCAATAAAATTACCACTAAAATATTCAGACACCAACAAAACAACATCTAAAAGCACACAAGAAAGAGCCCAAATTAACCCAATTAACCTGACCTAGTGAGCATATAATTCTAGAAACCAACATTAACCAATACAAGCACTAAATTTCCCAAAAAGCCTTGATCTTAACTAGAAACTCATACCAAACCACTTCAAAATAGAGAATGAAAACCATTGTTTCCAATGTGAGATTGGATGAATCAAAAGACCACTCACCATATTCTAATGATGCTCATCGCATACCATAAATGGTACCAACAATTTGAACAACAACCACCACCAACAGAGACATGAAACTTATTTAGCGAATTGCTAAAAAACAAACGTATACACACCATTTCCACAAAGAGCATCAACCAAAGAACCCACTCAACATATAATTCATTAATCTAACTCTCAAAAGATGGAATACATGCACTACACCAGAGAAGCCATCCACATACTTCAAATACGTGACCATCAATGGAGGACGAGGAGATATCCTCACCTCATCTCTCAAACAATCATTAAAATCGTACCATAAATGGTACCAACAATTTGAACAACAACCACCACCAACAGAGACACGAAACTTATTTAGTGAATTGCTAAAAAACAAACGTATACACACCATTTCCACAAAGAGCATCAACCAAAGAACCCACTCAACATATAATTCATTAATCTAACTCTCAAAAGATGGAATACATGCACTACACCAGAGAAGCCATCCACATACTTCAAATACGTGACCATCAATGGAGGATGAGGAGATATCCTCACCTCATCTCTCAAACAATCATTAAAATCATGTCCTCCCATCTCAGTAACCCTACAAATTAATACACCTCATGACACACAAGCAGAGGTACCAACATTAACTGCCTTCTTCCACTCACCTCCAGGAACGTAGTGTTCATTTGATGCCCCTTTGAATTCGTCCAATAGAACCATAGTAGCACCCCATTAGAATTTAGGGAATAAATCAAAAAAATTAGTATAATCCGTAAATTATAATTCTACAATATACACTTTTAAGTTTCATCGTATATAATTTATATTTTAATAATGTAAACTCTATTAATATTAATATGACTTCCAAAAATATTAAACACATCAAAATGTATTATTTAATTACAAATATGTATAATATTATTTAACCTATTTAAAATTTAAAACACACACACACAACTTATAGGCTATAGATTAAAAATATGTTTTTATATATAGAAAAGGCATAAAGGCTTGAAATACATTCACTGCCATGTTACAAATACAATATTCACTATAAATTATAGACGAGCGATCAATGTAGTTTAGTAACCACAAGAAAATGATAATTTTGATATATATCTTTTTTCATACATTATATAAAAAAAATTATATATGTACATATCCATATTTCCACTTTTCATAAGCATAAATTCATGTTATGAGGTGAGCATAAAGAAGTGTTTCGTGTATTGTCTTCAAAATTTTCACCAATTTTAATCTTCTCTCATAATTATACTACAACCAAAAATACATATAAAACCCTACCAAACATTTCCATTTGCATTAATTAATATATATAAGTCCACACCTCACCTAATTAATATTGAGATTATCATTTTGGATTGAAAGCTACAAGATTTCTACCAACAAGATGCCTTAGGATCATGACCTAGCTTCAATAAAAGAGTTAAGGAAAGGAGTTGCATAATTTTCATGTTGCCCATCCTTATTAATTTGATGAGGATGACCTTTTGTTTGTAGATTTCCATGAACCTTAGTTGAATGGTTGGCCATTGTTTGTAGATTCCCATAATCCTTAGTTAGATGGACAGTCATCGTCATGCTTCGATGGATCTCTCAACCAACATACCTAACTCTCTCCCTTGAAACCTACAACTTAGTATAGTTGGTAAACCCAAACCAATCAATTTCTTCCTCCTCCTTCTTTGTATGGAGAGCATCTGGTCAAAACCAAAACTTGGACTTTTATAAAAATATCCCTCCATATTTATATTTCCATTGTGGCGCAAAAATCTCTATAGGAATAAATGTTCATTTTTGCGCAAATTGCCTTCATCTCATGCATAACTCATATCATCGTAGCTATAGTTGATTACTTTACCAGAATAAACAATGGATACAATTGTGTAGGGGTCTCTCTACAACTTAACTCATTGTCTTCTGAGACGAGCAATGACGAGCTAGAGATCAAGGCAAGATGAGAAAAAATTACAATAAGGCCATGTCTTATAATAACTCTCAATTAATGTTATATTATATGGCAATGCACATGTGTTCACAACACTAATTTATATGGATGTGGAGCCATGTAAACAAATTAATTTGTTTGTATCATAAAACACATGTCACTCATGTGACCACATATTACCAGTAAGCTTATGTCTTAACACATGCCCATCACATGTGATCCACCTGTTATGGTCAAAGTGGCTTTGCCTATACCATGGTACTTGCTTTCTTACCACTTGCATTTTTCCCATGCCTTGGTGTTTTCTTCATTACCACATGAGATGGTTAAAGGTGGCTCTTCCCATGCCTTGTGCTTGCTTCATTACCACTTGCAATGGTGAAAGGTACCTCTTCCTATGCCTTTCCTTCATTAACATCTAAAATGGTGAAAAGTGGCTCATATTCTAGAAGCTACAGATTATCACTCAATCTACAGCTCCACGATGACTCAAGCTTACACCACCTCTAGCTCTACCCATGTTGCAGATTCTCACTCTATCTATGGCTTCTCAATTTCTCAAGCTTATGCGAATCTCTTCACATATTCTAGCAAATGCTTAGACCTAGCCTTTGGAGGTAACATTTGTATAGTCTCATGTCAGAGTTATGTTTTTAGAGAGATATTTCTCGATAGAATTTTCACTGGAGGAGTGGAAGCTGGAAGAATGATATCTATTGGAAATGTGGTTTGGAAGTGCATCTTTCCAGCTCTTTATCTATTAATATATAGAATACAGGTTCACTTGCTCAATAGACAATTGAACTGGGAAAGGTTTAGCATAGAAATCATGAGCACATTTGAGAAAATGGATATCATGTACTTCACCTTTAGATTCGGCCACCTCTAACAACATACTCTAATATGAAACCCTACTCCTTAGGATCTTCACTACTTTAGACATTGGTGCACATAAGAGAAATGAAGATGAATATTTACCAGTGATGATAAATATACATATGGATATTTCCTTACAAAAATGGTTGAGGATGCACAAGGATTTGGATTTTTTGGCTATTGTATTGGTAGCCATGAGTCATGATAAATGAAGCTCTATTTTTCTTTGGGGCTTAATTCAATTAGGTGTGTATACCTAGATTCCTTATTCCTTGTTCTACCCTCCCCCGGTGCAAGGCAAAGCAATTGGAATTTTAGGACCTAGAAAATTGTCAACCCTAGGTCGAAGGATGTATAGCTTGTTTCTGCACCAATCGAGATTACAAATGTCTTATACCTTTTGTTTTGAGAGCCACTACCAACCATTTATAGGTTGTTTTATTCTTACTATACAACTATATTTGAACCATTTACAGGTTATCTTGTTCCATTTATACAATTATATTTGAACTATTTGTAGGTTATCATGTTCTAGCTCCCCTTAATATTATTCTAAGTCCATCTTATCAAGGTTTACTAAAAATCATCGAATGGATATAATGATTCTAAGATGTCAATAAGATACAAAGAAGAGTTTCACTTCCATAAATCCTAACCTTGAGAGTAGTATAAAACTACAAAATTGCATTATGTATGAGGTTTCTTCTACATAACCTATCATAATGGATTCATTGATATATAATTTTGTGTCGATGATAGTGTAACAAGGTTTTCAAGTCTCTCTTTCTCTTTATCTCTCTATAATTGTTTCTTCCTTTCTCTCTCTTTAATAATTATGACTATTGATATGCAAGTGATTTCTCAAGAATCTTTGCTTTAGGGAAGCTTGAAAATAAAGAAAATACTTCAACTACGATAATAACTTTGGTAAATAATTCCTTCAACTAAATGAAGGGTCTAAAAACATATATGGTAATTGTTCATAGTAGATAAAGCTATTTTTCTATTAATTTTTAATTATTTTAATAGCTTGCAAAATTGGAAAAATTATTATCCCTTAATAAAATCACAAACAATTGTTATGCCTTGACATACTCAAACAATGTGTGATGTTTTCAATTTAATCTTAAATTATGTTGGACTTCTAAACTTAGTTTATTAACCACCTAGAAAAACAATATAACCTATTATTTTCTTGAGGGTCATTAAGAGTCTAAACTATAATTATAAAACTCTATTTCATATCATTTAGAGTGTGAAATATAAGTTAGCTTTTCCATTACATATCGTTAAGAGTGTGGAATATGAGTTACACACTCCATATCATATCATTAATTGTGCTTTCCAAGTCCGGTTATTGCCATTATTCCATATTTTAAGAAATTAATCTTGCATACTTTTTTTTCTTTGTTACTTGCACCTGCAATCCGTGCTTAGGATCTAGAAAGGGAATTCCCTGCATATGTTAAGCTTGGTAATGGTATGAGTTCTACCCACAAATGAATACGTAGGTCCCTTTGGTATGTTTAGATCAAATACGAGTACTGGCTGCAAAAGTTCGACTAATATGGGTTTCTTTGGTTATCGAGACCAAATGCTAGTTGCTGGGAAAATAGCAAAAGTTTGACTAATCTGTGTTTCTACTGTACCCTCAACTAAAAGCGAGTCACTCGAAAAATACTATAGTATCTCCGATTGTAGAAGAAAAGGTTCAACTAGTCAGTGTTTCGTTGCTTATCTCGACCATAAGCTAGTCAAAAGAAAAATAATACTTAATCGTTGTTTCGCTGCTTCTCTCGACCATAAGCCAGTCAAAAGAAAAATAGTATTCAACAACCATAGAATATCCATCCATGTAATTGTTAATTATGTCTCTACCACGAATACCACGAATAACATCGGTGTAAAAACATGCATGAAAAGTTCGCCCAAAGGCGTGGGTTCGATCCTCCTCGGGTCCATCTGGGTCAGATTCCATGAGTGGAATCGACTAGGCATGATTTGGGTGGGCCCGCCTAGGGGTGCTGCTGCGAAGAAAAACAACATGCATGAGATGCATGCTATGTCAAGGCTCAGCATTATGTTAAGGCTACCTACCATGCTAGACGTAACAACTCTGGCAACGTGGGTTATGTCAATGCAAAACATCATCAGGATTCTGTTTCTACTTAAAGGCACTATTAAGTATGTCAAGTCTAACAATTCAACGAAACAGGCTATGTCAAGGAAAAACACCTTTAGGTATTGTTTCTCTGATATTTGCAGCTCTACATTTCCAGGTGGGTGAGAAAAACATAGATAAATGAATACATACAATTATATTTGTATAGAAACATGGGAGAGAAAATGAATACATCCAATTATATTCTGATAGAAACAATTAGAAATAAATGTACATAATAATAATACTACATTGGCTTACCTACGATAGAGGGGGTGATTGTTTCAGCCATGCCCAATTCAAATTAGGAAAGATCAAAGAGGGTAAATAGGAGGATGCATATGTGAAAAGAGATTGGAAACATGCCAATAGCCATAGTGATAGATAGCAACCATAGGGGGATGAATATGTGAGAAGAGATTGGAAACATGCCAATAGCCATAATGATAGATAACAACCATACTTCTAGCATTGTGGATAGCCAAAGAAGAAGCTATGCATACAATGTTATGTTGGTACATAATAATAAATCAATATTGGCTTACCTGCCATAAAGTGGGCGAATGTTTCAGCCATGCCCAATTCAAATAGGAAAGATTAAAGAGGGTGAAGAGGAGGCATATGTGAGAAGAGATTGGAAACATGCTAATAGCCATAGTTATAGATAGAAACCATACTTCTGGCATTGTGGATAGTCAAAGAAATATGTGTAGTAAAAAAAAAAAATTATTTTTAAAGGAAATTAGCAGTTTATATCATGGTTTAATGCTAGCTCCAAAACTAGCATTAATATTAGTGCCATTCATTCATTCATCGTAATTATATCATAATTTCTTAGTTATATGATGTGTTATTTTATCTAAGTTAGCAACAAGACTCAAATGGTCTTACCTAAGTTCACAATAAGACTTTGAATTGTCTTTAATCCAATCAAATTTGAAATAATAAATTAATTAAATGAATAAATATTTGTTTTTTTTTAAATAAGTTAAATTGACTTATATGAAAGAAATCCATTAAAATAATGTTAGCGCAAGCGATTTCAATCACTATATACCATGTCATTTCGCAGATATAATAAGAAAGTATGTGTGAAGAAGTGAGAAGGAACCATAAGGGTCTCATAAGTAAGATTCAATTATACAAAGAAAACTCATTGATAATATTTTTGAAGCCAAATAGTATTATGAGAAAATCTTGAGATACTAAATGGAGAATTATTATGGTACAAGATCCTTGATTACTATCTTATTTTCTCCGTGGGATTTAGAAGATTTCAAACTTTCTTTCTTAAAATAGAGAAATAAAATTAAAATTATTTTGAGTTGAGGGCCTTAGAGTTAGGGTTCCTTGGGCTCATTTATCTTTGAAGATCACAGAATCTATATCAATTTATTTGTAAAAAAAATATGAATAGAGTTAATTGTCTTAAAACATGTCAATCATGTTAAGGTCATTTTATCATGATCACCATATATGGAAATTGAAACTTCATAAAAAGAATTCAAGAAGTGCTCGATAATTTAGGTTGTGACACTTTTGATCAAGTCATATCTTTTAATGGAGAATGTGAAACTGATCTATAAACTATCATGGATATCTTATTAGACAAATTGTCACAACATATCTACTAAAATATATTAGAAAATCTTAAATCTACAATATGAGTGTTAATTTCTTCTCAATTTCATGGATTTGTGAACTATTGTTTATTGCACATGAGTGAAAATTATAATTATGTAGAAAATAGAGAATAAATAGAATGATCACTTACAAACTACAATATCACAAGATATGACCTGTGAAACCCTTTCAAAATAAAACTCAACTATAAGGTGAGGTTTCTTTTTCTTTCTTACTTCAAATGGAAATGGATGTAAGTAGAAAGTAGTGAGACTTATAGCTCATTGACTGCTATAATATATAAACCATTTCTATTGTCTCTATATATATCCATTCATTCTCTACTAGTCTACTCATCTATGGAACAAAATGTGTTAGAAATTAACTAATAGAGTAATTAAATACAAAAAATATTGTAGAAACATAAATGCATAGAACAATAGAGATAGATATATGTGGTTCACCCAATTTGGGCTATGTCCATGGAGAAACAGTCAATACTTCCTTCTATATTATCTAGCAAAATGAAGAGATACCACCTATAGCAGATCCATTGTAATCTCCTCTTTGCCCTCACACTGTCTCCTCTCTCTTTCTTGTTAAGAATAATAATACAAATCCATAATACAATTCCCTCATATAAACCGAGGATTTGCCTTCTAGGGAAAAACCTTAAATTAAACATAACTTCTACCATTATATCATCCGCCTAATCAATGGCCTAGATTGACTACGAAATTATGATATTTTACAAGGCAATTTTTCATATATTTTTAGCTTCAAGGCCGGTGCCCCTAAATCCCCACCTAGGGGTGTTCCAAACATGCAACCTCCCCCCACTAGACCCCATAGGCAACAATAGTTGGGGGGGAGTCCCCCCACACCCGTCGAGGATTGGAATCCAAGCACGACTAAAACAAGGTCTCTGAATCAGGAATATAACCAGGCTCCACATCCAACAATCTCCCTCTTGGAGACAAATTATATCAACTCTATCATTGCTTCAGTTGATGGATAATGCTTCCACTTTGGACGTGGTTGTTTCTCATCTTCATCATCATTTGTGAAGGCTAATTGAAACTAAGAAGTAACTCAATTTCTGCATGGTTATAACCTTTGTCAACATATCTCTAGGATTTTGGCTCATGTGTATCTTTTCCAGCTTCAAATGTCCATCATTCAAAACTAGCCGTATGAAATGATACCTGAGTTGGATATGTTTAGTCTTAGAATGAAAGGTTGAATTCTTTGCAAGATTACTGGAACTATGGTTGTCACTATATAACCTGCTCATCTCCTACTTCTTGCCCAACTCATCCATATTTTGTTGTAAACAAATCATTTCTTTACTACCCTTTGTAGAACAACATACTATGCTTTTGTTGTTGAAAGTGATGAGCCTCGATATTGCAGCAAGAGTGCTGCAACTCCCAGGGCTACCGACTTTAACTATCAACTTGGGCTTTGTACAAAATTAAGAGGTATCGACACTATATATGCAGTATAAAATGTGTCCTTCCTTTACTGTCATCATGTAATGGAGTGCATGTATTGAAATCAAACCCTAAACTAATTGTATAAAATGAACTAAATTGGAAACCCTAACCTATTGCAAGAAATAAAGTACAAGGAAAGAAACATATTCTAATTGCATAAAGATCACAAACTAAATTTAAAAGAAACCTAACTTAACTCTATTTATCACATGTGATCATTTAAACTATGGAATCCGATTTAGGGAGTGCTAATTGTTGTGTGCATGAATAAATATAAAATAACTTTTTCCTTTTTATCTTTTTTCTTGAAAATTTTAAATGCTAATCTTGTTTGGTTCTTTGGCAGTGGAGACAGATGTGGAGGAAAAGGAGTACAATGGTTCAGATTGCTTGGAGGGAAATTAAGGGCCTAATCTTGGCTTCTAATGATGATTTTTCTCAATTCGGGCTCAAAACAGGCCACTATAGGTTTTCCTATAAGATGTCTACAAGATCCCTTGTTTTATTACAAAAAGCAAGATGAAAGCTTAGGAAGTGGTCTAGAAGGTGGAATGGAGCTTGGGAAAGATGGATAATGGAAGAATAAGGTATCGATGTGGCGGACACTACCCAAAAAAGCAAGGGCTTCAAAATTTGTAGATTTTCTCAATGGAAATGGCAATTTTTGCTTATAAAACAAGAATTCAGATTGATATTTTAGTGGATTTTAGCGACATGGGTGGATGAGGCTTGGATGAGGTGAACGAGATGCGGTCACCCTACAATGTATAGCTCCTGCAACAACAAACATTATTGTCTGCATATATCCACAAATTCATCTATACATGGGAAAGATTTATTAAATAACAGAAAATTACTTAGTCTAAAAATCAGAAATTCGAGAACTAGTGATCTAGTAAATTTAGCAAATGCCTAACCTAATCAAGTGCAAATGCAATGGGGTAAATTTTGTTATTAAATAGAATGTTTTTTTGATCTAATGCAAGAAGAACCAACTTGTTTGAAGCTCATCAGCATACCCTAAAAAATATCATAAATTTAATGGTCTTTGCTAAAAGGGAGGTCTAGAAATCTAGATTTTGGAATAAGAAGACTAATTCAAGTAGCTCAACTATTACTCTAACCTTCCAAAGCTTTCCAAGGATGAAATGATTCTTTTGATCCTGCAAAAGAACTTACATCAACCATTTAACCAAATCATACAACAAGAAATCATTAATACTAAATGCAGAAATGGAAAGAAATAAGAACAAGAGATGCATGTGAATAAGAAGTGAAAAGAAGAAAAGAAAATGATACGAAAGGGCTATGAGGCTCTTGGGATGGCCAAGCCCAAGGAAAATCAAAGACCTATGGAGGAGAACAAGATTTAAAAGTTGAACATGACACCAATCTTCATTATTTTCATCAATACAATTACATCCCTACAAGAAAACACAATGGAGCTACAAGAATACATGTTGTCTCCCCAAGAAGACTAATCAAAATCTCCCTCTAGAGGAAATTTTGACTTGTTACTTATAAAAAATGATTAAGAATCATTCCCCATGAAATGAGGAACCTTTTCCCACCAAAATCCCTTGATTAGTGTATCTGGTTCCCAATACTAGGAATATGCATTAAATGGCATGGAACACATTCCTAGATTTTCTCAATCATTGGAGTTCCATAATCTGTGCCATAATTCAATAATATATTGTTAATTTATTATTTAATATTGATCCTCATGTAGTAGGGAGAAGGTCCCTAAATTATCTCCTCCTCCAAATCTTCATAACTTCCACAAAAATAAATAATGTTAGGCACAAATATGCAATTATTCATAAACCTTCCTAATGAATATATTAAAGTTAAAAATACATTATCTAATGCAAAAAGAAAGGTTTAATGTGTTGAAGGATAGTGAGAAGGGTCTTGATTTATGTTTAATTTAGAGGCATGGGCCTTAATTTATGTCTAGTTTAGAGGTCCATCATACCCCCTGCTGAAAGTGTTTCTCATCCTCTGCGCAACTTAGTGACCTAATTGTGCCTCATTCATGGCGCTGGTGGCTTCTCTCTTGTGCATTAAGAATCTTGTCTGTAAGTTCTGCAAGGACAAGCCCAAAAACATGTTTGTGCAAAGAAAAATCATTTTTTCTTGAGACCATTAGCTTGCCTTTTTCTTTTCTTTTGTGGCCTAGATGATTGCCTAATGGCCTTGGAGTTTTTTGTTTTTATTAGGTCTCTCTTAGGCACTGCCTTTTTTTTTTGTTTTTAACACAATTTGTTCCATTCTTCCTTCTTGTAGCAGCATTCTGCCTTCCTGTAGTAGTGATTCCTTCTTCCTTTAGAGTATTCTAACTATATGGGAGTGATGAGAAATGATGTGGGTTTGTGAAAATGGAGGGATCCTCTGTTTGTTTTCTTCAAGGAATTTTTAGGGTGAGACAAAGTGTAGGGTTTGTTCTTGAAATTATGAAATGGGATGGATGAATGATGGATATATAGTGAATATGAAGTGGATGTAGGGCTTGGAGTGTTGTGGTGACTTGGCCTTTGCAAAAATTTATTCTTTTAATTGTCGTCCTCATTCCTTGAAATCATCACCCTTCATAATTTGACTTTTCAACATTGCATGAGTGATGGAGTGAGCTACAATTAACTAGTTGAAGGCGGTTGAGACTGTTGACCCATCCTTAGCTTATAAAACCTCATCTCGCATGCATTGACAATAAATTTATAACTATAATATGCTTAACATAAGAGGTAAAGAATATTACATACATATACCTACCTGATGGTTGTTGGAGAGACATGCATGTTGTTACTGAGTTGATGTTGTTGTGCTGCTAATGACTCAGGTACATCTTCTTCACTGCCTTTTTCTTTTTTTTTGATCTGATTTTGCTGATGGGTTGTCTTGTTGTTGATGTGTAGGTGTTAGGGGGCCTATATCAACCTTCCCTAAAGAATTTGTGACATTTTAACCCATTTTTCCATCATATTTCCTCTTGTAGCTTATTCTCGACCTTCCTATAGAGATCTTGTAGTAATTCAGAACTTCCTATAAAGATCCTATAGTAATTCAGGACAACCACTTGTAGCAGACTTGTTTTGTCCATATCTCCCAAATGGTAGAACGGATTGACTTAAAAATTTTTGAACATGTTTTCATCATCATTATGCACCTCTCTATAACAAAATCTTGGACAATGGATGCATGAATCTCGAGAAAAACTAAAACTAGCTGAAGGTGATGGAGGTCGATCTCTTGGAAATCGCGCACTGGAATTTTTTGAAATTTCTTGTGCATGTTACCATCATCCATTTGCATCTCCCCATGAAACAAATTTTTAAATGGATGCACGGATATCAATAAAAAATAAAAATAGTTGTAGGTGATGGAGACCTATTTCATGGAAACCGTGTACTGGAATTTGTTAAAATTACTTGAGCATGTTACCATAATCCATATGCATCTCCCCATGAAACAACTTGGAAAATGGATGTATGATTTTCAAGTTATGTCAAAAATAAATTTTTTCTCTATGTATTTTTGTTTCCTGTAGTAAAAAATAACATTCTTGTAGTTTCTTAGGACAACAAGCAAACTGATGGGTCTAGTGGGTCTACCTAGGCGCCTCAAAGGGGTTTTCACCTAGGATCTTTTCTTTTTTCTCCTCTTTTCTTTTTTCCCAACCCATTGACCACCTCATGGAGGTTTTCAATCAATGAGCCAATCTTAGGCACCTCAAAGGAGGTTTTCACCTAAGATTTTTATTTTTTTCTCTTATTTTTCATGTTTTTTTCTACCCTGCCCTACTTGAAAAACAAAATCACTTGCAATTATAAGAATACTTCCAATGGAGCCATATGCACATCAAGATGATAGAAAAACTAATGTGTAGGCTTGCAATATATGATTTGACATGTACCTGGATTTCAGAGACCAAATGATTTGACTTTGGAAGGATCAAGCATAGTTAAAGAAGAGAGTGATGCTCCATCTTGTTGATTTTCTAGAACCAAACATCAATATAACTTTGATTTCCTTGGTTTTCTTGCTTATCTGGATCATTCTTTATGTCTTCTTCTACCATGACCTTCAAATCCTCCTCTTTTTTCTGATTTTTCTCTTGAATACATGGAGGATTTGATGGTAACCATGAGGGAGCTCTCTCGATATCTGATTTTGATGTATTATATTCATCAAGTGTAGTCCATGATTATGTGGTCTTCTCATTTGAATCTTCTTCTTCTAGATGTGGTCCTTCAATGATATCAAGATAATCTATTTTTTGCAATATTCTTCCTGAGCTATGGTGAATATCATTGATCTCAAGAGGAGATTCTTGGAAGTGTTGTACCTCAACATTGTAAGTGGGCTAAGCTACTTCAATGTGTGGCTTTAGAAATGGTGGTACTGGTAGTTGAGTGGGAATGAATATTTGAGATGGATGTGGCTGTGGATGTGGTGGAGATGAATGGTAGTGATAACATGGAGATGGATATGGAGGATATTGAGGAAAATATTGAGGATATTGTGGAAGGCTCCCATAAGTTCCTTGCCAACCTTGTTGCCAAGATTGGTTTTGGGGACGAGATGGCCAATATTTCAAAGAAAGGGTGTGTTCCAATTACTTTGATATGGATGTGCATAAGCTTGAAATTCTGAATTAGATTATTGCATCATACTAGGTTGAATGGGCTTCCATGGCCCTCTTGGAGCTACATAACATAGTTGCATTGGGAATTGAATTGCTCCATTTTCCTCTTGGTAAACTTCCTTCAACCTTGTTAATCAGGGGAAATATTTAACATCATGTGATTCTGCATGGATGACACAAATATCAACATCTTCTTTTTGCTCATTTTGTATTCTTAACATTTCTACTTGTTCACTTAGATTGCTAAGAATTTATGTTTTAAAGTTATCAAGCAAATTTCCAAGTTGAGCTTGACATACAGATCTTGATGTTGATTGACTTACTCTTGACCTTCATCTTGATATGTGTTTGCATGTTTCATAAATTTCCTCAAATGATAATTGATATACATCACCTCTACTCATGAGATCAAGAATATCAATCCACTCATCCCCAATTGTTCTAAGTAAGAGGGTTTTTTGTGTGTTAGATCCTAAATGATGTAATTTTTCCCTCTTAACATTATACATGAACCTCTCTATTAGATCCTTTAGACTCTCACCTTCTTTTTTATTCCTTCTAAATATTTCTTCTTTAAGATCATGATCTTTATATTTTTCTAGAAATATATTTTGCATATTGTTGGGTGCCAAATCGGGCCACCTTTCTGCCTATTTCCATTACCCTTTTTGTTATTTTTTCACTTATTTACCCATGTTGTTATGTTAAACTTATAAGGTAAATTCCCCCCTTACTGTCCTATTGGTATATTTTAATTAATGAAGTAAATCTATAGAGTTTACCAATTTTCGGAACTAAACTATGTGTTTGACCACCGCATGAGAACAGAAACCCTCAACTCAGCATATTGCAATAGATCTGGTAATGCCCAATCAGCAGGAGGTCGCATAGCTTGGAGGACAAATGCCCTGAACTATTCTTGGAGCCATCCTACTATCCCAGGCATCTGATGCTGATACCATTCCAACCAATGTGTATTTTTATATATGCATTCGCTATGTTTTCAAGAGAACTGTTAATCTCCCTCGCTGTGTATAAAACACAGGTTGATCCTGTGAATGGGGGTTCACCCATCAACATTGTAAACTTCTGTTACTGACTAATAAAAGATGATCCATTTTGTTGTTTTAACTCTTTTCGTGGCTAATGCATCCCTGATTAGAGAGCTGGGCTCGCTCTTCTGATCAGGTGCTACACCTTTGTGTGTGTGTGTGATTTGATAGTTTTCGTTGCTGTTACAATACTTTTTTGTTTATTATTATTTCTGTAGTTCTGTAATTTGATTAATCTTGCATTTATGTTTTGAATATTAAACCACAAACCCTTGGTTGGGAAAGATCACGTGTTTGCCCCTACATATACCTTGCACATTTCCTTGAAAGGATACACACCCAGATTGATAAGATTAATGTCGAAATTAGGTAGATAATCACCCCTACTTGGACACCAACATTTTGGCGTCATTTCCAGGGAGGCTAACAAGGTGCAAACAACGATCTGGACCAGCCAGAGGGTCAATCTCTCGTCCTGGGGAGAGAACGAGTTCTCTCACTCTGCTTCAGGTCCTAAGCATAGGTACTCTTTTTTTTTGTTCATTCTTTTCATTTTTCTTATTATTTTGGGCCATTCTCTTGTCCTGGGGAGGGAGGAGTCCTTTGACACCCTACTCCAAGCCTTGAGCTAGAATTATTTTTCTTTCTTAACCTGTGTGTGTGTTTTCTTCTTGGGGAAAAACCCTAGTCTTACCCTAGGGAGGGACAATTTTTTTTTATCCCACTCAGATCTGGAATATTAGGGTTTCCCGTGGTGTTTGATTGTTTTTGGTTCTTGTTCCTGGGGAGGGAGGAGTCTTTTGACACCCTGCTCCAGGCTTGAAACCCTAGGTTTTTTTATAGCTGCCTTTCTTTTCCTTGAGTCCTTCATCCTGGGGAAGGAATGGTCTTTTGACACCTTACTCTAGGGTCGAAGCATTGTAGGTTCATACAGAAACCCCCCATCAACCCAACTTTTGTATGAACAGAGAACCCAATAAAAGGGGCAGACGGAGAGCCCCAAGAAGGGGAAGACCAGACCTGGGAAGAAAAACCTATATACAAGAGATCATAGCAAAGGCTAAATCTGAAGCATCTTCTCGCGTAGCTGTGAGACCAGGAGCAAGAAGGGTGAAGTTAGAAGGATAGTCAGTGGAACAGCCAGTATTGGCTGCAACATTCTGTGGTGATTCGACATAGCAGGTCCCTCTAACCATGGAAGAAGCATCTAGCAGTGGACCTGAGTCAGAGAATCTTGAGCTAGTGCTAGCAGAAGAGGAAGTTGCAAGTAGAGCATCGGTAGAATTGGACCATTTTGGTAAAGGAAAGGGAGTTGCAGTTGAAGGATCAAGCCATCAGGCCACAGGAGGAAGATTCAAGGAGATACTTACATCACCAAGAGACCGGGGAAGTGCTACTAAAGCAGCTTGAATCTCGGTAATAAAGAATCCTCAGCCACCCTCTACAGAGCCTGCTAAGATCCCCAGTGATTATTGGAAAATATTCATGGCTCCTACCAACTCCACCATCGATTTCCCTATTGGAGATCTAGGAACTAGTGTGCCTACAAATCCTATTCCATTGGCAGCTTTACCAACTTTTCATGGGCTTATCTCTGAAGACCCTGACACATTTCTATTTGAGTTTGATATAGTATGTCGAGGGTATGACTACACAATGGATGCCCAGAAGCTAAATGTTTTCCCTTCCACTCTAAAAGGGATGACTCTGTGCTGGTTCATGGGCCTTGGAACAAAGTCCATTTCTACTTGGGAAGATATGTAGACAGATTTCCTGGAGAAATACTAGGATTACTGTAAATTCCGGAACATTAAGGAGGAACTCTTCAAGTTCGCACAGAAAGAAGATGAAAGCTTGGAAGATTGTATGGAGAGGTTCAACTACAACTTACAGAGGTCAGGACACTCTAACCTGGATAAGGAAATATTGAATATTATCCTCCTTTGGTCCCTTCAAGAAGACTCGATGGAACTATTGAACATTGTGGGGAAGGGAGACATCTCCAAGGAGAAGTTCGAAGACATCTGCAAATTATGTATTCAGTGCTCAAGGGGACTGGCTGTTATAGACATTTTTGTGCCTCGCGACATGGAGCATGAAATGTCAATAATTACAGGGATCCTCAGTCCCTAAACATGTTGTTCTTACCCCTAAAAGAACAAGGTCATCAAACAACAGCACTTCCAATCAGTTCTCCACCTGAAAACACTTCAAAACAAGCTAATTTTGGATCATGTCAGCTGCTCCACTGAGCATCTGCGCTGGAATGCAATTGCTCCTCCTTGTACCTGCGCTGGAAGTCAAATCTAATGAAGGCTACCTGCGCTGGGCGAGATTGGCCAAGTGACACAGTCATTCTGCAAAGTGTCAACTGCCCAGGAAGCTTCCAAACTGACACTTGGTTCATGAGATTCGCCCTGTGATGAGTAAGAGGTACTTGATCACCATGTGTAAGCGAGGATCTCCAAGTGGACTCAAGAACTGAAGATTAACTGAAGAGGGAGAGGACACAAGGCAGCTTCATGTCAGTCTCAAGCTGACTCATCCTCTCTTCTTCTCTCCTATATATAGAGCTCTTCTATGAGGTCTAAGGAGGCTGGAATTTTGTGTAAAGCAAGGAGGTGCTGTTGGTTTACAGTTAGAGCTATTGGGTGATTGTTTTACTAGAGGTGAAGAGGAGAGTTCTTGCTGCTGGGGAGGTGCTGCTGGATTGGAGCCATCATTGGTTGTAACCTTCTCAGAACCCTGTTACTTCCATCAATAAAGTTTTGCATGTTCTCCTATATACTTGTATTGCATTGATGTATTGTATTTACATGTATATTTGATTCACTCTAATCCATGCATCAGTTATGAGTACTTGTATCTTGTAGTTTCCTCTCTTGTTTTGTGCAGGATCTGTGTGTAGCTGGACCGGCAAAGAGAGCAAAGAGCTGGGAACAAGAGACAAAGAGAGAGGACAAGGATCGACTAAGCGAAAGACACCAGGTTGGTTAATCTTTTCTTCCTTCTCTCTGTACTTTCATAAAGGGAAACATCAAAGCTTTACTTTCAGTTGTTGCTAAAGACTGTCACCTTTAGAGTAGGGATAGGGTCATCCGCATCAGATACTTTTCCCCACAACAAACTGGCGACTCCGCTGGGGAGCCTAGTATCTTGTTGGTGTTTGTAGTATTTTGCTATTCATTTCTTGAAGAAAAGAGTACCAAATCGAAAAGCTTTTGACTATATCAAAAGCGAAGTAGAGGGACTGCTACTCTTGCTCATTTGCTGAGCAAATTCAAGATTTGAAGAGCTTATCTACAAAAGACTCTTTACTCTTTGTGATAGCTTTTCATCCTCTTGATCATCCCTTAGCCTGTACTTGACCTATAGCTTTTTATTTCAGCAAAAACAGTGCATTTTTGAGTTTTTTATGACCCGGAATACCTTGTAAACGCAACTCTCGTGTCTCAGTGCAGGCTGTCCACAGGCAGTCTGCATTCCAGCGCAGGTACTCCCTTCGGGAATTGCGCTGAGAATCAAACTGACAGACCAGAGCCTGCGCTGGTCCAGTCAGCCAGTGTCTTGCTAAGGTTTCCCTTTGTGTCTGAGCCCTGTTTTCACTGATTTTTTGCTGATTGCTTGCTGGTCATTGTACTTGCTGTAAACCATTCTCCTTGACATTATTCCGCCTCAGTTGTGTGATGAAACTGTGAATGTTCTTTCAGTATTTCTTGTTTCAGTTACAGTTTCCCATTGTGAAAAGCGAACCAGTATAGCTGTGGCCTCTTAGATCCTGAACTGTAAAAGTGTCTTTGTGATCTGAAGAGCTAGTTTTATTACTGTTCATGGCTATTTGAGTTTGTTTGTTTTTCATTTTATGGTTTGGATCTATACATTTCCTGTGTTTAAACAAGTCGATCATAAGGTGTCTTTTTTATTATTGGACAAGCTTGTTTATTTCTACTTGAAATTATATTCAAAATTATACAACAGTTTCCTTTTTGTCTTACATCAACATTAAGGATAACGAAAAGAAATACATGCATTGTGCATTTTGCATTTGACTGTGTGCTTGACGATTTAGGAAAATGTGCATTTTAGTGTGTGTTCTATGATCTGTGGAAAAAGTTGTGTCTTTCTTTTCCCTCAGTAGATTAAGGTTTTCAAAGTTGAAAGATTGAAAAGATTTGCTTCTCATCTTAGATTGCATATAGGAAGTTCCATATATACATCTCGTGGCGACCCTGAAAGGCAAATTGTTAAGCAAGATCAACATTAAAATAAACTCAATTTACATAACAACGCTTTGTAACATAACACAAACATCTAGAGGTCTAGGTAGAGACGTGTTTCGGCGTCGTTAAACATAGTGACTGTCGATCTCTATGAAGGTGGGTGATTCCTCCTGAGAGTCAGTGGCACTAACACGGACTTGTGCTCCCGCGTACCGTCGCGTATATTGGGAGACCCCTATAGGCTTTTATCCTTTATCCTTAGGAAACCGTGTCGGCCGCCCTACTGATCGCGATGCAGTGAACACAGCATTCACGAAGATCGACCACCCGTACCGTAAAACGTATTCTGTGGTTTCGCGAAAGGTTTGGCACACCCTCTGCCTAGATCTCCAGAGCAGTTTCTTTTGGCCTTTTTCAAACTCTATAACTGAAAAAGTCCAACCGAGCATTTGTCACTTCGGGCTCGTTAATACATCGAAGGCGACTAGAGTCATATTTAGCTTTTTCTCGACTCTTAAAACATGAAAAAGCAAGTTTGTGTCTAAAAGCGTCGTTAATAAAATTTATTTTAAGCGGAACATAATCACCTGTTATTCCCACGTTGATCTTTCAGTTGAAAAGTATGGAGCCCACCAACCAAGGAAGTAACCTTGGCGGAAGTCCAAATCCCTTCTCCTCTTGGGGAGATGTTGGTGCGCCTCATATGGCAACATTGTCACTTCCAGGATTGACAATCGGCCTACCAGTATGGCTCTTTTCAACTAATGTAGTCTAGATCGCCACTAATCCTGAGCAGTCGAATCAACAGTCAGAACAATCTAGAACTACCCACCAGCCTTCCACTTCTTATGATACTTCCTCTGATCCTTCATCTTCGCAAGGTAGAGCTGGAAAAAGTCAGCCTCCCAAGGAGAAGAAGGAAAAGAAGAAGAGAGAAAAGAAGCAGAAGGAGCCTCTGGCGAAGGCGACTGGGGGCAAGCAGAAGAAAGCTGACAAAAACCCACACACTGCACCGACCGGGCCTAAATCGCCATGTGTCATTTGCAAAGGGATCCACTTCCATCATGATTGTCCTTGTATTCCCCGGATACTAAGGGACTGGTCCCCAAGGTTGCACAATCCGGTAGCATCAACCTCTGATTGTCATGTTGATTGCAATCCGTCAACTAACGAGAGTGAAGGACGAAGAAGGGGACCAAGATCACCCTTTCTATTGTGTGAAGGCAATCATGCCATCCACAAATGTCCATTCTTAGATGAGGCAAAGAGAGATTTGGAAGATCGCCCGGTTTCACCGTTGCAACTTCCTCCTGGATACCGAAAACTCGCGCCTAATCCCTCGATAGTTGAAAATCCAGTTGACCCGCTCAAGTGGTCAGCTGAAGTGTCGGTCATTGAGAATGAACCTACTGAATCCAGACCAGACGAAAGTCTAAAGGTCGAAACGGCAGTTGACCCGGTTCTTCCTTCAGAGGTTCTATCGTCCAATGACTCCGTCATTGAAGACCCGTCTTCAAATGACACCGTCGCCGAAGAGTCATCTTCATGCGACACCCTCACTGAAGAGAATAAGGATGACACCATCCAGGTTCTTTTCATCAGCACCGACTCCGATGAGCGTCAGGGCAATGTGCCCATTCCTTTATCGCAGGAAGGAACATCATCAGAGTCATATCCGGCCGTATATTCGGTCCCACCGCCAAGCAACCTGGTTGTATCCTTTGATTGGAATCAACTAGGCAGACCCCGGTTACCAGCCAGTACACCATTCAGAATCATTGTCCAGATCTATAGAATGATTATGGCTGGTACTATCATTGATGAAGGGGCGTCTGTGAGTATCCTTTCCTCTATTGCTTGGAAAGCACTGGGTTCCCCAGCGCTTTTACCTGAGTTGAGAAATCTCTCAGGTTTTGATAAAGGAACCAGTCGACCATTAGGAATCCTCCCCAATGTACCTGTTACATTGAAAGGGAAGACCGTTAATATAAACGTGATGGTCGTCCAAGGACCCTTGGATTATAACCTACTCCTTGGACGCGACTATATTTATTGCATGGGAGCGATAGTCTCCTCACTCTTTAGAGTAACGTGTTTTCCACACGAAGGAAGGGTGGTCAAGCTCGTAGACCAACTTTCATTTCCGGGATCTCGCATCGCAAATAGTCAAATACCATTCCTAAATGGTCTGTTCACTCAAGATTCGCCTCCACCCCCAGTCCTCCTTCCCGATGAATGCGAGTGATTCGGAAAGAAAGACTAGGACCCAGGGGGCATGCACCCTGGTCTGCTTCGGGCAGAAGAAACTCCGGGTATAAGGAAGAATTTCCGCAGAAGAATATGACTAGTCCGTACCCCGTCCGTGGAAGGAAGTGGGGTTGTTCTGGAATAGTGTTCTTTTGTTAAAGTTATGTGTTTGGCAAAAGAGTCATTCACCTTTGTCTAAAAAAGTGGGCAATGCCCAAGTAGGAATTCCCTTATCGCGACGAATAGTAACCTTCTTTGAACTCAAGCCTCGCCCATTAAAACATATGTTTTGAAGGATAAGCAGGGGCAGCCTACAAAGTAGAGGACTATATTGTTGTGACAGAGGGTAACCATCTTTGGACAACCCAATGATAGACACCGCCGAAGAAAGAGATTGATTTGCGGCAGCGAATAGAACCCTCTTCGGATAATAAGAAAGAGGCAAGCCTCCCTCAATAATACCAATGTTTTATCTTTGAGTAGTGTTCTTCTATTGTCACGAATAGCTGTTTGTTAAAAGTGGGCCGACGGGAAGCCTGAGTACTGCGTAAGACCCCTTATAATAACGAGAAGACAAGTATCGTTAACATTAGATTAGCAAGATGACAAATAACTGTGAACACCCAAAGAAAAGCAGAGGTAGGGGAGAGGAGGGGCAGCCTCGAAATTCTATCCTATACCTGGGGGCATGCAAACTTTTGGAATGCAACCAAGGGACGACTATTTATTTTTTAAAATTTTTAGGTCCTCCCTTTAAACCTGTAGGTCTAACCCTTTAAACTCGTAGGATTAGCCGTTTCCGACCTTGCATGAAGAAAGCCTGTGGGGCAAAAGTAAAATTTGCCAAAATTGGAGCATAGCTTTGTGAGATAAAGCTCCTTAAAAAATAGTTATCTCATAGGAGGCATTCTTATTATGACTGGTATATCGAGCAGTTTTAGCATATAGTTCATGCTCGTTAAAAAATAAACGCAAAATTCGAGCAGTTTTATGACTGAATTTATGCTCGTTAAAAAATAGAAAAGTGTGAGCAAAAGTTTCCCCCAGAGTTCAAGCTCATGGAAAAAATGAACCTATCCCGGTAAATAACCTTTTGAGATTGTAAATTCATCAGCCATAAGAACCTTGATCGTGTTTTCATCCATCACCTCCACTGTTCATTTGGCTGATCATTCACTTCCATTTGTGTGTTTACCTCTTTTGAGAAACAGCTGCGAAGAGTGATTTCACCTAGCCATCCTCGTGACACTGCCGTGATTGGAAAATTCCAACCTGTACCTGGAATCTGCTGCTATCCCTGTTTATCACTCGTTCCTCAAAAGACGAGTCTTCTTTGAGCTCTTTTCACTGACTCGTAAAATATGAAAAGTTTGCCGAGTCTTGGCCTTCCAGCTCGTTAAATGACTGGAACGCTATCCCTCCTCTAAACTTTAATCTTTTTGGACCTGAGGGATTATTGCACAAAAGGATCGAGCGCTTGTCTTGTTCGGCTCGTTAAAAGTACCAAACAGCCATCCCTTCTGTATTGTTTTATACTTTTTCGGACTTAAGGGATTAGCTGACGAAAAAGGGATTATGGAGTTAACTTTCTGTACCTTTTTAGACTCTCTAAAAATGAAAAGGACCGAGTTTTCCTTGTCGTTAGACTCGTTAAAATGATTAAATAGAAACAAACTTGTCTTTAGACGAGAACGAGTTTCCCTATCGCTAGGCTCGTTAAATCATAGCGATGGGCTTGCCCGAAGGGCAGGTTATAGAACAAGCATATGTTATCCTCCTCAAGCTTGACAAAAATAAAGAGGTACTGGTCAGAAATGACTGGGGAAAAATTGGGAGAACATCAAAGTTTAATGGTAGCAAGTCACTCTTGAACATGACACTTTTCCTCCATACCACATCGGGTTGGGTTGTTTCATTCACCGGTCTCATCGCCATGGTCCTCGCCAAACCATCCACATTTGGGGTAATGCTACCGATCCATCGCATCAGTGTCGTTATATGTTCAAGAGGGGTCATTCTGAAAGTGTCAACCGTGTCCCATCCACTGCCATACATTATCCTTCATCCATTCATGATCGCCACCCTGAATCATATGTCACAGTTTGTTTTCACCTCCACTAAAATCATTAGCTCCGTTCCGTGTCATTGATGTGGGATTCATTAAGGCCCTCCTTTGACGGATCGCTTCTTGTCGACTTCAGCTCATTATCCAAGAAGTTGATCTAGGAACACCCCCATCAGTACTTTGAAGCTTGCATGCCTCAATGGCAAGTTTCTCACTTCCGGCGACAGGTATACATCAATGACCTTCGACCAGAAGATTTTGCGTGGCGTTCGACGCCAAGTCCTTTATTCACGCCACGTGAATTGTATTGCAGTACCTTGAGGGTCATCGTCATTATTGGTGATTCCTCTCGCGCTTGTTAACGGTTTTCATTATTGACCGGTAATCAAGCGACGTCTTTCCATGTTCGACTTCAGTGCAATTCTCACATGGATCGACTTGTACTTAGAGTGAAGATCGAACGAGTTTGAAGACCCCGGATCTAGTTTCATCCATCCGGGCTGTGATATATATTCAGGAAATATAAAAGCATTTGCCATGTACATCATTGCAGCAGATGATCATCCTATTCAAAGGATGATAATTTCAGCAGAAAATTATCAGTCTACCTTCAGACGATCGTCTGTCATATGTACCAAAATGTATTTATAAAAGCTGAGCATGGGAATGCCCGCCTCAGCTAGATCATGAAAATAGAATGAAAAATAATGTAATGTATTGTATTGTATTGTATTACAGGGCGCCTCCTCAGCACTGGAATGAACTTCGGACCCTCTAGATAAAGCATTTCACCTTATAAACGGCCTCATACTTTAGGGGGCAACTGTTATAGACATTTTTGTGCCTCGCGACATGGAGCATGAAATGTCAATAATTACAGGGATCCTCAGTCCCTAAACATGTTGTTCTTACCCCTAAAAGAACAAGGTCATCAAACAACAGCACTTCCAATCAGTTCTCCACCTGAAAACACTTCAAAACAAGCTAATTTTGGATCATGTCAGCTGCTCCACTGAGCATCTGCGCTGGAATGCAACTGCTCCTCCTTGTACCTGCGCTGGAAGTCAAATCTAATGAAGGCTACCTGCGCTGGGCGAGATTGGCCAAGTGACACAGTCATTCTGCAAAGTGTCAACTGCCCAGGAAGCTTCCAAACTGACACTTGGTTCATGAGATTCGCCCTGTGATGAGTAAGAGGTACTTGATCACCATGTGTAAGCAAGGATCTCCAAGTGGACTCAAGAACTGAAGATTAACTGAAGAGGGAGAGGACACAAGGCAGCTTCATGTCAGTCTCAAGCTGACTCATCCTCTCTTCTTCTCTCCTATATATAGAGCTCTTCTATGAGGTCTAAGGAGGCTGGAATTTTGTGTAAAGCAAGGAGGTGCTGTTGGTTTACAGTTAGAGCTATTGGGTGATTGTTTTACTAGAGGTGAAGAGGAGAGTTCTTGCTGCTGGGGAGGTGCTGCTGGATTGTAGCCATCATTGGTTGTAACCTTCTCAGAACCCTGTTACTTCCATCAATAAAGTTTTGCATGTTCTCCTATATACTTGTATTGCATTGATGTATTGTATTTACATGTATATTTGATTCACTCTAATCCATGCATCAGTTATGAGTACTTGTATCTTGTAGTTTCCTCTCTTGTTTTGTGCAGGATCTGTGTGTAGCTGGACCGGCAAAGAGAGCAAAGAGCTGGGAACAAGAGACAAAGAGAGAGGACAAGGATCGACTAAGCAAAAGACACCAGGTTGGTTAATCTTTTCTTCCTTCTCTCTGTACTTTCATAAAGGGAAACATCAAAGCTTTACTTTCAGTTGTTGCTAAAGACTGTCACCTTTAGAGTAGGGATAGGGTCATCCGCATCAGATACTTTTCCCCACAACACTGGCGAGAAACAAGCAGGGTGTCCATTCAGTAAAGGGGTTTGGCAGAGGTGTTACAAAATCAGAAATCAGGAATTTGCTAGATAACCTGATAATAGATATCCTCAACAACCTGTCAACACAGATGGATACTCTACAAGTAAAACAAAAGCAGTTAGAGCTGGACAGGATGATGGCAGTATTTTGTCCAAAATGCAGGAAGAAACATCCGGAGAGGGAATGTCCATTGAATTCCATAGAGGAATGTGCGATTTGCGAGCTCAACCATGTGACTAGCTCATGCCCTTCCTTACCAGGCTTGAAAGCAGTGTTTCAAGGAACGGGGGAGGACACGGAGCAACTGTATCTCATGGGATCAAGGAAGCCATGGCAGCCTTGACCTCTGATGGGAAGTCAAGGTATGTACTTGGATCCATCCTAGTATTTTAATAATTGTAATATGAATCCTCAGACCATGCCTTATCCTCCCATGTGGCCACAGCACCAGTACACACCTTGGCAGTAGTGGAACCCCCAAACCAGTATGACCTCCCTGTGGGCTCCAGCCTAGTGAGGATCCACTCCTGGTCAGTTTCCTCAGCAAATTCCATCGCAAATGCCTCTACAGATGCCCCAGCGACAGCTTCAGTTGCCCTCTAATGTGCCTCCTGGTAACCAACCGGCCTGTGCACAGCTCCCAATGCAGCCTAATAGTAACCCTAACAATAAGGGAGCTCATCAAGTTGATGTTATTAATCTACCTTCATATAGTATCTCCACTGCAGAGTTGTACGAAATGAATTTTCAATCAGGTCGGACATTTAATGTCCCACCTCCTCCAGTTATCATTAAACAGCTTGATAGTGAGGGTGGGGAGACAAAGCCTGTCAATGAAGAGCCAAACCAAATCGATCGAACCCAGACACCTCCTGTCAAACAGAATCATTCAAAACCACCTTATCTAGAGAGATTAATCATGAGCAAACTAGGCCCTCAATCTGAACTTGATTTACTAGGAGAGTTGCAGAATTTATTTGTGAAAATTCCCTTACTACAAGCCATGAAGGATGTGCCAATCTATGTAAAGACACTTAGAGAATATTGTTCCAAGAAACTTGCTAAGAAAATTAAAGATCCCCTCACTATACATGTTATGGGAAAGTTATCAGATTTTATGATGGGAAAACCTATGTCGGTGAAATATGGAGATCTGGGGAACCTGATCTTGACAGTACAAATTAATGGGGTAGAGATTCCAATGTATTGGTAGACCTGGGAGCTACCATTAACGTCATCACTACTGAAACCATGCACATCCTAGGACTTCGTAATCTAAAGCATACACCTACAGTCCTGGAATTAGCAGACAGATCTACAATTAAACCTATAGGAAAGATGGAGGATGTGACAATTTCAGTAGACTCATGGCATTACCCTATAGACTTCCTAGTATTACATACACAGTCATCAGTGGGTGGTCATCCCCTAATTTTGGGAAGGCCATGGTTGGCCACTGCAGATGCTTATATTGGGTGCCGCTTAGGGAATATGGTCATTTCTAATGGGCATAACACTAAGAATTTAGTGTTGTATCCACTGGCAGAACCAAATTCACCTATAAAACCAGTAGGCAATAAGAAGGCTGTATCTGTAGTAGAGGATGGAACGGAAGATGAAGAAGTATGACCTGTCCTTACTATTGGACAGGCCCTACAATTGAAAGCAGGATCAGAAGATGATGTGATCACTTCTTTCATGGATGATCCCCATTCAGTTTTAGAACCAAACCGGTAGATCTTAGAATCCATCCTGAGCTGTGAGACTCAGGAAGGTATGGAAACAGTGGAAGGATTAGAGGAAACACCTGTTGATGCACCCCATAAAAGTATACAAGTGGAATTGGAACCTAGGAGAACCTTGAACATTAATCCGAACCTGTCAGAATCTCAAAAGGAGCAGCTTATAGACGTTCTGCGAAAACATAAGGAGGCCTTCGCCTGGGATTATGCAGATATGAAGGGAATCTTGGCTAACTTATGCACCCATCACATATACATCAAGGAGGATTGTCGTCCCATAAGGCAACCTCAGAGGAGGATGAACCCGGCATTGAAGAATGTGGTAAAAGAAGAACTTCAGAAGCTACTGGATGTGGATTTCATCTACCCAATCTCAGATAGCCAATGGGTCTCTCCACTGGTAATGGTCCCCAAAAGGAATGGCCAATGGCGTATTTGCGTAGATTATCGAGAGTTGAATAAGGCGACACAGAAGGACCACTTCCCCTTGCCATTTATTGATTAAGTGCTGGACACATTGGCTGGTAAGAGGTATTTTTCTTTTCTGGATGGGTTTAATGGATATAACCAGATCCAAATTTCTCTTGAGGACCAGGACAAGACCATGTTCACATGCCCCTGGGGGACATTTTCATACCAGGTCCTTCCTTTTTTGCTTTTGTAATGCTCCCGCAACATTCTTGAGGACGATCCTGGGAATCTTCTCTGACTTGATAACTGGCAGTGTTGAGATCTATATGGATGACTTTACTCCATATGGGGACTCATTTAGAGTGGGATTGGAAAATCTGGAAAAAATTCTTGCGAGGTGTATACAAGCACACGTCTCTCTGAGTACAGTGAAATGTTACATGATGATGGAAGAGGGAATCGTTCTGGGACATTTACTCTCAGCTGAAGGAATCATAATGGATCCAACAAAGATACAGGTAATTCTACACTTTCCAACACCTAAAACGGTCACACAGGTACACAGTTTCATTGGTTGTGCTGGGTATTATAGACGTTTCATAGAAAATTTTGCAAAAGTAGCACACCCTCTGTTTTAGTTATTAACGAAAGATTCAGAATTTGTGTGGACTAAAGACTGTGATGCAGCGTTTACAAGAATTAAAGAGTTAGTTTGCAGTGCTCCAATCCTTAGAGGACCTAACTGGGCACTACCATTCCACATTCATACGGATGCTTCTCAGACAGCAATTGGTGCAGTATTGGGACAACAAGAAGACAAAGTACCTTACACAGTCTACTATGTTAGTAAAAATTTGGCTCTTGCTGAATTAAACTACACAGTGACTGAGAAGGAATTTCTTGTTGTCATTTATGCCATCAACAAGTTCCGGCATTATATTACCAAGTATCCTACTTTTGTGCACACTGATCATGCGGCCATCAGGTATTTAATGAACAAACCTGTCACCCCTGGTCGAATTACAAGGTGGTTGTTACTGTTACAGGAATTTGATATCACCATAGTAGATAAACCAGGTAAAGATAATGTGGTCACAGACTTTTTATCTAGGATAGAATGTGATGGTGAAGAAACACCAATTGAAGATGATTTTCCAGATGAGCATCTTTTTGCAGTTTCTACTAACACTCCATGGTATGCAGATATTGCTAACTATTTGGCTACAGGTAAAGTGCCTCGTCACCTATCTTATAAGGAGCAAAGGAAGATCATTCACCACAGTACCAGATACTCATGGATGGCAGGGTATCTCTTCCACATGGGAGTGGATCAGCAGATTCGGCGTTGTGTAGCAGGAGATGATATTTTCGAGATATTGAAAGCTGCACACAACAGAACTTGTGGGAGGCACTTTGTAGATAAAAGAATAAGACATAAAGTACTGCAAATGGGGTATTACTGGCCTTCCATCTTCCATGATGCTCGGGATTATGTGCGAAGGTGTGATAGCTATCAACGGATGGGACAACCTGGAAAAGAAGATGAGATGCCTTTGTAGCCCTAGATAGTCCTCGAACCATTCGAGAAATGGGCCATTGATTTCGTTGGTCCCTTCAACCCACCTTCGCATCAGAAGACTTACATCCTGGTCTGCACCAACTATGTAACTAAATGGGTGGAAGCCAAGGTAGTCATGAGAGCAATAGAGCAAGTGGTGGCAGACTTCCTTTATGAAGAAATTTTTGCTAGGTACAAACTCCAAGGGAGGTTGTATCAGGCGGTGGATCACAATTTACTTCTCATATGATAGAAAAGCTAATGCAGAAATATGGGATCAAGCATAGAGTGACAACTCCCTATCATCCCCAAGCGAATGGACAAGTAGAAAGAACAAACAAGGTATTGGAAAATATATTGACAAAGATGGTAGCAAGCCATCATCGGGATTGGGCACAAAAACTCCCAGAAGCTCTCCGGGCATATAGAATGACATGGCAGAATACAACAGTGTTTTCTCCATACAAATTAGTCTATGGAAAATCCCCCTTAGTTTCCAGTGGAATTTGAGATTAGCACACTCAGAACAGCTCTAGAAGTAGGCCTAGATTTATCATAGGCCCAGAAACACCAGTTGGAACAGCTAAATGAGTTGGATGAAATTCGAGCAGTGGTTGTCTAGAGAACTACTGTTGTTCAATAGCAGAGAATGAAATGGCACAATAAATTCATCAAAACCAAGGTGTTTCAGGTGGGGGACTGGGCATTATTGTATGACTCCAGATTTAAGGATTTCAAAAGCAAGCTCTGCACTCGCTGGATGGGCCCGTATCAAGTGGATGCAGTGTTTGACAATGGAACGGTTAGATTAAGCACAATAGATGAAAACCATACTCCGTTCCTGGTGAATGGGCACCATTGTAACAACCCATCTAAATTGACCCATTAATAAAATTTTAAACTTTATATATATATAAATATATATATATATATATATATATATATATATATATATATATATATATATATATATATATATATATATATATATATATATATATACATTAAATTTTATAAAATATATAATTAGACTTTATAAATATAAAGTTATAAAATATATCATAATTAAAGTTTATAACATATTTAATGAAATGTTATAAATATATATAGTTAAAGTTTATAACTTATGCAATGAAGTGTCATAAAGGATATCATTTAAACTATATATCACATATAATGGGAACGTTGTAAAATATAACTGGACTCGTAAAAGGCTATGCGTTAATCTACCTGAACCATCACTGAGACCATTAAATGATGGCGCGCCCATCCATCTTAGAAGTAATTAGCAGAGCGGCGCTGCCAGGACAAGTTATGAGTGAATTGAATTGCATGCAGAGAGGTGTCAAGGAGGAGAAGAGCGGTGGCCGGAAGCAGGAGGGTGGCCACCACCGAGCCTGCCTATTTATATCGCTATTCTGGACCGATGCAGGGGTGAAAAAACGGGAGAAAAGGGCAGAGGAGGAGAGGCATAATTTGACCAGAGTCAATTGAGAGAAGGGGACTATCCATTGAAGAGCTTTGAGTGGTCTGAGGCTTTGGGCATGGAGGGACAGAGAGCTTCTGTGGAGAAGCTTTCTGGATTGAGCAGCTAGGTTTGCTCCGTCCGGTTGGGAGGTTTGGCCTCTCGGAAATTGAATCAAATTAACCACAGCATCACCAGCAGCAGATTCACCAGACAGAAGTAGGATCAACAACAGTTAACGTATGTACCGATTTAATGTTCAGGCTTCTGTATTTCAGATTTTAGTTCTGCGTTTGAATGTTTATTACAACCATCTTAAATTATATCACCATCCAGCCTCTAAAGATGCCTTTGTTAAAAATATTTCAGCTTCATCTAATTTAATGGTCATTGGAAAACAAGATAACCTCACTCTGTTCTTTAAAAAAAAAAAAAAATCTAAAAATAATAATAATAATAATAATAAATAAAATAAAGTAGTAATAATAATAATAATAATAATAATATGTACATACATATTGTTTTTTTATCTTTTGCAGGAAGAATGAAGAAATATGGCGAGGAGGAAGTAACACAGGCGCTGTCATTTTAACTGTTCTTACATCGTAGCTTCCATTACTCCATAACTGCTGTTACACCGTAGTTACGGTTACTCCATAACTGTTGTTACACCGTAGCTGTTGTTACTCCATAATTTTTGTTACATCGTAGCTGTTGTTACTCCATAATTGTTGTTACACTGTAGCTGTTGTTACTTCATAACTGCTATTACATTGTAGCTGTCGTTACTCCATAACTATCATCACACCATAGCTACTGTTACTCCACGAGGGCCATTACTTTGCAACTGTTGTTACACCATAGCTGTTGTTACTCTGCAACTACTATTACACTATAGCTGCTGTTACTCCATAACTGTTGTTAGACCATAGCTGTTGTTACTCCGCAACTGCTGTTACGCCGTAGCTGTTGTTACTCTGCAACTGTTGTTACACTGTAGCTGTTGTTACTCCGCAACTGTTGTTACACTGTAGCTGCTGTTACTCCATGGACCATAACTGTTGTTACACCGTAGCTAGTGTTACTCCGCAACTTCTGTTACACTGTAGCTGTTGTTAGTCCGTAACTGTTGTTACACCATAGCTGCTATTACTCAATAATTGTTGTTACATCGTAGCTACTGTTACTCCGTAACTGCCATTACACCATAGCTGTTGTTATTCCACAACTGTTGCTACACTGTAGCTGCTGTTACTCTGCAACTGTCGTTACATCGTAATTGCTATTACTCTGCAACTACCATTACACCATAGCTGTTGTTACTCCGTACTATTGTTACTCCATAGCTGTTGTTACTTCACAACTGCCGTTACACCGTAGCTGCTATTACTCCGCAACTGTCGTTACACTGTAGCTATTGTTACTTCGTAGCTTCCATTAATCCACAACTGTCGTTACTCACTGTTTCTACTACTCACTGTTCCGCTACTTCAAAGCAGCTATTACTCACTATTGTCGTTACTCACTGTGCTGCCACTCAAGTGTTGCTACACGCTGTGCTGTCACTCTGTCAGGTAAGTCTGCAGGTACGTCTCTGTCGTTTTATGGATTTAATTAAATATTCCAAAAAGGACAAATAAACGTGCTGAGGACGACCATCATTAAAGTTGGGGGGCGTCAAAAGAAATGACGACGCACCATGAAAAGCATTTAGTGCACATAATGCTACTCAACCAAATATGATGATGGTGGTACACTGTAATCATATTTTTAAATAAACTTGGGATGCAGATTCATACTGCCAGGTCATATCGGTCACCTCCCCACGTGCTGCATTTAATTTTCAAAATACACCTCTATACCACCCTAACTTGCCATGATATCCGAACGTACCAGTGCTGGATTTGCCATTACTCCCGAGCATACCAGTACTAGGTTCGCCATTACTCCCGAACATACCAGTACTGATTGTCCCATTTTTTCCAAATTAGCCATGACATTATTTCAACTCCTAATGGTCTGGAAACCTGTCACTCTCCCCTGTCAACCAACTGCAGTCGACATACAGTTTCCGTCTTCGCAACGATGGGTGGCCGATCGATTCTCCATGAACCAGAAAGCACAAGAGCAGTTCGAAGCAATTGGGAGGTATGACAGGTATTTTGGAATGCTAGATGGGATGTATATTTTGATAAGTTAAGGGGATTTGATGAAGATTTGATAGTGGAATTCGCGCAAAACTTGGGGAAGAAGGCTCACGGGATCGCGAAGTGGTGATTCCCGTGACAGAATAAATCATTGCAAAAGTCACCGGGCCTCCGCATGTTGGCGAACGATGGTTTGTAAGAAGAACTCCCCTTCCAGAATTCCTCGAGGCTTTCCTTCAAGCCGGGGAGAGCATAGCATAGAAAGGCTGAGGATACGATAGGAATTTGCTACCATATCCGTGGGGAGAAGTAGCAGAATTTGTCATCAAATATATGACATGTGAGGGCAGATACTCCATGATTTTCAGATATCACCTCCGCATATTAGCCCATCTGCGATTTCCACAGGCAGAGGCATTCTCCATGAATGTGCCCTATTTCCTGCTGAGGAGCCTTCATCTAATGGCGCATTCGGCTCAGGGGGCTCGACAGGTATTGGCGGTCATTACACATCATGGATTGGTGTGGCTGCTAATAATGCACGCCATTGAACAGATTTCAATTCCGTGGGAGGTGTTTCAGGACTCCACGGAGGAATAGGTAGTAGCTGCTATGGCTGCTAGGGCAGAAGGATCCAAAGCCATGGAGGAGGATCCTGTCGAAGATGACTATGTTGATCAGGAAGAACCAGAGGAGGTGGAGATGGAGATGGAGGAATTGGGGGATGCGGTAGCTCCCCAGGACCAAGCAGAAAATATGGAGACAGTGGCAGACACAGGGGCTGATTCAGAAAGGCCCGCCAGTACCACGGATGAGGCTGTACCACAAGAACCAGCTTCACCCATGGAACTAGCAGAACAAGAGGACACTATAGCAGTCATGGGAGCAGACCCACAGTAGGTCAGCGTGGGCGAAGCAGTTGATATGGTGACCGAAGGAACCCCACAGGGATCCCCTGCCACCATGGAAATAATGGAGGAGGTCGTGAGCATTTCAGCCATGGAATTCAGAGAAGAGGAAGGTCTAGGGAAAGAAGGGCCCAGAGTTGAGGAAGCTGTGGGACCCGTTGAGGAAGCAGCAGAAGAAACACAGCGTGAGATTGACACTGTACCACAAGAACTAGTGTCAACTTCGGGGCCAATTGTAGAAGATGCACCCCAATCCCCTTTCTCTGCCTCGATTCCAAGAGGAGAGAGAGTGAATCGTTCCCCTCGAGAGGGGGAAAAAGAAAATTTTGTAATCCCGGTGGCTCTGAATTTGTTACAGAGGCCACAAACTCATAGAGTGGAAGCCACTCTGGTGGCTAGTGCCCTGGAGCAGGAAAGGAGAAGAGAAGGTATGGAAGCTAGAGAACTGGGAGGAATCCCAGTAGACACAGCAGCGGGAGAATGTCTTGCCAGCACATTGTCAAGTGCAAAATGTGTGCACGAAGAGGAGATTGTGGTTGGCAAAGAGGAGGGACCAAGTGAAATGGTCCCGACGACTGAGCCAATGATACAACCAGGCGAGGAGGCTATTGAGCATGAAGAGCAAGTAGGGGAGGGAAATCCCCTAGTCAACACAGCAGGAAATGTTTCGAGGGATCTGCCTCTGGTGGAGGAAATATTGGTTAAACAGGAGTGGATAGAGCTATGCAAGCAACGAAGGCTTCCGATGAAACAAAAGTACCAGCTGCAATTCAAGGAAACAATGCGGCTCAAAATGGAAGTGAGGAAGCTGAAAAAGAAGGTGAATAAAATGCAGAAACAATTAAGGAAGCACAAACGGCGAGCCAGAAGGGCCAAGACTATCCAGGTTGACACAAAAATCCAAACAGACTAGATAGTCATGACCTCTGCTGACACTCAGATAGACCCGATTGACCAATTATTTGAAGATCAAGAGTATGCCCTAACAGCTGAAATTCAGTCCTGGAAGTCTACTGCAGCCCAATATAAAAATGAAATCAGAAGGACTGAGGAAAGGGCCTCCACCACAATTTTTGGATATGTGGAGCGTATGGATGTGATGAGGTTACGACAGGCAAAACAACAGCTCAAGATAGAACAGCTGGAGAAGAAAGCGGCAGAGCTAAAGAATGACAAGGAGCAGATGTTCGAGCTAGTGCAAGAGGTTATGGCATGTCATCCCCTGCTTCTTGTTATTCCTTATTTTTGCATGAACGTTTCCTTTTATTCTACATGGAGAGTATTAAAAATGAGGTCAACTATGAGATGGAGGATGGTGTGCAGATTTTGAGGAGTCATGATGTACCCACACAACATCTGATGTGTGAATTGTACTTGCATGGGTACTTATTGCGGCTGGACAGAGATTTCAACCCGGTCCCGTATGTGGGGGACATTCATTTGAGGGCCCTCACCTCTTACGCTTTTAACCAAATTCATTGGCAGAAGGCTAGTAACACTTTTGAATCCAATCAAGTTACCAAGCCATTCATAGTAAGAGGGGAGCATGAGAGGGCAGACACAGTGTTCAATAAGCACAGGACCTTTTTAGGGATTGGGGAAAACAGAGATAGAATGGTGAGGACACAAAAGTGGTGTCTTGATCTCTGTGTCAATCAACTGACCACATTTCAGAAAGAGGCCCTTAATTGTTGTCAGAGGAGATGGATGATGTCACCAACAGCTGTCCGGGAAAGAGAACCTTTTGGGGCACCAAATTTTGCACGTGTACTTAATAGGGTGCCCAGGTATGTGGCATGTGTCCAGACATGTGGGTCCCAGTGGATGGGGCTCCGGTTTCAGTTCCCTGTTCTCTGGTTGCCTACTGATGAATATACTCCAGCCTATGATGTCCCGATGGATTGGTGGAAGGAAGTTGTCCTCTCAGACGGATTTAAAGTTCCAGGGACAGAAATGGCCGCAGAGTATGATCTTGCCCAGCTTCATCTAACATACAGTCTACGGAATCCAGATTTGCGAAAGCAGAGGACTGCATGAGGACATGCAGTAGGCTGGTTGGGGGGAGATGTTGGGTGCCAAATCGGGCCACCTTTCTGCCTATTTCCATTACCCTTTTTTCTATTTTTGCACTTATTTACCCATGTTTTTATGTTAAACTTATAAGGTAAATTCCTGCCTTACTATTTGTTGAAGCCCTGAAAATCGGGTCTACAACAAGGGGGATACCCACCCGGTTCGAACCTTGGTTGGCAGCTCCTTTTTCGTTTGGTATAGCGGGTCCGATTGGGGATATGGGACCAGTTTCCCAATTTGTGTGTGTGTGAGAAAGATCTGATATTTCTTTTTCTAAGAGTTTCTCAATGGAATACTTCTAATCCAATTCTAATCTAATAATAAAGAAACTATATTCTAATGACAGAAATATGTAAATCTACACTAACCCGGGTGTGATTTTTCTTCTATGCAATCTAAAATGATTCCAAACAACAACTGGTAATAAAGATCATTCAGTGGTTATGAGAAAAGAATTCAGTACAGATGAACCACTTCATATAAAAAGTTAGACGAAACAGTTGTACAAACATATCGCATAATGAGCTATTCATACACTAAGCATAAACAAATAGTTATCACCGTACAAAACTGCCAAATGATAACTTAGGCATCCATACATTAATATATAAATAACTGAACTGGAAATCACTCTAACACAAGGCAGAAATAGTTAACAGATAGAAATACCATTTATAACTAGTCCTACTCATGAGCTTCAAGTGATAATTATTTATCTCTCCTTGATCAAATATCGACTAAGAGTAAAAAGTGCAACATCAGTAGCAGATATCAAATGCAAACATCAATAATCCTGTTCCATTCATTCATCAAAACCTCCTTAGAGGGTACAGAAGTGCATGTTCTGGGGATAAGTTTTTGATAAATTTCAGGACCGTTCTTTAAATGCATGAGAAGGGTTTAAATACTACTAAACTAATTCTAAAAATAAATTATTACAAAAATGTAGGATGTGGTTTAAATGACTGTCCTCTTTTCAGGAAAATAAAACAAAATTAAAGCTAAAATTAAATCTAATATTAAACTACTTCTGTATTTGGTCCTTGAAATCGCACGCATGCAGCATCTGTTTGAGCAGAGTTGGCTGGCTAACTTCCACTTTTAGCTGAGCTGAGAAAACAGAATCGACAAGAGTTGGCGCCATCTTTTCGGCCGAATTGATGATACACTTAACAGTCATCCATTGGCTATGTGGCTTTACCAAGTATGCCCAGTAATAATCCCAGTTCAACTTGGTTAATCCTTGAATTGCTTTTACCTTTTCTTGAGCTCTCTGTTTCCAATCTGCCTGTAGTTGTACTTTCTTGGGATTTTCGGATCTTACAGGTGACTGGGCAACTAGCAGCTTTCCTTTTCTAGAAATTTCTCTCAGTGATGCGCGATTACCGCTAGGCGCTAGGCGCTAATCACGCATCGGAAACTGCCTCCGTTCCTTGATCCGGGTTTCCTTGATGTGTTTTTCGCCTTTTGCGCTTTTTCCTTCCAACAGATATAAAATTCAAAATTTGTAAAAATAATACTTCTATAAAATTTTGACTTTGAGTCTTAAACTGTTTGTTTCTGATTTCTGTGTTGTCCAGTATCCACTTCACCATGCCCGTGTATGGGAGGATTTTTGGCCTTGCTGCTATCCAGTGTAAGAATGAGCAGGCTAGCTCTGAAAGGGATGCTTCTGAAGAACCATTTGAGCCCGCAGTAGCAGTAACTTCCATTACCCTGGGATTCTCCTCTCTGAGCAGATTATACATGCCTTCCCATGTAGCTATTCCCACGTCTTTGTTACATGCCGTGTCTGTATATAAGGACGCCATTTCATTTTCTTCTGAGCTTGGGGCTTTACTTTTATTTCCCATTTCAACCTGTGTAATGCTTTGTATCGGCCTCTGTTGTTCGTTCCTGCAATTCACAAGTGAAGCGAAAATGAATGACAAGGAAGGGTGATGGGAAAAGTTTTAAATGCCGCAAACATATCAAGCATACCACCTTAGGTGAAATGATTCTTTCGATAAGCACGCACCCAGAATCCATTATAACTAGCAACTACCTCATTTATTAGCATTAAAGCGCATAAGCAGGTGTCAGCTTAAGGAAAATACTTTTCTTGAATAACGCGCCCGAAAGATCTGCGATGAAGCGATTTTGCGATTTTCTTCGCAACATCGCAGATCACAACATCGTAAAATCGCAATATTACAAAATCGAAATATCACAAAATCGATCGCTCGTGACATCGCATTATAGTATTATCGCTGCATCGTGAAATCGCAATATCTCAATATCGCAAATATGACAGACTTCGTTAACCTGTTTCCTATGAGATGTGATCTTGCGATTGGCGTTATCGCATATCGGCAAATTTTAAAGTGTTTCTCGTAAGTTATGCTGAATGCGATGCGATATTTGTTCATTGTCGCATATCGTGATCTCGCAAATGCTAGAATTGTGCTTGTAAGGTGGCATCCTACTATCTTTTGCGATGCGATATTTCCTAAGGAAAGATTTTATTTTACTTTATCATAAAACTTAGCTTTTTTGGATTTTCCAAGAGGGTTTCCTACGTTTATGATGGTAAATTTATTCAAAAAGGAAATTTAAACACTACTTTAATTTTTTAGATTTTTTAACTAAGGGTCCCCACTTATTTAGTATTAGGAATAACACCCAATAAGAAGGGGGGTTGTTGATGGCCACAACAATTGGCGATTCACTTGGAAGAACCAGTTATCTCTGCTGCTTTTTGAATTTTCAAAACTTCCAAAACGGAAAATTTTCCAGAAAGTTAAACTTTATTATAGAAAGATAAAGTAAATTGTATTCTAACATGTCAATAACATTTTGTTTCAACTATTTTCAACTTTGATTATTTGCTGCCTCAACTAATCCTTGTATTTACATTAGTCATTACTTGGCTTGTAAATATAAAACAAAGTCTTCTCTGTAAACCAGTTTTAAATATGCTCATTTGTTGTAGGTAGATCCTCTACTGCCAGCAGGCGTTTATAGCCTCGACAGGGTTACTTGTTACCCAGCAATGATCCTGTATCCTACTTAAAGAAACCCACAATTCTCAATGAAGAATCCATATCCACACTTTCTACTTTCATTTTTCTTTTTATTCTTACAGAGCAATGTCTTGGTTTGATAGCCAATTTATGACACAGACATTCATTGATTTATAACTTTACTGAACAAGATGGCTCGTGATGAGACCCCTTGCCTTTTGATTGCAACAATCTTCAGTCTTTGCCCTGTTATGCTGTGCAGTATTGGAAAAGTCAGCAAGTTATAATATCTGTGATTATGATAAGTCGGCTCGTGATGATACCTATCACTCTTTAAGATAAAGTGTATCCTTGGATTGTTCCTCTGAAAGTTGTGATTCCCTTAGTAGGGAGGAAGTCATTGTTTCCTTAAGATAGCTCTGGACGACAATAGTAGAGTTTTTGGAAATAACTGTTCTACAGAGAATCTTTATTTTGTTAATGATACTTTTCATTGTACTGATATAAAACAATTTTTCACTAAAGGTTGTTTTCATCAAATTTTATTAAGTCAAAACTAGTATCATATCTAGGCTAGAGTTTTTAACTGCATCTTCAATAATAAAGATTTATTTTCCAAAAGATTTGCTATTTATACAAGCGAAAGATCAAAATTTGAAAGAGAATTGGTGTCTTTTTCATAAATGCCTATCGTAACCATTCAAAACTGGTTTTATTATGAAAAGAAAAACAACTATTCTACAAAAATAGAAGATTGATCTTCTATGGAAAATATTTCTTGAGAATTTGACCATTAACAGGTAAAGAATCCCTCTTTCCTGCTAAATCTTGTAACATGAAGGTTGATGGACCTATGATTTCTACAATTTGAAAAGGAGCAAGCCACATTCTTTGAAATTTTGTATGTTTTCCCTTTTCCTCATGAGCCTTGTCCCATTTTAAAACTAAATCTCCTATCTGAAAATATTTTCTGGATACCATATTGGAATCAAAAGAGGCTTTCACCAATGCTTGATGATGAGCGTGCATAATCTTAGCATTTTCTCATTGTTCTTCTAATTTAATTAATTCCAGCTGCCTAAGTTGTAAAGAAGAAGTTGGTACTTCATCAATGTATTGAACTAAGGCTAAAGAGGGAATTTCCAGATGCGTTGGAAGAAGCACTTCTTTCCCATAAACTAAATTAAAGGGAGAAGTGCCGATAGAGGCTTTCTGAGTTATTCGGTCTGCCCATAAAGCATATATTAAAGACTTATGCCAATTTTTATGATTTTGGTCAATGGTTCGCTTGATGATTCTAATCAAGTTCTTATTTGTGGACTCAGCTAACCCATTCCCTTGAGGATAATAATTGGCCGAGTATTTAAGTTTGAAACCTCTTTTAAGTGCAAATTCATTCATTGCATTATGTAGAGCCTCTAACTTGCACCTAATTATCCATCTTTACCTACAGCTTTTCCTCACTTATCCCTCTCTTTTGCCCTATTTTCCTCATAAACCTACCCAGATCATTACATTTGATGTCTTTAAGCATGATTGGTTAACTTTGCTAATGTTTGGCTGTTTGTCTAGATTTTTGACATATGCACAGAGATTCCGCAGCTGTCTGGCAATTCCGCAGCCATTCAGCAATTCCGCAGCTATCTAGTCATTCCGCAGCCTTTTCATTGATCTCTATGTTCCACGTGTCATTTTGAAGAATGAATCACATGGGCACATGGGAATGAAGGTGTTAAAGGTTCCTATGCTATTGGTTCGGCCAGCAATGCCACGCACACCTCCGGTCAACGTGGAACAAACTTCGGTCAACAAAGCCAGCTCAAATAGTGTTGCGTAAGCTGAAAGGTCACGTCACCCCAGATGGCGATTCCTCCACGCTATGCAGGTTATGGGAGACAGGATCCAACCTTGGATTCAACCTCCATGACGACCGTACCCTCCAGAAAAGCACACGGACCTGTTTACGTGTTGTTGAACCATTCAATTAGCATGACTGTTAGTTAATTTCTCGTTTCATGTTTTACGCAGTAGGCAGTTGTTCATACGCCTATAAATCCAGCGTCTGCGTATGCTTAAGATTTAGTTTTTAGTTGCTGTGTTTATGTAATTGCTGCAATTTTAGTGTATACAGAAACTCTGTTTTAGAGCTGTTGTTTCAGCACTTTTTACTGTAATTTCTGCATATGAGTTAATAGAAGACTGTGTTGTTTTGACTTCAAGTAGCTGATCTTTCCTTGGGTTTTTTGGATGGAGGGCCCGCATTCATAACAGCCTTTGTACAGTAAATTTACCTTTATGTTCTTGCCATTTCCTTCTTTCGAATTCAGCAATTTTCCTTTTCTTTAAAACATGTACAGTTTTGATTTACTTTTGTTGTCATTTCACTTCCAGCATTTACTTTAACTGATCAGGATTGTTTTCTGCAGGTGTTAGCCCGGGATTGTGTGTCTTTGTTGTATTTTCTTTATCTCTGATGGTATTTTCAGTTGTCATATTCATAGTTGCTGCCTTTACTCTGTTTTCTAGTTTGATTTTTAGTTTAGTTTCTCAAGTTGTATGCTAACATATTGATGGTCTCCTTATCATAAATTGTTCATCTTTAAGAGATCAGAATACCAATAAATTACAGCTTGCTTTGAGTAGCTTTTGACTTATATCACTAACTCTTTCTTCACTTGTTACACATTACAATGTATGTTGGAAGCAGAATGTTGGAGAAAGGCACAGTGGTGTTATAATTTGTTATCTTAGAGCTTGATTACTTTTTAGACTTATATCTAACTACTTCTTAATCGTGTTTCACATAGTACTATATGTTGGAAGCAGAGTGTTAGGAAGAGATGAACATTATAATTGGTCTTTAAAGTGGTTTTTCTTACCTTTTTATTGCAGCAGCATGAGTAGTGACTAGTGCCATTAGAAAGTGGTTCTTTGCTTTCAGTTTCATTTCAAGTTATTTCTTTCAAGCTCTTTCTTTGCAAGTTTAGAAGGTAGTTAGAAACCACCAATAACACACACTCACTCATTTAGAAATCACCTTACACACACTATCACTCATCTGTTTATAAAACCTCCATTCCATCTTAGGAAGATAAATTGACCACAAACAACACCCCCAAATGACAAAAAGATCTAAGAGGTTGCTTAAGTACATATAGTACACCTTAACTTCATCAGCTTACGAGCCCCTGGTTGACAATTTATGATAGCAATTTAGACAACACTAAATTGACTAAACATTTTGGCGCCGTTGCCGGGGGAGTGAAATTAAGTAGCCGTATTCTTAAAAAAAAAAAAAAAACATAAAATTTCAAGGAAAGAAGTTGATAACCTCTCAAAGTATGCTCTCCTCTTGCACTTCAAAGTGATCTGGAGGATCAGAAAAGAGAAAGTTATTGATTTAGTAGTTTCTTGAGTATGCTCTCTTCCTGCACCTAGAGTGACCTGGAAGATCAGAAAAAGAACTATTAACTTGACTTGAAGAAAAATAATAAAAAAATGACATGCATAGAGCTAGAGATTCTAGGGGAAGGTTTTTAGCTAGAGCTCGAAGTTCAATTTTTACAAGTCCATCTGCTTCAAGGGATAGACAAGAGACACCTCCCTTATCTCCAACCGACACTCCTAGTCCTAGAATTCCTGGAATTCAAGAGCCAAGAATTGACTCTCCCACACCTTCTATTGAATTTGAACCAGGAAGAGACTCTTCTCTTTCTCCTACAGAAAGACCAATTGTAATTGAGGAAGTAGAATCACCGGAAGAAGAAGGAGAAATCTCTTCTCATTCACCCGTTGTAGAGGAACCAGAAGATTTTGAAATCCCTAGGGGAACCATCATGGCAGAGGAAGAAGGAGGTGGTAGAGGTAGAGGTAGAGGAGGAGGAGGAAATAACAACAACAATAATGGAGGAGGTAGAGGTCCCCTTGGAGGAGGAAATAGAGATGGGGATAACTCATTTGGGTTTCCCATTGTTAATGAGGATTCCCGAGCTACTATGAAAAACATATCGCCATCTGTCCTCCCAAATTTCCATGGGTTAAGGACTGAGGACCCTGAAACATTTTTATTTGAGTTTGAAGTTGTGTGTCGAACTTATGACTATCTGGAGGACTCTCAGAAACTCAAATTGTTCCCTTCAACACTGAAAGATCAAGCTTTGAAATGGTTCATGGGGTTACTCACTCAATCCATTAGGTCTTGGGATGAGATGAAACAAACATTTTTGGATAGGTATTTGGACTATTGTATGCCTACTAATCACAAGGACGAGGTATTTAAAATGATACAGAGAGAAGATGAGATTTTAGAAGATTTACTTGAAAGATTTCAATATAACCTGAAACGAGCAAAAATGAGTAACTTGGATGAAGAGACCTTAAAAGCCCTCCTATTAAAAGCCATTAGAGATGAATGGATAGATATCTTGAATATGATGGGGAAAGGGTATATATCTCAACTTTCACTCAATGATATAGTAGAACTATGTATCCATCTCTCAAGGGGCAAATCAAAAACTCAAAAAGGGCCTAGATATCCTTCTCTCCTTAGAGCAAATAAATCTGCAACAGGATCAGTAAGTAGGGCTGAAATCGGCAATATGCTTGATGAATTCAAAACTGACATCTTAGGGAGTCTTAGTGAACAATTAGATACCCTTAAGATTCACAATAAACAAAAAGCAGAAGCTGAGGCTTTGGCCATTTTTTGCCCGAAATGTAGAAAGAAACATGCTTTAAGGGAATGTCCCTTGGATGCACACGTTGTAGAAACATGCGTAATTTGCTCAGAAACTCATGAGACCAAGGATTGTCCTTCAATTCCTGGCCTCAAAGCAGTCTTTCAAGAGGATCCAAATACACTTGAATCTCTCTGTTTTGTTGCAAGGAGACCTTGGCAAGGGCAACAGAATCAAGGGTTTAACAACTCTATGAATTTTCAAACCCAACCAAATTGGAATCCTTGGCAACAACCTTGGCCTCAACCTCAAAATCCTTTTCAAGCATGGATGCAAAGCATGCAAAATCCTTATGGGAGATTTGCTCAATTCTATCAATATCCTCCATCTTTTCAGAATCAGAAAGCTCCACAACTTCCAAATCAAGGTCAACAATTATCATTGCCATACTCTCAACAACAACAACCTCCTCCACAAAATCAAAATTCTCAACTCTTGCTTCAATCCCAACAGAAGTCAAATCAACTTCCCTCTCAGCCATTACCAAATCCAAATAATAGGAACCCTCAAAATGCTTACATGATGGAAGGTCAACCATTCCCTACCTATATGGTTGTTCCTCTCAATGAAGTACAACTCAGATCAGGTAGAATCCTAGATCAACCTTCTACAAGTGTTCAACAACCAAGCATTTCTGAGGAAGAATCTCTCAAAGTCAATAAGGGTTCTGAAGTATCACTTCAAAACCAAAATATCCAAAAAGAAAAAGAAAAAGAATCAACCTCTACAACTCCCATAGTTGAGCAACCTACATTTTTAGCTACACCTCCTTTTCCTGAAAGATTACAAATTGACAAAGGAGTGGAAAAGCAAATTTGGTTGCCTGAATATAGTTTTCTAGATGAATTGAAGAATGTCTATATCAAGATCCCCTTGTTACAAGCGATTAAGGAAATTCCCATTCTAGCAAAGACAATAAAGGAGTTGAGTTTGAAGAAAACAGGAAAGAGAACCAGAGATACCAAAAGGATACATCTAGTTGGAAAAATTGCAGACATTATGATGGGTAAGATTACCATGCAAAAGTATGTGGATCCCGGTAGACCTATTGTCAAAACTCATATTAATGGGGTTGAAATCCCAAATACTTTGATTGACTTAGGAGCCGCTATCAACATCATGAGTAGACAGACCATGGATCAGTTAAAGCTTCCTAACCTTCTCTTTACACCTACTTTACTGCAACTTGCAGATCGATCAATCATTAAACCTGATGGTGTATTGGAAGACATTCCAGTCTCCCTAGACTCTTGGGAATATCCAGTTGATTTTATGATTTTAACTCCCAAGAACAATCTAGGAGGACATCCTCTTATCTTAGGAAGACCTTGGCTAGCAACAGCTGATGCTTTTATCAGTTGTAGGTCTGGGGACATGTATATATCAGATGGTAATTCCACCAAGAAATTCAACTTGTATCCTCCAGCAAAGGCAATAACAGAAATAGGAGAAGATGAGTGGGTCGATGATGAGGATACTATACAACCTGTTCTAACCATCTCTGAGATCAGTGAAGACAGTCAAATTCTAAATACATTGGAAAATTTTGAAATATCTTTAGAATATGACTCTACACAGTTTCAGTTAGATGCAGACATTGAATATCTCTCCTCTAGACAGATGTCTCTCTTCTCAATGGAAGAGTTTGGTAGTTCTACAGTTGAAATCCTTCCAGGAAAAACATTGAACATTAACAGAAACTTGGAAAGACCACAACAAGAAGAATTAACCAAACTTTTGCAAAAACATTCCACTGCATTTGCATGGGAATACACTGACATGAAAGGAATCGATCCTAAGACTTGTATTCATCACATCTATATTGAAGAAAATAGAAGACCTATTAGGCAACCACAAAGAAGGATGAATCCAAACCTTAGGGAAATCGTGAAAGAAGAACTCCAGAAATTACTCAAGGTAAACTTCATTTACCCCATTTCAGATAGCCAATGGGTTTCTCCCTTGGTTATAGTACCCAAAAAGAATGGTAAATGGAGAGTTTGCATTGATTATCGAGAATTGAACAAGGCAACCTTAAAGGATCATTTCCCTCTACCTTTTATTGATCAGGTACTAGACACTTTAGCAGGTAAAAAGTATTTCTCATTCTTGGATGGTTTTAGTGGGTATAATCAAATTCAGGTAGCACCTGAAGATCAAGACAAAACCACATTTACTTGTCCATGGGGAACTTTTGCCTACCGAGTACTCCCTTTTGGATTATGTAATGCACCTGCTACTTTTCAAAGGGCTGTATTAGGTATCTTTTCAAATCTAATCCATGATTGTGTAGAGGTCTATATGGATGATTTTACAGTTTACGGTAATACATTTGAAGAAGCTTTGGAAAATTTGGAAAAAGTACTGATAAGATGTAAGGAAACAAATCTTTCTTTAAGTCATGAAAAGTGTTTTATGATGTTTACTGAAGGGATTGTTTTAGGACATCTTATTTCAGGAGATGGGATTAAGGTTGATAGATCCAAAGTTGAAGTCATCTCTAAGTTACCTGTTCCAAATTGCCAGAAAGATGTTAGAAGTTTTCTTGGGTTTACTGGATATTACAGAAGGTTTATTGAAAACTTCACTAAGATAGCATCTCCTCTTTTCAAATTGCTTACCAAAGACTGTGAGTTCAAATGGGATCCTGAGTGTCAGTCTGCCTTTGAAGCTTTAAAGACTAGAATATTTGAAGCACCCATCTTAAGGGGGCCAAATTGGAAACTCCCTTTCCACATTTCTACTGATGCTTCAGATACAGCTCTAGGAGCTGTTTTGGGACAAAAGGATTTGATCCCTTATGCCATTTATTACACCAGTAAAAATTTGACTCCCACTGAGTTAAATTATACTGTTACAGAAAAAGATTTCTTAGTTGTGGTACATGCGATCAATAAGTTTAGACACTACATAACCGGCTATGAAACCTTTGTCCATACTGATCACTCTGCCATAAGATATTTAATGAACAAACCTGTTACTAATGGCAGAGTTACAAGATGGCTTTTACTTTTACAAGAATTCAACATTACTGTGTTAGATAGACCTAGAAAACAAAACACAGTAGCTGATTTCTTGTCTAGAATCCAAAACACTAATGAAGATTCTCTAGTAGAAGATAAGTTTCCAGATGAATACTTGTTTGCAGTAACTACCAAGACTCCTTGGTATGCAGATATTGCTAATTATCTAGTTACAGGGAAGCTACCTGTACACTTATTTCCTAATGAGAAAAGGAAAATCATTCAGTAGAGTTCACATTATTCTTGGATTTCTAATGAATTGTTCAAAACAGGGCCAGATTGTATAATCAGAAGATGTGTTCGGGAAGATGAAATCCTTGACATCCTTAAGGCATGTCATGATGAACCATGCGGCGGGCACTTTGCTGACAAGAGGACAACCTATAAAATCCTTTCTCTAGGATATTATTGGCCTTCTCTCTTTAAAGATGCAAAGCAGTATGTTAGAAGGTGTGACAGCTGCCAAAGAGTTGGGAGACCAACTCCTTCAATGAAATGCCACTACAGCCACAGGTATGCATCGAACCCTTTGAGAAATGGGCTCTAGATTTCGTTGGACCTATTAATCCACCATCAAAGCAAAAGAAGTATATATTGGTTTGTACTGACTATGTTACTAAGTGGGTAGAAGCAAAAGCTTTGCCTTCTGCCACTGAAAATTCAGTTGTTCAATTTCTTTTTGAGGATATTTTCACTCATTTTGGTGTCCCAAGGGAAATTGTGACAGATCAGGGAAGCCAATTTACATCTAAATTGATGGAGAAGCTGATGGAGGAATATAAGATCAAGCACAGAACATCTACTCCATACCATCCGCAATCAAATGGCCAAGTGGAATCTACCAATAAAGTTCTTGAAGGCATTATCACCAAGACTGTTCATCTTCATAGAAGAGATTGGGCGGAAAGGCTTCCTGAAGCCTTATGGGCCTATAGAACTACATGGAGGAACACAACAAGACATTCTCCCTATGAACTTGTTTATGGGAAGGAAGTCCTGCTCCCCATTGAGTTCCAAATCAAGACCTTCAAGATGGCAGTCCAATTGGGGATGAGCCTCTCGGAAGCCCAAAAACACAGAATGGACCAGCTAAATGAGCTAGATGAAATAAGACAAGATGCAATTCTAAGGACTGATCTAGTTCAGCACCAAAGATCTAAATGGCATGATCGTCATATCAAAGAAAGAAAGTTTCAGAAAGGAGATTGGGCTCTATTGTTTGATTCAAAGTTTAAAGACTTCAAAGGAAAATTTCAAACTCATTGGCTTGGGCCATATGAGATTGATGAAGTCTTTAGTAATGGAGCAGTTCGAGTGAAAATTATTGATGAATTTCATACTCCTCTTATTGTGAATGGCCATCGCTTGAAGATCTACCAGAAGCCACTCTCAAAAGAGGAATTTGTCAAGTTGTTTAAAGAAGATTCTGCAATCAGGTTGGTGGAGAAGGATTCTTCTCCTCCACCAGCCTAATCTTTGGTTTTTGAAAAAAAAAAAAAGAGAGAGAAAAAAAAAGAATAAAAGTATAGGCCTGAAAACCAGTCTCTGATTGGCAGTCCTATGCAGAAAATCTGAGGTGAAAATCAGGGTCACCTGACACCTCACATTTTCCAAAAAAAATAAAATCTCTCTCCTCCTTGTTCCATCTCATTTCGTTATTTCATCCATTTCATTCACCATCTCATTCATCCAATCATTCTCACTCCACCTCATTTCTTTCCATCCATCCATCCATTACATTCCATCTCACCAATAAAGTCATTGTCAGATTTATTCCACATAGCTAAAGTCGTTTTGTGCAGACAGAAGGGTATCACTGCAGTTTCCGCAACTGAGGAGCAATTCCGCAGCCAACATCCCAATTCCGCAGCCGATACACTTTCTGCACCTGTATAAAAAAAACACAGTCTGTTTAGGAAGGAATCTACAGTCCAAAAGTCATCAGCAAAAATTGAAAAAAAGGTCATGTAGTAAAACAATGAAAGGTTAGCACAGATGAGCAAAAGGAATCAAAGCGCGGATACATGAGGTATGAGCTAATTTCTAAACTTACGATTATAACATTTTGCATGGTTTATGAATTGTGTTTTCAACCATTTAATGTAATGATTACCAGTCCTTTCCATTACCCGACCGGAAATCCACGTATCCCTCAATCTTGACAGTCCCTATTCATCACGATTTTTAAAACTCAAGCACAGCTGCTCTTCCATTTAAATTCTTGTACCTGAGTGACGTAGACAATTGTACTACGGCTCTCTGCGTTATGATTCCGCAGCCAAATTTACACTCATGACCGATGTCTAAGGGACTTAACCGTTTCTTCCCATTATTCATAACCCTCCTACGCATAATCTCATTCACGCTGTTGATTCACTTCCGCATTTCCCTTGTTTTCCCACTGCTCTACCTTATTCACTACTCTGCCACTGTAACCATACTCTGTTTTCTCCTTTGCTAAACTTCGACCACTGTTGTGAGTGTATTACGGCTGTTGTGTTGAAGCCGTAAATCTATTGTGTTGAAGCCACTGTTGAAGCCGTGTAACCCTTTCTCCAAAGTATTAAAACAGAGCCGTAAGACAAGCAGAGAGCTGATGGGTAAACTTTTGAGGGCAGAGCCAGGGCTCTAAATTTCTGGAAGGATATCCCCAAGTCAAAGACGCTTTGCAGAAGGCAAATTGGCTCCAGTGCATCCAAAAATTCAAGGGTTATCATAGAGAGGTCACGAAGGCTTTTGCACGTTCTTTCAAAGACAAAGACAACCAAGTGGAGATAGGAGATCTAAAATTTACAGTCACCGAAAGCAGTTTGGCACAGGCCACTTCACTACCACAAATTGGGGAGAGATGGTTCAAAAACCGATCAGTACAAGACCAGCAATGGAAGAAAATTCTGAAAAATCCAGGTATGGACACTAGCATTTTTACAAAGGGAATCCCTGTTAGTCTTGTCAAAGAAGAATGGACAACTTTGCTTCTGTTAATACAGAAATTCTTTACATGTGAAGGAAGATTTGGAGTTTTGTATGTCTATCATGCCAAAGTTATGATGCATTTCTTAGGAGAGCATGACATTAACCTTCCATACTTTTTACTCTCAAGCCTTAGAAAAATGTGCTCAATAGTCCAAAGAAACCCAAGAAACATTGAGCCACATTTGTACCATCATGGGCTTGTCAAGATACTAGTTGAAGAACAATTGAAAGCAAAAAGAGACACATGGGAAAGATTTCTTGTAAGGAATCATTTCCAAGAGATAGGGGAAGCCTCTGGTGGTTCACCTCAAGTGCCTAAAAAGAGTAGAAGGAAAAGAACAGAGGAAATTACCCCAGAAACTGTTGTCCAAGAAGAAACTGTCCAAGACCTTGTTGAAGAAGAAATTGCTGCACATCATTCTGAAGAAGAAAATGACCCTGAGCCTGCTGTAGACATTGACCAAATAGCCCAAGAAATCATTACAGAAACCCTACAAGAAATTGTCCAAGAGGCTGCTCAAAAGAAAAAGGAGAGTAGGAAGAGACAAAAGAAAGATAAAGGAAAATATATAGCCCAAGAAACCTACCTTACTCCTGAAAATTCCAGTGAAGAGGACACTCAGCCATTAGCACATAGATTGGCCCAACTTCATGAGGCTGCCCTTTCCAAGAAGATGCAAAAACAAAAGCAAAAGCAACAAAAGGAAAAACAGAGCATCACCACAGTGAGAAGGAGCAGCAGGCTACAAGGAAAAATGGGGGCCACAAAGGATAAAAAGTCACTCATTATTGACTTGAGCACACCTGAAAAGGTTGCTACAAGACTTGACTTTGAGAAAAGTCCTCCACATATTGAGCATGATGAGACTAGTCCTCCACGTTAGGAAAGTCCTTTTGAGCATGAACCCGAATTTGAGCATGAACCTAGTCCAAAGAGATCACCAGAGATTGACCCAGATCAGCAGAAGGTTTATAATTACTTGGAGACGTTAGAACAAGCTGCTGCTGGTCCAAGCACTGTTCTACCTCTTGAGCAGCAAATTCACTCACTCAAACAGGAAAATTTTGAGCTTGAAGTTTTAAATCGCCACATCATACAAGAGAATGAAAAATTGAAGGAGCAAGCTAAGGTGGACAAGATGATCCACGATAATACCATGCTTCATCTAGGCCTTTGGCAAAGGAAAAACAGAAAGCTAAAGAAGAAATGCAGGAAGCTAAGCGGAGCTTTGGTCAATCTAAAATTCAGATGCTTGGTGAGGAAACCAAGAGTCAATGTGGCTATACAGAGGAAGAGGAGAAAGCTAGATGTCTTAGCAGAGGCATCTCAGCAGGTAGATTAAACAATGTTTTCGTTGCATGAGGACATGCAACACCCGCGTAGTGAGGGTATGTAGAGCCTCTAACTTGCACCTAATTATCCATCATTACCTACAGCTTTTCCTCACTTATCCCTCTCTTTTGCCCTATTTTCCTCATAAACCTACCCAGATCATTACATTTGATGTCTTTAAGTATGATTGGTTAACTTTGCTAATGTTTGGCTGTTTGTCTAGATTTTTGACATATGCACAGAGATTCCGCAGCTGTCTGGCAATTCCGCAGCCATTCAGCAATTCCGCAGCTATCTAGTCATTCCGCAGCCTTTTCATTGATCTCTATGTTCCACGTGTCATTTTGAAGAACGAATCACATGGGCACGTGGGAATGAAGGTGTTAAAGGTTCCTATGCTATTGGTTCGGCCAGCAATGCCACGCACACCTCCGGTCAACGTGGAACAAACTTCGGTCAACAAAGCCAGCTCAAACGGTGCTGCGTAAGCTAAAAGGTCACGTCACCCCAGATGGCGATTCCTCCACGCTACGCAGGTTATGGGAGACAGGATCCAACCTTGGATTCAACCTCCATGACGACCGTACCCTCCAGAAAAGCACACGGACCTGTTTATGTGTTGCTGAACCATTCAATTAGCATGATTGTTAGTTAATTTCTCATTTCATGTTTTACGCAGTAGGCAGTTGTTCATACGCCTATAAATCTAGCATCTGCGTACGCTTAAGATTTAGTTTTTAATTGTTGTGTTTATGTAATTGCTGCAATTTTAGTGTATACAAAAACTCTGTTTTAGAGCTGTTGTTTCAGCACTTTTTACTGTAATTTCTGCATATGAGTTAATAGAAGACTGTGCCGTTTTGACTTAAAGTAGCTGATCTTTCCTTGGGTTTTGTGGATGGAGGGCCCCCATTCATAACAGCCTTTGTACAGTAAAATTACCTTTATGTTCTTGCCATTTCCTTCTTTCGAATTCAACAATTTTCCTTTTCTTTAAAACATGTACAGTTTTGATTTACTTTTGCTGTCATTTCACTTCCAGCATTTACTTTAACTGATCAGGATTGTTTTCTGTAGGTGTTAGCCCGGGATTGTGTGTCTTTGTTGTATTTGCTTTATCTCTGATGGTATTTTCAGTTGTCATATTCATAGTTGCTGCCTTTACTCCGTTTTCTAGTTTGATTTTTAGTTTAGTTTCTCAAGTTGTATGCTAACATATTGATGGTCTCCTTATCATAAATTGTTCATCTTTAAGAGATCAGAATACCAATAAATTACAGCTTTCTTTGAGTAGTTTTTGACTTATATCACTAACTCTTTCTTCACTTGTTACACATTACAATGTATGTTGGAAGCAGAATGTTGGAGAAAGGCACAGTGGTGTTATAATTTGTCATCTTAGAGCTTGATTACTTTTTAGACTTATATCTAACTACTTCTTAATCGTGTTTCACATAGTACTATATGTTGGAAGCAGAGTGTTAGGAAGAGATGAACATTATAATTGGTCTTTAAAGTGGTTTTTCTTACCTTTTTATTGCAGCAGCATGAGTAGTGACTAGTGCCATTAGAAAGTGGTTCTTTGCTTTCAGTTTCATTTCAAGTTATTTCTTTCAAGCTCTTTCTTTGCAAGTTTAGAAGGTAGTTAGAAACCACTAGTAACACACACTCACTCATTTAGAAATCACCTTACACACACTATCACTCATCTGTTTATAAAACCTCCATTCCATCTTAGGAAGATAAATTGACCACAAACAACACCCCCAAACGACAAAAAGATCTAAGAGGTTGCTTAAGTACATATAGTACACCTTCACTTCATCAGCTTACGAGCCCCGGGTTGACAATTTATGATAGCAATTTAGACAACACTAAATTGACTAAACACATTACCAGAAAAGTATGATGCATTATCAAACATTAAAGCGGAAGGCAATCCAAACCTGGTGATTATGAACTGATCTATGAATTCAATGATATTTTCAGCATTAGCCATCTTGAGTGGAACTGCTTCTACCCATTTAGTAAAGTAATCTATCGTTGTGAAGATGTATCTATGCTGTTTAGAAGAGTGAGGAATGATCTCACCTATTATGTCCAATCCCCATTGATCGAAAGGTTGTTCGATGGTAACTGGTTGCAGTGGCAAGGATGGTTTCTTTTGTCTTCCGGCAACAGTTTGACAGACTTGACATTTTCTTACGTAGTTATGTGCATCTTTGAATAATGTAGGCCAGTAATAGCCTGCGTGTAAGATCTTATGAGCAGTTGCATCTCCAGCGTAGTGTCCACTTGCTGGCCCATCATGGAGTTCCTACAAAACTTTTTCAGCTTCAGCTTTCTCAAGACATCTAAGTAGAACATAATCATAATTTATTCTGAAAAGAACGTCATTTACAAGTTGATATTGTTTGGATTTTATCCTCAGGGCTCTTTTCTTGGTGTGATCAAGGTTTGGAGGAGCATATCCATTCTTTAAATAATAAATAATATCAGCATATAATGACTCAACATCGTTTAGGCTTACCTCATAAACTTGTACCTCTTCAGATAGACTTTCGGGCATTAGCGATGCTCCTGACAGTAGTTTGCAAAAGCCTTGACCTTTTACAATGTTTATTAGTTTGATTTCTACGTCGTATTCTTGTAAGGCAGTAACCCAATTTTCCCTTTTCTCACCCACATCCTTATGTACTAGAAGACTTCTTACCGCTGGAAACAGTACTATGATCTTGGTATGTGTTTTGAGTAAGAAAGGTCTGAAGTATTTAATTGCTTTAAAAATAGCATAAGCTTGTTTCTCCACATCTGAATAATTCAGTTCAACACCTTGTAAATTGGAACTGAAGAAAGCAATTAGGGCTTCCACCTTCTCTTGATTTTCTTGAGTGAGTATCGCAGCATATGATCTATTTGAGGCAAAGGTATACAAAATAAAAGGATCGGAAAAATTTGGAGTTGCTAACTGTTTCTGCATAATTTTCTTGAAAAGGTGGTCTGATATCTTGGTCAGCACCTGTTTTTCCTATATTGGGGTTCTGTGTTCTCCTAAAATTTGGGTTTCTAGGAGTATTGTTTTGTGGTGCTTCCCATGATGACTTTCTTTCTACTGATTCCACTCTTTCACCTAGTCTTTTCATGCTGTTTAGTATTGCATCCAACTTCTGATCGAAGCCCGAGGGCTCTTCTTTGAAACCAACCTTCTTTTCCAGCTTTGCCCTGTTTCTTTTGGCAATTAGGTTGGCCTCTACAGTGACTGCAACTCTTTGGGCTTCTGCAAGGGTTGGAGGGTCTCTTTCTCTCAACTGATAGGCCATATCAGAGTCAAAACCATCGGGGAAGTTATAAAGGGCTAAATCAGGAGGGGGCCTTAAGTTCTGGGGAATAGCATTGTATATGTTGTTAAACCTAGCACAATATTCCAACACCGTTTCTTGGGGACCTCTTTTAATAGTGTTATATTCACCCAGTATATGGTGTGGATCTCTCTTTTTCTCCCATCTGTTGGTAAATTCCTGGTATAGAACTTCAGAGGTTGCAATGGAATTTGCATTCAAGGATCTAAACCAAGTTCTGACATCCCCAGTTAGGCTTTGGACAAAAATTCTCATCCTGACACTATCATCATCAATTTCATAGGTCTCAAAGTGGTCTTGCATCTTTTTAGCATGCTGGATGGCTGTCAAAGGGCCATGGGAATCAAAAAATGAGAGTCTGGTTTGATAATCTTGGGGTAGGGCTGGCGCATTGGCTGGAATCTGCAATGGTGCATATCTGTTAGCCATGTTTATAGGGTTAATAGGGTTGATAGGAACAAATGGGACAACTGGGATAACAGGTGTACTGGGGTTAATAGGATGGGTAACAAGTGGAGAACTGGTTGAGTGAGTATGTGCAGATGGTGAAGATGGAAAGGTAGGACTTTGAGGGGTTGAAGATGAACTAGGGGAGTTGGGTGTGGAACGGAAAAGGACTTTGCAAGGAGTGGGAATTTGAAGGGGTTGGTCTGACCTTATATCTGAATCAGCAGGTTTATCCTGCTTGTGCTGTTTCCTTATGTTCTTTGGGATGATATTTGGGTTATCAACAATGATGGGTTGGTCAGGGTCAGGGTGTGCCCTAGTGTGCCTTGGGTTTCTTTTAGGAGCCAGCTTCTAAGTGTTCTTTCAGAACTTTATACAGAAGTTTTGTATTTACAAGGGCAAAATAAGAACTCTGGAATGACTATATATGTTTCAAGGCTAGGATAAGTTTCCCTAGTTAGCTCTTCCCTAAGACTGCCCCTGTATTAGAGAAACAGTCCTAAGATGTCTTGGCTAGTTTCAGGCTTGATGAAAGCTTTGGAAGATAGATAGTAATTGAATAGTTCGTCCCCAGCGGAGTCGCCAATTATGTTAACACCCAGGTTGTTCCCTATGACTCCCAAGGGAATACGGCCGGGGTAACCACTAACCAATCTTTGGATCACTGCTTCTAGCCTAACAGTGATCAGAGAGGGCTCTCTCTTTATGATTTGTAACTGTTTGTTGTAGGGTTTTAGGCTAGCTATTATGCACTGTGTTTTGTTTATGTTTGGTTGGTGAAATTCCTTTTAGGTTCTAGTGAAGTAGTTTTCTGAGAAGTTGAGTACCATTGGGCAATGGAGTCTGTAGCTGTATGTGTTTGAAGTTTTGAGATGAAAGATGGGACTTACAGGGCCATTTGGGAGTTTAATAGAACAGATTTTTGATTAAACGACTGGAAACAGGTAGCACGAATAGTGAAAGCATTTAAGAATTTCCACTATTTATCTATGTGTTCCCAACAGATAGCTTTAAGAAGAGAAAACAGAGGTCTTAGGGGCAAAGTTGAATCCCAGAGAATGACTATTACAATAAAAAACACAGTCTTGAATTGCAGCATTTAAGAATTACAATTCTGTTACTGTATAAGAGGAAAACATTTATAATAGCTCAGTTTGAGTCCAGGGTAAACATGGTTAAATCCTGGTACTATCCTTTCACCTTGCTGTCAAGTGTAAACATAAGAACAGTAAAGAGAACAAAAGACTCAAAACAGACACGACAAAGAGATTTGAGAATACTTATAGTTTTATGCAACACCCATGGAATCCTGTAACATGCATCCTTCACCACAAGACATCAAATAACACTGAGCCTTGGAAATTCCATACTTCCTTTGTATTGGTTCTCTGAAAATGTTACAACGAGCCAGAGCTCTTCTAAGAAAATAATAACCATCAACCAACCCCTTTCACTGCTGTGAAGGGTGAATATATACTTGCGGTCATTTACAAAATATCTGAGTCCTCTGTTATCTCAGATTTACTTCCTTACCAACTATCTAAGATATTATGGGCAGAATTTAATGCAGCATTTAATACATAGTACAGGCATTTTAATGCTCTGTCAGAAGATATTTTAGCTTTGTAGGAATAGCTAAGTCGGTCTGAGTATTCGGAGTTAATGCATAGAAAACCCGGCTGTAGGCTGGTACACTGTGTCTCGGGCCTGTCAGCTGTATCTTTGACTGCCGCTGGTGGTGAGTCATTGGTCTGGCTGAGTTGGCTCAGCCTCTGCCTTTTCCTGTGGGTATTAATTCCCAAAATTGTCACTGTATGTACCTGCTTCTTTCCCTTTGCGCTATTGGTTCTGTCCCGTTAAAATTGTCTGGGTCAAATGCCTCCAGACATCCTGTGTGGGCAGTTGATGTGCCAAAATTGCCCCTAGAGTCTCATCTGCTTCTGTGAACTTGAAGAAATTGGGTGGTGTATCAAACAGATGCTCTATCTCATTCATGAGAAAAAACAGGTTCTCCACTCTGTCATACATCATTTGCCCTGTGGCTGGCCCTGTGTCCTTTGAAGTGCTGGGAGGTTTTGCAATCTCTGCTACTGCATGTGCATCAATTCTCTTGTTATAGTTGTCCAGGGTGAGCAGTCTTCCCACGCTGCTCAAAATGTTGGGGAGGCCTCTGTTCTGCAGTGTTACAAACTTCTCCAGGAACCTGTTAATTTCTGTCTGCATGTCCTGTGTCCTTCTTTCCAAGGTTCCAATCAAGTTTCTCAATGTAACAACTCTCTTGGCTATGGCAATCGTTTCTGTCCTGTTGTTGATTCCCATGCTAGCCAATTGAGTGCTGGTTTTGTAATTCAGGATATTAATCATCCTGGTAGCTGCTTCTGGCATGTGCCCAAGGCTTGCCCTTGCTCTCTGTATTTCCTTGTTTGCTTTGGTGATGAGCACCATTTGTTCATCCATGGTTTCAATGTATTGCCACTGTTTGGCAATGGATCTCCCAATGTTGCTCCACAACACTGCTTTCATATCAGCTGTCACCCTTTCCAGTGCAAGCTCTTTTTCCAGCTCAACAATCCTTCTCTTAAGGGTTTTCACCTCTCTCTCCTTGGCTGCCTCATTTTGTTTGCTTTTATCAAATTTCTCATTAACATTAGCCAAGTTCTGTTTGAGCCCATCCAGCTCTTTCATTTGAGCTTCCATAGCTCGGATCTCTGCTTGCAGCTTTTGCATGTCTAGACTAGCAGCCTGTTCTGATGTTGTAGTTGGGGCTGTAGATGGTGCTGTAGCTCCTGTTTGCTGAGGAGGAGGAGTGATGATCGGAGGTGCTTCCTCAAGATTTATTATTAATGGAGGAGGCTGGGAGGATTGACCTTCCCCTTTCTGTTTCATGGCTTCTTGCAGTGCTGCCTTTGCAGCTTCAGTTTGTCCTAGCTGGTCTTGAGTCCTAACCAGCTCTTTGTATAAGGATACCAGCAGGTCTGTGGTATCTTTTTCTTGCCTTTGCTGGGCAACTTCATCTGTTTGTGGATGGATGGTGGCCGGGAGTTTGATTTTCTTTCTTAGGGCTGCCATGTCTGCATCCCTTATTTTCAGCAGTTCTTGGATGCCTTTGACATCCTTGGGATCATGTCCAATATCTATGATTACCTCCTCCAAGGATTTGATCCTGTTGTCCTTGGCTTGTGAGGATGCTCGTTCCAATTCTAGCTGGGATGATGTATTGTCTAGGCTGCTCTTTAACTTGTAATTTTCCAGTGTCTCATCTGCCAGGGAGGCATACACCATTTCACCCGTTTGTTTGTGTAACTCTATCTTATCCATGGGGTGAATATCTTTAGCCAGAACCTCCATGTTGGTTCTTAAATAGTCTGAGGTGGACTGAGGATGTAGAGTTGTGGGCATAAAATGGCTCATTATCATTTTGCCCTCACTCACATCAAAAGCAGACATTAGTCTCTGCTGGTTGCTGGGGGCTAGTTTTAACAAGTGATCATAGAGTTGCACTTTTATGGGATCACTCCTTCTCTTGATTTCGATGAACTGCTGCTTTATACTTGAGTGCCCCTCTCTATGCCGGCCAGAAGAGCTGACCTCTCCTCCCATTGTCATATCTGGTCCTCTTTGAGATGAGCTGGCCGAGAGTTCTCCACTGGGTGGGCCCATGCCCATGGCCTGCCTTACTGCTATGTCCTCCTCTTGGGAGTCATTCAATCTTTGTCTCTTCTCTCCTCTGATAAAGGATGAAGTCTGGGGAGTCTCTCTTTCTCTCTTTCTGGTTAAGTCCTCCTTCTGAGGTGTTTGGAGGACTGAGCTGTCCACATTGATGTCTGTTCTTGGAGACAACTCTGTTTGGGGCTGCTGTTCTGTAGATCCGGGCAAATCTGTCTCTTTATTTTGCTGTAATGGCTGCTGCCCACTAGTTTGTGGTTTATCTTGTTGCTGCCCCAACTCCCGTTCTTCCATTTCTTCTTGCTGCTGTAGCAAGGTGTCAACCTGTTCTTCTGTTAATATAGGTGGTTGTTCCACCTGTTTGCCTTTGTCCTTGCTTGCTGCTTGGGTTGTCTGCTCGGCAGTTCGCTGTTGTGTTGCTGGTGTTGTGGTGGCTGCCCCAATTTGCCTCCTGTAGGAAATAGGCACCTGTCCACAAGTTTCCAAGTCAGCTTGTTTTTGGACATTTCTAGCCTCTTGCTCAAGTATTTCTTCATTAGTCATTTGCTCTACTAATGTGCCCTCTTCCCAATCTGGTGCATTTGCATATTTTTCAATTTCAGGTAATCTTGCATGAGCATAGTTGCCTAACTTATACCTGATCCTCCTGAGGGAAATAGAGTGGTTAGGGTCATATGGAATCCACTCAAAACTAGTTTTCAACTGGAGTCCTTCCAGGATCCTGTCTGCCTCTTTCCAGCCTTCCTCCTTTCTGTTGTATAAGAAAGGACCTAGCTGATTTCTCACTTTCAACTGTGATTTCTTGTTTTTACTCTGAAAGTGTAGGTAATCTGAGTTCCCAAATTGCCTGAAATATTCTAAGGCAAACAGTCTCATGGGAACGTACCTTGGCAGCCTAAATGGATTTAATTCACATCCATACACCCTAATGACTGTGTGATTCTGGTAGAAGTACCAGTTGCCGATGTTGTAAAGCTTGTTCAAATGAAGAATTCTTTTCATGTCATCGGTCAGTCTAGGAGGAGGGGCACCTTGCAGCACTGTTAGGGTTGGATGAACAAATAAATCAATAAACTCACAGTATGTATAAGGTGATACTGAGGTACGATGGAACACAGGGGTCCAAAAAACAACTGATCTTGGGGTTCCTTGGGCGTTGAGTGGCCTCAAAGGGACAGAGAAGGTAGCTGGCTGGTTGAACAAGAACAGATGGTATATGTAGGAGGTGTATCTGAACAGCCTCTCCCTCTTCAAGTTCATGAACTGGTCATGAATCTTCTCAGCTATATAAGTTGCATAATCATAGTGGATAGCTGGAGGCTTACCTGGGGCAAATATGGACAGCATTGCCAATATGCAGTCATCTACATCTTCTAGTCCTCTGAATCCTAGGACATAGCCAATCAAGTCCACCATCATCCTGCCCAACTCATTCAGGTATTGGTAACCAATGGGAGGGGTTCTGACTGCTTCAGAGCTAGGGGTAACAAATAGCTGGTTAATCTTCACAATCTGGTCATTAGACAGGTTGTTTCCTCTCCTTATCAAATCTTGCATGGAAAGAGGGGTCAGTTTCTTGGCTGTATGAAAATGCAGCATCTGATTTATACTCTCTGGAGTGATCTGAAACAGGACTAGGCCTGTGGGGCTAATGACTGCCCTTTGGCTGGGGTCATAGCACTCTTGGCAACTGTAGATGAGCTCTGGCATTGGATTGACTTGGGGAAGGTTGTATATGGGCAAATTTGATTCCCAGATCCCCAGGATATCTGCTCCACTCATGTGCTGGGCTCTCAGTTCATTAAACATTAGGACATTATACTTAGTTCCCATAGGGAACCAGTCCAGCATCTGGTAATCCATGTCTCCCAGGGCTTGCCATGCTAATTCTTGGTGGGGGGCATTGATAGGCTTAATATTGAGAGCAATGGGAGTTTCCATAGCTTGTGAAGGGATAAACTGTTGCAATTTGACAAGTGAGTTGGCAAAGACAGACTGCAGATTGCCCTCTGTGGTAAAAACTTGATTTTCTGAACTGTCAGAGGGGAATTTACCAGCTAGAAATTGAAATACTGCTGGTAATTGGTTACAGAGACTCTTTTGGGGCCCAATTTAGCTCCTGGTAGTAATTCAGAGGTATTCAGCGGGGCATTTAGCCGAGAAAACGCAGGACGAGGGGTTTTCAGATGAATTGCAGTTTGTTACAACTCTGCAGGGAATTTTTGGACTTCACAGAGACAATGGTGGAGGTATAACCCGGTTCTAGCGGTGAAAAAATCTGTTTTACGGTCCTATTATGCCTGTGAGCAGTTTAGAGCAGAATGCAGGTCGAATGGAGGGCAGGGTAGGGTAAATACCTGTAACTTGACGTGCAGAAGTCGTGATAAGGTGTACTGCAGTTGCTGGAGTGGTCGCCTTTGTTGAATTTACAGGTTGGCGGAAATCCGGGCAGAAACGGTTAAACAGAGAGTTCAGCAGACAATAACAGTGAAATGGTAAAAAATGCGTGAAATTTGGTTAATATGAGATTTTTACCCATTTGGCGCTTTTATAGGATGACGTCAGCATGACGTCATTGGTGGGTCATGGTGATGTGACGTCAGCAGACGTCATCGGGGAGGACGTGGCAGCAGACGACCGGTCAACGGGGGTGAGGTGGCAGCCCAGTCAGCGGTGAGCTGGACGCGGCGGGACGGTCAAACAGCGGACGGGCGGAGGTTAAGCCGTGAAGGTTACGGTTAAGGCTTTAACCGTCACGGTCTCTCGGGGCGGTTAGAGTACGGCGCCCAGGGTGTCAGAGGGAGCTCCGAGACGGTCTAACGGGCGACGCGTGGCAGAGGCATGACGAGGCGCAACGTCATGTTCTCGGGAGTTAACGCGCGGACGTGGACGGCGTTCCGATATTGTGGTGGGCCGTCGGATCTGGAGGGCTTGATCCGACGGCTGGCGGAGGTGTAAGGTGCACGGCGGATAGGGCGGCGGAAAAATTTAACGTTTATGGGTTTTTTGACAAGGTTTTCAAATGTTTCAACCTCTGACCACCCGCGCTTGCATTTGGGGGCATGCTGAAGGCGGGATTTTGCCTTTTATAAGGTTTGCGGAGGGTTTGTGGGCTAGAGGGGTTTAGAGAGGGGTTTATACCCATGCAAAGGTATTTTTTGAGGGGAAATGATCTGCAGCAAAGGGAGAGTATCAGAGATAGGTTCACCATGGTGGCCAGATGCCACTATGATCCCTCTTTGCAGATTTCTCGGCTATTATGCCTAGGGGAGGGAATATATAACATTTAGGGCTTTATACACCTTAGTGTTATTACTATTAGGGCAAGGGGTAGAATAAGGGAGTTAAATAGTAGAATTAGGAGTTAGTAAAGTGAAGGAGGGGAATCTTTGAGAAAGGGGATGTTAATGATGGAGTAAGGGGGAAAAAGTGAAGTTAGTGATGCTTTCTGCTGTGAATCCATGAAATTCACCACCTTTTTTGCTGATATGTCCATTGCCTTGGCAAAATATCTTTGACAACTATGTAATGGTGAACCTGTCCTTTCTGCAACCACAACTGCCTACCCAACTATTTCACCTAACATTTTTTAGTTTCTTCTTGGAGGGGCACTTAGACTTGCAACCCTCAATTGCCTTTTCTTTTCTTTGGCTTTTTCCTTTTTTACTCTATCTGCTTCTACCCTTATCTCTTCCAAGGTCCCAGATTAGGCTTTTGGGAACCTTTGTTTCTCTACCTGAACTACTTGTCTGCCAAGATTAAGCTGTTTGGACAGACTTCTTTCTCTATTCTACAACTCAAAATTGAAACATGGCATGATCCAGATTAGACTGTTGAATCATCCACAAAAATGTAATAAGGTCCTCAATATCTGAAGTAATTTCACACACCTCTGATTACCTGGAAATATGGGATCTTTGTGCTAACAAAGCAGAGCCTATTTGGATTTTCAATAATCAATCATGAAATATGAAACCTATTACTATAGGTATCCAACAGTGGCTCCACATGGGGATGGTTTTTCTTTTGAAAGACCAAGAACAGCAGGTCAGATTGCCTTGTTCCTTGAATGTCCATCTTAATCTTTGAGATCTGATGCATGTAACCTGTCAAAATAGTGTGCTTCTTTCTTGGAGAACCTCTGATATTATCTGCCTGTTGCTGCTAGTTGCAGTACTTGGGAAAACCTCTTTATACAATATAAATCAAAAGAGAATATGTACAATTGCATATATACAATGAACCTTTGGATCCTTATCATATTGAACCATCATAATAGTGCTTCAGCATCCTGCCATTGACAGGACCTTCATCTAGTTCAGTCACAGTCAAGCTTTTAAGGAAATAAGTGTTATTACCTTGCACTGCTTGGACAGCAAATGGTCCTTTCCATAAAGAATCAAACTTCCCATGTTTCCCTTTGTCTTCTCTTCTTGCATCCCACTTTAGAACTTTGTCTCCTAGATTGAAGTCTTCTGCTTTGGTTCTTCTGTCAAAGGCCTTTTTCAGTTTCTCTTGTAGTATCTGCACTCTGCTGAAAACTTGTTCTCTGGTCTGCTGTAAACAGATTATCTGGTTGATCCTTCTTTGCATATCATTTGGCTCTGCTTGACTTTCTTGTAGAAGTTTCATAACTGGCACCCCTAGTGATGAAGGAAATCTGGCCTCTAATCCATAGACCAACTCATATGGGCTGGTACCAATTGATCTTTTGGTGGTTAATCTATCTGCCCATAAAGCATTTACTAGTTTCTTGTGCCAGTTCTTTTTGTTCTCTTCCAATACTTTCTTTATGATGTTTATCAAGCTTTTGTTTGATGATTCAGCAAGACCATTTCCCTGAGGATAGTAAGCTGTAGAATGGCCCAAAGTGATGTGAAATTTATGACAGAAATTTATCATTTTCTTGGATTTGAAGGCAGCAGCATTGTCTGTTATTATCTTTTCTGGGCAGCCAAATCTAGCCAGTATATTGTTTTCTAGAAATTGAATGATCACTGAGTCATTTGCTTGTCTGCATGGGGCAGCTTCAATCCACTTGGTGAAGTAGTCTGTTGCAGTCAAAATCCATCTGTGTTGTCCTGAAGATGAGGGATGAATCTCTCCAATGAAATCCAAGCCCCATTGTTGAAAAGGTCTTTCTGTTGAAATGGGCCTCAAAGGAAGTGGCAGCAACTGTCTTCTGCCTTCAAACAGCTGGCACTTGTGGCATGATGTTGTGAATTTCTTCACATCTGAGAACATGGTGGGCCAGTAATAACCGGCCCTTAATATTTTGTCCACAGTGGACTTCCAGTACAAATGTCCACCACAGTCTCCAGCATGGAATTCTTGCATAATTTTATCAGTTTCATTCTCAAGAAGACAGTGCAGCAAAATACCTTCATGGTTTTTCCAGAGTAGATTCTCATCTAACACACAAAATTTGGATGTTTTCATTTTTAGGAACCTAGACTTAGTTCTGGACAGTCCTGGGGGAGCACACAGGTTTTGTAACACATAACAGATATCAGAGTACCATGGAGATTGTTCAAAGGCTACATTGATCTTTGGAGTCGCCAGCTCTGTTTCACTGTCCAGTTGGTTGATATCTAAGGCTTGGAAATTTGATTCTGTCATTAACTTAGCCAAACCTTGCCCTTTTATCAACTTTGTAGGCTTTATTTCAATGTCAAATTCAAGTATGTTTGCAATCCATTTTCCTCTTCTACCCTCTAAGTTTTCTTGGGTGAGAATGTCTTTGACAATAGGACTTGGTACATAAGCCACAACATGAGAGTAAAGGATATAGATCCTAAAATCTTTGATAGCTTTGATTAATGCATAGGCTTGTTTTTCCATTATTTGGTATTTCAAAGGAGCATCTCTAAGAGCTCTGCTGAAGAAGGCAATGGGCTTTTCATTCCCTTGATCATTTTTCTGCAATAAAACAGCAGCAATAGTATGCTGGGAGGCAAAAGAAAAAATAATAAAGTCTTTGTCAAACTGAGGATTAGTTAATACCGGGGTTTGGGTTAAAGCCAGTTTTATGCTTTCAAAGGCTTGCTTTGCTTCCACAGTCCACTTAACCTTTGAATCTTTCTTTAGCATATTGTTTAGCAGTCTGATCAATTCTGCTAAATTTGGGATGAACCTTCTTAAAAAATTGAGTTTTCCTAAGAATCCTTGCAACTCTTTGACATTCCTAGGGTGAGGCATTTGTAGGATCGCTTGTATCCTATCTGGATCAATTCTTATGCCATCTTTTGAAATGATGTGTCCTAAAAGTTTCCCTTCTTCCAAACCAAATAAAGACTTCTTGGGGTTTAAGGAAATGCCATATTTTCTGCATGTTATGAAAATCTGTCTTAAATGTTTCAAATGTTCTTGGTCAGATTTTGAGAAGGGTGTAAGATCATCTAAGTAAATGACCAAGAAATCATGAATTTCTTTTGCAAAAGCAATGTCCATTGCTCTTTGAAATGTTGCCCCTGCATTTTTCAAACCAAATGGCATTTTCACATACTTGAAAGTTCCCCATGGGGTAGTAAATGCAGTTTTGTCTTGATCATCAGGGTGCACTAAAATTTGATTGAAGCCTGAGAAGCCATCCAACAATGATATTCTTGATGCTCCTACTACTCTTTGGAGGATGTGGTCCATTTTGGGTAAGGGATAGTTGTCTTTGAGTGATACTAGGTTCAAATTCCTTAAGTCTACACAAAGTCTAATCTCACCAGTTTTCTTTCTTGTAGGGACCAAATTTGAAATCCACTCAGAAAACCTGATTGGTGCTATGATCCCAGCTTTGAACATTTTTTGTAATTCCTTTTCAATGGAAGGAAGAAGCACAGGATTGATTCTTCTCAATTTTTGTTTGAATGGTTTTTGATTAGGCTTGAGGGGAATGGTGTGCTGTATAACAGAGGTATCATAAGACTTCAAGTCTTCATAACCCCAGGCAAAGACATCTTGGAATTCTTTAAAGAGATCAACATATTTGGGCTTTTGATCGGGGGGCAAAGAGGCGGACAGCTTGACTATCTTAGGCTTTTCCATAGTGCCAATATTACATTCTTCAACTCTTGCATCTAATGGCTGCATCTTTGGTTTCCTGGGGACATCATTTGAGTCAAAAATGTCCTCTAGTGGGGTAAGGCCTGCTGGGAGGAAGTTGTCTTTGAGTTGTATGATTTCAGTTTCAATGTTACTCATCTCTTCACAGTCCATTTGTTTAATTTGTTGAATGTTTTCATTGTTGAAAATGGTTGGGCTGAGTAGTTGTTTTGCTGTCCTAAGTGACATTGGGTGAGCAGATTGTTGAAACTGTAATTGTGATTGACTTGCTCCATCAACAATTTGAGATTGACTTGCTGTCTCAAGGTCAATATTTAATCCTGTAAACTCTTGTTGCAAAGTTAAAAAGTTGTTTATTTGCCTATCATTCTCAAATACTTGCCATTCTTTGACATTGTTTGGAATAGAAGGCCTATATTTGACTTCTGCTGTGAAACAATTGTTGGGTTGTAGTGGGAATTTGAAGGTGCTGGCAAATGTTGCCAAGCTGTGAGCATGGAGATTGTGGCCCCTTGGAATCTTTGTGAGAACAAACTCGGAGAAAGTTTCTAGTATTTCAATTACAGCAGACCTGTAGGACCTTAATCTTTTGTCATTGGTGACAAAATCCCCTTTTACTTGTTGAATTACTAGATCAGAGTCCCCCATGATTGAGAGGCTATGTGCTTGTAATGATTTAGCAATCTTGAGACCTAGTAGCAGAGCTTCATATTCTGCCATGTTGTTAGTGCATTTAAAGTTCAGTCTATATGCCCTGCCTTGTGCACAGGCTTTCTCTTTGTTATGTATCCATACTCCAGCTCCTGCCCCTAACTTGTTAACTGAGCCGTCAAACTCTAGGACCCACAGACTATCTTGCTGTTCAGGAGATTTGACGTTCTGTTCATGGGATGGCAGTGTGAGCATGAGTTGGGGTTTCTTCTCCCATTTGTTTCCAGGGTGGCTTCATCATTTGTTTGACAATTTTTGACAACTAAAGGAGGGTGAATGGGTATTGTTGGGCTGATTAAATTTTGGCAGGTGCCACTTGTTTGATGGATGTTTTGCTCTGGTTTAAATGTCTCCGTGCTAATGTGACTGCCCGAGAGGCCTATGCTGTCATTAAAGAGGATGTAAGAGTCTACGTCTGAATGAACAGCATATATTGGAAATTTTGGGGTTTCTCTTCACTGCTAACCATATACTTCATGAGTGTTTCCCTATAAAGTCTTTTTGGTTGTCCAAAGACAGAGATGGTTGCATATGACATGTCTAACTGCAGGGAGCCTTGAAGCTTTGCTCCCCATGATCTTGATAGTAGCATCCCATACTTGGGTGGGATATCAGCAACAACAACATCCATCAAAATGGTCTTGTTGGGGAATTGGACCAGGGACACACATAAATCCTTAATCAGGCCCAAGCATTTTACTTGACTAGAATCAAAAGAAAACAGGTCTTTGTATGGTCTTGTTATATCCAAATTTAATCTTTCCATGACTGCTTTTGGCATGAGGTTGTGAGATGCACCTGAGTCAAACATTGCATTGTGCAGTATTTTATCATGAACGTGTAAGCTGACATAAAAAGGTAAAACCCCTGTGACTACTGTTTTTCCATCTACCTCTGGACCAAACAGTAATTCTGGAGTGTCATCTAGCACATTTACATCATCTTTGTTGTTGGTGAGCTGAAGGGATTTCTTGATCTGTTGCTTATATATGTCATGCTTGGCTAGCTCTAAAAGGGGAATTGCTATCTTTAACTTGCCAATCTCTGTTCCTAGGTCAAAGGGTTTATCCACCTGAATTTTAGGGTCACGGACAGCAGTCCTTTTCTTGTTCAATGAAACTTCTTGTTGGATTTCATCTTGATTTTGGAACCTGCCCCCATGTCCATGTCTTGAGGGGTGATGTTCGGATTTGGGTGAGAGGATGATGTTGCTGTGGGCTCTTGTGGTGTGGACAGAAATTCAGTGACCTCCTCAACCACTACTTCCTTTGCAGGCAAGTTTGTTTTGTCATTAGGTTCAGTGACTGAGGCTTCTTTAGATTGCTGTTTCTCCTTTACCTTTTCAGGCTGATTTGCATTTACAGTCCGACTTCTTAGTTTGTACTGCTTATGGACTTCATAGACAGCAGTATCATATCCTTGCTTAAAGTCAAAGGATTCTCCTGATTGTGTTTGGAATGTTTTGTTCTCATCCTCATCATGGTCTTCTTGTGTTAGGAAAACATGGCTTTTACCATCCAGACCTATTAAATTGATCTCTGGATCTTCATTGAGTTGATTAGCCGAGGAAGTTTCTGCATAATTTTCTTGAAAAGGTGGTCTGATATCTTGGTCAGCACCTGTTTTTCCTATATTGGGGTTCTGTGTTCTCCTAAAATTTGGGTTTCTAGGAGTATTGTTTTGTGGTGCTTCCCATGATGACTTTCTTTCTACTGATTCCACTCTTTCACCTAGTCTTTTCATGCTGTTTAGTATTGCATCCAACTTCTGATCGAAGCCCGAGGGCTCTTCTTTGAAACCAACCTTCTTTTCCAGCTTTGCCCTGTTTCTTTTGGCAATTAGGTTGGCCTCTACAGTGACTGCAACTCTTTGGGCTTCTGCAAGGGTTGGAGGGTCTCTTTCTCTCAACTGATAGGCCATATCAGAGTCAAAACCATCGGGGAAGTTATAAAGGGCTAAATCAGGAGGGGGCCTTAAGTTCTGGGGAATAGCATTGTATATGTTGTTAAACCTAGCACAATATTCCAACACCGTTTCTTGGGGACCTCTTTTAATAGTGTTATATTCACCCAGTATATGGTGTGGATCTCTCTTTTTCTCCCATCTGTTGGTAAATTCCTGGTATAGAACTTCAGAGGTTGCAATGGAATTTGCATTCAAGGATCTAAACCAAGTTCTGACATCCCCAGTTAGGCTTTGGACAAAAATTCTCATCCTGACACTATCATCATCAATTTCATAGGTCTCAAAGTGGTCTTGCATCTTTTTAGCATGCTGGATGGCTGTCAAAGGGCCATGGGAATCAAAAAATGAGAGTCTGGTTTGATAATCTTGGGGTAGGGCTGGCGCATTGGCTGGAATCTGCAATGGTGCATATCTGTTAGCCATGTTTATAGGGTTAATAGGGTTGATAGGAACAAATGGGACAACTGGGATAACAGGTGTACTGGGGTTAATAGGATGGGTAACAAGTGGAGAACTGGTTGAGTGAGTATGTGCAGATGGTGAAGATGGAAAGGTAGGACTTTGAGGGGTTGAAGATGAACTAGGGGAGTTGGGTGTGGAACGGAAAAGGACTTTGCAAGGAGTGGGAATTTGAAGGGGTTGGTCTGACCTTATATCTGAATCAGCAGGTTTATCCTGCTTGTGCTGTTTCCTTATGTTCTTTGGGATGATATTTGGGTTATCAACAATGATGGGTTGGTCAGGGTCAGGGTGTGCCCTAGTGTGCCTTGGGTTTCTTTTAGGAGCCAGCTTCTAAGTGTTCTTTCAGAACTTTATACAGAAGTTTTGTATTTACAAGGGCAAAATAAGAACTCTGGAATGACTATATATGTTTCAAGGCTAGGATAAGTTTCCCTAGTTAGCTCTTCCCTAAGACTGCCCCTGTATTAGAGAAACAGTCCTAAGATGTCTTGGCTAGTTTCAGGCTTGATGAAAGCTTTGGAAGATAGATAGTAATTGAATAGTTCGTCCCCAGCGGAGTCGCCAATTATGTTAACACCCAGGTTGTTCCCTATGACTCCCAAGGGAATACGGCCGGGGTAACCACTAACCAATCTTTGGATCACTGCTTCTAGCCTAACAGTGATCAGAGAGGGCTCTCTCTTTATGATTTGTAACTGTTTGTTGTAGGGTTTTAGGCTAGCTATTATGCACTGTGTTTTGTTTATGTTTGGTTGGTGAAATTCCTTTTAGGTTCTAGTGAAGTAGTTTTCTGAGAAGTTGAGTACCATTGGGCAATGGAGTCTGTAGCTGTATGTGTTTGAAGTTTTGAGATGAAAGATGGGACTTACAGGGCCATTTGGGAGTTTAATAGAACAGATTTTTGATTAAAAGACTGGAAACAGGTAGCACGAATAGTGAAAGCATTTAAGAATTTCCACTATTTATCTATGTGTTCCCAACAGATAGCTTTAAGAAGAGAAAACAGAGGTCTTAGGGGCAAAGTTGAATCCCAGAGAATGACTGTTACAATAAAAAACACAGTCTTGAATTGCAGCATTTAAGAATTACAATTCTGTTACTGTATAAGAGGAAAACATTTATAATAGCTCAGTTTGAGTCCAGGGTAAACATGGTTAAATCCTGGTACTATCCTTTCACCTTGCTGTCAAGTGTAAACATAAGAACAGTAAAGAGAACAAAAGACTCAAAACAGACACGACAAAGAGATTTGAGAATACTTATAGTTTTATGCAACACCCATGGAATCCTGTAACATGCATCCTTCACCACAAGACATCAAATAACACTGAGCCTTGGAAATTCCATACTTCCTTTGTATTGGTTCTCTGAAAATGTTACAACGAGCCAGAGCTCTTCTAAGAAAATAATAACCATCAACCAACCCCTTTCACTGCTGTGAAGGGTGAATATATACTTGCGGTCATTTACAAAATATCTGAGTCCTCTGTTATCTCAGATTTACTTCCTTACCAACTATCTAAGATATTATGGGCAGAATTTAATGCAGCATTTAATACATAGTACAGGCATTTTAATGCTCTGTCAGAAGATATTTTAGCTTTGTAGGAATAGCTAAGTCGGTCTGAGTATTCGGAGTTAATGCATAGAAAACCCGGCTGTAGGCTGGTACACTGTGTCTCGGGCCTGTCAGCTGTATCTTTGACTGCCGCTGGTGGTGAGTCATTGGTCTGGCTGAGTTGGCTCAGCCTCTGCCTTTTCCTGTGGGTATTAATTCCCAAAATTGTCACTGTATGTACCTGCTTCTTTCCCTTTGCGCTATTGGTTCTGTCCCGTTAAAATTGTCTGGGTCAAATGCCTCCAGACATCCTGTGTGGGCAGTTGATGTGCCAAAATTGCCCCTAGAGTCTCATCTGCTTCTGTGAACTTGAAGAAATTGGGTGGTGTATCAAACAGATGCTCTATCTCATTCATGAGAAAAAACAGGTTCTCCACTCTGTCATACATCATTTGCCCTGTGGCTGGCCCTGTGTCCTTTGAAGTGCTGGGAGGTTTTGCAATCTCTGCTACTGCATGTGCATCAATTCTCTTGTTATAGTTGTCCAGGGTGAGCAGTCTTCCCACGCTGCTCAAAATGTTGGGGAGGCCTCTGTTCTGCAGTGTTACAAACTTCTCCAGGAACCTGTTAATTTCTGTCTGCATGTCCTGTGTCCTTCTTTCCAAGGTTCCAATCAAGTTTCTCAATGTAACAACTCTCTTGGCTATGGCAATCGTTTCTGTCCTGTTGTTGATTCCCATGCTAGCCAATTGAGTGCTGGTTTTGTAATTCAGGATATTAATCATCCTGGTAGCTGCTTCTGGCATGTGCCCAAGGCTTGCCCTTGCTCTCTGTATTTCCTTGTTTGCTTTGGTGATGAGCACCATTTGTTCATCCATGGTTTCAATGTATTGCCACTGTTTGGCAATGGATCTCCCAATGTTGCTCCACAACACTGCTTTCATATCAGCTGTCACCCTTTCCAGTGCAAGCTCTTTTTCCAGCTCAGCAATCCTTCTCTTAAGGGTTTTCACCTCTCTCTCCTTGGCTGCCTCATTTTGTTTGCTTTTATCAAATTTCTCATTAACATTAGCCAAGTTCTGTTTGAGCCCATCCAGCTCTTTCATTTGAGCTTCCATAGCTCGGATCTCTGCTTGCAGCTTTTGCATGTCTAGACTAGCAGCCTGTTCTGATGTTGTAGTTGGGGCTGTAGATGGTGCTGTAGCTCCTGTTTGCTGAGGAGGAGGAGTGATGATCGGAGGTGCTTCCTCAAGATTTATTATTAATGGAGGAGGCTGGGAGGATTGACCTTCCCCTTTCTGTTTCATGGCTTCTTGCAGTGCTGCCTTTGCAGCTTCAGTTTGTCCTAGCTGGTCTTGAGTCCTAACCAGCTCTTTGTATAAGGATACCAGCAGGTCTGTGGTATCTTTTTCTTGCCTTTGCTGGGCAACTTCATCTGTTTGTGGATGGATGGTGGCCGGGAGTTTGATTTTCTTTCTTAGGGCTGCCATGTCTGCATCCCTTATTTTCAGCAGTTCTTGGATGCCTTTGACATCCTTGGGATCATGTCCAATATCTATGATTACCTCCTCCAAGGATTTGATCCTGTTGTCCTTGGCTTGTGAGGATGCTCGTTCCAATTCTAGCTGGGATGATGTATTGTCTAGGCTGCTCTTTAACTTGTAATTTTCCAGTGTCTCATCTGCCAGGGAGGCATACACCATTTCACCCGTTTGTTTGTGTAACTCTATCTTATCCATGGGGTGAATATCTTTAGCCAGAACCTCCATGTTGGTTCTTAAATAGTCTGAGGTGGACTGAGGATGTAGAGTTGTGGGCATAAAATGGCTCATTATCATTTTGCCCTCACTCACATCAAAAGCAGACATTAGTCTCTGCTGGTTGCTGGGGGCTAGTTTTAACAAGTGATCATAGAGTTGCACTTTTATGGGATCACTCCTTCTCTTGATTTCGATGAACTGCTGCTTTATACTTGAGTGCCCCTCTCTATGCCGGCCAGAAGAGCTGACCTCTCCTCCCATTGTCATATCTGGTCCTCTTTGAGATGAGTTGGCCGAGAGTTCTCCACTGGGTGGGCCCATGCCCATGGCTTGCCTTACTGCTATGTCCTCCTCTTGGGAGTCATTCAATCTTTGTCTCTTCTCTCCTCTGATAAAGGATGAAGTCTGGGGAGTCTCTCTTTCTCTCTTTCTGGTTAAGTCCTCCTTCTGAGGTGTTTGGAGGACTGAGCTGTCCACATTGATGTCTGTTCTTGGAGACAACTCTGTTTGGGGCTGCTGTTCTGTAGATCCGGGCAAATCTGTCTCTTTATTTTGCTGTAATGGCTGCTGCCCACTAGTTTGTGGTTTATCTTGTTGCTGCCCCAACTCCCGTTCTTCCATTTCTTCTTGCTGCTGTAGCAAGGTGTCAACCTGTTCTTCTGTTAATATAGGTGGTTGTTCCACCTGTTTGCCTTTGTCCTTGCTTGCTGCTTGGGTTGTCTGCTCGGCAGTTCGCTGTTGTGTTGCTGGTGTTGTGGTGGCTGCCCCAATTTGCCTCCTGTAGGAAATAGGCACCTGTCCACAAGTTTCCAAGTCAGCTTGTTTTTGGACATTTCTAGCCTCTTGCTCAAGTATTTCTTCATTAGTCATTTGCTCTACTAATGTGCCCTCTTCCCAATCTGGTGCATTTGCATATTTTTCAATTTCAGGTAATCTTGCATGAGCATAGTTGCCTAACTTATACCTGATCCTCCTGAGGGAAATAGAGTGGTTAGGGTCATATGGAATCCACTCAAAACTAGTTTTCAACTGGAGTCCTTCCAGGATCCTGTCTGCCTCTTTCCAGCCTTCCTCCTTTCTGTTGTATAAGAAAGGACCTAGCTGATTTCTCACTTTCAACTGTGATTTCTTGTTTTTACTCTGAAAGTGTAGGTAATCTGAGTTCCCAAATTGCCTGAAATATTCTAAGGCAAACAGTCTCATGGGAACGTACCTTGGCAGCCTAAATGGATTTAATTCACATCCATACACCCTAATGACTGTGTGATTCTGGTAGAAGTACCAGTTGCCGATGTTGTAAAGCTTGTTCAAATGAAGAATTCTTTTCATGTCATCGGTCAGTCTAGGAGGAGGGGCACCTTGCAGCACTGTTAGGGCTGGATGAACAAATAAATCAATAAACTCACAGTATGTATAAGGTGATACTGAGGTACGATGGAACACAGGGGTCCAAAAAACAACTGATCTTGGGGTTCCTTGGGCGTTGAGTGGCCTCAAAGGGACAGAGAAGGTAGCTGGCTGGTTGAACAAGAACAGATGGTATATGTAGGAGGTGTATCTGAACAGCCTCTCCCTCTTCAAGTTCATGAACTGGTCATGAATCTTCTCAGCTATATAAGTTGCATAATCACAGTGGATAGCTGGAGGCTTACCTGGGGCAAATATGGACAGCATTGCCAATATGCAGTCATCTACATCTTCTAGTCCTCTGAATCCTAGGACATAGCCAATCAAGTCCACCATCATCCTGCCCAACTCATTCAGGTATTGGTAACCAATGGGAGGGGTTCTGACTGCTTCAGAGCTAGGGGTAACAAATAGCTGGTTAATCTTCACAATCTGGTCATTAGACAGGTTGTTTCCTCTCCTTATCAAATCTTGCATGGAAAGAGGGGTCAGTTTCTTGGCTGTATGAAAATGCAGCATCTGATTTATACTCTCTGGAGTGATCTGAAACAGGACTAGGCCTGTGGGGCTAATGACTGCCCTTTGGCTGGGGTCATAGCACTCTTGGCAACTGTAGATGAGCTCTGGCATTGGATTGACTTGGGGAAGGTTGTATATGGGCAAATTTGATTCCCAGATCCCCAGGATATCTGCTCCACTCATGTGCTGGGCTCTCAGTTCATTAAACATTAGGACATTATACTTAGTTCCCATAGGGAACCAGTCCAGCATCTGGTAATCCATGTCTCCCAGGGCTTGCCATGCTAATTCTTGGTGGGGGGCATTGATAGGCTTAATATTGAGAGCAATGGGAGTTTCCATAGCTTGTGAAGGGATAAACTGTTGCAATTTGACAAGTGAGTTGGCAAAGACAGACTGCAGATTGCCCTCTGTGGTAAAAACTTGATTTTCTGAACTGTCAGAGGGGAATTTACCAGCTAGAAATTGAAATACTGCTGGTAATTGGTTACAGAGACTCTTTTGGGGCCCAATTTAGCTCCTGGTAGTAATTCAGAGGTATTCAGTGGGGCATTTAGCCGAGAAAACGCAGGACGAGGGGTTTTCAGATGAATTGCAGTTTGTTACAACTCTGCAGGGAATTTTTGGACTTCACAGAGACAATGGTGGAGGTATAACCCGGTTCTAGCGGTGAAAAAATCTGTTTTACGGTCCTATTATGCCTGTGAGCAGTTTAGAGCAGAATGCAGGTCGAATGGAGGGCAGGGTAGGGTAAATACCTGTAACTTGACGTGCAGAAGTCGTGATAAGGTGTACTGCAGTTGCTGGAGTGGTCGCCTTTGTTGAATTTACAGGTTGGCGGAAATCCGGGCAGAAACGGTTAAACAGAGAGTTCAGCAGACAATAACAGTGAAATGGTAAAAAATGCGTGAAATTTGGTTAATATGAGATTTTTACCCATTTGGCGCTTTTATAGGATGACGTCAGCATGACGTCATTGGTGGGTCACGGTGATGTGACGTCAGCAGACGTCATCGGGGAGGACGTGGCAGCAGACGACCGGTCAACGGGGGTGAGGTGGCAGCCCAGTCAGCGGTGAGCTGGACGCGGCGGGACGGTCAAACAGCGGACGGGCGGAGGTTAAGCCGTGAAGGTTACGGTTAAGGCTTTAACCGTCACGGTCTCTCGGGGCGGTTAGAGTACGGCGCCCAGGGTGTCAGAGGGAGCTCCGAGACGGTCTAACGGGCGACGCGTGGCAGAGGCATGACGAGGCGCAACGTCATGTTCTCGGGAGTTAACGCGCGGACGTGGACGGCGTTCCGATATTGTGGTGGGCCGTCGGATCTGGAGGGCTTGATCCGACGGCTGGCGGAGGTGTAAGGTGCACGGCGGATAGGGCGGCGGAAAAATTTAACGTTTATGGGTTTTTTGACAAGGTTTTCAAATGTTTCAACCTCTGACCACCCGCACTTGCATTTGGGGGCATGCTGAAGGCGGGATTTTGCCTTTTATAAGGTTTGCGGAGGGTTTGTGGGCTAGAGGGGTTTAGAGAGGGGTTTATACCCATGCAAAGGTATTTTTTGAGGGGAAATGATCTGCAGCAAAGGGAGAGTATCAGAGATAGGTTCACCATGGTGGCCAGATGCCACTATGATCCCTCTTTGCAGATTTCTCGGCTATTATGCCTAGGGGAGGGAATATATAACATTTAGGGCTTTATACACCTTAGTGTTATTACTATTAGGGCAAGGGGTAGAATAAGGGAGTTAAATAGTAGAATTAGGAGTTAGTAAAGTGAAGGAGGGGAATCTTTGAGAAAGGGGATGTTAATGATGGAGTAAGGGGGAAAAAGTGAAGTTAGTGATGCTTTCTGCTGTGAATCCATGAAATTCACCACCTTTTTTGCTGATATGTCCATTGCCTTGGCAAAATATCTTTGACAACTATGTAATGGTGAACCTGTCCTTTCTGCAACCACAACTGCCTACCCAACTATTTCACCTAACATTTTTTAGTTTCTTCTTGGAGGGGCACTTAGACTTGCAACCCTCAATTGCCTTTTCTTTTCTTTGGCTTTTTCCTTTTTTACTCTATCTGCTTCTACCCTTATCTCTTCCAAGGTCCCAGATTAGGCTTTTGGGAACCTTTGTTTCTCTACCTGAACTACTTGTCTGCCAAGATTAAGCTGTTTGGACAGACTTCTTTCTCTATTCTACAACTCAAAATTGAAACATGGCATGATCCAGATTAGACTGTTGAATCATCCCCAAAAATGTAATAAGGTCCTCAATATCTGAAGTAATTTCACACACCTCTGATTACCTGGAAATATGGGATCTTTGTGCTAACAAAGCAGAGCCTATTTGGATTTTCAATAATCAATCATGAAATATGAAACCTATTACTATAGGTATCCAACACTAACGATGGAGCATTGATAATGGCTTGTTTGATCAAATTGAAAGCCTCATGTTCATCTTGGCCCCATTTAAAGTTTGCGCTATTTTTAATCATGCCTTGTAGACGAGACACGATTCTAGAAAAATCTGGAACGAATCTCTTTACAAAGTTGATCTGGCCAAGGAAAGATTGCATGGCCTTCTTATTGTGAGGTAGGGGAATTGTAGAAATTTCTTTGATTCTATCCGATTCAATGTGAATTCTAGATTTCGACACTATGAATCCTAGAAGCTTTCCTTCACTTAATGCGAAAAATGATTTTTTCGGGTTAAGCGAAATTCCATACCTTAAACAACGTTGGAAGATTTGTTTTAAATCCATGACCTGGTTGTTTCGTTTCTTGGAATAAACAGTAATATCATCCAAATAGATTACTATTGACTTATTAACTAACCCTTTGAATGCAATGTCCATGGCTCTTTGAAACGTGGCACCCGCATTAATCAAACCAAATGGCATCTTTTGATATGCATATGTGCCCCACTTAGTTTTGAATGTCGTTTTCAGTTGATCGTCAGGATGTACCAGCACTTGCTTGTATCCTGAGAATCCATCCAAGAATGACATTAATTTTGAGCCCGCAACTGCCTGCAGTATTTGTTCCATGGGAGCTAAAGGAAAATTATCCTTTTGGCAGGCCTTGTTAAGATTTCGAAAGTCAATGCAGATTCTGATATTCCATTTTTCTTTCTAACAGGTACCATATTGGAGACCCATTTAGAATTTCTAACGGGAAAGATTATTTTGGATTTCAATAACTTGTTGAGTTCAGTTTTAATCTGATTTTCTAAATTTGGATGGATCTTTCTCAACTTCTGTTGGACAAGTTTTTCATTATCAATCATTGGGATAGTATGTTGGATGATGGAGGTGTCGTATGTTTTGAGTTCATCGTAATTCCAAGCAAATACACTTTTATATTGTTTCAAGAGATGGATATATGCTAATTTCTCTTCAGGGGCTAGGCCAAGGCCTAGGTTGATGTTCTCTGGTTTAGCATCAGTTCCTAGATTTACCAATTCATAATTCAAAGTTTAACTTTGGAGCTTTGAATTAGTAGATCTTTTGAATCGATCTTTCCAATCATAAAGGTCTTCTAATTTTACTACTGATTTAGGTATAGCATTGTTAGTACTATCCTGTTGCAATTGTTGGTCATGTTGGTCTTCATCAATTATTTGATTGGTGTAGGATCCTTCAGATGTGAGAAAACTTACGATATCAGGATCGTCATTGAAAATTCTCCAATTGGTGATGTTATCAGGGATAGATGGTCTAAAAATTAACTCAATTGAAAATCAGTTAGGGCTAAAATCTTCTGAAGGAATGAGCTTGGAAGCTACGTTGGCTAAGGGGTCTACGCTAGCATTCTAGAGTCTGGGAATTGACGAGATATTAAATGCTATAAAATGTTCAGTCAGATCTTGAACTAAAGATTGGTAATGCTTTAAATGACTTGATAAACAATGTATAGTATTTCATACCTGGCTGATTATTATTTCAGAATCTCTGAAAACTTGCAGGTATTTGACGCCTAATCCAATTGCCTTGTACAAGCCTTGGACTAGAGCTTCGTATTCTGCGGTATTGTTGGTGCACTTGAATTCCAGTCTGCAAGTTAACATGGTTTTATCTCCCTCTGGGCTTACTAGCACACATCCTACTCCGGCTCCTTCGTTAGACTTAGAACCATCAAAAAATAATTTCCAAAACAAAGATTTATTTACGGGACTATCTATAAAATTAATGCATTTAGAACTATCTGTTTGAGAAAAATTTTCTACTTGAGATAAAATAGAATGTTCTAAGTAAGGTGATGTGTGAGCATTAAAATTTCCTAAGAAAGAATCTACTGAATAATTGCCAATGATGTTATAATTATATGCTACTGGTTCATTTTCTCCCTCAAGTTCTGTTACTATGTCTTTCTAATGTCGGTTCACGTTCAACTTTTATTTGGTTTGGTTTACCATTATAAGGTAGCCACAAATGTGACCAGTCAGTTGAAAAGTATCCATGAAGTTTTTCTGACCAATCTCTGCTAAGAATTAAGCCATAAAATTCAGGAATATCACCGACCAAAATGTCGATAACTTGACATACCTTTGGATTGGATGACAGCCTTATGGTAACCTGATTTAACTCACCGATCACTTCAACTTGCGATTGATCTAGCTGAACTATGCGCACAATGGATTTCTGTGGTTGAACATTCAATTTTGCACAAATTGATCTTGGCAAAATATTTGATGAGGCTCCAGAATCCACTAAACAATTATGCACATTTTTATTGAAAATTTCATAAGTAAGGAGAAATGGGGGAGTATGTGATCTCGATCTTCCTCCAATTAATGCGATATCATTTGGATCAACTTTATTTATCGTATTAGTTGGAGGTATTCCCATATCATGGGAAGCTTGAGAGATTACAACAGCTGGTAAAGGTGCAACTGGCACAACATGTAATTCTTTCAAAAGTACTTTCTGCTGGTGTTTTAACTTGCTCAATTCAAAAAGAGTAATATTTGCCCTAGTCTTTTTCATGTCTTCAACAATGTTATACTCCATTTCATCCGAAACGATTAGCGTTTTAGATGGAGTAGATGTGTTTGTTTGGACTAGGCTGGTTTGATTCACTTTAGGTGATGTTTTCTTGGTTGCGACTTTATCCTTAGTCATTGAGCTTGCGCTCTTTGGCTTATGTGTAAACTAAGGAGGATCAAGTTGATTTCTACTACGAGTACTAACCAGGAATACCTCTTGATCTTCTTCATTTGGGAGGATGAAATCCCACATACCTTGTAATTCTACAACTTCTTCTTCATCGGTATGCTCTTCAGTGGCGTTTTCCTCTTCTTCTTCTTCTAAGTCAGCATTTGAAATAACGTTAGGGGGTTTGGAATCAGTTGAAGGATTTCTTTTAGAAGGCCTGTATGGCTTTTTAGAAGAAGTTTCTGCTACCTGTTTCTTGATGTCGACCATTTTGTTAGACATGGTCTTTAAAATTTTTTGTAATCATTCTAAATCGAAGGGATCTTTCGGTTGTTTTTTCTTGGCATCTTCTTTGAAAGAGACCTTCTTAGATTTTCGTTCTTCCATCGCATTTTTCTTTTCTAAGGCTGTAATACATTTCTCTACTGCTATTGCTTCTTTCATATTTTCAACTAAGGTTGTTTTGTTAGCCCTATCAACAAATAGTGCTAAGTTTGATGGTAAAGTTGTAATATACCATTCACATCGCACTTCTTCACTAGGCTGAGAAGCAGTAGGTATTTTGTTTAGGATTTTATTGAAACGTAAATTAAAATGTTTGATAGGTTCTCTTGACTCGGTGCTAAGATTAGATAAGTCATTTATCAGTGTCACTGTAGACCTGTCATCACCAAACTTGGTCAAGAATTGTTCTTGGAAGATGTCCCAACTAGTAATAGATCCAGATGGTAATGAGAAATACCATGATCCAGCTGTTCCTTGCAAAGTATAAGGAAAAATTCGAACAACAGCATCCTCATTAACAAATCCATTAAGATTTATGGACAACATAAAGTTATTTATATGTTCTTCTGCTAGCATGCCTGCCTCAGGGTTAAACTTAGGCAGCCATTTTTCAGGATGGGCTGGTATCTGACTTAAGGGTGCAGGCATTAAGACTGCCCCTGGGTTATTCCATGGAGATTGGGCCATTGTTGAACTACTAACAAAAGAAAGCGCAGAAGATGATCCTTGCAGTTGAGAAGATGAGGATATTATAACTCCAGATCTTTGAGAAGGAGTTGAGGAAGTTGCAATAGGCTGATGGACGATGATCTAAAGTGGAGGAGTGGATGGTTGACTTCGTGGTGAAGAGGTTGAGATGGATGATGATGATGAAAGAGTCTCACTATCGGATCCTTTAAGAGACTTCCTTGCTCTCTTCCGAGAAGGTAGAGGTAATTCGGTTGGTTGAACACCAAAATTTTCGCTCTTTAACCTGATAAGAGGATGAGCCGGGTTATATTTCGAAGTCACGCTGCCTTGAGATTTATCAGATTTCTAAAGAGATATAGAAAATTGCTGAAGTTTTTGAATCAAAGATTCAACTTCAGGAGGTTCAATAGTAGATTGTTCTGAAATGTCAGGGTTTGTAGTAGCGGCTGTTGATCCAACGACTTCTAACTCTGGATTTAAAGTTTCTGAATTCAATGGAGAAGTCGGAGGAGATGGTGAGGGAAATTTACTCTTAGAATGGTATTTAGATTTAGATTTTCTTGCCATTCACAGTTTCAGGCCCTCCTTCTAGCACCAAATATGTTGAAGCCCCAAAAATCGGGTCTACAACAAGGGGGATACCCGCCCTGTCCGGACCTTGGTTGGCAGCTCCCTTTCCGTTTGGTATAGCGGCTCCAACTGGGGATATGGGACCAGTTTCCCAATTTGTGTGTGTGTGAGAAAGATCTGATATTTCTGTTTCTAACAGTTTCTCAATGGAATACTTCTAATCTAATTCTAATCTAATAATAAAGAAACTATATTCTAATGACAGAAATATGTAAATATACACTAACTCGGGGTGTGATTTTTCTTCTATGCGATCTAAAATGATTTCAAACAACAACTGGTAATAAATATCATTCAGCTGTTATGAGAAAAGAATTCAGTACAGATGAACCACTTCGTATAAAAAGTTAGACAAAACAGTTGTGCAAACATATCGCATAATGAGCTATTCATACACTAAGCATAAATAAATAGCTATCACCGAACAAAAGTGCCAAATGATAACTCAGGAATTCATACATTAATATATAAATAACTGAACTAGAAATCACTCTAACACAAGGCAGAAATAGTTAACAGATAGAAATACCATTTATAACTAGTCCTACTCATGAGCTTCAAGTGATAACGATTTATATCTCCTTGATCAAATATCGACTAAGAGTACAAAAGTGCAACATCAGTAGCAGATATCAAATGCAAACATCAATAAATCTTGTTCCATTCATTCATCAAAACCTCCTCAGAGGGTACAGAAGTGCATGTTCTGGGGATAAGTTTTTGATAAATTTTAGGACCGTTCTCTAAAAGCATGAGAAGGGTTTAAATACTACTAAACTAATTCTAAAAATAAATTATTACAAAAATGTAGGATGTGTTTTAAATGACCGTCCTCTTTTCAGGAAAATAAAATAAAATTAAAGCTAAAATTAAATCTGATATTAAACTACTTATGTATTTGGTCCTTGAAATCGCACACATGCAGCATCTGTTTGAGCAGAGTCGAATGGCTGACTTCCGCTTTTAGCTGAGCTGAGAAAACAAAATCGACAAGAGTTGGCACCATCTTTTCGTCTAAATTGATGATACACTTAACAGTCATCCATTGGCTATGTGGCTTTACCAAGTATGCCCAGTAATAATCCCAGTTCAACTTGGTTAATCCTTGAATTGCTTTTACCTTTTCTTGAGCTCTCTGTTTCCAATCTGCCTGTAGTTGTACTTTCTTGGGATTTTTGGGGCTTACAGATGACTCGGCAACTAGCATATTTCCTTTTCTAGAATTTTTTCTCAGTAATGCACGATTAGCACTAGGCGCTAGGCGCTAATCATGCATCGGAAACTGCCTCCGTTCCTTGATCGGGTTTCCTTGATGTGTTTTTCTCCTTTTGCGCTTTTTCCTTCCAACAGATATAAAATTCAAAATTTGTAAAAATAATACTTCTGTGAACTTTTAACCATGAGCCTTAAACTGTTTGTTTCTTATTTCTGCACTGTCCAGTATCCACTTCACCATGTCCATGTATGGGAGGATTTTTGGCCTTACTGCTATCCGGTGTAAGAATGAGCAGGCTAGCTCTGAAAGGGATGCTTCTGAAGAACCATTTGAGCCCACGGTAGCAGTAACTTCCATTACCCTAGGATTCTCCTCTTCGAGTAGATTATACATGCCTTCCCACGTAGCTATTCCCACGTCTCTGTTACAGGCCGTGTTTGTATATAAGGGTGCCATTTCCTTTTCTTCTGAGCTCGGGCTTTACTTTTCTTTCCCATTTCAACCTGTGTAATGCTTTGTATTGGCCTCTGTTGTCCATTCCTGCAATTCACAAGTGAAGCGAAAATGAATGACAGGGAAGGGTGATGGGAAAAGTTTTAAATGCTGCAGACATATCAAGCATACCACCTTAGGTGAAATGATTCTTTCGATAAGCACGCACCCATAATACATTATAACTAGAAACTACCTCATTTATTAGCATTAAAGCGCATAACCAGGTGTCAGCTTAAGGAAAATACTTTTCTTGAATAACACGCCTGAAAGATCTGCGATGAAGCGATTTTGCGATTTGCTTTGCAACATCGCAAAATTGCAATATCACAAAATCGAAATATGGAAAAATCGATCGCTCGTGACATCACATTATAGTATTATCGCTGCATCGCGAAATCGCAATATCACAATATCGCAAATCGCAAAAATATTATGTATGACTAACTTCGTTAACCTGTTTCCTGCGAGATGCGATCATGCAATCGTCGTTATCGCATATCGGCAAATTTTAAAGTGTTTCATGTAAGTTATGCTGAATACGATGCGATATTTGTTTATTATCGCATATCGCGATCTCGCAAATGCTAGAATTGTGCTTGTAAGGTGGCATCCTGCTATCTTATGCGATGCGATATTTCCTAAGGAAAGATTTTATTTTACCTTATCATAAAACTTAGCTTTTTTGGATTTTCTAAGAGGTTTTCCTAAGCTTATGATGGTAAATTTATTCAAAAAGGAAATTTAAACACTACTTTAATTTTTTAGATTTTTTAACTAAGGGTCCCCACTTATTTAGTATTAGGAATAACACTCAATAAGAAGGGGGGTTTTTGATGGCCACAACACTGTCCTATTGGTATATTTTAATTAATGAAGTAAAACGTATAGAGTTTACCAATTTGTGGAACTAAACTATGTGTTTGACCGCAGCATGAGAACAGGAACCCTCAACTCGGCATATTGCAACAGATCTGGTAACAGCCGATCAGCAGGAGGTCACACAGCTCAGAGAACAGATGCCCTGAACTATTCTTGGAGCCGTCCTACTATCCCAGGCATCTGATGCTGATACCGTTCCAACCAATGTATATCTTTGTATCTGCAGTTGCTATGTTTTCAGGAGAACTGTTAATCTCCCTCACGGTGTATAAAACGCAGGTTGATCCTGTGAATGGGGGTTCACCCATCAGCATTGTAAACCTTTCTACCAATTAATAAAAGGTCATCCATTTTTTTGTTTTAACTCTTTTCATGGCTAACGCAGCCTTGATCAGAGAGTTGGTCCTGCTCTTCTGATCAAGTGTTGCGTCTTTGTGTGATAGTTTGTGTTGTTGTTACAATACTTTGTTGTTTATGATTATTTATGCAATTCTATAATTTTATTAATCTTGCATTTATGTTTGGAATCTTAAATCGTGAACCCTTGGTTGGGAAAGATCACGCGTTTGCCCGTGCATATACCTTACGCGTTGCCTTGAAAGGATACGCACCCGGATTGATAAGATTAATTTCGGAATTAGGTAGATAATCACCCCTACTTGGACACCAACACATATCATTCCATGATCTTATTGAATTAGTCCCTAAACTCATGAACCATTTAGGAGCTCTATCCCTCAATGTTGCCGGAAACAATCTCAATTTTTGAGCTTCTAATAAGTAACCATAAGATCTATAGACAATTTCAAATTCAAAGAGAAAGGTTTCCAGATACTCTGATCTCGGATCATGAAATTTTGGAACAAATATGGAGGAATGTTCTTCATGTGCACACTACCATCAGTATCTTGAATGGGAAATCCGAGAGGATCTTCCTAATTGTCATCATCTCCATCCATTTATTCTACATTATTTTCCATCCCTTCTTCTTTTACCTACAAAAGTGGATGGTGATGTGGCTCTTACTGCAGAACATTATCAAATGGGGGGTTGGTTGGTGTTGGAGAATTTTTTTGTTTTTATGATTGAATGAAAACAATAATTCAATGCATTTTTCTATTTTTGAAATGAAATATTCCTAATGCATTTTTTTTTTTTTACAAAAAGTAAAAAGAAATGAATCAACTAGGGAAGAAAAAAATGCATATTTTGACACCTCCCTGACAACAGCGCCAAAAAGTGATGAGCCACAATATTGCAGCAAGAGTGTTGTAACTCCCAGGGATACCGACTGTAATTATCAACCAGGGGTTCGTACAAACTTAAGAGCTATCAACATTATATGTGCAACATATAATGTGTCATTCCTTTGCTGTCATAATGTAATGGAGTGCATGTACTAAAATCAAACCTTAAACTAATTGCAGAAAATGAACTAAAATGGAAACCCTAACCTATTGCAAGAAATAAATTACAAGCAAAGAAACATATTCTAATTTCATAAAGATCATGAACTAATTGTAAATGAAACCTAACTTAACCATATTTATCACATGTGATCATTTAAACTAACGGAACATGGAATCTGATATGGAGAGTGCGCACTATAGTGTGCATGAATAAATATTAAATAACTTTTTCATTTTTATCTTTTTGCTTGAAAAATGTAAATGCTAATCTTGCTTGGTTCTTTGGCAAGGGAGACAAGTGTGGAGGAAAAGGAGTAAAATGGTTCAGATGTCTTGGAGGGAAAATAGGGGCCTAATATTGGCTTCTAGTGATACTTTTTCTCAATTCAAACTCAAAACATGCCACTCTAGGTTTTCCTATAGGATGTCTACAAGAAATACTAGTTCCTACAGGATGTCTACAGGATCCCTTGTTTTATTACAAAAAGCAGGCTAAATTCTTAGGAAGTGGTCTAGAGGGTGGAATGGAGCCTGGGACAGGTGGATAATGGAAGAATAACACATGATGGTGGTGGACACTACCCATAACTTAAGCAAGAGTTTCAAGATGGGTACATTTTCTCAATGGAAATGACAATTTTTTATTATAAAACAAGAACTCAGATTGATATTTTAGTGGATTTTGGCTACATGGGTGGATGAGGCTTGGATGAGGTGAACGAGATGAATTCACACTGAAATGTAGAAGCTCTTGAAACAACACACATTATTGTCTTCATCTATCCACAAATTCATCTATACATGGAAAAGATTTATTAAATAACAGAAAGTTACTTAGTTTAAAAATAAGACATTTAAGAACTAGTCAGCTAGTAAATCTATCAAATGTCTAACCTAATCAAGTGCAAATGAAATGGGGTGATATTTTTTATTAAATAGAATGTTTTTTGATCTAATTCAAGTGGAACCAACTCAATTTGAGCTCGTTAGCATGCTCTAAAAAATAGCATAAATTTACTGTTCTTTGCTAAAAAGGAGGTCCAGAAATCTAGATTTTACAATAAGAAGACTAATCCAAGTAGCTCAATGATTAATATGACCATCTAAATATTTTCCAAGGATTAAATGATGTTTTTGATCCTGCAAAAGAACTTACATCAACCATTTTACCCAATCCTACAACAAGAAATCATTAATACTAAATGCAAGAATGGAAGGAAATAAGAACAAGAGATGCATGTGAATAGGAAGTGAAAAGAAGAAAAGAAAATGATACAAAAGGGCTCTGAGGCTCCTGGGATGGCCAAGCCCAAGGAAAATCAGAGACCTATGGATGAGAACAAGATTTAAAAGTTGAACATGACACCAATCTTCATTATTTTCATCAATATAATTACATCCCTACAAGAAAACACAATGGAGCTGCAAAAATCTGAGTTCTCTCCACAAGAAGACTAATCAAAGTCTCCCTCTAGAGGAAAATTCGAATTGGTACTTATTAAAAATTATTAGGAATCATTCCCCATGAAAGGAGGAAGATTTCCCCACCAAAATCCCTTGATTAGTGGATCTGGTTCTGAATACGAGGAATCTTCATTAAATGGCAGGGAACACATTCCTAGATTTTCTCAATCATTGGAGTTCCATAATTTGTGCCATAATTCCATAATATCTTATTGATTTATTATATAATATTGATCCTCATGCAGTAGGGAGCAATACCCTAAACTATATCCTCCTCCAAATCTTCGTAATCTGCCCAATATTCTCATAATATTCCACAAAAGTAAGTAATATTAGGCACAAATATGAAATTATTCATAAACGTTCATAATGAATATATTAAAGTTAAAAATACGTTATCTAATGCAAAAAAATAGGTTTAATGTGTTCAAGGTTAGTCAGATAGGCCTTAATTTATGTTTAATTCAGAGCCATGGGCCTTAATTTATGTTTAATTCAAAGGCATGTGCCTTAATTTATGTCCAATTTAGAGGCTCATCAGAAAGAGCAACAATGTTTTGCAATTTTGAAACTCAACTGATAATTGTTCCACCTACAGTAAACACATACCTTGTGGTTCTCATCCTGTTATCTCTATCACCTACCATATGTGCATTAACATATCCTATAGAGAAATGTTTGAACTTCCAAAACATAATTCTTGATTTGTGGTACCTCTAAAATACCTGAGAATCCACTTTACTGCCATCAAATGCTCTTTTCCTAGATTTTTCATATATCTCCTTACAACTCCCACTGCATGTGTGATATCAGGCCTTGTGCAAACCATTTCATAAATTAAGCTTCCAATTGCTGATTCATATTGAAATTTACACATATACTTCATCTCTTATTGAGTCTTTAGATATGTTTCCTTACTTAGTTTGAAATGGCTAGCGAAAGGTGTACTAACTAGTTTTGGATTATACATATTAAATCTTTCCAACACCCCTTCTGTGTACTCACTTTGAGACAATATTAATTTGTTATTTTTCCCATCTCTGGTTATTATCATACCAATGATTTGTTTTAAAGTTCCCAAATTCTTCATTGTAAATGAATTTTCCATTTTTCCTTTGAGCACATTTATTTCCTGCATGTTAGACCTTGCAAAAAGCATGTCATCTACATACAATAATAATATAATATAGCTGCCATCATTTTTTTTAAGATAAAAACAATAGTCAGAGTGACATCTAGTATAACCTTGTTCAGACATAAACCTATCAAATTTTAGATACCACTACTTTGCAGCCTATTTTAAGCCATACAAGATATTCTTCAATTTGCACTCTAATTTCTCCTTTCGTTTGAATTCAGACCCATGTGGTTATTGCATATATATTTCTTCCTCAAAATCCCCATGGAGAAAGGTTGTCCTTACATATAACTTCTCAATATGCAAATCTTCTACTGCCACTAGACTTAAAATAGTTCTGGTTGAAGTCATTTTAACAACAGGAGAAAAAAAATCCATCATATTTTATATCTTTCTTTTTTGTAAAACCCTTCACCACAAGTCTAGCCTTATACATCTATTTTCCTCCATCTTCTTCCTTTAACCTATAAGCCCATTTATTCTACAATGTTGTTTTACCTGTACGCAACTTGACTAAGTCCCAATTCTGGTTATGTATGAAGGAGTCTATCTCTTCTTCCATAGCTTGGTCCCACTTCTTCTTGGTTTCTACCTGCATTGCTTCTTCATATCTTTTTGGTTCACTAGAATCAGTTAACAATACATAATACAATGAAGGACAAGATCATTCAAGGGTCTACTTATCCTGGTAGATCTTTTAACACCACTTTCAGGAGTTTGAGGTGCCTGTTTTTGTTGTGGTTGTTGTTGTTATTGTGGTTATTGATCATTACGATTTATAGGTAACTTTACCTTTTTTGTGATCTCGTCAAGTACGGTGTTTTCTTTGGTTTCTTTTCCCTATTTCTTTCCTTGCATTTGATCCTTATACAAGAATTTTTCATTGAATATGACATCTCTTCTCCTAATGATTTTGTGATTTTCATAATCATATAAGTGATAGCCAAAATCATTTACACCATGTCCAATAAAGGTACATTTTTAAAAATTTTCCTCCAACTTTGTTCTATTTTCCTTATTGATGTGGACAAAGGCTTCACAACTGAAACTCTTTAAAAATGAGTACTTTACATTTTTACATGTCCATGCCTCCTTTGGAATACCACCATCCAAGGAACTTGAAGGTCCTCTTTTTATTAGATAAACAATGGTATCTACAGCATCTACCCAAAATTGTAGGGTAAATAATGCATGCAATCTCATGCGCCTTGCACATTCAATGATTTTCCTATTTATCCTTTTTGACACTCCATTTTCTTGTGGTATTCTTGGAATTGTCTTCTCTCTACAAAATCCATGCTCTGAACAATCGTTATCAAACTCTTTGTTGTATTATTCACCTCCATTTTCCAATCAAAGATACTTCAACTTATTTCCTGTCTCATTCTTAACCAAATCTTTCTATTTCTTGAAAGTACCAAAATAGGTTAAATTTATTTTGAATATAATAAATCCAAGTTTTCCTAGTTGCATCATCAATAAAAGTAGCATAATAGTAAGAGCCAACGAGAGATGATACCTAAGCAGGTCCCCATACATATTTATGCACAAGCTCTAATTTTCGATTTTATTTTCCTTCCCAACTCTAATAAATCTAACTCTCTTTTGGTTTCCATAAACAAATTTTTCGCAGAAATCCAAATTAACATGCCTCAAACTTGGGAACAAATCTCTTGAGTGAAGAATCTGCATCTCCTTCTCACTCATGGGTCTGAGCCTATTATGCCAAAGTGTCATATATGCTCCTATAGAGGTTAAATTATTAACAAAATTAGAAATACTATTACATAAATACAATGTACCAACATTTTCTCCTTTTGCTATTACGAGGGCTCCTTTAGTGACATTCCAGGTTTTGTCTATAAAAGTAGTTACATAGCCTTCACCTCCCAACTTCCCTGTTGAAATTAGATTTTTCTTTCGATCTAGAACATGCCTTACCTCCTAATTAAATATCCATTGGTTTCCATTCTATTTCTTTATAAAAACCTTACCCATTCCAAAGATTTTACAAGGGTTTATGATCACCCAAACAAACTTGTCCAAAATCTCCTTGAACATAGTCATGAAAATATTTCCTATCAGGTGTGGCATGAAATGAGGCCCCTGAATATACCACCCATGCATCAATAATATTCTCTAATGAAAGAATCAAATCATCTTACAACACATCACCTGTGACATTCGATTCATGATTGTTCTCTTGTTGTCCATCTCCTTCTTTTCCCTTCTGAGATTTATAGTCTTTCTTCAGGTGTCCTTTCTTCCCACATTTCCAGCACAATATCCCAGATGTAGATTTGGATCTTACTTTTCTTGACTTATTGTGATTTCCTAGGCTCCTTCCTCTTTCCATTTTTCTTCCCTTAGTCTTTGCAGTCAAATCATTACCTGATGTCTCGCCAAAGATTTTTAATCACATTTCCTTGCTAAGGATGGCATAAAGAATATCATCAAACTTTAAAGTACTAGATCCAAAGACAGAGTTACTAATGGTCACAACTAAATCATTCCAACTTTATGGTAATAAGCACAGAAAAATAGAGCACTAACTTCATCATCAAAATTTACCCCTATATAAATTAATTGACTCGTAACTGTATTAAACTCATTTAAATGAAATATCCACCTTTTGACATTTTCATATTAAACAAACACTTCATAAGAAATACATTATTTGAGGTTGAGGGTTTTTCATATAGTTTCACGAAGGCCCTCGTTATACCTTTCATCATTGTTTCCTTTGGAATATTGAAGGTTACCAATGCCACCACGAAAAATTGTATTGTTCGTAATGCTTTTCTGTCATTAATCTCCCATTCTTCATCTGACATCCTCGAATTCTTTGGATTTCTTCTCAATGGTAGGTACATACTTTTTTTATCCAAATAATCTTCCATCTACATCTTCCACAACTGTTAGTTTTGGCCCTTAAATTTCTCGACCCTAAACCTACCATCTTCTGCCATTGTCCCCACTCGAACCAAGAACCCTTCTCTCATATGCGTTTATCAGCTAAATAAACCTTCAACTCTTATACGAGTTATTATAAATTAATTAACGGATCAATGAAATACACAAAATATTGCGGAAACAAAAATATAGAAATGCATAGAACAAGAGAGACACAGATATATGTGGTTCACCCAAATTGGGCTACGTCCATAGAGAAACAACTAGTCCTTCCCTTTATATTATCGTGAAAAATGAAGAGATATAACTTATAGCAGATACACTGTAATTTCCTCTTCACTCTCATAGTCTCCTCTCTCTTTCTCACTTAAAATAGTACATCCACAATAGAATTCCCTCATATAAACTGAGGGGTTTCCTTCTAGGGAAAAAAACCCTTAATTAAACATAACTTCTACCATTAGAACATATGCCTAATGAACGACCCAGATTGAATATGAAATTACAATATTTTACAAGGTAATTTTTCATCTATTTTTAGCTTCCAAGGCACTTCCCCAAAATCCCCACCAGGGGGGGCTCCAAACATGCAGTTGGGGATTCGGATCCAAATGTGGCTGAAACAAGACCTCTGAATGAGGAAGATAATCAGGCTCCACACCCAACAAAATGCACACAAATTGAAATGAAACCTAGTTTCCTCTTAGTGTTCTAGTTATAACATTGCCTAATAGCCTAATAATGATTAACTTTGATTCCAACTCTTAACTGTTGAGAAATATAGGGCATTCATTATGGTTATTTTATTACGTGATTTCTCTTTAACATTGTGTCACAACCCTGGTGAAAATTTCATGTAATAAAAGTTAATAAAGGCAAAACAAGATGAATGTTGGGCAAAGATATCCTAGTAGGCATCACTGGATGTGTGTTTTGGCTAAGGAAATTGGCAAAGGCTAAGGCTAAGGCATTAAAAAGGAAAAAAAGGAATTTTTGGCACATATGTTTATGAAAATAGAGGAAATTATGAGAAAAGTAAGGTGAAAGGTCATAGGTTTCATGTGAGGAGGAAATTTAAGGAAAATTTGGAAAATGAATAAATTAGAGGCCTCATTAATAAAAAGGCTTCTGAGGATTAGTTGGTAACCTTTTTTGAGTTCAAGTTTGGAGCTCTCTCATTATTCTCTCTCTCTTTCTATCACTCTTGGTCACTTAGTGTTTTCTTGGAGCACTCTAGAGTTGGAGAAAGGAAGCTAAAGCAAAGGGAAAGGAAGGAAAACAAGTTGGATCGTGGAAAGGAAAACAGGATTAAGCAGCTTCAACAATAATACTTATAGGTAACCTTTTGCATGTATGATTTCCTAGTTGGTTTGGACATGCATGCCTTTGCACGTTGGTGTATAGTTCTCTTGTTTAAAATATTCTTCCAGAATTATCGCATCCATTATTTTTAGAATCGACGTTTCGAGCCATCCATCGTGGCTCATCATCAGGACAGATCTCAAGGGAGTTGGATAAATAGAGAAGTGAGTTATGTGGAGAGTGAAACTTTGTAAGCCAACCATGCTATTATTTATAATGATAATTTTAATTAAATTTTTTTTTATTGATAATCTTAATAATTCTAATTAATTTTTGTTTTAAAACTTTAATTAATTCTAACTAATTTTATTTTTATGTTAGAATTATAATAAGGATGTTTAGATTTCCTTTTTAAGATTTTAAATTTATTAATAATTTTAATTTAGTTAGTTTACATTAACTAACTAAATTAACATTAGTTAAAATTAAGATTATTAATAAATTTAAAATCTTAAAAAGAAATATAAACATCCTTATTAGAATTCTAAAATAAAAATAAAACTATTTAGAATTAATTAAAGTTCTAAAACAAAATTAATTAAAAAACAAAAAGTAATTAAAATTATTAAGATTATCAATCAAAAAAAAATTAATTAAAATTATCATTATAAATAATAGCATGGTTGGTTCACAAAGTTTCACACTCCACATAGCTCACTCCTCTATTTATCCAGCTCCTGTGAGATCTGTCCTTCACATTTATAGATCTATCCTGATGATGAGCCACAGTGGATGGCTCGAATGTTGATTCTAAAAATAATGGATACGATAATTCTGGAAGAAGATTCTACACACAGTACAAATCGCAGAAGCCTCAAAACAATCATTCTCTTGTTGTCAGTGGCATGGTTTTTTCGGTTTATGACTATGGGTTTCAGCCTAGCCTTGCATTTTTTCGGATGCCATGCTATGTTGGGATGTTTATCTCCATTTTGAGCTTTGGTTTGTCAAATTGATTTTGTAATTTGAGGTGAAGGTGGTCTCAAGTTTCATTCGCAAAGGCCAAGGAATCTCTTGACTGATTTTGGTGGGATATAAGGTAAAGCCCAAGGGAGGAGTCTCAATCTAGGGCCTAGTGATCTAGGTTTGGATTGTGGTAAAGTCTAAGAGACAGGTTTTGATTTAGGGCCTAGTTATCTAGGATTGGATTGCGGGAAAGCCTGAGAGACAAGGAGAAAAAAATTCCTCAAGGATAATGATGGATTCCGGATGGCATTCCAAGTTCGGTCTGGTTATAATCGGAGCATTGATTTTGGTGTGATCACAGTTCGCTGAGGGTGGAGGTGGTTTAACCTATGGATTCCATTTATTGTCCTTCGATTGGTTATTCTATGAGACCCCACATTCATTCTTGGAATATGGCACAGGGGTGATTGGCTGAAAGAGAGAATTGGTTTAGCCATGTCTATGGTTAGGTGTTACGTGGAAGTCCCGAACCTAGTTGGATTTGCCTATGTTTAATAAAAGCTAAGATCTCTTAATTTTTCACTTTTTTATATGTGGATTTAATGGTCGTCATATATCTTATATTTATATGGTTTTATGATAGTTATAGTCATGGTTATATGATTGGTTCATGTCATAGTTATTTCATGTATTTACTTGTAATCGTTAAATGGATGGATGGAAGACCTAATTGATGATATAATAGTTCAATGGAGAAGGAGGTGATCCTTCTAGTTATGTTTCATAAGTTCTTTCAGTCATTCGTGCTCTACCTTGTATCCTATACCTGTAGATTACATTGATGTCAAGTATTTGACATAGTGTTAGTCCCAATTGGGGATGCTCAAGCCTAGTACTGAGATTGAATTTTGATTTGTTTATCTTGTCATCATGTCTTTGATGGATCTTGGAGGTTGTAACAATTTTTGGGCAGAGGCTGGGATTTTGGGCTAGAAAAGTGGCTCAAATATTAGGGACATTGGCACAGGTCATGACACTTCCACATAGGCCTATGAGAGAAAATTTGGCTTCTGGTCGTTGTCTTGCCTATAGCACATTGAGAGTGATCAAGGGTTAAAAGTCTTAAATCATCAGTGGAACTAAGTGAATGGATGTATGAATGGATGACATATCTTATGAGGGTGTTTTTCCTAATGTGGAGGGGATTGTTTAAGGTGTTCCATCGATTCCATTTCCTTAAGGTCAAAAAGGAAGTTGATTCCCTTATAGTAGCCTCTATCGTGGCATGTTTACCACAGTTTTTCGGTTGCTTGGGTAGACCTAGGAGGACAGGGTGTTACAAATTGGTATCAGAGCGTGGTTGCATCTCCTTGGGTGAAGGTGCTTGGTCATGCATTCATGTCAATTGCATGTGCGTCTCTTACACTTGCATTCAATGTGCTTGTTACATTGCATCATGTTGATCATGATTGTAGTAAGGTTATCATGAGGAACTTGAATTTGATGTTGTGAAATGCATCATTAGAAGTATATGACTGGTTATATGATTATATGTAGATTGATTACATCCTTGTATGTTGGGTTGCATTCTTGGTTGTGTGATTACATGTATCAGTCTTGTAGGTTGCTTACAAGAATTGATCACTCATGCTTGACTACATGCATTTATGCGTATGTGTAGTTGATTAGGCATTGCTTACGCATATTGAGAGTTGCATGTGGCAATGTGTACATTGGATTAATGGTTGTTGTCATGCATGAGGTCATACCATGCATTTTTGATATGTCCTTGCATTGATGACTGGACCTGTTATGAAACCAGCTTAACAAAAGATAGAAAATATAGATCAACGCCTTAGAATTTAGCCTCTTCGAGGGGGCAACCTCCTTTATATTACATAAATGAACAATTCTTGGATGATTCAAATGACAAAATCTCCTTTCTATATATAGGAGTCTAAGGAGTCACAATATAACCCAGCCGACCTAACCATAATAATATAAAGCGACAAAAATAACAATAGAGGGATTCTATGGGGCATAGTAATAACAATATGGGGGAAATAGGGGCACAACAATATTAATAAGGGGTATAACTACAATAGTAATGGGGTAATCACTAGTATTATAGGGACCCAACATGCCCCTCTCCTTCAAAAAAGTGTTGTCCTCAATGCTTGAGTAGTTTTGGATACTTCTGCATAAAATTCTCATCCTCCCATGTGGAATCTTTAGCGGATAAGTTCTTCCACTTGATAAGATACTCCGAAATTGATCGATTTTGTAGCTGTCGAGTTCTTGTTTCTGTGACAGCTTCCGGTTCCAATATAATGTTTCCTTCCTCGTCAAGTTCTGGAAATATTGTTTGAATTGGGAGCTTGTCGCCTATAACCTTCTTTAAACATGAAACATGGAAAACTGGGTGCAATCAAGAAGCTGCAGGAAGCTCCAATTTGTATGCCATAGTACCAATCTTTTGCAACACCTTGTACGGACCATAATACTTTGGTGATAATTTATTATCCTTCTTAGCTTGCTTGAGGGACATTTGCTTATATGGTTGTAGCCGTAGGAATACCCAATCACCTACATCAAAACTTCTTTCACTGCGATGTTGATCTGCCTGTTGTTTCATTCTATTATGTGCCAACACGAGGTTATCCTTTAAGAGTTGGAGGACTTGTTGTTGATGTTCGATGTGATGTTCCACTGCCTGAACCTTAGAATTTTCTCTTAAATATGATGTGATGGATGGTGGTTGATACCCATAAAGTGCCATAAATGGGGTCATTTTTGTTGTTGTATGGAAGGAAGTTTTATACCACCATTCAGCCAGAGGCAACCATTTGACCCATTGTGTCTGTTTATCAGATACAAAGCAACGAAGATATCCTTCCAAACATTTGTTTACTATCTCAGTTTGCCCATCAGATTGAGGATGATAAGATGAGCTATGAGCTAACTGAGTACCAAGACAAGAAAATAATTTTGTCCAAAAATTTCCAGTGAAAATGGGATCTCTGTCACTTACAATAATCTTTGGGTTTCCATGTAGCTTTTGAATTGTTTCCATAAATGCAGTAGAAACTGTACTGGCTTTAAATGGATGTGATAATGCACAAAAGTGTGCATACTTGGTAAGTCTGTCAACTACCACCATGATGACACTCTTTCCCTCAGACTTGGGTAAACCTGTGATAAAATCCATTGAAACCTCCTCCCAACGTTGGCTTGGAATGGATAAAGGTTGTAATAGACCCAGTGTCTTAATTGTTTCAACTTTATTTTGTTGGCAAACCAAACATTCCGCCACAAACTTTTGAATATCTGATTTAAGGCCATCCCAAAAAAATTCCTTCTTAACCCTGTGGTAAGTTTTTAAAAATCTTGAGTGCCCTCCTAAGGGAGAAGTGTGCAATTCCATAAGAATCTTTTGTTTTAGCTGGGAATTCTTACAGAGGTATAAGCGATCTTTGTACCATAACGAATCATTTTGCCAGCTAAATGTATCAGACGTACTGGAATCTTGTTGTAACTTTCGAATAAGTGCCCACACTTCTTCGTCATTCTTCCATTCCTCCCTTGCTTCTTTTATCCAATCTGGTTGGATAATAGAAATGGCGCACAACAATGCTTCCACATCCTCATCCTTTCTTGAGAGTGCATCTGCCACCACATTTTGCTTCCCTTTTTTGTAGATGATTTCAAAGTCATAACCCAACATCTTTGTGACCCACTTTTGTTGCTCTTCAGAGGATAATCTTTGTTCTAAAAAGTATTTAAGGCTATCATGATCCGTTTTTACCTTGAAGTGTCTTCCCATTAGGTAGGGTCGCCATTTCTTAAGTGCATGGAGTATTGCCAACATTTCCTTCTCATAAATAGCTTTGCTTTAAAACTTTCCCTTGATTGGACGACTTTCAAAAGCAATGGGTCTTTCATCTTGCATTAGAACAGCACCAATTCCATTTCCTGAAGCATCACATTCCACAATAAAGGTTTTTGTGAAGTCCGGTGTAGCTAAGACCGGTGCTTGGCACATTGCCTCTTTAAGATGTTCAAAGGCCTTTGTTGCTTCCGGAGTCCATGAAAATGCATCTTTCTTCAATAATGTTGTTAGAGGTGCTGCTATTCTCCCATAATTCTTAACAAACTTGCGATAATACCCTGTCAACCCGAGAAATCCTCGCAGATGCTTTATGGATGTGGGGATTTTCCATTCCTTAATGGCTTTAATTTTGCTAGGGTCTACCTTAACTCCTTCATGAGATACAATATGACCCAGATATTCCACCTCCTGGACTCCAAAGAAACATTTGGATCTTTTTGCATATAATTGTTTCTCCTCCAATAGTTGTAGCACCCTGTCAACATGTTCAACATGATCCTTCCAAGACTTGCTGTAGATTAGTATATCATCAAAAAATACTAACACAAATTTTCTAAGGAATGGTTTGAAAATTGAATTCATCAAACCTTGAAATGTTGAAGGTGCATTGGTAAGGCCAAAAGGCATGACCAAAAATTCATAATGACCCTCATGAGTTCTAAATGTTGTTTTCGGAATGTCTTCAATCTTCATTCTGATTTGATGATATCCTGAACGAAGATCCAACTTGGTGAAGTAAATTGATCCATGCAATTCATCCAGTAATTCATCAATGACAGGAATGGGGAACTTATCTTTAATAGTGAGCTTGTTGAGCTCCCTATAATTCGGACACATGCGCCATGATCCATCCTTCTTGTGCACCAATACTACTGGAGCAGAGAAAGAACTTTGACTCGGTTGAATTATACCAGCCTCTAGCATTTCTGCAACCATACGTTCAATTTCACTCTTTTGGACATAGGGATATCTGTACGGCCTGATGTTTGGAGGAACACTTCCTGGAATCAGATGAATAGCATGATCATGATCACGCATAGGTGGGAGACCTTTGGGAGTCTCAAATACCTTGGAATGATTGTCCAGGACTTTTTGGAGATCTGGAGAAATAGATGATTCCAATGTGGAAACATCTAGCGAACATAATTGTGCAATTACACCTCTTTGCTCCTTTTTTAGAAGCTTTGTCATACCATTAGAGCTGATTATCTTTCCTGGTTTCCCTGCAATACCCCTTAATTCAACTTCCTTTCCTTCCGTAGAAAATTTGATGAAAAGTTCTTGAAAATTAAAAGCTATTGTACCCAAGGATTGTAGCCATTGGACTCCTAGTACAACATCAGCACCTCCCATTGGAATGGAAAGCATTGGGCTAGTCAATACATATTCTCCCATGGATAGCTTGATATTATGGCACTTTCCAGAGCAATTTATTGTTCCTCCATTTGCAATCATCACTTGACACTCTGGTGCTGGATATAGGAAGCAATTCAATTCTTTTGCTACCTTACAATGAATAAAATTGTGGGTGCTTCCTGAATCAATCAACACTATTACCTTTTTCTTCTTGATTTGTCCTTCTATCTTGATGGTTTGAGGAGTGGTAATTCCCACCAATGCATTACAAGATATGGTCGGATTTATTTGTTCTTCATCTAGGCTTTGTTCCTGGAGTATATCCTCTTTTTTTGACCTTTCTTGCTCCTTTTCTTCTTCCTCTTCACAATCTATGTAGAATAATTTCTTCTCAGCACACTTATGACCTTTAGTGTATTTGCTATCACAACTGTAACAAAGCCCTTTTGCTCTTTTTTCTTCCAATTTTTGTGGTGTCAACCTTATAGGTTGTGGAAGACTAGGGGCAACAACACTTCGTCTTTATAGTTGTGAGTGGTATGCTTCCTGGTTGCCATAATTTTGCTTTCCATTTTTCTTGCTAACCTGAATGCCTTCTCTAATGAATCAGGTTCCCAAAGGCGAACATCATGTTGGATATTATCCTTTAAAGACCCTATGAACACATCAATCCTATGCTCCTCTGGAATATCTTTTACCCTTATGTTCAATTTTTGGAACTCCTCAATGTGCTCCATTATTGAACCCTTTTGTTTGAGACTTATCAATTGGCTAAAAAAAGTGTTGCTTTTTGTATCCTCATAATGTGCTATCAATTCTTCCGTAAAAATTTCCCAAGTGATAAATTGTTTACGAGAGAAAAGCCATTGATACCATACAAACTGATTTGGTTCCAAATATAAAGTTTCCATACGTACCTTTTGTGTGTTTTGCACATTATTGAGATCGAAGAATTGCTCCATCTGTAATATCCATGTGGCAGGATCCTTGCCATCAAACTTCCTCATATCGATTTTTGGAATATGGTGAGTCTTCGATCCAACATTAGAGTCTATGGAATCATGATTAACATTTCTTTTGTTCTCATCATGAGTTTCCTTTAGTACCCTTTCACCATTAGTGACCATTTCTTGTAGCAACTTATTCATATTTATCTTCAATTCTTCCATCTTGTCATCCATGACATCAATTTTAGGTCCATAGCATTCACCTTAGATTCCATGCCATCCATATTAGCTTCTACACCTTTCTTTAAACAATCCATCTTAGCTTCTACACCTTTCTTTAAACCATCCATCTTAGATTCTGTTGCTTTTTGTGCAAGTGACACTTGTTGCACTTATTCTTGTAATTTTGATATATCATATAGCATTTCTTCTTCTTCTTCATGAGTCATGCTAGAGCTTTTAGGTTCCTTACTAGGTGTTTGAATTTTATTTCCTCGGGGCATTAGTTACCGATAATAATGCTCTACTAGCCCTTTGAATTCCTTCAAAATAAATTTTCAAACCACTCTTAAGCAAAAAATTTAAAAAAATCTACACACCCTTTTTTCACTTTGTAGGAGCTCGATATTGCCTTTGATGTATCTCTATATTTTTAGATCATCCAGTTCTGAAATTGCAACGTGTGATAGCTCTCTGTGTCCTCTTTCCAATGCCACCAGTCTGATCCAGTTTGGATTCTCCAAGGAAGAGATGTGAAATCTCCCATAGTGACCTGATTATAGACTAGTTCAGTAGAGCGAACTTGTACGACATGTCATGAGTCACTGTTTTGACCTTTGGATTTGAAAAATGCATACAAGAAACTACAATCCATCCTTTTTTTGTAACCTCTTACGAAATTTAAATCCAATCCCTAGAGAGAAAGTTATGACGATTTTCCCTAGGTCACCGGTTTGGAATGTAATTCAGGAGTCTGCAAAAATACCAACTTCCTCAGATCATATCTCCGCAAATATAGCGTGAAAAGCTCTGAAATTCGGACCTGAGGTTCAACACATTTTCTTCTCAAATGGGTTTTTTTTCAACTTCTGAAACGTCTCAGAAAAAAAGTTATAGCAAAAATTCTATGATGACCTGTTTGGAGCAGCGAAACCCTAGAATCCAAAGCTCTGATACCAAATGTTATGAAACCAGCTCAAGAAAAGATATAAAAGATAGATCAACGCCTTAGAATTCAGCCTCTTCGAGGGGGCAACCTCCTTTACATTACATAAATGAACAATTCTTGGATGATTCAAATGACAAAACCTCCTTTCTATATATAGGAGTCTAAGGAGTCACAATATAACCCAGCCGACCTAACCATAATAATATAAAGCCACAAAAATAATAATAGAGGGATTCTATGGGGCATAGTAATAACAATATGGGGGAAATAGGGGCACAACAATATTAATAAGGGGTATAACTACAATAGTAATGAGGTAATCACTAGTATTATAGGGACCCAACAGGACCCTAACTAGAGTGATTTTTATGTGTTGTTACATTTATTTTCATATGTCTATATTATGTTATGATTATGTTATACATGTATCATGCTAATTTGATGATCTTGCAGAAAAGGTATCCTCCCTGAATTATGCTAAGGTAGGCTAGTTTATTGTGATTTGGCTTAGCTGACATAGTATGCCTTATAGGAAAGATATTAGATGGCTAGCAAGGTGGTAGACTACATATAATTTACCTATGCATTAGATGGGCAGTGTGGTGAGGGGTGCTCTTTTGACTTGGAAAAAACATTGAGAATCCTAAAGGAAGAAATAAGGAGTTGCAAAGTAGACAATGACAAAATCATACATGCACAAGAGAAACAAGCAAAGGTGAATGCGATACTACTTCAGAGCTTATCTGATTTGCAGTGACGTTGACCACTTCGGATCAGCCATGGACATGAGGACCGAACTAATGGGGCATATGGTAGTAGGTCTCCTAGTAGACACAGGTCAGATAGATTTGACATGACTAGATATGGAAGGTTTTTGGACACTCCGGATAGGAGAGGTGATGAACACAGGTACTATTCCAGTTCTGGTTCTGATGGGCATCGTGATCATATTTGTTATCATCCTTACAGGTGGAGTGATACAAGATACTTCCTAGATGATTTTAAGAAAGAAAAGCCACCTCCCTTTGATGGAGAGGTAAAGAAATCAAAATATGGAGCGGCATGGTTGCTTGGTATGAAGAAATTATTCTGATTGCATGTTTATTCAAAAAACATGAAAGCTAAGATAGCCACTTTTAGTCTCAAAGGTAAAGCATATATTTGGTGGGAAGATGTTAAGAATTTCAAAGGTATACATGAAGATTATTTGAATTGGCATGTGTTAGCAAGGATCTTCAAGAAGAATAACTTGTCAAAAAGATACTTTGATGACAGGGCTAAGGCGTTTTATGGCTTTTATTGACCACAAGCAAGAGAAAGTTAATGCTTCTGCTCAATATTTAGGTGTTTTTTATACCCAATCGAACTTGCTCTATGATAAGATACCAAATGATCCGAGACCCTTGAGTATTTTTCCTCCTCCACCTAGTAAAGAATCTCATGTTGCCGATGGAATTATAGGTTTTTCCAGTTCACAGTCAATTTTTGTAATCCATCTGGTATTGCTCTTACCTCTCCTACGCAAAACCCTCCATCCCATCCTCATGTAGCTTCTGCTTCCCATATAAATTTCGTCTCATCTGATGAAGGAAAGTCTCAATAGCAACCTGGAAGCAAGAATAAAGGTAAAGGTAACAAGAAAAAGGATTCCTCACTGTGGGATAAACAAACAAATTCGTCTTCCTATGAGAAATGAAAGCCTCGATACCGATGCTTGATTTGTAATGAGGATCGCTTTACACGTGATTTTCCACACCACACTGAAGTGAATCGGTTTGTTAAATCATCCACTTCTCCCGACATGTTGACCGACCCATTTCCCAATTAGGAGACTCATATGGTTTCCCGGGATACCTCTTCCTCTAACACATTTTTTATGCTTTCCTCCTTAAAGCTTAAATTTGATGTCATGTTGGCCACTCAGAATAAGGACTATGGTAATGCAAATCCATCGAATAATCAAGCTACTAATTAACCTACTAGTTCGACACCACCTTTTCCTAATCCTGTTCCACATCTAGTTCCCATGGAATTGACCATCAAGCATCCAAAGGGTGTTCTCCATAAGTCAACTTTCAACCCTCGTTTGAGAGCCACTAAAAATTACAATGTAAACGAAGACTTGGCTCAGTCTACTTCAGTTACATCAACTCTTGAGGTGTTTCAAAACTTCCCCACATAAAAGAAGGCCTTGTTGTCAGATATCGAATGTGTGGATCTGTCGAATTCCAACCTAGTGGTTTTCTCTCATGAAAATTATACCCCTTGACTTTAAGCTCAATTAGGTTTTATGATTCAGCTTGTTATCCATGATTAGAACATTCATTGTTATATTGTGGATGAGAAAGCCTCGATGTACATCATGTCTTTGTCTTACTAGAAGACGATTGGTTCACCCCAACTGAGTCAACCGACCACCACATAAAAATCCTTTATTGGAAGGACATACAAACATTATGGGATTTTTAATTTCCTTCAAGTGGAATTAGGGGGCAAATTCATCTCCGTTGAAGTAGAAGTTATCAATGGACCTCTAGATTATAATATTCTATTGGGACATACATAGGTTTATGATATGATTATCATCATTTAAACCTACTTCTAAATGATCGCCTTTCCTCATAAAGACAGGATCATGGCCATAAATCAACTCACTTTTTTCGCCTTTGATTCCAATGTTACTAGAAGTGTGTCTCTTGTAGGGGAAGCCCTACATTCCTATTATCATGTTAGAGTTGGTTTATTGAAGGACTCATTGCTTATGGGAACCTTTTTAGTGCCTCCCCATCTCCTTCCTAGTTCCTCCCCTTTGGTTTCTTATATCAACATGATATCATCCTCTACTATCCTCATCGATCCATGGATTGTACTTAATGAAACTGACATCAAAATTTTTAAGCAAAGTATTTCAGTAGAAATCACATAAGAGAATTTTTTTCGCCAACGCATTTTGAACCAACAAGTGTGGTTCATCATCAGGACCAGATGAAAAGGGAGACCATGGAAAAGACTTAAATGGAGAAAAATGTAGAGGGATAATTTCAAGTAACAACTCTATTTGAACAATAATATTTAAATTATGATATTAATTTATTAATATATTAAAAACAAATATTAATAAGTCCATTTAATTCTACATTTCTCTCTATTTAAGCATTTTCCATGGTCTGCCTCTTCATCTGGTCTTGATGATGAACTACACTTGTTGGTTCAAAATGCATCGGCCAAAAATTTCTCTTATGTGATTTCTACCAAAATACTTTTCTTAATTCCTTATGGATCACAGAAACCTGAATACAAAAACCAAAAGTTTTGTCGATTGAATGTCACTTAGTGCTATTGAGCAAGATTATGAAGCCATCTACTTGGTTTGTGCAGCCTATACTTTTTCTTTGATAAATTGGGTAGATCGATCACTGGATTATGGCATACCCTCTAATCCTCTTGCGTACATTCTCTACCGACAAAAGCATCATCGAAACCATGATGTCAGACGATGTGGCATGGAAAAAACATCATCATCATTCCTCCTTCCCACGTAGCATTGAAGATAATCTCAGCGATGTGTATCTACCTAATTTTTTCGAACCCTTTATGAATTTCATCTCCATTCATGAGATCGACTCTATATAGAACCTTTCAAATATTGAAGAAACCTTTCCTCTTGATATTTCTATTAAACCAGGAATAGTAAAAAATTTATACATCGAAGCATCTTGTTCTCCATTTGTAATGCAGATTTATCGAACCCTTTTTCGCAAGTTCAAAGATGTCTTTTCCTAAACATATGAATAAATTCCGAGTATATACCTAAACATAGTAGTGTACAAAATCAAGATCTATCTTGATTCCAAACCCATCTAGTAGCGCCTCCGTCCGATCCATCCCAAGAAGGCTCTTGGGATAAAAGCTAAAATTAAAAAGCTTCTTCGAGTTGGTTTCATATACCCCATTCCCTTAACTGATTGGGTATCGAACATTGTCCTTGTCATGAATAAACAAGGCACGATCTGAATACATGTCAATTACCCAACCCCATTTATTGACTAGATTAATGACGACTGCACTGGCTATGATATTTATTCATTTATGGATGGATTCTCAGGCTATAATCAAATCAACATTCTCCTGCTCGAGCAACCTAAAACTGCATTTATTTGTCCCTAGGGTTTTTTTGTTATAGAAAGTTTCCCTTTTGATTTAAATAACAAAATGTCCATGCTTCAACGTGCGATGGATTACACTTTCCATGATATCAATCATATCATGTAGTCCAATCTGGACGATCTCCTTGCTCACTCCAGGCGTAGGGATGATAACCCTATGCATTCTGGGCCATTTTTCTCCATTGTAAACATTATAGCATTCAACTTAACCCACACAAATGTGTGTTCTATGTTGGTTTTGGTCGAATTCTTCGTTTTTTCAATTCGAAACAAGGAATTTGTATTAATCCTTTAAAATTTCAGGCAATCACTGACTTGCCTGCACCTTCCTTCCTCGTTCAGTTACAAAGACTTCAAGGGAAAGATAACTCCCTTAAGAGGTTTGTCCCTAACTACGTTGAAATGAACAAAGGATTTACTTGCTTACTGGAAAAAGGGATTCCCTTCCATTGGGATGATGCTCCATAGAAATTGTTTGATGCCTTGAAAGATGTACTAGTACTGGCATCTCTCTTATATCCCCGTGACTATCAGTGCGACTATTTCATGTACCTAGTTGTCTCCATCTCTACTATCGCTATGGTGTTGGTCCAAGAATATCATATGGGGACTGAAAATCCTATTTATTATTTTGAGTCAGAACCTCAACAATACTGAGATTGGCATACTCATGTAGAAAAATTAGCTTTGGCAGTCGTTCAAGCCATCCAGTGATTTTTCCATTACATCTTGCTTCACAAAACTATGGTCATTTCAGATTGCAACCCTATGACATACATATTGTCACATCAATTTTTGGGGGTAAAATACTCTAAGTGGATCATTATTTTCCAAGAGTTCGACTTGGAATTCATCAAATCCAAGTTGAAGAAATCCCTAGTTTTTGTCGAGCTATGTGTGATCTCCCTTCCCTTGATGTTGAATCTAGATCTGAAGACTACATCCCAGATGAGACATTGTTTCTTATCTCATCATCTAACCCATTGTATGGAGATTTTCTTATCTATCTTCAGACCCAGACATTCTGACCTAATACCTTTCGCTCAGAGTAGCGACGTATCCAATACCAATCCCTAAATTATGTGATTATTGGTGACACCCTTTATTGTCGTCATAGCGACACGATTTTACGGAGGTTCCTCGCTCTTCAAGAGGCCAAGAAAGTCCTGAATGAATGCCACTCAGGGGCATCCAATAGACACTTATCTAGTTACATTGCCACACAAAATATCTTACGTATCGGTTACTTTTGGCCCACCATTTTCTACAATTGTATCCTCGTAGCCCGAAAATTTCATACGTGCCACATCTATGATCAAAAAATATGCATTCCACCTGATCTATTGCATCTCGTTGTCGTCATTGGTTCCTTTGCCAAATGGGGTATCGATTTTATGACAGGTTACCTACATTTGGTCGAGAGGCATGGCTATATTATTGTCGATGTTGACTACCTTACCAAGTGGGCAGAAGCGATGCCTACATTCAATAACATTCGCGAAATAGGTGCTCCCTTTTTCTTTAACCATGTGACTCCTAGGTTTGGTTTTCCGTAAGAAATAGTAACAGATGATGGGAAGCAATTTCGAAATCATATGATGACCAAATTTTTAGTCAAATTGGGACTTTCAAATGAAAATTCCACTGCCTATTATCCTCAGGCTAATGTACAAGTTGACATGATTAACAAAGTTCTTAAGACTATTCTTCAATGCATGTTATGGGTCCACAAATTAGACTAGAACTTTCTTCTCTTTGTTTCCTTGTGGACATACCAAACCTTAGTTAGAACTGCTACCAAATTCACACCCTTCAAGTTGGTGTAGGGTGAGGAAGAGATCCTCCCCATTGAATGCGAAATTTCATCGCTAAAACTAGCTATGAACTTCTTCCTGCTACTTCCGTACAGGAAGAGCGTCTCTTACATATAACTCATTTGGATGAATCATGGTGTTATACCACATTACCCAATGAAGCCCATAAAAGACGCATCAAAGGGCAATATGAAAAAACTGTCAAGCCTAGAGTCTTCTCAGAAGGAGATCTGGTTCTCTTATACGATTAGGAGGCTAACAAGTTAGGTCCAATAAAGTTCCAACGTATGTGGTTGGACCCATACATAGTCAAGTGTGTCCTTGAAAAAGGAGCTTATGAGTTAGTAGACCTTTATGGAGTTCCACTGGTGCAACCTAGAAACAGGCTCAAAAAATACTATGCTTAATGCCATGTGTAACACATTGTGTACATATTATTTATGGGTGTGTTGAATGTGTTTTTCAGAGTTTCCCATGGTTTCTGTTGATTCTTTCTACTTTTGAATTGTATATGTCTACCTCTCTCGAACCGTATATTGGTTATATCGATGGTGTTATCCATTGTACTCGAAACCTATCATTCGCGGCATGGGCTATATTTGCTCCAAATGGAAAGCTAGTGAGTATGCAAGGGATTTGCATTGGTCACTCTACTAACAACATCGTTGAGTATAAGGTAGTGGTTGAGCTACTATTTTAATCTATTTCATATGGTATCCGACGTATAGGCATCAGACTTGACTCATAGCTCTTAGTACTACAACTCGCTAATATATTTTTAGTGAGAAATCCCACCATCCTTCGCATAGTTTTGAGAGTGTGTCTTCTAGAAATACATTTCAATTTCATACAATATGAAAATATTTCTAGAAATCTAAACACATTACCAGATTCCCTACCTAATTTTGTTTTAGATCGACATTTGCAACGAATGTAAATAACTTCCAACTCACTTCATATCATATTGAAAGAAAAATAAGAATTAGGAAAACTAATATATATATCTATATATATATATATATATATATATATATATATATATATATATATATAAAGTTTGTTTTTACAAAATGTGTGCCTCGAGACACATATGGCTACATCACCCATATAAAAACTACATGGAAAACATCTAAGTAGACAAATCAGTGGTGCTCATGATAAAATGACACAGCATGAGCTATCTTGGGCAGTAATCGATGAATACGACGAGGCACTCTGATTGTGTGTCACTGAAGTCACAATGGAAGCTATTTGATCGTGGCCTCATCAATCTCGTGTGTTAGCCCTTCCTTGTGGTGCTCCACTTTGAAAGGATCTCAACTACCTCAAGATCTCGTAGTGCATCTCGTCCTACCGCAGCAACCTGTACTAGTATCATTACCTCCTCCTGTGGTTGTCTCTCTTTGCGATAGAGATATGTATCACCTATTGGTTGAACAGATCCAACATATGCATTAAAACATCAAATTGTTTAGTCTGGGGAACATCAAAAAACACAAAAAAATGTAAAACTGTCAAAAACTTAATGGGCGAAGTATCTTACCTAAAGCATCTCATTGCTCACCCTCAGGAAACTTGATCTCAGGATCATCAGAGAAATCCATCCCTATGTAAGGATAATCATCAATGATTATGAACTATCTGCACAGCTACCCAAAGAAGGCTGGTGAAAACTTGATTGCTGATGGGCCTACATGTCGGCTCATATGGCCTATCCACCTCCTCATATGTGGGGAACTCAGATTGATGGGCTCCAGTACAAGCTACTGAGGTTGTAGTAATGGTACCCTCTCTAGAGACAAAGAGACTAAGATCATGCCACAGCGGAAGTTCTTCAACTTCGCCTCCTTTGCTTTAGTAAGTTGTTCCTTCAAATTCGCTAAGAAACCCTCACTCCAGTTGAATATTTTCGGCTCTAGACACTCTATCCCATACTACATGTATGATTTTCTTACTACATGTAGTTTTGAGATGCCTTCCAATCTTGCAATAATGAACAAGATCATTCTCAAAGGTAATTGGGCCATGTCCTTTATGTTCATCTTTCCATTCCTAGTAGGAAAGGCTCAAGGTTTGCAATAGGTAGCAATATAGTATTTCACCATCTTACCACCACTTCTTCCACCTAGAAGAGAGATGGGGGCACCTCGCTTTGACAATCTTGTTAGAAAGTAAATATCCTCTACTTGTATCTCAAGCAGATTATCCCCAAACCTGAACGTTTGTGCTTGAAAATCCCATGAACGGACAAGGTATTTCAACAAATCCATTTGTTTTCTCATATGAGGAAGCCAGGAGAATTTCAATAACCCACAATTTTTTATAACCTTGATGGTAGTATGGTTGTTTGCCGCATTCAAATTTTCTTCCTCATGTCCTCTTTCTCTCCAAATGAATGTCATTTTGTGCTAATGGGTACCTAAAACTTCAACAAGAATTCCATTAGGTTCTTTACCATGCAAAAAACTTGACAAAATTTGACACAAAACTAAAAGAAAACTTATATAAATGTGTCCAATGCACCCCAACAATGTTTACCATAGCATTGTACCTCTGCTTGGAATATTTTTCTACCTAGGTGCAACACAGTTTTCAACACAAGGGGGTGCATTGGTCCCAAAGCATTTTTTATAAACCGCAGGGGCCTCAAAACCTTAACAATTTTGCATGAAAACATTAAAATGGACTCTAGAAAGATAGAGAAAGGTTTCAATTACAACCTGGAAGCGACAACACTCGAAATGGTTCCCTGGATTGGTCACAATTAGTTGCAGAAGATTGAGGGAAAAAGGGCACCAAATACTCCTTATAGAAGGTAAAATGAGAAATGGTAAAAATGAGAAGTCATTTTGAATATTTATGGTTATTTTTCTCATTATTTTATTCGTTTTTATTGTTTTTACCTTGATGTGCTTCATTTTTACTATGAAATGGGTATGTTTAATCATTCTTGTGGTGTTTTGAGCAGGTCGAAAACTATTAGCAGGTTTTCATTATGTTTAAACATGTTACTTTCACCACATAGTACACTTTTATCTCTTTTTTGAGCTGTTTAAATCTACGTAAAGGAACCCCCCATAGAGTCCTCTTTGAGCTCTTTTCAGACTACCAAAATATGAAAATATTGTCGAGCACTTGTCTTTTCGAACTAGTAAAAGTAAATGAGAAGGATTCTACTCAGTATAAGTTTAAACCTTTTATGGACTGAGATGGACTAGCTACGAAAAATGAATACCTTAGTTGAAAATGGCTAAGAGGTTCTCTTGGGTATTATTTTCTACCATCTCGGACCTAAGGGACTGCCCATGAAAAGGGACATCTAGAGTTTTCTTTTTTGCCTTTTTTTCAAACTCTATAAACATGAAAAATATGTCGCGTTTACCTTCACTAGACTCATTAAAACATCAAACGATGATGGACTTGTTGAACATGACAAGGCCAAACCACTCCTTCTTAGGTTTTGTTAAATATAATCAAAGGGATTCATTCGAAGGATGAACTTACAGATTAAGGATATGTTATCCTCCTCAATCTTGTTAAAAAAATAAAAGAGGTATTGATCAGTATGGTCAAGGAAATTGGGAAGACAAGGGATTCAATTTTGCTCTCTTGAACATGACACTCTACTTCATCTGCATGGTTGTTGGGTTGGGTAATCTGCTTGTATTTTTGTTATCATACTATTTTTAGAGCCTCCATCTCGGTTTTGGTTCGCTGCTGCCAACTCCATTTAGTGTCATCAATGTGTTCAAGAGAAGTCATTCAGTTTATCTCTGCTACAATACTCTTAAGCCTTCATTTCATGTTTGTCGTTCCTGATCCAATTCCATGTCAGCATGATTCTGATCATTTTTTCTCAATCATGATACTCTTTCTGTGTCATTGATGGGTGATACATCAAGGGCCTCCTGTGATGGGTCATTTCCTGTCGACATCATCACATCATCCAGGGAGCTAACTTAGAAACACACCTTTGGTACCTTGGTTCTTGTATACATCAATGGCAAGTTTCCTTGCTCTTGGTGACAATTTTACATCAATGGTTTTCGACCAAAATATTTTGTGTGGTGCTCAACATCAACTCCTTTATTCACACCATATAGATTATACTATAATTACTTGAGAACCATTAACATCATCAATGGTTTCTCTCGCTTTTGTTAACGACTTACATCCTTGGCTGGAAATCAGATGGTGTCTACCATGTTCAACTCTAGTTCATTGATTCACATGGTTAGACTCGTACATTGGTTGGTCGTATGAATGAGATAGAAGATCCCAGATCTAGTTTCATCCATCCAAGTTGTGATTTTAGAAGTTATACAAAGATCACAACATATGATGTTCATGATCATATAGATAGTCATCGAGTCATGGGTCCACTAGTTGCATCTATGAATGCGTCTTTTGATCATTATATATGTTATGTTAGCTTATGAGCTGACTATAGGCATGACACCCTCAGCAAAAAAATATGTCATGTTGTAAATGTATTGTAATTGAAGCTCGATGTTTGTCCTTGATCCCAACTTGTTACAAGGTAAAACACTTCAATCATCAACCATCACCTTTGACTTTGTGCTTTAAGGGGCATTTTTTTATAGACCATTTTTTCACATTCGATCAGTGAACCTCCTAATGGGATCCATCAGCATCCTATTCTCCCTTGTCACCATCTTTCACAAATCCCTAAGCATGTTCCCTTCATCCCCCAGAGTTTCATCCCTAAATTACTTCATATGAGCCAGTTTGAGGACCAATGCTCTTTGTAAGTCTACTAGGGAGTGTTCATCAGCGGTTGCCCCATTGTGGCCTACGTTGGTCACCAGTAGGTTTCTCCCCTTTGCACCTATTTTGGTTCTAGAAATTTGGGAGAATGATTGGGATTCCAAAAGCTTCCCCTTCTAGGAGTCTCCAGAATTTGTTTTAACTACTTACCTTGGATAAAACATTCAAATCCTATCATTCCCTACTTTGAAGTTTTCACCACTTATCCTTTGATCCTATCCCTCCATCAAAGGTGGATTTCAAACCTTATATTGGTAACTGGATAAGAACTCCCAACTTACTCTACTTCCATATATATTCCCAGCCTTCTATGTGGTTGAGGGTTACCTTTTTTAGAGTAATTATTCCCTTATGTTGCTGTAGTGAGTAGTCATCATCTCATGCATTTAGGGAGATTAGATGTTAGGAAACTAGATCACAAAAAGATAGAAAAGATAGATTAAAGCCTTAGAATTTAGCCTATTCGAGGGGGCAACCTCCTTTACATTACACAAATGAACAATTCTTGGATGATACAAATAACTAAACCTCCCTTCTATATATATGAGTCTAAGGGGTCATAATATAATCAAGCTGACCTAACAGTAACAACATAAGGGCACAACAATAACAATAGTGGGTTTCTATGGGGCACACTAATAACAATACGGGGACAATAGGGGTACAATAATAACAATAAGGGATACAATGACAATAGTAATGGTGGAATGACTAGTATTATATGGACCTAACATGCCCCTCTCCTTTTGAAAAGTGTTTTCCTCAATGCTTAAGTAGTTTTGGATGCTTCTGTATAAAATTCTCATCCTCCCATGTGGAATCTTCAGCAGATACGTTCTTCCACTTGATGAGATACTCTGAAATTGATCGATTTCGTAGCTGTCGAGTTCTTGTTTCTGTGATTACTTCCGGTTCCAATATAATTTTTCCTTCCTCGTCAAGTTCTGGCAATATTGTTTGAACTGGGAGCTTGTCAACTATAACCTTCTTTAAACATGAAACATGGAAAACTGGGTGCACTTAGGAAGCTGCAGGAGGCTCCAATTTGTATGCCATAGTACCGATCTTTTGCAACACCTTGTATGGACCATAATACTTTGGTGATAATTTATTATCCTTCTTAGATTGCTTGAGGGACATTTGTTTATATGGTTGTAGCCATAGGAATACCCAGTCACCTACATCAAAACCTCTTTCCCTACGATGTTGATCTTCCTATTGTTTCATTCTATTCTGTGCCAATGAGAGGTTGTCCTTTAAGAGTTGGAGAACTTTTTTTTGATGCTCGATGTGATATTGCACTGCTTGAACCTTAGAATTTTCTCTTAAATATGATGTGATGGATGGTGGATGATATCCATAAAGTGCCATAAATGGGGTCGTTTTTGCTACAGTATGGAAGGAAGTGCTATACCACCATTCAACTAGAGGCAACAATTTGACCCATTATGTCTATTTATCGGATCCAAAGCAACGAAGATATCATTCCAAACATTTTTTTACTATCTCAGTTTGCCCATCAGATTGAGGATGATAAAATGAGCTATGAGCTAATTGAGTACTGAGACAAGAAAATAATTTTGTCCAAAAATTTCAAGTGAAAATGGAATCACTGTTGCTTACAATAATCTTTGGGTTTCCATGTAGCCTTTGAATTGTTTCCATAAATGTAGTAGAAATTGTACTGGCTTTAAATGGATGTGATAATGCACAAACGTGTGCATACTTGGTAAGTTTGTCAACTACCACCATGATGACACTCTTTCCTTCGGACTTGGGTAAGCCTGTGATAAAATCCATTGAAACCTCCTCCCAATGTTGGCTTGGAATGGATAAAGGTTGTAATAGACTTGGGGTCTTAACTGTTTCAACTTTATTTTGTTGGAAAACCAAACATTCTACCACAAAATTTTGAATATACGATTTAAGTCCATCCCAAAAAAGTTCCTTCTTAACCCTGTGGTATGTTTTTAAAAATCCTGAGTTCCCTCCTAAGGGAGAAGTGTGCAATTCCATAAGAATCTTTTGTTTGAATTGGGAATTCTTACATAGGTATAAGTGATATTTGTACCATAACGAATCATTTTTCCAGCTAAATGTATCAAATGTACTAGGATCGTGTTGTGACTTTAGAATGGGTGCCCACACTTCTCTGTCATTTGTCCATTCATCCCTTGCTTCGTTTATCCAATCTGGTTGGATAATAGAAATGGTGCACAAAAATGCTTCCACATCCTCATCCTTTCTTGAGATTGCATCTGCCACAACATTTTGCTTCCCTTTTTGTAGATGATTTCAAAGTCATAACCCACCATCTTTGTGACTCGGTTTTGTTGCTCTTCAGAGGATAATCTTTGTTCTAAAAAGTATTTAAGACTTTCATGATCTGTTTTTACCTTTCCCATTAGGTAGGGTCTCCATTTCTTAAATGCATGTAGTATTTCCAACATTTCCTTCTCATAAATAGCTTTGTGTAAATACTTTCCTTTGATTGGACGACTTTCGAAAGCAATGAGTCTTTAATCTTGCATTAAAACAACACCAATTCCATTTCCTGAAGCATCACATTCCACAATAAAGGTTTTTGTGAAGTCCAACGTAACTAAGACTGGTGCTCGGCACATTGCCTCTTTAAGATGTTCGAAGGCCTTTGTTTCTTTTGGAGTCCATGAAAATGCATCTTTCTTCAATAATGTTGTTAGAGGTGCTGTTATTCTCCCATAATTCTTAATAAAATTGTGATAGTACCTTGCCAACTTGAGAAATCCTCACAAATGCTTTATGGATGTGGAGATTTTACATTCCTTAATGGCTTTAATTTTGCTTGGGTCTAACTTAACACCTTCATGAGATACAATATGGCCCAGATATTCCACCTCTTGTACTCCAAAGAAACATTTGGAGCTTTTTGCATATAATTGTTTATCCTTCAATAATTTGAGCACCCTTTCAACATGTTCAACATGATCCTTCCAAGACTTGTTGTAGCTTAGTATATCATCAAAAAACACTAACACAAATTTTCTAAGGGTTTGAAAACAGAATTCATCAAACCTTGAAATGTAGAAGGTGCATTGGTAAGGCCAAAAGGCATGATCAAAAATTCATAATGACCCTCATGAGTTCTAAATGTTGTTTTCGGAATGTCTTCAGTCTTCATTCTAATTTGATGATATTCTGAACGAAGATCCAATTTGGTGAAGTAAATTGATCCATGCAATTCATCCAATAATTCATCAATGACAGGAATGGGAAATTTATCTTTAATAGTGAGCTTGTTGGGATCCCTATAATCCAAACACATGCACCATGATCCATCCTTCTTGTGCACCAATACTACTGGAGTAGAGAAAGAACTTTGACTAGGTTGAATTATACCAGCCTCTAGCATTTCTGTAACCATACGTTCAATTTCACTCTTTTGGGAATAGGGATATCTGTGCGGCCTGATGTTTGGAGGAACACTTCCTGGAATCAAATGAATAGCATGATCATGATCACGAATAGGTGCGAGGCCTTTGGGATTCTCAAATACCTTGGAATGATTGTCCAAGAATTTTTGGAGATCTGGAGAAATAGATGATTTGGATGTGGGAACCTCTAGCGAACATAATTGTGCAATTACGCCTCTTTGTTCCTTATTTAGAAGCTTTGTCATACCGTTAGAGCTAATTATCTTTGCCGGTTTCCTTGCAATACCCCTTAATTCAACTTCCTTTCCTTCTGCACGAAATTTCATGAAAAGTTCTTGAAAATTAAAAGATATTGTACCCAAGGATTGTAGCCATTGGACTCCTAGTACAAAATCAGCACCACCCATTGGAATGGAAAGCATTGGGATATTCAATACATATTCTCCCATGGATAGATTGATATTATGGAACTTTCTAGATAAATTTATGGTTCCTCTACTTGCAATCATCACTTGACACTCTAGTGTTGGATAGAGGAAGAAATTAAATTCCTTGGCAATCTTACAATGAATAAAATTATGGGTACTTCCCAAATCAATCAACACTATTACCTTTTCCTTCTTGATATGTCCTTCTATCTTGATAGTTTGAGGAGTGGTAATTTCAGCCAATGCATTACAAGATATGGTCAGATTCATTTCTTCTTTATCTAGGGTTTGTTCCTGGAGTATATCCTCTTCTTTTGGCATTTATTTTTCCTTTTCTTCCTCCTCTTCACAATATATGTAGAATAATTTCTTCTTGGCACACTTATGACCTTTAGTGTATTTTCTATCACAACTGTAACAAATCCCTTTTGCTATTTTTTCTTCCAATTGTTGTGGTGTCAACCTTGTAGGTTGTGTAAGGCTAGGGGTGACAACACTTCCATATTTATAGTTGTGAGTGGTAGGCTTCTTGGTGGCCATAATTTTGCTTTCCATTTTTCTTACTAACTTGAATGCCTTCTCCAATGAATCAGGTTCCCAAAGGTGAACCTCATGTTGGATATTATCCTTTAAAGTCCCTATGAGCACATCAATCCTATGCTCCTCTAGAATATCTTTTACTCTTACGTTCAATCTTTGGAAGTCCTCAATGTGCTCCACCATTGAACCCCTTTGTTTGAGATTTATCAATTGGCTAAAAAACGTGTTGCTTTTTGTATCCTCATAATGTGCTGTCATTTATTCTATAAAAATTTCCCAAGTGACAATTTGTTTACGAGAGAAAAGCCATAGATACCATACAAACTTATTTGGTTCCAAATATAAAGTTGCAATACGTACCTTTTGTGTGTTTTGCACATTATTGAGATCAAAAAGTTGCTCCATATGTAGCATCCATGTTCCGAGATCCTTGCCATCAAACTTCCTCATATCAATTTTTGGAACATTGTGAGTCTTCAATCCAACATTAGAGTCTATGAAATCATCATTAACATTTCTTTTGTTCTCATCATGAGTTTCCTTTACTACCCTTTCACCATTAGTAACCATTTCTTGTAGCAACTTATTCAAATTTGTCTTCAATTCTTCCATTTTAGCGTCCATGCCATTCATTTTAATGTCCATGCCATCCATCTTAACTTGCATGCCATTCATATTGGCTTCCACGCCATTCATTTTGGCTTTAGTTACCTTTTGTGAGAGTGAAATTTGTTGTGCTTGGTCTTGTAATTTTGATATATCATGTTGCATTTCTTCCTCTTCTTCACGAGTCATGCTAGAGCTTTCAGGTTTCTTACTAGGTGCTTCCATTTTCTTTTTTTGGGGCATCAATTAATGCTAATAATTTTTCGCTACTCCCTTTGAATTCCTTCAAACTAATTTTTCAAACCAATCTTATGCAAAATCTAAAAACAACTACACAACGTTTTTTTTCACTTTGTAAGAGCTCGATATTGAATTTGTTGTATCTCTATAACTGCGGATCTCGTATATCTGATATCACATCTTGTAGTATCCCTTTGAGTCCTCTTTCTAATCCCATAAGTCTGATCACTATTGGATTCTCCAAGGAAGAGTTATGCCAAATCTCCCAAGGTGACTTGATTATAGAATAGTTCAGTAGAGCGAACTTGTACGAAGTGCCACGTGTCATTGTTTTTACCTTAGTACCTAAAATGGATGTACCTAAAACTAAAGGTCGTCCTCTTTCTGAAACTTCTTATTAAATTTCAATCTAATGCTCAGATCAAAATTTATGATAATTTTCCCCAAGTCACTTGTTTGGAATATAATTCGGGAGTCTACAAAAACCCTAACTTCCTCAGAACATATCTCCGAAAATATAGCGAGACAAGCTCTAAAATTTAGACTCGAAGTTCAGAACGATTTCGGCTAAAGTGGGTTTTTGCTTTAGCTTTTGAAACGTTGTAGAAAAATGTTTTAGGGCAAATGCCACGATGACCTGTTTGGAGCAGTGAAACCCTAGAATCCAAATCTCTAATACCAAATTTTAAGAAACCAGCTCACAAAAAGATAGAAAAGATAGATCAATGCCTTATAATTCAACCTCTTCGAGGAGGAAACCTCCTTTACATTACACAGATGAACAATTCTTGGATGATACAAATGACTAAACCTCCCTTCTATAGATAGGAGTCTAAGGGGTCACAATATAATCAAGCCGACCTAACAGTAATAACATAAGGGAACAACAATAACAATACTGAGTTTTTATGGGACACACTAATAACAATATGGGGACAATAGAGGCACAATAATAACAATAAGGGATACAATGACAATAGTAATGAGGGAATCACTAGTATTATAGGGTCCTAACATTGGAGGTGCATATTGTGACAAGGAAAGGACAAGTCAACAACTTGGAGGAACTCTTCTACAAGATCAGCTGCTACTTATGGTTATAATCTTTGTTCATTTATATTAATGCAAAGAATTTATTGTTTTCCTATATGTGATGTTGTTATTTTATATATTTCAATACCAAGTTGATCTATTGAATGGAGTACTTAAATAATACTGCATAGATCTTGTAGTTTCTTGGTCTTTGTTATCTAACTGTGCAGGTTCTAATTTTGGCATTCAGAGCTAGAATTGGAGCTTCCACGCTAAAGGAGAGAAGTGTGTGAAGGATTCCAGGTAGGCCTCACTCTGACATCTATTTACTTTAAGGAAAAACATTGTGTTCCTTGTGTCTTTTTTCTTATAGGTTAGCCACCAACCTAGGGGAGATACTTTTGTCTCTAATCATAAATCTCATACAACATTGTGTTTTCATGGTCGTCGAAAAATTCTCTAAGATCGTCATTCTAATAACCTGCAAGAAAAATATCACAGAAGAAACCATTTCCAAACTCTTCATTGAATGAGTATGGATACACTTTGGGATCACACAGTCCATTATCTCAGATCATGACAATTGATTCCTAACTACATCCTAATCAACCCTCTAGTCGTTGTTGGATAGCAAGCTCACCAAGTCCATGGTCTTTCACCACCAAAATGATGGCTAAACATAGGTAGTCATGTGGTGAAGTAAAATTATGAGTGCAACACAAACAATTCCTCTAGCCCGATAATGGGTCTAGCCACAACTGATACATTCTATGGAAGATTTCCTTAGGTTATAACCAATTAAGAGGGCCTATCTCTTAGTACGTTTATCCCGTTTGATGATGTCCTTGCTTGCTCGCTCCAGCTGTCTCTCGCTTCCTTCTTGAAACACCCGAAACAAGTAAACAACAATAAACAACAACCGTGATAATAGACATATTGTAATTCAACCTACTTAACAAGTCAAGAAACATTAAGCCATGAACATGTAAGATGACAAATCGTGTAGGAAATCAATCGATAGTTGCATATATATTGAATCAAGAGGAGATTACAACCATTAACATAGTTACCAATCAAACGAGAAATTGAACTGGTACCCACTTTTTTGAGGTAGCAAAAAATCACCTGATTTTGAAAAGTGGTGATGTTAGAATAATTTTTTTTTAGCATATTTTTTACACTTTAAATTTTCTCATGTATCAAGTATGAACATTTTTTTTCGATGTTAGTGATTTTCATGCTGATTTTGAAAAGTGATGATGCAGCATCAACCCCTTTTTTTTAGAGGGTTGATTTTTGACACTTATATTTTTTTTTTATGTAGCAAGTATGAACACCTTTTTTAAATGTTACTAATTTTCATCTTCATTTTGAAAAGGGTTGATGCAGCATCAACCCTTTTTGTTTAGAGGGCTTATTTTTTACACTTTAAATTTTGTAATGTATTAAGTGTAGATATTTTTTTAAATGCTTGTGATTTTCATGTTGGTAAAAAAATTAAAAAAATTAATTAATTAATTAAAAACACGACAAAAAAATCAAATAATAAAAAAATATATAAAAAAATCTAAAAAGACGCCCATAAAAATGTAAAAATAAAACAAAATCCAATTTAAAAATAAATAAAAATATTAAAAAATAAATGAAAAAGGAAAATATTTCAAAAAACAATAAAATTTAAAGAAAAAATTGAATATTAATAAAAAAAAATACATCCGATTTTTTTAAGTTAAAAAAAAAAGTTATAGCCACATAATAATAATTAAAAAATGAGCATTTGTCGAGTGTGACCGGAACGATGAACCCTAACATCTTGGATGCTGCCTCACTTCCTTTGGCCGCCACCTGGCCTCTGCTCGGCCATGATGTTAACGGCGAAGCGCGTTTCAGCCACAGGGCGCTGGTTTTCCCCCTAAGCATTGATCTGCAGGCTGGAATGATGATCCATAATTTCTTGGATGTCGCCTCCCTTCCTTTGGCCGCCGCATGGCCTTTGCTCGGCCCTGATGTTATCGACGGAGTACGTTTCAGCCACAGGGCACTGGTTTTCCCCTTAAGCAATGATAAGCAGGTATTTCATCTTTGTCTGAAAGCCTCTTGCTCTTCTTTAGCTTCCGCTCGGATTTCTACGGTTTCCAGGCTGTGGCCCTCTGTGGCTGCTTCTAGCACCCTTCGCTCCCCTCACACTGCAAACATGATGGCCAAGGATGATCAAGTGGATCATTCTCACGCTTTTCCTCAGATGATGGCAAATGGGAAGACGTTTTATGATCCGGAAGGCTGCTCAACCTTCTTATTACCTCCTTTGCCTCCCAAGAATAGCCAGTACTTTGTTTTTAATCTCCAGAATTTTCTCAGAACCCTGGATCTATCTGGACGGTCCATATGGAGGCTTGATGGCACGGTATGCATCGACAGTCTCAATGACAATGGAATACCCCCATCCTCTTCTCTCATGCCCTTCCGGCAAGTTTAGAAAAAAAGTACCCAGCAAAGCTCCTACCTCCCCTCGTCTCAGATCTGCAGAGGAAAGAGGAACTCTGATCTTTTTGTCTCATTTCATATCCAAATCAAGCTTATCTCTGGTAAAACCCTACTACAATGGGTGAAATCTACAGATCTAGTGCAGGACCTCAAGTACGCACTGGATCTCAAGCTGGGGATCCCCTCGACAGCTCAACGACTTCTCTACGAAGGTAAACAACTTGAGGATCTATACTCTCTTTCTTTTTATAGCATTAAAAGAAATTCTACCATTAGTATTGCCCTTCGTTTGAGAGGGGGAGCTGCAGGACAATCATTCTCAGCCAAGGCATACTCAAACAAAGAGGCTGTCCATGCATAGAAACAAGAAAAAACAATTCCACCAGTTCAGGCTCCCAAAACTTTTCTGGTGGACAAACTGGAGGAAACCCCCTCCATCGAAATCGGGCATCCAACGCTGGATGAGCAAACCCAAAAGTATGTAGAGCATGGTATTATATGCAGGTTCAATGGGCTATGGTCGCGCACAGCAGACCTCTACCAGTGGATTCACTCTAACTGGACCAACAATTGTTAGGTTTTGTTATGCTCAAAAGGCTTTTTCATTACAGTGTTTGATTTTGATGAGGACTACCAAAAAGCCTTAAAAGCAGGGCCATGGTTCTGGGGCTCAGCAGGTCTATTCCTCACCCCCTGGTTCCCAGACTTCGATCCATCTACAACAATCATCACCAAGCTCCCAATCTGGGTCAGACTTCCTAATCTCCCGGCACATCTATGGCACTTTGCAGTGTTCCAAGGGATAGGTAACTCTCTAGGCCGCTTTCTAGACACAGACACGTCTAGAGGGGAAAAGGGCCTATACACCTTTGCCAGAATCTGTGCAGAAATAGACATGAGCAAAGGTCTCCCGGACAAGATCAATCTCAAGATTGGAGACTTCCACTGGACTCAGAACTTGGATTACGAGAACACAGCCTTCCGCTGCCGCAACTGCCATCACACAGGGCACCTTCAGAGCTCTTGTCCCTCGATGCCAGCCCAAAAAAAGAAAGCCAATCCTAAGCAGAAATCCAAAAGCTGGAAGCCTCATGACCCTCCCCCCATGGACGATTTTGATTTCAGCTCGGATGAAGAGGAGGAGAATGAGGAGGAAGTGGCTGCAAAGATGGCACAGGATCCGCCCTCGGCTGAGCCCGAAAATTTGTCCGTCCAGCCATTCTCTTAGAAAAGAATTCATGAATCTTCTACCTCAGATTCAGATAAGGAAAACTCTCAGTCAGCCCAGCTCAGTTTGCAATCCATGCCAGCTCAGCATTTTCCTCCTGAATGGGTCAAAGTTGGTAAAAAGAAAGGGAAAAAGTGCCGAATAGTTGACTCTGCCCATGTTGGGTAGAATCCTATGCTTTGCCTTCGCTCCCTGGTTCTTCTAGTTACTTCCTACTCAGCTCCACCTTCTTCTCTCTTCTTCTAAGAGCCGAGGTGGATAGCATATCCTTTCTGGCTGCCTGTGTTCTTGCTTCTCCTGGCTGTAATTTCCTGCTGTACATTACTTTCCTTTAATAGACTTAACCTTACCGAGAAAAAAAAAATAATTAAAAAATAAAATAAAATATTTAAATTCAAATAAAAAAATTATTAAAAAAGTTAAATTTAAAAACTAAAAAAACATTGTAAAGATTATAAAATAAAAATTAAAAATAAATAAATAAATGAAAAATTAAAAATTAAATAAATTAAAAATAATATATATATATATATATATATATATATATATATATATATATATATATATATAAACAAATTAAAAAAATGTTCAAAAAAATATTTAGAGAAAAAGAATATAAATATAAAATAAAATATTTAAAACAAAAAAATAAAATTTAAAGAAAATTTGAAAAAAAAAAAGCAAAAAAAAAAAATCATAAAATAAGAATCAAAAAACAATTAATTTCTGCCATCCCCTGGTGGGGTTGGCCATGGGGATGGGCCGGAGGGAGGCTGCGTGCAACTCACCTCGCCACCCGCACCCATGGCCAACCCCGCCTCAGGGGGTGTGGAACTTATTTTTTTTAATTTTTGTTTTATTGTTTATTTTTAATTTTATTTTTAATTTTGTTTTAGTTATTTATTTTTTATTTTTATTTTTTTAATGTTTTTTTTTCTTATTTAATTTTTAATTGTTTTGTTTTGATTTTTTTTTTAATTGTTATTTTATTTTTTTTTAATTCAAATTTTTTTAGTTATGTATTTTTTTTTTTATTTAAAAAAAAAATGTTGTGTTTAAAAAAAAATATTTAAAAAAAATGATTTTTATTTAAAAAAAATAAATATATATATATATATATATATATATATATATATATATATATATTTAAAAAAAAATATGTTTTTATTTTTATTTTGTTAATTTATTTATTTTTTTGTTAAATTGTGTTTAATTTTGTTTTTTCCTTTACTTATTTTATGATTTTTTTTTTCTAATTTTTTATATCTATAAGTTAATTTTATGTTATTTTTTAAGGTTTTTTTGTCCATATTTTATAGTTGTTTTTTTTTCATCTTTTTAAGTTTTTATTTTATGCTTTATTTCTTGTGTTTATGTGTGTGTGTGTGTTTTATTGTTGTTTTCTTTCTATATTTGAGTTTTTGGTGGTTTTGTATTATTTTTCGTGTTTTCTTTTCCCATTGTTTTTTTCTTTTTTATCAATATTAAAAAAATATATATCTTTTGTATTATTTTTTTGTGTTTTTCTTTTTATTGTTTTTATTCTTTTTCAACATGTGAATTTTTGTTTTTGTTTTTGTATTTTTCATTTATATATATATATATATATATATATATATATATATATATATATATATATATTATTTTGGTTTTTATTTTCATTATTTTTCTACAGGGTCTACGTCGATGCTCATCTAACAACCTGATTCTATTAGGGAAATTTGATAGTTGATTTTAAAATTTTCTTTATAATGAATCGAGTCTGCCCCCACAATGTATCAATTTCATGGTTGGTCTTTAAGTTTTCATTACAATGGGTCGATTTCACCTACACCGCATGTCAATTTGATGGTTGATTTATATTTTTTTTTGCAATGTATCGAGTTGTCTTAGGCTAAGATTTTAAAGTCACTATATAATTTTCATTTAAAAAATAAATTACCCTTGAGTGTTCATTTTTAAATCTTTTTGTCATAAAAAAATTTCATAATGTCATGCTTGAAATATTTTGAAAACTTGAGATTTTTTTGTAGCCATAATATTTGGTTTTAATTGCATAGTTGAAAAATTGTCAAGATTTTAATGTTTTTCTAAGTCATGATATTTTATCTTTAATGTTATGGTAGAAAACAATTACAATTTCAAGGTTTTTTAGAGTCAACATATTTTATCTTTCACAACATGGATGGAAATAGTCAAAATTCAAGACATGGTATTTTATCGTTAACATCATGACTGAGAATTGTTGGAATTTTACATTTATTCAAAGTCCAGATATTTTCTCTTTATCTCCGTTGCGAAAAAATGTCAAAATTGTAACCTTTTTTTTTTTTTTTGCTATTCCAAAATAAACAAAATTTTTTAGGGTGTTTTTTTCATACATTTAAAAAAAAATGGTTTTTACTTCCATTTAGAAAAAATGTTGAAAATTTACCCTAAAAAAAAATTGTTCTCGAATAAACAATTTTCATTTTTGGGTTGTTTTTTCATGTTTTTTGGGGGTTTTTTGGCTTGAGTACCCATTTTGAGGTAATATTTGAACCTGTGTCATCTGTAGCTATGTTCATTGGCTTGACGTTGTTGTTCTCCTCTGACAAAACCAGGTTCCCACACACTTCAGCTAACATTCCATGATGGCTTCAACAACAATAGTTTTAAGGCTCTTCCCTTTAGGCTTCACACTAAACCAAATTCACACTTATCCCTCACACAACTAAAGAGCTACAACTATGAATAGCTTGTTGTTTACTCCAAACTTAATTAGCACTAGCACACCAACATTAACACTAGCTTGTGCTTGGGAAAAAGGGAGGTTTATATAGGATGAATGGATGGGAGATGGATCCTCTTCTCATGTGAGAAGGTCTTATCTCTTGAGGTAGTTCCATCATTATAGGGGAAAGGAGCCCAAACTAACATCGTCAAATCCATTTAGCCAAACCATTTACCATACTTCTGTTACAAAGCTTCTAGTGTTGGAAGCTTCGGCTCTTTATTAAAAAAAACTTTCCATAAGAGGACTGGGGTGATTGGAACAAAGCTTAGTTTCTCTAGTCGACGCTAGGGATAGGGTTAATCCCTGCATATCAGTGTGAGGAGGACAAAGGCCAATAGTGCTGGTCTTGTAAACTGGGAAACATAAGATTTTGGGAAAATGATGCAAAAGGGAATTGTTCTTCTCATGAAGAGGGACGCAATGGGGGTTTCTTCATGAAGAGTAAGCATGTAGTGTTCACTATAGAGGTCCTCCGAGATCAAGGAATGGGGAGTACAGTAACAGTGACAAAATGTTGTGTAACAGATTCCCCATAAAGTGTGAAGACCGAACTAGAGTGAGGGATGAAATGCTTTATGAATCAGTGCAGGGAACTGTAATTTTCCATCAGAAAAATTATAAACAAGTACAGATACATATACATAACTGAGAGCTCTCTCAAATGATACATGAATCATGGCATGGATGCAACCATCCAGAGAATGATCATGTAAATGGATCCAGGTATGGGCACAACCATCCGTCAAAGAGGATCATAATGAAACCAAGGTATGGTCGCAACCATCCAAAAATGAGAAGGATCACAGATGATAGCTCATGGTATGGTCGCAGCCATCCATCTAAAAGGGACATGCATATCAACATAACCATGTCACATCACTTCACAACCTAGACTTTTGTGATCTAAGTCTAGGGTCTTGCACACCAACACGACCCGATCAAAGTACAAATTCCAACATGTGAATAGATGTGTTGACATCGAACATGCTAGAAAGTTGCTTGATTACCAGTTAATGATGCAAACTATTAAAAAGCACGAGAGAAAACACCAATAATGAAAATGGTCCTCAAGGTACTATCAGCACAATCCACGGAATGTGAATAAGGGAACTGAAGTCGAACACCAGTGAAATCACTCGATCGAACACCAATGATGTGAACTTGTCATCGAGTGTGAAGAACTTGCCATTAGGGAATGCAAGCTCTAAGGTACTAGAAGGGAGTATCTCGGTCAACTTCCAAAATAATGAGTTGAAATCGACAGGAAGTGGTTGTGTCGAAGAAGGGCCATAATGTATCCCACATCATCGACACGAGACAAAAGGATGCAAAATGATTTTGGATGATACATAGAATCAGAGGTAAATGTAACTACAGAAGGAAAACTCTTGAACATATCAGCGACACGACTGGAATTTTGGCAGCTTTTGGATCCATAGGATCGGTGGTCATGATGACGTGGTAGAGATCAAATGGAAGGCAAACATGAATGGCCCGACCCAGGAAGGTCAACGATACAATGGAGGATATCCCAACCCAACATGGAGCATAAAGTGTCATGTTCACGAGTGAGCTACTGACACAACCGATTAGATTTCCAAACTCCCCCCCCACCATTTCTGGTAGGTACCCCAATTATTTTTTAATCGCAAGCTTGAAGGGGATAGCATATGATTGCACTTTAAGTTCATCCTTCAGACGAATCTGACCTAGTAAGTTTAACGATCCCTAGGAAGGAGAATCTCATGTTCATAATTACGATGAATCTAATGTCATTTAATATTTTAACAAGTCCGACAATGGTATAACTCGGTATCTTTTTCATGTTTAGAGAGTTTGAAAAAGACACAGAAAAGAAAACTCCACATGGTCTATTTTTGTATATTTGTGTCTCTCGAGCCTAAAAAAGTAGAAAATGATACTTGAGAGAACTGCTTGACTATTTCAGTCAAGGAGTACCTTTTTCGTAAATAGTGCATCTTAGCTCGAAAAATGGGAAAACTTATATTGGGCACACGATGCTTCACATCCATTAACGAGTTTGAAATGACAAGGGCTCGACTATCTTTTCACTTTTAGAGGGTCAGAAAAGAGCTTGAAAGCAGACTCCCCATTTTGTTCTCTTTTACGAGTCAAAAGGGAAAAATACTCGGCAATCTTTCCATATGAGTTCAATGAGTTGAGAAAAGAGCTGAAATGTGACTTGTTATCATTGTCAAACATCCATCACATGTTGCTGCACAAAAAGGTAAAGTGCATTATCCAATTCTTGAGGAAAAATAGGTTAAAATATTTACAAAAACTTAATATTTTCATGAAAAACTGAATAAAAGGAGGAAAAGTAAATATTTTTTTTACCATTTACCGTTTTACCTTGTTGTGAAGACCTTTTACTCACTTTTTCCCTAATTGTTCTGGAGCAGATTGCGGGAGATTCAGGAGGTCATTCACCAAGCCATTGGTTACAGGTAAGAGGCAAGGCCTTGAGCTTCATTTTCATGTCTTTTATTCCTATTTTTAACCATTTTTAGTTTTTTTGAGGGAGGATTTATCAATTTTTTTTTGCCCTCGGTCAGCACAACTTCCGAGCATGGAATCGCGCCGGTCGAGGGTAACTAACACAACCTATTGTGCCATCGGTGCCACTATTTTTAAAAAAGGCACGCTGACACCATTAATAGGGGAAAACCCTATTTCCTCATAAAACCACCATTGAAACATGAAATTTATGGGCCAAGTATGATTGTTGACTCAAATCTATGGCTTTTGTAAGAAAGAATCGTTGAAAATGGTAAATTGGAAAGAACGGGAACATGAAGATGTGGACACCCAAGCACTCAATGATCCAAATTGCCTGGAAGATTTGAGGGCTTGTGGGCTCCTCAAATTCTTTCTCATGCGAGGGATGTGGGCCCAACCTAAATTACTTTGGTACCTGATTAGTCTCTAGGACATAAATAATATTTGTCATTGGTGACTAGGAGTTGGAGTTAGAAACGTCATCTATATATATATATATATATATATATATATATATATCATTATAGGACTATCCTGAAGAGGGCAACCAGTCAACTTATATGGGCCACGACCGATTGGGGCCAGCCTATCCACATTGCTCACCGAACATTGCCCCGAGGCCCTCAAATCCAAGAGTGGGAAGATTGAGATTTCCACTGTTCAAGATCTGACACTAAGAGTGCTACTGTTGACCATCAACAAAGTGGCGGTGTCCTAGGCAGTGCACGAGACTAACAAGTCGAAGTTACTGTATGTTATCAACTGCACAGCACCGACAATCTTCAACTAGGCAGAGGCCATGAAGATCAACATAAAGCACCAACTAACCAAAGCAAAGGTGGGTAATCTAAAGCAATTTTGATTCGGATCTACACTAGTGACCTTTTTCTCGGAACGAGTACCACTGTTCCAGTACCAATTAACTGAGATAGATCTTCCCATGCCACGTGACCCTGGAGTCGTTTGATGCCTAGGATCACTGGGGTTTAGCAAATGTCGTACATACCTCCATTCCTTTCATGGATATGATAACAAAAGATCATCGTGGAGGATTGGCCATACAGTGGCACCAACTTCCATGGATATCCGGACATGCTACTACTAGATGGAGAGGATTTTGACAATGAAGGTAAAATATAAATTTTCTAATTTTGAGATTTTTTTAATTGTTTTTGGTATATATGTGTTTATAACATTTCGCTTTGATAATGCAGACGTTGGACCAAAGTGCCCTACTAGGATGTCCCCAATACCAGGCACGTCACCCACCCAATTGATGTTGTCGCTCCTTATCAAGAGGGGAGTGACAACGAGTAGGAGTTCACGATGAATATTGAGGGGTTGACTCGTGGTATCCCAGAGTATGCTCGGGTGGGAGACATTCCTCGCCAGTACTAGAGACACACAGTGGGAGTATTAGATCAGATCTGTCGATTACTAACTAGTGTTATGTGAGCCATGTCATGCTACCACGATCACCATGTTGATTAGTTCCTAGGTCCAACACTTACATTTTTTTGAGGCCTGCGTGCCATGGATATATGAGGCCTGTAAGCCACTGATGTTATCTTAGACACACATATTATATTTTGGGGTTCTAATGTATCAAAATATATATGTGTGTGTGTGTGTGTGTGTGTGTGTGTGTGTGTGTGTGCTGTATTTTCCTACTTACTACGGTACAAATGGTTTGTTTTATCTTTTCACATGTTTCGTAAATTTCTATCTAACACATAATTAGCTAATGCATCTGTCAATGTATTCATGTGGCTAGGAATATGATGATATCTAATGTAATCAAAATGTCTTTCCAGTAGACGAATACAAAGATACATTCTCAATATTTGAGAGTTTCTGATGGAATATTTCACGTTGAGTTGAAGGACGACAAGCTATGAATCCAAGTTGACAACCAAATCTCGAATGTCAAGAGCAATGGCTTCTGAGAACAGTTCGATGACCGCATTGTATTCAACAATGTTGTTAGTTGTACAAACTAAACAAATACCTTGAAGGTAAATCAGCTCACCGTTAGAGTCATAAATAGCCCATGTCGCGGATGATAGGTTCCAGGTTCTACGACAAACACCATTAATGAAACTGATGTGAGGAGTCACAGACATCTGCAAAGCAAGGAAAACATAGTAAACATGAAAGCTGTTTGAAAACTAACACACCAAACCACAATGAAAAAAAATGAATGACACACTAACGTACACAAGTAAACATGGAATATGACCTAAGCATAGTACTTCTTGAGGTAAAGCTCATTCTGGGCCTTATATAAAGGATTTCCTTCATAATCAATAAGCTCATAGGCCCCTTTTTGCAAGACACATTTCACAATGTATGGCCCATGCCACATGGGTTCGAACTTTCCTACCCCCCGCTTATTATTAGCTTGGTCGTACAGTAAGACCAAATCACCCTCAGAGAACGCACAAGGGGAGACCTGCTGATTAAAATGGGACTTCACCCGTTTTGTGCTTCAATAACCAGTGCAATGAGATGACAAGTCTCATCCAGTCGTTCTAAATATAAGAGGGGTTCTTCCTGAGGTGATGTCTCGGGGAGAAGTTCAACAACTAGCTTGAGTGAAGGAATCTCGCATCTGATCGGCAATGTTACTTCTAGACCATAGACTAGCTGGAATGGTGTGAAACCATTTGCATCTTTGATCGAGGTTCGATAAGCCCATAGAGCTAAAAAGAGCATGAAATGCCAATTTTACTTGCGCATCCCAATAGTGTGTTGAAGCATTGTAACTAAAACCTTGTTCACAGCTTCAACTTGGCCATTGGCTTGAGGACAATATGGGGTCGAGCCATCATGGCACAATCCCAATGCGGATGTCAGCTCAACCATCATGTAATATCTAAAATGGGAGCCATGGTCTGTGACAATGGCTTGAGATATGTCGAACCTGGAAATAACATGGTTGAAAAGGAATTGAGCCACTGTTTTACCATCTGCGGAGTATGTAGGCATCGCTTCGGCCCATTTGGTGAAATAATCCATAACGACGATAATATAGCCATGCCCCCTAGCCGAACAAGGGTTACATGTCATATAATTAATGCCCCATTTGGCAAAAGGACCAAGGTAATGACGGGGTGTAGATGAGTGGACGGGGCACGCATCTTGCATTGGTAAATTTGGAATTCATGGCACTTGCAAATAGCAAGGATGCAGTCCTAGAAAATGGACAGCTAGAAATAACCAGTGCAAAGGATTTTTTGAGAGGTAGCATAGTGAGACATATGACCACCACATGCCTTGGAGTGGTAGTCACTGAGAACTCTTTCAGCCTCCTTGATCGTAAGGCATCAGCGAAGAACTGAATCGACACTAACACAATATAAAGTATCGCCAATAATACGGTAGGGTTGGGAGTGATGCCGAATCCTTCAGCGATTATCTTTAGTCAACACAGACCAGAATGTGGACATCTAAAGATACATGATGATGTCACCGTACCATGGATCAAGAGTGCTAATCAAGAAGAGAGTCTCGTCTAGGAGCCATTCATGTTCACCAGTAGGGAGAGACTTAGAAGGAAGGGAACAAATCAATTTGGTGAAAATGAGTGACTTCTTACATTTGGCAGTAGTAAATAACAAATTGAATTCTTGCAATATGACAATCCATTTAAAATATTTTCCCCTAGCAACTGGTAGGTCAGGATGTAGGTCATGGGGTTGCATTCGGAAATCACCATATTCGTGTGCAAGAGGATGCAATGTCGAAAGCATTGACCAACCTGGATGGAATCCAAAGCCAACTTCTTGACATGGGCATGACGTGTTTCAGTGTCGAGGAGATCATGACTAAGGTAGTAGATAACATGTTCGTTGCCTACATCGTCATCTTGGACCAAGACCATACCAATGGTGTTAGGGGCTGCAGCTAGGCAAAGGAAGTAATATCAATAATAATCTGTGGGTGCAACAAAGGAGCATTTATGAGGATAGCCTTGAGATCATCAAAAGATTTTTGGTCCACCTCATCCCATACAAATGGTGTTCCTTGTTTTAGCAACTGGGTAAATCCTATGGCTAGTCTAGCATAATTGGATATAAAATGATGGAGGAAATTTGCCTTTCCTTGCAGGCTCTAAAGTTGATGTAATAAAGATGGAGGGGGTAAATTTACAATGGCCTCGACTTTAAGCAGATCAAGGCGAATACCGTCCTTGGAAATGATAAAGCCGAGTCATCTCGATTATATGAAGAAAACACATTTATGAGGGTTTAACCAAATGTTGTAGTGTCTATAGCATAGAAACATCTACCGAAGATGGTCAGGGTGGTCTTGGGGCTTACGAGAATGAGTGGGAAGGACATCCAAGTAAGGTTGTACAATGTTGCAAATATCATGAAACACATAGGACATTGCCCATTGAAACGTAGCCCCAAAATTTTTTAGGTTGAAAGGGAGTTTTGTGTATGTGAACATACCTCATGGATAGATAAAATCTGTATTTTCTTGATCGGCCGATACGATGTTGATCTGGTTGTAACCATAAAAACCCTCCATAAAGGAAAAAATATTGCTCTTGGCACATTCATCAATGATTTGATCAATGAAGGGAGCATGATAGTTATCTTTAGGACAAGCACGATTGAGATCTCGATAATCAATGCAAATGTATATTGTGCCTTGTTTTTTTGTCACCGGGACAATATTTGAAACCCAATCTATAAGAGGGATGGGATAGATGAACCCAACTTTGAGAAGTTTTTCAACTTCACCCTTGATAGTGGCGGCCTTCCTAAGTTGCATCGGACAGAGCTGTTGGCGAACGGGCTTCGCGTGAGGATAAGTTGGTATTTCATGCACAATAATGTCGGGATCAATGCAAAGAATTTCTTCATATGACCACGCAAACACATCATGAAATTCCTAAAATAGACGATTATAGGTGATCTTGATCTCATCCGGAGAACAAGATACCCCAATATGGACATGTTCAGCGATACCAGGGTTGATAGAAATATCAATCGACATCGTTTGGGTAATATTACCAAAATTTCCTTCCTACCATACTTCATGAGTAATGATAGGTGGTGGAAGCGGGAGGAAAGGAAATGCAGAAGAGGACTCTTCAAAAGTAGTAGACATGAACATTGGACGAGGCAGGAACGAGGAACGATGATGAGTATCAGTCCAAGGTGGTTCTTCGAGAGACATGACTTCCATGATACCTTCATCAACAAGGAAAGTCTCAGCTAAGGTATCAAGTGATTCCAAAGCACCAAGACATGGGGATTGAGAATACGTATCGAGAGAGGTCTTCGAAATAGAAAAATCAGAGGATTTGGAACTCAAAGATGAAACAATTTCCATGCAATTGATTTCGGCAGGACTAAGTGACATAACCTCACCCTAGGTATCAACAAGATCTGGTGACGGTATGACACAAGGATTAGACATGACCAAGACCATGTTGACAGAGGCAACATTAGGAGGTGGGAGCGAAAAAATTCCCATCAAGGAAGAATCTTTGAAAAGTCCTGCCCCCACACTCTCATAGAGAGCACCAGTGTGCTTGACATATGGAACATTGCCATCCAAGGAGGAAGAGGTAAAAAATGATAGCTAGTCGACAGTGACAATCTTCCCTTTACGGGGAAAATGAATCATGCGAAATAGGGAGGAGGCTACAGCATGTATAGCATGGGTCTAGCTCCGGTCGGCCAGAAGATTGTAATTGAGATTGGCATCAACAATATCTACCTCGACTTGCACTGTCTTGCCTTCCAGAGTAATGGAAAGGTTAGGTAAGACATCAAAGGGTCGTGAATCGCGCCCATTGAAAGCTTCCAAAGTGTTCGGGGATTAGTTCAAAGTAGGAGAACCAATGGCATTCCAGTATGTGATTGACATGATGTAGGTGGAAGCACCCTCATCGATGATAGTGCTGTGGATGGTCTTCTCATTGATGATTACCTAAATGAGAAAGGAAATCTGGTGAGGGAGACGCAAAACATGGTTCTCTAGATCAAAACATATCAAGTTGGAATCGATGGGATCGATACCCCTGATAGCTAACAACAAATATTTTTTTTGCGATGGGTAGCTTTGTAGCACCTCAAGAGCAGACATAACTGATGGTGCCTGAGCCAAATCCTCAACAGTATTATAGTGCTGAGTGGCTCAGGTGTTAGGATTGTACGAGTATTTCTGTAGCACACCTCGAGAGGGTGGATGTATAGCGGAATCAGGGTTACAGCGCTTGATATGAAGAGGGCCAGAACTCAGTGAAGAAGAAGAAGGGGTGGCTTCTTTCTCTTTCCCAGTTGTCAAAGTAGAAGTTTGGTAGTATTTTGACATGTAGCCACATTAATAGGCATACTCATCATGAACACTTGAGACCCTGAGGAAGCAAATGATTGAGGTTGGTCTACCATTTAGGCCTGCTAAGATGGAAATGGCTCTTTAAGGATAATGGGGGTCCCTTTGAGAAAACAACTAACTTCAAATCGTCGAGGGCAATCATTAGTGTAGTGATCTTCCTCACAAATGAGGCAGGGATACCTAGGTTTCTATTGTGAAGATTCACCAGCAGACGATTTGGGAGGACCTTGTTTTGGGGCATCAGCTTTACGCTTACCTTTGCCTTTCTTCTTACCTTTCGAGGATTTGTTTGCTGCAGTAGACTGGATAGCATGGACCTCTGAGGTTTTACTAGGGCCAGGAAGATTCGTGGAAGAACTATTGGGAACAACATTCAAGACCGACCTCTATTTGGAAGATGATTTAGCAGGGGTCTAGGATACTGAACCAATAACTCCATCAACAAGAGGTACAGCTTGTGACTTTGATTCCGTGGGGTCAGATGATGGCCGCGAAGCATCGGGCAATAACTCATAGAAAGTTCCAGACTGAGAGTAAACTAGATCTAAGTACTGGGCACGAGAAATGGCTTGCTCTTCAATAACACATCCAACCATAGCTATATCGCGAGAAATTAAGGCCACGAATGATTTAGTGAACCATTCAATGAGAAACTGATTAACAATCTCAAATTTGATCAGGCAATGTCTACATCTCCATTCATGGATGTGATCAGAGATGTGCGTCGCAGTATCCTGCTTAAGTTATGTGAGAAAATAGGTGTCAATTTCATAGCAAACCGACAACTGAAAACGTGTGAGGAAAGCCATGGCTAAAGAGTTAAAGTCATGGTAAGTACTTCGAGGAAGCTTGATGTACCACTTGGCTGTAGTGACTATGAAAGTTCGTTGCAAAAGACGGAGAACCTCAGATAGAACACCAAAGGACACCACTCACAAATAGATCACAGATCAATACACCAGTATTCTTGACGTGGTTAAAACCATCAAAGAGGGAAATAATCCACAACCTGAGCCAACATGGCCACTTTAGGAAATTTATGAATAAAAGAATGAAAATTTACATAAACTTCGCTCATGAACAGTTACCCTACAAATCACCCTCCGTGCTCTTTAAATAGAGATCATGGACCAATAGGGTGTTAAGCCACGTATCAAGTGTTGGTAATACCGAGGATAGAATGAACCATCAGATCACTTCACGCCTAGAACATATCATGACTGTCGTATTATAAGTTACAAATGTACATAGTAAAGAAACACTCTTTACCTAACTCTACGCTAGACCAGGTTATACTTAATTATTTCTTGTGTTAGAATATCCTAACATTCCCCCTTAAGAACAACTTGGGATAGGATTGAAGGATGTACAAATATGACACAATAGGAGAGGGAAGGAGGCATTAGATCCTATCCCCACTTAGTGACAACTTCCTGAACTCCAACCATAAGTCAAAGTTTATTAAACTTCGCCTCTATGAGAGCCTTTGTAAAGATGTCTGCAACTTGATCATCAGTTGAACAATATTTCACTTCAAGAACATGGTCATGAATGAGCTTTTTGATGAAGTGCATGTGTAGTTCAATGTGTTTGTTGTGCATATGTTGGACTAGATCTTTGCATAGTTGAAAGGCACTTTGATTATCACACCAAAGTGTAGACGGATTCTGTTATTGAAAGCCAAACTCTGATAGGATCTAATGAAGCCACGGAGATTCCTTACTAGCTTCTATGGCTCCATGATACCTTGCTTCTGCTGAAGAAAGAGAAATGGCTCTTTATTTGTGGCAAGCCCATGTAATAGGTCCAAAACCAATAATAAAGACATAACCTACAGTAGACTTCCAATCATTAAGGTCATCTACCCAATCGAAATTAGTGAAACCAACCAATAGAGGAGATGCTTCTGCATTGTAATGAATCCCAAACTGAACTGTACCTCAAACATAATTAAGTATTCTTTTAGTTTCTTTCTAATTACTTTTATGTGGGTTTTTCACAAACTGAGCAATAAGGCCAACAACAAAGGAAAGTTCAGGACAGGTATGGGTCAAATACAAAAGTTTTCCTACAAGTTGACGGTATAACGTAGCATCAACTTTAGGGGAAGTACAAGTGACTGAAAGTTTGGCTCCAGGCTGAAAGGGAGAAGGGGCTGGCTTACATTCTTCCATGTGAAAGTGGGGTAGAAGATCACAAGAATACTTGGACTGGGAAAGGGAAATACCTTCCTTGGATTGCAAGACTTGAAGACCAAGAAAATAATGCAAGTGTCCTAAGTCTGTCATTCCAAACTTCTTTTTAAGGTTGGACTTCACGTGATTTATAAGGTTGGGATCACTACTAGTAAGGATAAGATCATCAACATAAATAACAAGAATGTAAGGGTCTTACCCACTTTCTTGGTGCAGACAGCATGGTCAGAATGACACTTATAAAAGCCAATATCTAAAAGAAAGCTATCCATTTTGGCATACCAAGCCCAAGGGGCTTGCTTGAGACCATAAACTGATTTCTTAATATGACATACAAGGCTAGATTCTGTTTGCATAAAGCCAGGAGGTTGTTCCATATAAATTTATTCATGCAAATCCCCATGTATGAAGGTAGATTTAACATCCATCTGATGGACTTCCTATTTAAAAGAGAAAGTAAGGGAAAGAACAAGGCAGATATAGTTCATTTTAGCAATAGGGGAGAAGGTTTCAGTATAGTCAATGCCTTCAACTTGTGAAAATCCCTTAGCAAAAAGACGAGATTTATGTTTATCAACTTTTCTATCTGGTGCAAACTTGGTTCTGTAAACCCATTTACATCTAAAAAAATTTCTTCCCTTTGGAAGAGGAACAAGATCCCATGTATCATTTGCTTATAATGAACAATATTCTCCATTTATAGCTGTGTCCCAATCTAGATGGCCTGAAGCTTCTGCAAAGGTGTCAGGATCATGATTTTTTGAAGCTTGAGCCAGTAAAGAAGAGGCTCTATCGAAGTGACAACGTGTACATCGTTGATTTGTAGGATCACCTGCAAGTGCATCTGTTGCATCCCCAGTAGCACACACCCATTTTGGAAGCTGAGGAGTTGAAGGAGGATCCTGAGAAGTCGGGGGATGATTTTCATCCTCGTTGTCATCATCTGAAGAAGAAATGTTTTCAGAAGTAGAAGGGATGGAGTGATCCGAAATGGATACTAAATCAAGAAGAAAAGGTATTACAGACTCATGTCCAGGAATTCCTATATTATTTAGTGCAACGGATCAAAAAGATTGTGAATAATATAGACAATGAATAGTTATAAAACATAATAAACACACATCAACATAGTCAAAATAATGGAGGAGTTCACCAGACCCTCTGGGTATGTCTTCTTTTCCAAGCTTTCAGTGTCAACCTCTATATTATATCTTTAAGAGAAAAATATTACAAGTGTGAGCTCAAATAGAGTCTCAACACAACAGTGACAAGAACAACAGGGATTTACTTGAAATCCTCAAGTCTACAAGAGTACACAACTGCTTCCTCTTGCTCTCTGTCTTCTGCTTTCTCTTGCTCTCTCTCTGTCCCCCTCTGTTCTGCCATTGGATGGCTTTTAAGCCTATCGATGTTGTCTGTTCGCCTCCATTTCGGGCTCTCTGGCTCCCGACCATTGTCCCTTCATCTCCCTACTGAGCGTTAAACAATCATAATAATAACGCTCAAGGCATTGAGGCCACCTGTTTACAAATGGAAAGGATATTTGGGCACAGGTGAAAATCCCTGAGAACACACTTTTTTTCTTACACAAAGCATACACAAGAATACACTAAAACGATGGAAAATCTGACCGAAGCGCCAAACCCATACTTCAAATGATATAAAGTTCGCCCCATAATCCTCTCGGGTCTACAAGTTGCATTGGCTACAGGTCGTAATCCCTTTGTATTCTACATCGTTGATCTAACTTCAATCCCACGATTCGCATCCAACCCGAAACATCAAGTAGTTTGCTCAATATCCACCATTGATCCATGATCTCCAATCCAATGGCTGACAACCATTTCAAGTGGCCTACTTGCACGGAGATTACCCAATCGAAAAAGTAGTTTTCTCCCTCCTACGGCATGTTACGTGTCAGTTGGTGTATGGAATCAGGTGAAGCCCTTCCAATACCACTTACCGCTAGAAGCCCGCCCAAAATACCATTCACCAGGGAACCCAAATCCTTCATTTTTTAATTCATAACTTCTTCGAGTTCGTTGAAAGCCTTCTACCTGTGTTTAGTCCTCCATTTAGTGTATTTGTGATGCGATATGATCTCACTCCACCATTTATCTACGCGCTCGATCAATGTTTCATATGTCATCGCTGATCGCAAATTGCTTGAGGCTGAGGTTGATATGTCGTTGGCTTCTTCTGATGTGATTTGATCTCATCCATTGATCTCATGGATCCAACGGCTCTGGGGAATTCACATTGCACTTCTCCGCTTCCCTTTGGATTTTGGGTTTTCCCGCCATTCTTTTGTTTGAGTTGTTTAATCAAATGAAGACTTTAGAATTAGAGGTGTTTATACAAGATCAATTTTGGATCATGGAGAGAAGTGGCACATCCACCGAACTAGGCTTGTAGGCCAACATATTTTCAGCAAACTTTACATCTCTTCTAATGATAAAATTTTTGGAATTAAGTGGAATAAGTCTATATCCTTTGACATCTTCAGAATATCCAATAAAAATAAATTTTTCACTCTTAGGTTCTAAATCTTTATGTTTCTCATCTAGAATATGGGCCCATGCTTCACTTCCAAAAATATGAAAGTGACTTACATTTGGTTTAATTGAGATCCATACCTCTTCTGGAGTTATATTCTTTAAAACCTTAGTAGGAATGCGACTTACTATGTAATTTGCACAGTTAATTACTTCTTCCCAAAAATTAAGACTAATTCCTTTAAATTGAAGCATGCAATTAGCCATTTCATTTAAGGTGTGATTCTTCCTTTCAACTACACCATTTTTTTATGGAGTATATGGAACAGTATGTTGCATTTGAATTCCATGCTTAGTGAAAAAGTTGATGAATTTGTTGTTAACATATTCTCCATCATTATCAGATTTTAGCTTAAAAATTTGATGTCCAGATTGTTTTTCAACAAAGGCCTTAAAGGCTAAGAACATGTTAAATACATCAATCTTGAGTTTTAAGAAGTATACCCAAGTGTGTCTGGAGAAGTCATCAATGAAAGTTAAGAAATACTTGTAGCCAGAGAAGGAAACAATTGGAAGTGGACCACATAAATCACTATGCACAAGTTGTAAAGGGACTGAGGCATGCCAAGAGGTATGTTTTTCAAAACTATCCCGATGATGTTTTCTGAGTACACATCCGTAACAAACACCATCCCTGTAAGATACCATAGGAAGACCTATCACCATATTTTCTTTACATAGATTTTGAATGGAGCGACAGTTTAAGTGACCAAATTGCTCATGCCAAAATTTGCTCACTTCATCATTATCAGCAACAAATACCAAGGGAAGACTTGATGACCCAAAGTTGTTAAACTTATACAACCTTGTAGAATCATCAACAATGCTAGTAGCTAAATTTTGTCTATGATCTCTTCAGTCCTTAATTACAACATCATGTGGTGAAAATTCAATGATTTTATCTTCACTTGAATGAGTTATCTGTTATACATATAGAAGGTTGCAGGAAAAGGTTGGAACACATAATACATCATTAAATTGACCTTTTTATAGATGAATAGTTCCAGTCCCTACAACACTAAGAGATTTATCATCACCAACATATATATTTTTGGTGTTACAATCATTTAAAGAAGAAAGCATGTCTTTGTGTTTAGCCATGTGATAAGAAGCCCAGAATCAATGAGCCACCCATGAGAATGAGAAGAAGAAGATACATTTAGAGCATAACTAGATCGAGATGCTTGACAACCACATGCAGAAAGTGCAATTCTTGAAGATGAAGTTGAAGTTGAAGAGTGCTCCAAATGGATGTTATGCTTCTTCATTGTTGTTTCCAAGGCTTCCATCTTCTTCAAGCATTTTGATTCTAAGTGGCCATCTCTATTACAAAAGTGGCAATCAATCTTCTTTCCTTTGTTTTTATTTTCCTTATCATTTTGTTGAAATGGTTTTTCATTTTGAGAGTGAAATTGCTTAATACCCTTGTATGGTTTGGGACCATTCTTTTTAGGATATTGCTTCTTACGATTCTTTGAATTTGATTGTTGTTGGGTGGCTAAGGCTTTCTTAGAAGAGTTTCGAAGATTAAGAAGACCAAGATGTAATATTTTTTCTTGTTCTCTTATTAAAGAATCACAAAAGGCATCAAAAGAGAGGGACTTGCAGTCTTGTCCTTGAGAAATAAATGCTTCTTTAGTAGAATGGAAAGTGGAAATAAACATAGAGTAGGATGGTCCCAAATTAGTAAGAATGGAATAGATAAGGCCACCATATTATTTCTTAACTTTAACACCTTCCAAGAGAAGTCTCAGGGTCTTGAGCTTGGACAAAAAATATTCAGTGGAAGAAAAATTATTGGGGTCCAACCGAAGCAACTCATTTTCAAGTTTATGGGCTCTAATTCCATTTTTAATTCTAAAAACTTTGGTGAGTTGTTTCATTTCTTCATTAGGGGTATCAAGTTATGCGATATGGAATCTAAGGTCTAGAGAAATATACATCCGTATCAACCCACGTGCTTGATCTTTCCTATTTTCCCATTTGGATACCTTATCTTCATCTTTAGGTTTAGTTTCTTGGCTTGAGGCTGTTTTGTAAAGACCTTTACTTCTAAGTAAATCCACAATGTAGGATCACCATTGGAAGTAATTGGTGCTGTCAAGAATATCTTGGCATGTATTTTCCAATTTAACATAAATTTAAGTTGTAGATGCTAAAACTAAGCGTTCCAATCGAAAGATATTGAAAAATTAGGCCGATTAAAAAGAATGGCTTCCAGATGAAGAAGTTATGGCTTTTTGAAGAAAAATTGTTGAAGATACCGAAAAAGTGCATGAATGTGCGGAAGTGAATAATAATGTTATATTTAAACGACACTCCCCCCCCCCAAAAAAAATTAATCTAATTAGATCACTTAAAAAAAAAAAAAAATGTGACCCACTTTTATAAATAAGTGAAAGTCACTTTTACAATGGTACTTTATGACCTACCCACTAAATTGTAGCTTAAATAAAAGATAAAGAGACTTTAGAATTATAAGTGACTCACTTTTTATAATGGGTGAGAACATTTTTATATAAAGTAACTTTAAAACATAAGTTACATGTTCTTTTTTAAAAAGTAACTCAACAAAAAGAAAGACTTGAACTCAAGACCTCTATTCTCATAAAGTAACTTTGCACCAAGTGAGCTAGTTTAAAAGGTTAGTAATTTTTGGAAAAGAGGAAGGGGGGTCCTTTTTTTTTAGTCACTAAAACTTTCGGGTGTGTGTTTACTTGAAAGAGCTCTTTTTTCCTACAAAACAAAAAGCCACACAACCCAACATAAACATTAGCAAGAAAAAACAAACCTTATGGCTTGAAGTTAGCTTTTACTTTCCTCAATGTTTCTGATTTTCTGAGATCACACTAAGTAGCGGCGGAAAAGAGCATACTGTCATGTGGAAAGAGTCGTTAGTGCAGACACAACTGACCTCCCTAGAAGCAAAAGCTTTCTAGTGACAAACAAGACAAATAAAGCTACCTTTCTCTAAACATGCATTGCAAATACAAGTGATCAGGGGATCTTTAACATACCTTTAGTCCAACGCTTTGTAGTAGTCCAGCCTCACCGATCCGGATGAGCTCCTCCTTCTCTTCGAAACCTGCATTCACTAACAAGCCAAAAGATTAAATAGCACCTGATAAACTCATAAAACAATACATATCTATCATATAGACCAAGGAGTATATGAAACAAACCATGAATAACAATCTGTTGAGAAAAATAAGTTCATTTGCATTAAAAGGTAACAAAAGGAACCATTACAACCTGAGCCTTGGTGTTGTGCAAGTCCCTCCTAGGGTCCAGCAAGAGTTTTCCTTTACTTTGATCAGCTCACCCACTCTCAAATAAGGCTAGGAAAGGATGGGAATCTCTCCTCTCAAGCTTTAGAAGGGAGTCCTAATTCCAGCAGCATCTACCCTTAGGAATGTTCAGCTTTCAACCTCCCTCCCTTTGGCCCAATGCCTGTATTTATAGTGCTCTAGAGGAAGTTATTCAGGTCCACCATCAATGGGATAAGCCCCTCTTTGGATGGGATAGCTCCCCTCTTGATGGGATAAGTTCCTCTTTGGTAGGGATACACGAACCATCTGGAGGCGCTCCATACACGTCAAACAAGCTTCTAAAAGGCTCTAGAAATGACCACAAGTAACTTTTTTGGAGTGAAACTTGCGCCTTTTTACCTTTATAGGAGTACGCACCCATTGCTTTACATACAGAGCGTACAAGTACGCAGGTATTGTGAACTTGGAGTGCGTACACACAGGTAAGGCTAAGAGAAACTGCGTACCCAGAGATATATAGATTTTTAATGATTTTCTCTCTTTCTTGAAGTTTGACATGGAGAGCAGAGGTATGAGGCTTGCCAAGGAGGATAGTATGACAGTTGATGGAGCCATACTAACTGCAAATAGTCATGGTGACAAATTTTAGTGTAACAGATTGCCCCCTAAAATGCGAAGCCTGTAGTATATTAGGGTTTCATATCATCTAGGAAGGGTGAAGTACTTTATCATTTCAAGGATTATCTTGTGGAGAGCCCAGTCGGAACCTGCAAGTATTCAACACAAAATATATATATATATGATCATATCATCGTTGAGGTAGGCATTCCCATACTCAGATTGAAAACTTTAACTAATTGACTATCTACTGCTCTGATACAGGAATGATTCTGTAGTACATCATAATCATAGACTTTTGTAAACACAGTATGGAAGTAGCCATATTTTTATGATTAGTCTACTGTACAATCAATACAAAACTCCTCGCAGCCTGGATGGTGGAAACTAGATCCAGGGTCTTCATTTCTACTTCCTGAACAGGTACGATTCTATCCATGCGAATAAATGAGTTGATGTCGAACATGGTAGAAACCACTTGATTACCAGTCAATGATGTAAATTGTTAACAAGCGTGAGAGAGACCACCAGTGATGTCAATGGTTCTCAAAGTACCCAATACAATCCATGAGATGTGAATGAATGAGTTGATGTCCAACATTTCACGGAATCCTTCGATCGAAAGTCAATGATGTAAACTGTCGTCAAAGGCGAGAAACCTGCCATTGATGCATGCAGCCTTCAAGGTACTGACGATTCCTAGGTCATCTTTTTAGATAATGTGTTGATGTCGATAGAAAGCGACCCGTTGTAGGCAAGCCCACAACACGAAATCATAGATCAAGTTGAAGAAATGTAGCTGTAAGTACTGACTCAGGGATGGTCAAGATGGATGACGGGTATTTTGCAGATGAATGTTTATTGCAGAGACCTCTTGAACACATAACGACACGACATATGGCTTGGTGGCATTTGACCCAAAGTTAATACCTGGCTAAAGACTTTCAATGTGGTTTGATCAACTGTGAGGCAAAGGATTTCCCAACCCAGGTGAATGAAAGTGTCGTGTCCAAGAGTGGTGATAAGGCTTATTTTGAGATAAAGGATAACAAATGGGCTCATCTTTCTCTCTTTTCCCCCACCATTTCTAGCAAGTACCTCTTTATTTTTTACAAGCTTGAGGAGGATAACATATGCTTGATTATAAGCTCATCCTTCGGATGAGTCCAACTTAGTTTTGATTCGAACCCTAAGAAGGAGTGGTCTGTTCCTGTTTGTAATCGAACAGGTCCTTTACTGTGAAATTTTAACGAGTCCAGTATAGGAGAAACTCGACGTTTTTCATTTTTAGAGAGTCTGAAAAGACTAAAGAAGAATCCAAGTTGAACATTTTTGTAAAGTTGTGTCTCCCAAGCCCGAAAAAGTATAAAATAATACCTGAGAGAACCGCTTAGTCTTGCGACCAAGGAGTACTTTCATGATTAGTGCCTCTGACTTGAAAATTAAAAAGCGATCAAGGACACTTCGTTTTATTTCCATATCGAGTTTGAAACGACAAAAACCCGGCAATTTTTTCCTGTTTTTTACGGTCAGAAAAGAGCTATAAGGGGACCGTCTTTTAATTCCGTTTTAACGAGTGTAAAAGAAACGCTCGGCAATATTTTCATGTTTTAGGAGTCAGAAAAGGGCTTAAAAGATGACTCTGATGTTTTGGTTCGTGAAAAATGATAATTTTCCTTGAAAGTCCTATTGTCCTGCAAAAAAATGACACATTACTCATACCTGTTTAATCTAAATATCCTTCCATGGTGAGAAATAAACAAATTTAGCATTCATTTATCCAAAAAACCTATAAAAATACTTTTTACCATGTCATTTTTACCATTTTGTTGTTGAAGGAGAGAAAAGGGCTTTTGGCAAGAAACTTCCCGTGGACTTTGCGGAGAATCCGACCGTCGGAATTGAGTACCGTCTCTTTCAGGTATTTCACAACATCCTCCTCTTTGTTTTCATCCATTTATAATTTCATTTCAAGCCCTATTTTGATTTTTTGAGGGCTTTGGGGTTTTAGGATCCGCCTTTCGGGGTACGCAGGTGCCCCATGGGCGACCTGTGTACCCTGACATTTTCGTTCATGGTAAAATGGCAGGAGTACGCAACCTGCCTTCAGAACAGCTGCGTCCATATGCTCTGTTTCTGAACGCGGGGTGCGTACCCCGCGCAAAGCAATTTTAAAACCCCAAATCTCAAAACCTAACCATTAATTTTTGATTTAATGAATTCTAATGAATGTTTTATGGTGTGTAGATTGCCCACCATGCTTGATTGGTGTGAAAGAGAACACGAAGATTTCGATTTGGCCGCAATAGATCATCAACCCTCCATTGATGCTTTGAAGGCATGCGGTCTCTACAAATACTGGGCCATACCTGGCATGAGGGCCCAGGTGGGATTCTTAGAATGGCTGGTTGAAAGGTGGAATGTCCAGGATCAATGCTTCTATATCGGAGGGCACCAGCTCGAGATAGAGCCCTCTGACATATATTTTCTCACTGGTTTGCCTAATAGGGGCGAGCAACTGACTCTGTCCGGGACTAGGCCGGGTGGCCAATCCCTTGCTAGCCTCCGGCTAGAGTGGTGCAACAATCAGAACCAAGATAAAGGGATAGAAATCAAATACATATCCCTACCTGAACTTATGGTAATTGCCTTTACAGTTCCCAGACTCTGCGGCACAGCCGTCTTTCACATTGCCACCGGGTCCCAAATGCGGATGGCAATAGATTGCTACCAAGGCACCATTTTCAATTGGTGTGACGCTGTGTTGGCCAATATGAAGGGCCAACTGACTAGGGAAAAGAATGGACAATTAAAGACCTTTGGGTATGAGCCTTTAGTTGCGAGCTTTGCCCTAGAGAGGGTTCCGAAGCTCATCCCACAGCATCTCACTGTTCCAGCTGGGCGTCCTCGGGAGCCAAAGTTGATGCGATGGGTTACGGTGATGGCCCGTCATCCTGATGAGGGAGCGGGAGTTGTTCGATTTCCTGTGGGTTACTTTCACTGGTTGGAGGACCAGGTCTTTGCGATTCAGGACTTTCCTTATGCCGGAGTAGATTTTCGCGGTGATCCGGACATGGTTCTTCCACAGGGAGAACAATGGGATGACAGAGGTATTTCATTTTCACAAGTTTTTGAATTATTTACTTTTTGTTTTTTATATTGTCTCAAAACTGACATTGACAAATTTCAAAATGCAGATGTAGGTCCACAGCGTCCGGCCAATCTCCGGCCATTCGAGAGAAGAGTACCAGTTGCACCAGCACTGGCCCCATAGGATGCAGCCGCAGAGACCTTAGTCGAGCTGGAACAGGACCTAGAGCGTCTCACAGCAGACATACCAGAGACGACTATAGACGATATTCCTATCCGACTTCAGCGCTATGTGGTCGCAGTCCCAGGACCTTTCAGGAGGTTCCTGTGTAGGGTAGCGCAGGCAGTGGTCTCGTATAGAGAGCACCACCAGTGATTGGCTAGTCACTTTTTGTAGACACATATGAAATTTTTGGCTTTTTGTACTTATCATTTTTGCCGATCATAAGGTGTTTTTCAACCTATGATCGAAGACGATGTATATTTTTTGACACACTCCTATCTATATACATATCATTATTACCGGCTTATCTTGTTAAACATGTATGATGAAATGTTTTTAAATTTACATTTATGATTATCGCAAATGTCTGTCTAACATTCGAGAAGCAATTGCATCTGCTAATGTATTTAATCACCTTGGAATATGTTGATATTCAATGTAATCAAATTCACGTTCCAAGAGGCGCACTCTCAAAAATAACCTTAATAACACTGGATTTCTAATGGCATATACTCTATTAAGCTCTAATACAACGAGTTCAGAATCTAACCTCACTATCAAACTGTGAATCCCAAATTAAATAGATTTAGATAATAACTCAATCACTGCACTGTATTCTGCAATGTTGTTTGTTGTTTGACCGAGGCTCACCCCATGCATAGAAACTAACTCGTCAGAGGGCGAATAGATAACCCAAGCTGCGGAAGAGATATTCCATGTATTACGACAAGCACCATCAGCAAATCCAATGTACGTTTAGAGAGGAGTCGACATCTGCAATATCAAGAGTAAAACCAAGATAAGCCAGAATAACGACGAAACACACACTCTCTAAGCTAAGCACACTGTCTATACTAACAAACACACCAGCTAGAAAGAAAAACTAACCTAACTAAATCTCCATACCCATCGTTTAAGCATAATACCTCTTTAGGTAAAGTCCATTTCTGGGCTTACCCAAAGAGTCCCCATCAAAATCTACCAGCTCATAGGCCCCTTTTGCTAGCTTTCGCTTAACAATGTAAGGCCCATGCCACATAGGAACGAATTTACCAGCACCTAATTTATCGTTAGCTTGATCATATAATAGCACTAGGTCTCCTTCAGAAAAATTACGAGGGGTCACGTTGCGATCATACTGAGCTTTCATCCTTTTTGCGTGAGTCTCGATTGCCAATGCAGCGTCACGTCGAGTCTCATCTAATTTAGCTAAGTATAATAGATGCTTCTCCTCTTCGGAAGTAGCTGGAAGTAATTCGATAGCCATTTGAAGTGATGGGATTTCGCATTCAATGGGCAACACTGCTTCCAAACCATAAACTAGTTGGAAAGGAGTGAACCCTGTTGATGTTTTCACTGAGGTTCGGTATGCCCAAAGCGCTGAAAATAACATGTTGTGCCAATTCGACCGATGAATACCAATGATTCGTCGGATCATGATAACTAGAACTTTGTTGATGGACTCAACCAAACCGTTTGCTTGGGGATAATAAGGAGTAGAACTATCATGACGCAAACCAATCTGGCTTGTAAGTTTTGTCATCATAATGTTTCGAAAATGGCGCCCATGGTCAGTGATTATTGCTTGTGGGACACCAAACCTAGCAATAATATGATTGAATACGAAAATCGCAGCTGTCTTGCCGTCAGCCTCGAATGTAGGCATCGCCTCGGCCCACTTAGTAAAATAATCAACCGCAAGGATGATATACGCATACCCCCCGACCGAGTGAGGGTTACATGTAATAAAGTAGATACCCCATTTAGCAAAAGGACCAATGGCAATTATAGGGTGGAGAGGAGCAGGTGGTCCGCTCATCTTGCGATCAAACATTTTCGGACCGCAATGATACAATCTTTAAACATGGAAGGCCAGAAGTAGCCAGAACGCAACACCTTCTGGGTTGTGGCATACCCAGACATATGACCACCACACGCTCCAGAATGATAGTCATTCATAACCCTTTCTGCCTCTTCATGAGTTAAACAACGACGAAAAACTAAATCCGCCCCACGACGATAAAGAGTATCTCCAATAATCTTGTATTGTTGGGACTGGAATCGAATTTTTCGGCGTTCCGACTTTGAAGCCTCAGGCCGAAAGGATTGGGTTTGGAGATAGACAATTATATCCCCATACCACGGATCTAAAGTGCTGATGAGAAACAGAGATTCGTCCGCAATGGGTTCCTCTACCACAGTTTCCGTGTCAGCATGCGGGAAGTCACACATCAATTCCGCAAAAACTAAAGATTTATTAGACTTAGATTTTTTAAACTCCAAGTCGAACTCTTTCAAGATAACAATCCATTTAGAGTACTTGCCCCCTAGCAATTGTTTAGTCAAAATGTAAATCATAGGGTTGCAATTCGAAGTGACTGTAGTTTTACGGAGAAGAATGTAATGACGAAAACGTTGGACAGCCTGAACAGCTGCCAGGGCCAATTTCTCCACATGCAAATATTTTAGCTCAGTGGGATTTAACGTCCTACTAAGATAATATATCACATGTTCCGTGTCGAATTCATCTTCCTGTACTAAGACCATTCCAATAGTGGAATGAGCGGCGGCGAGGTACAAAAAGTAATCCTGGTTGTAGTTGGGAGGATGCAGCAACGGTGCATGGGTCAACGCGTGCTTTAGCGCATCAAAATATTTCTGAGCTATCTCATCCCAAGAGAATTGAGCATTTTGTTTCAACAACCGAGTAAAACCCTTGGTAATCTCGGCGTAGTTAGGAATGAATTGGCGTAAAAAGTTTGCTTTCCCTTGCAAACTTTGGAGTTGGCGCAAACTCGAAGGAGGAGGCAATTTGATGATAGCTTAGACTTTCGAGGGATCGACGCGAATGCCAGATTTTGAAACGACAAATCCCAGCAATCGTCCCACTTCGATACAGAAGACACATTTGTGTGGGTTCAACCGTATACGATAATGCCTACACCTCATAAAAATTGCTCGTAAATGGACAAGGTGATCAGCGCAATGTAAAGAGTGAGCGGGCAAGTCATCGAGATACGGTTGCACAATGTGCTTAATGTCATGAAATGCATAAGACATCACCCTTTGAAAAGTGGCTCCGGCATTCTTAAGCCGAAAAGGTAGTTTGCAATAAGAAAATGTCCCCCATGGACAAATGAAAGACGTTTTTGGTTGATCGGTAGGTAGAATATTGATTTGGTTGTAACCGGAAAAACCATCCATAAAGGAAAATATTTCACTGCCGGCACAATCATCAATTATTTGATCGATATAGGGTGTTGGATAGTTGTCCTTGGCACAAGCACGATTGATATCTCTATAGTCTCTACATATTCTTATTGTTCCCTGCTTCTTGTTAACCGGAACAATATTCGATACCCAATCCGTCAACGGGATCGGATAAATTAAACCTGCTTTCAACAACTTCTCAACTTCAGCTTTATTGCAGCCGCTTTCCGAGGGTGGATCTGACGCAGGTATTGCCGAATGGGTTTAGCGTCCGGGTAAGTCTTGATCTCATGAACAACAATGGAGGGATCAATTCCTGGCATTTCCTCATAGGACCAGGCAAACACGTCGCAAAATTCTTGAAATAGGGCCTTGTATGTTTGAATTTCGTCATCTGAACACGAGGCACCTATATGAATGTTTTCAACAATTCCCGGATTCACTGAAATGTCAATGGGAATAGTGCGAGAAACATTTCCCAAATTTAGCTCTGAATCAGGATGTTTCATTGGACTCTGAGCGTCTTTGACATATTTAGCTGTAAAGATTGATGAGAAATCGTTTTCAAAGCGATCATCCTCGGGTAAAAACGACAATCTATGACGGAGATCGTCCCATGGTAAATCGTCTACACATAGGACTTCACAAAGTTGTTCGTCAGATGACACAACTTTGGGAAATGTTATTAACTCCGAGGTTGACACGAAAAGGGATTCCTCACGGACCACATTCATTTGGTCGATTTGGGTTGAACTTGGGTCGGAAAAGATTGCACGGCCTCATAAGCAATTTCATATGGACTCAAAGGCATTGCAACACCGAATGAGTCTATCTCAGATTAGATGGGACAATCCAAGGATCATCGTAAATAATAGTGTCTGAAGTAATCATATGAATGGATGCGAATGAAAGGTCTGCGTTGATCAAAGGAAAAGGAAAAGTTCCCAGTAAACCAGAATCTTTAACTAATCCTACGCCAACATCCTTATAAGGGATAGTCGTTTTACCGACATGCTGGATACTCTCTGAAGAGGCTGGGTCGGATGAAAAATAAGCCAGCTGGTCTATTGTCACGATCTTGCCATTATGTGGAAACTTTATGACTCTGAAGACCGACGAAACGACCGCTGTCATAGCATAAGACCAACTTCGACCCAAAAGAAGGTTGTAGTCTAGAGGGGCATCAACCACCTCCACATCTAGACTAATGGTTTTTCCTTCAACCCCTATAGGCAAATCCTGTAAAATGCCAAACGGATGGAACCCACGGCCATCAAAGGCCTTAAGAATAGTCGGGGATTGGTTCAGCAAAGGAGAACCAAGCGATCTCCAACACTGAATCGACATAATACACGTGGAAGCTCCCTCATCAATTACAGTCCGATGAATTGGCCTATTTTTGACTATCACTGGAATCTGGAAAGCCATCTCATGAGGGAGACGCGGTGTACTATTTTCTAGATCAAAGATTATCAGGTTCGGGTCCTGAACATCAACAGCTCCTATAGCCGACAAAAGTAATTTTCGCTGTGCTGGGCATGATTGCAGCACTTATAAAGCCGACATTGCTGAGGGTGAAACAGCTAAATCCTCAACAATGTTGTAATTCTGGCCCACTCTCGCATGTGGATTGAAAGTAGACCTTCGAAGTACACCCTTGGTGGGCGGTTTTATTACTAATTCAGGGTTAGGTTTCTCGATCTGTAGTGGATCAGAACCGCGAGCTGAGGTTGATGGATTTGAACGAGAAGATTCTGCTTCTTTCGATCCATCAACAGGACTTTTACTACCATAATCGTGAGATCGAGTCGCAATCCTTACATGAGACATCATCAATATGGGTTCTTCAGTGGCACTCGAGGAAGAACCTATCATCTTACTCTCCTGCTTTGGAAATGGATCTTTCAAAACAGCAGGAGTTGAGGAACCTTTGACGATTTTCACAACCTCGGCCCGATGGGGGCAATCTCTCGTAAAATGATCCTCTTCACAAATTAGACAAGGATATCGAGGTTTGCGCTTTTCGTCAATGGATTCCGACTTTTCTGTTTTCTCCATTGGAGTCTTGTCTGCTTTACCCTCCTTCTTACCCTTCTTCTTTCCACCATTTTTTGATTTAGCCGTAGATGACTCTACAGCGGAAATTTCAGGAGAAGACTCTCCTGTCGGGGAACTTGGTAAGGTTATAATGGGCGAAGAATTCTTTGAAGATTTCTTCTTGCTTTTAGTATTTACCGAACCAATCATGCCATCAGCAGCATGAGATCCCGAAGGAGCAGCAGCGATTTGATTTGACTTTGGAAGATCTGGGATCTTTTCATGTAACGTACCTGACTGAGTGTAAACTAAGTCAAGGTACTACGCTTGAGCAATTACTTGCTCCTCAGTAACTACTCCGGGATTAGCTACATCTTCAGTAATCTTCGGTAATAATGATTTAACAAACCATTCAGCTAAGACTTGGTTCGGAATAAAAACTTTCACTAATCGTCGTCGACGTCTCCATTCATGTATATGATCGGAAATATAAGTGGAGGTCGACTGTTTTAATGAAGTTAATAGCTCCATGCCGTTATCGTATCTGACCGGCAACTGAAAATGAGTTAGGAACGAGGTAGCTAATTGACTAAAATTGTAAAAAGAGGCCCGTGGTAACTCAATGTACCACTTGGCCGCGAGACCAATGAACGTACGCTGAAAAAGACATAAGCGGATCGAATCATCCGAGATGGAATTTGAAGCACACCAGAGGTGGTAAGTCATCACATGATTGGACGGATCCTCTCCAAACTTACCTTCGAACTTGGGTATATCACTGGGCAACTTATTTGGCATTGGCGGCCAGAACGGAAGATATTGTATTGGATCGTTCGTTAGGCGCGTCAAGTCTGGTAAATCCAAAGTTGCGATAAATGTTAATTGCCGATTAGGATCCCTAAAACTTTGGGTCACAAGACCAGTCCCAGGAGGAGGATATCCAGGATAACTTGGAACAGGAATCGCATTTGAGATATTATATCCTCCTGGAAAACCAGGATTAACCGGACCGTACTGGGGTTGCTGAGGTTGTTGATAAGTGTACCCAGGATAAGGTTGATACTGGTAAGCCGGCTGTTGGACAGCAGGCCTGTATTGGTACTGTCCCTGGTACGGTTGATAAGCGAATTGTGGTTGAATAGCGACAACTGTACTTAAACCAGGTTGTCCTATAGGTATCTGAACCGTAGTTTGAATCGTAGATCCAGACAAGGGTAAAGATGTCTGAGGAGTAGTTGCAGAGACAGTAGAAACCGGAGCTGTCGATACTCCAGAAGCAAGTGTGGTGGAAGGAGCATATGTTGCGGTAATTGCAGCAGCCATTGTTTGAGATGGAGTACTAGGTGCGATTGGCGGCTGAGTAACTACCGAAGTTACAGAAGTTTGAACATTAGACTGGACTGGTTGCTAGGATGGACCAGCAACTAAAGGTTGTCCAGCTTGAGATGACAACTGTATACTTGGCTGCAATACCTGTTGAGCTTGCGATGGATCCCACACTATGTTCATTCCGGGGTATTGACCCATGACAGGTTGAGGATATTGAGATCCATAACCGGATTGAGGATAGGATTGATAACTGAAAGGCACAGTTCCCGTACCTTGAACATATGACTGACCTTGAGGTGGTTGATAACCTTGACTTGAGTATTGACCTTGAGGCTAATAACCTTGAGGTAAATACTGATACTGGGGTTGACCTTGACCTTGAGGTTGATACCCTTGAGGTAAATAGTGATACTGAGCTTGACCTTGGGGTACATATTGAGGCTGGGGTTGACCTTGAGGAATGTATTGTACTATGGGTACATATTGTCCTTGAGGTTGCCCCCCAGACACAAGTTGTGTACCTTGAGGTTGCCCCCCAGGCGTTAATTGAGGCTGCCCCCCAGGTGGTAATTGACCACCTTGAGGTTGAGAACCAAGAACTGAACCTGACATCATGTAAATGTCCCCTACACCCAATGGTTTATTACCATTGTTTCCAGCTAATAACCCATGTTCAATGGGTTGAGGAGATGCCCCTGCAAAGGTACCAGAAAGTGACTGATACCCGGAGGGAACACAAGGACCGTCGTACAAGAAAGATTCAGGAGATTGAGTGAACACGGACGACTGACCAGACATATTTACAGGAGTATAAATACCTCCGGGTGGATAAGGAGTTCGAGGTGGAGAAAAACTTATCCCTGAGTTGTCTAAGTAATTGGTTAACGAAAGGTACCAAGTAGTACTTCTAGGAGGACTGTAAAAGATTCACATTCCCTTAGATCAATAGTAGGTTGATCTTCAAGGATAGATACGCCTAATTCTTCCTCTGGAGCAAGTTCTTCAATAGCTATCAAACCAGCAGGAAGATTTTCGGTGATGACTCTTTCTACCCTAGGTGAATCTGGTGCACTAGAAGTTGGAGTAACAGGTTCATATACTTCAGGTTCTTTGCCTATATCACTAGTAGATGAAAAACTACCAGCAAGCTCGGAAACTGCAACTGCTTCAGGATTATAACTTGTTTCTAGACCTTGGTAATCTGGATGGACTACCAACGACGATTCTCCTTCTTCAGGTGAACCTACTTTACTACCACTAGGAGTAACAAGGACCTTTAAACCTTCGTAATGACTCGGGACGTCTTGAGGAGGCTCACCCCAAAGTCTACGGGACTTCCTCAACAATTCGGCCACGGAAACAATCTCAGGAGACTTGCCCCGAAGTCGACGGGACTGTCTCGGTAATTCCGCCACAGTTAAAAACTTTTTAACTACTGCACACACAAACAAAGTAAAATCTCAAAGCAAACCACCTAAAGTCTCTAAAGAACCAAACAAATTTGAATCACACACCTAAAGAATCTAGGGCGTCAAACCATGCACAAAAAGTAGCCTTCCGGACCGAAAACACTAGTTGGTGATGAAGCCCAACATCGCCGAATTCAGTACAGAAGTGGAGGGTGGAACAGTTACCCCGGCAACCTACTTAATGAATAGACCAGCACAAGTTCCTCCACTTTAACCGTCTCGAGTGAAGTGAACCCCCCGGAAAATCCAAGTGAGTCTAGCCGACGTCTGCTCCAGGTACAGTGGGATCTTCCCTCCACCGTCACCTCGGTAGAATCCTAAAGATAATGGTCACTAAGGTTACCAACAGCAACAAATGCACCTGGGGGAACAGTCTACACTCCGACAGCACGCAAGGGCAGAGTATCAATCTCAATCCCCTTGCCGGCTCCTTGACAATAATCCAAGGTTTACCAACAAGTGACCCCTGGCTCCTCGACAATGGTTAATCCGAGGTTTACCGTTTGTAATACGTGCGTGTCTGGCGTCGTTCCCAATGAGGGAGGATTGATCCCCTCACTGGTTCGGACACGAGCTCGTGCTTCTCCTTTAAGAGGAGCTTTCCCAGAGTACAAATGAAACAGTTGGATTTATCCTACCACAAGATGAGCTACTTGTTTGGTTTTGCTGTCTTGGAGAGTTAATTACTCTCCTACTCCAAGACACTAGCCTGATCTATATTGGTGTTTCAGAGCCCTAGTAAATAAAAGTTACTAAGTTGATTTTACTTTAAGCGTTAATTTTATGGTTTTTCTTTAAGACAAAAGGTAGTGGAGATGAAACTGATGGTGTGTAGACTCGACCGAAATCCACTAAAAAGATGCACTTAGGATGATTTACACTAATTTTTCTTTTTCAATGAATTCCCTAGCTAAGAGAGTTGGAGAATGCAAATTTGAAATAAAAACAACTTTCTTGGCAACGAAAACAAAGAAACAAACTATTTTTCTTTTCAAAACATACGACGCATGACCACTATTCACTTCACGAAAATTCCTTTTCTTTCAAAGACACAAATGCTACCAAAGCAAACTCTCCTTCAAAAGATATTTTTGTATTTTTTCCTAATTAATAAAGCATGTAAAACTTACTTTAACAAAAATCAAAGTTAAAAAAGCTAGGGCAATCAAATCAACTCAATTTCACTCAAAAGCAAATCTAAGAGAAATAAATATAAAAGTAAATCTAACGAGTCAAAATCTTACTAAAGATGATTCCTGGATGTTTTACTCAGTCAAAATGTAACTAAGGACTAGTGAATGCAGAACCAAAAACTAGTCAAAACAAAAATCGAAATCTTTTTGCTTTTTTCTCAAGAATAAAATTCAAAGTTCAAACAACAAACTTTTTCGAGATTCGCAAAGAGAAGACACAAAGGTAGGTCTCTCACAAGGGTGAATTCTATGATAGGCCCGACTCCTAAGAGGACTGAACAAAACCAAGGAGATCCAAAGTTTGACAACCTCTAACGCCAAAGTCACTACAGGACCAGTTAAAAATCAAACCCTAAGGCAAAATCCCTATGAATTTCACTAAAACCCTCGACACTGACGAAACAAGCTTAGGTGAAGATTTATGGCAGAAAACTAGTGGATCTGGGCAGAAAAACAAATTAAAAACAAAAATGTAAAAGGCAAAAAGAAGGAAAATGAAATTTTCTTAGTTTTGACAGGGGTACGCAGGCGACCTGTTTGCACAGTTGCGGGTACGCTCTGTGCACAAAGCGACAGTGCGTACAGGTACGCACTGTGCTCAACTCGGAGGCTGCGTACTTCGAGCAAAACAAAGAAAAACTAAAATCTAATTTAACCCTAAGCTAGCCCACCCAAACACATAGTCAAACAGCCAAAAACCAGAAAACAAATAACTTTTCTCAGACCAAAAGTTCATACAAAGGAAAAAACATTCACATTGATGGATTCCCCAGTGGAGTCGCCATTTTGTCATGCGGAAAGAGTCGTTAGTGTGGACACAACCGACCTCCCTAGAAGAAAAAGCTTTCTAGTGACAAACAAGACAAATAAAGCTACCTTTATCTAAACATGCATTGCAAATACAAGTGATCGGGGGATCTTTAACATACCTTTAGTCCAACGCTTTGTAGTAGTCCAGCCTCGCCGATCCGGATGAGCTCCTCCTTCTCTTCGAAACCTGCATTCACTAACAAGCCAAAAGATTAAATAGCACCTGATAAACTCATAAAACAATACATATCTATCATATAGACCAAGGAGTATATGAAACAAACCATGAATAACAATCTGTTGAGAAAAATAAGTTCATTTGCATTAAAAGGTAACAAAAGGAACCATTACAACCTGAGCCTTGGTGTTGTGCAAGTCCCTCCTAGGGTCCAGCAAGAGTTTTCCTTTACTTTGATCAGCTCACCCACTCTCAAATAAGGCTAGGAAAGGATGGGAATCTCTCCTCTCAAGCTTTAGAAGGGAGTCCTAATTCCAGCAGCATCTACCCTTAGGAATGTTCAGCTTTCAACCTCCCTCCCTTTGGCCCAATGCCTGTATTTATAGTGCTCTAGAGGAAGTTATTCAGGTCCACCATCAATGGGATAAGCCCCTCTTTGGATGGGATAGCTCCCCTCTTGATGGGATAAGTTCCTCTTTGGTAGGGATACACGAACCATCTGGAGGCGCTCCATACACGTCAAACAAGCTTCTAAAAGGCTCTAGAAATGACCACAAGTAACTTTTTTGGAGTGAAACTTGCGCCTTTTTACCTTTATAGGAGTACGCACCCATTGCTTTACATACAGAGTGTACAAGTACGCAGGTATTGTGAACTTGGAGTGCGTACACACAGGTAAGGCTAAGAGAAACTGCGTACCCAGAGATATATAGATTTTTAATGATTTTCTCTCTTTCTTGAAGTTTGACATGGAGAGCAGAGGTATGAGGCTTGCCAAGGAGGATAGTATGACAGTTGATGGAGCCATACTAACTGCAAATAGTCATGGTGACAAATTTTAATGTAACACATACGCATGAGAAAAATCCTTCCTTTCTATTTCTGATTTTCCCAGATCACACAGAGTTGCGAGGAAAATAGCATATGCAGAAATGAAAGGTATAAATCTAGTAATAAAAAATAGGGAGCTAAATAAACCGAAATAAATAGAGAGATGAATAACTAAAACTGCAAAAAAAAAATTATATACTTCCAGATCTTAAAAATGGCATAGCTAGGGCAACCGAAAACCTTTTTGTGTGAAACAAAAGGGGTTCCTCACTGGAAAAAATGCTCCTAACACAATAAATCAGTGCTCTCGACCCGTAAGTAGTCATAAATAGTAGATCTAGGAAACGATAGTTGGATGTAGTTGTACCGGCTTTGGATTTGGATCACCAATGGATGCGGCCCTCAAATAGATCTGATACCATGTAGGAATTTACAAGGTAAGTTCCTCAGATAGAACACCAAAGGACACCACTCACAAATAGATCACAAATCAATATACTAGTATTATTGACGTGGTTAAAACTCTCAAAGAGGGAAACAATCCACGGCTTGAGAAAATGTGGCCACTTCAGGCAATTTATTAATAAAAGAATGAAAATTTACATAAGCTTCTCTCATGAACGGTTACTTTACAAATTACCCTCCATGCTCTTTAAATAGAGATCATGGACCAATCAGGTGTTAAGCCATGGATCAAGTGCCGGTAATACTGAGTAGAGAATGAACCATTGAATCACTTCATCTCTAGAACATATCGTGACCATCAGACTATAAGTTACTAATGTACATAGTAAAGAAACACACTTTACCTAACTCTAAACTAGACCAAGTTATACTTGACTATTTCCTATGTGTTGGAATATCATAACATGTAAGAGTTCAAAGAGCACCAGAGGTGATATGTCATCATGTGGGCTTGAGGATCTTCTTTTGCTTTCCCATCGAACTTTTCACAATCGATTGGTATCTTGGATGGCACCGAAGCCCAGTATGGAAAATGAAGGATTGGATCATTCGTAAGGTGAGACACATCTGGAAACTCTAGTGTGGCCTAGAATAGAAACTGAGTATTAAAAGGCATAGGAGGTCGGTAAGCGAGTCTGAGTGGAGGAGGCCATCCCTGTTGGTAAGGACTTTTATGGCATCTGAGGTTGCCCCCATTGCGGGTTACCTTGGCCATTGGGAGGATTTTGACCTTGAATACCTTGGAACTATCCAGTCATAGGTTGTTGATAAGCAATGTATGGGTTAAAAGGTTGTTGATCCTGTTGACCTTAGACATATGGATATTGTACCTATTGTCCCTGAACATACCGGTGGTGAACTTGTTGTCCTTGAACAAGAGGATTTTCGACCTGGTGTCCTTGGGCATAAGGTTGATGCACTTGTTTCCCTTGGACATAGAGATTTTGTACCTGTTTCCCTTAACCAAAAGGATTTTGAACCTATTGACCTAGGGCATTAGGGTTTTGTACCTAGTTCCCTTGGCCAGAAGGATTTTGGACCTGTTGACCTATAACAATTGGATTTTGGTCTTGCTGCTGCAAGACTTGACCCTAGCCTTGCCCTTGCAAGGGTTGACCCTCTTGATATGTATACAAGGGTTGTTGCTACCCAGGTTGGTTTTGCTACTGCAAGGGTTAGCCTTGCGGCTGCAAAATTCGTTCCTGGGGCTGTAGAGGTTGGCCCTGCAAGGACATGGGATGGGAGGTTTGCGAAGCATAGTGCATCTGTTGCTGCATAGTTTTCTACAACTGTGGCAAGGGTTTCCCTTGCGGTTGTTGCAGTTGACCTTGTTGCACAATCATTTGCCCTTGTTTTTGCATGGATAGTCCTTGCTGCAACAAAGGTTTCCCTTGAAATAACAAAGGTTTCCCTTGTAGTAACAAAAGTTTCCCTTCTTGTTGTAGACCAAGGGTAAAAATGTACATTAAAACTAGAGTCAATTCATCTGCATACTCGCTAGTATTGAAACCCATGACTATAGCTATCATATTGACTATATTTTTGCCTATCTCTGTGAAGAAAGATGCCACATAGGGAGGAGGATCTTTGGGTTGATGTTGTTTATCCATAAAAGTCTGGCAAAGGCAACTGAGTTTAGATTGGGACATTTTAGATGCTTTCTCTAGTAATTCCCCAAGGGAAATGGGTGTGAGGTCTTGACCGGGCTGAAACTGTAGCATTTCATTGATTGAATATGTAGTAATTGTGAAGAGAACAATTTGATTGGGGGACATTATTGCTCTGAGGGTGGGATTATAATTGGATTGAAATTGATGGATAATGTCAGGGAAAACACGCATAGAGGGGAGCATGTACCTTGGGAGATTTGATTCCCGGAGTCCTATGGTATCAAAGCCATTCATTTAATTGTCCCAAAATTGACAAAATACTTTCAAGGAGCTTTTATCAGTTTCAAGGTCTTTTATTTGAAAGTATTTATCTGCTAAGGGTAGAGAATCCAAATCTCTATGAGGAGTGGTGATAGGAGGTATATTGAGGACCACGGGGGTTTCCATTTCTAGTCCTTATGAATTCAGATAGGAAAATGGGGTTTTCAAGTAGAGTTGGTGAAAGTAGAGGGTCCTAGGAATCTTCAATTCTAAATTCCGCAACTAAATTGTAATGAATTTTTGGTTTTTCAATGTAATCACAGAGGAAATCAAGTATTTACAAGCTTTCTAGAAGGAAACTGGTAAATACCTATATTTAAGTGACGGGCAATGGAGTGCAGGTTCACTGGGTGCAAATGGTGGATTGTAGTGGCGTCGAACTGCAAATTTTACGATGGTTGATGGTTGGAGTACACGCTAGTCGACTTCTATGTTTTGGTTCCATGCATGAGTTTTCAGAAAAGGACGGAAAACTGTTTTAACTTTGTTTTTATGCAAAGTCAAAGCTTTTGGCGAGTAAAAGGACGGAAAACTATTTTAACTTTGCTTTTATGCAAAGTCAAAGCTTTTGGCGGGTTCGTGATATGGACAGGTGGTGTCAGCGGGGAGGCAGCTTGACGTTTTGTCTTTAGTGGGAGGCTGTAAGCGAGTTTTATCACACCGCTATTGAAGGGTAAGTGGTATTTGGGCGGGACCACATGATTCCATACTCTACTTGACACGTAGCAACAATACAATTCATGAAACTGCTCACCATCACACGCTAAAAGTCAAACACAAAGGTCCGTGCGATATGCGCGATGACTGTCGGATCTGCGGGATCCGATCGGATGGTCGTCAGGGAGATGAGTGACTGGCAGATATGGAGGGTGTGCTCGATATAAATTAAAAAAAATAATCATATGGGGGGTGATTCGATTGGTTATTGAGTTATTAATTAGTTCGAATGACGTAATTAATCCTCGTTAAATGGGGGCAGTGTCAGGTTCTTAATTAACTACAGATTAGTTAATTAATCCCATTTATTTTATTTGTTTTATGGTTATATTTAACCGAGGGGTGGGATATATAATGATTTGGGGTTCTATATAATAATATATTACGGGCGTGGGTAATTTTGTTTTATAGGGGAATTGTATAATAAACATTATTGGTTAATATGACAAAAATGAATGGGAAAGTGTTAAGTCCAATGTTTTCCAAAAGTTTTTCATCGTATTACATATTACTTATGCTAAAATGCACAAAAGGTTTTTATGCAGATTTGTTTCAATTTCCCTAAGTATAATAGGATTTTACTTAGGATATCAAAGGAATGAGTGATATTATGGGGGGGGGGGGGGGGGGGGGGGGGGGGGGGGCGGGGCAATTTTGATGAAAGGAACTTAAGTACTTTAGGCATTTCCAATTATTGGGCGAGGGTCCGGTCCCTCCAAAAGTCAGAGAAATGCTCTGAGCCCCTCTAACTCTGGTAATTACCTTTAGTACTTAGGGAATTACTGAATATTTTTAGGGGAATGGGTAGGGAAGTTAATTATTTTGACTTTGAATGTTGATGTGCCTTTCCATGTGATACATGCCTTTGCCTAGTGATGAAAGTAAAAGATTTAAACATTTAAACTTATCATTCACCACATATTTATTCTGCAACCATCATCTACTTACCCTATCTACTTATCTACCAAGCTTACACTATTTGGTCAGGTCTTTATTCTCTATTTCTAAAACATTAAATTGAAAAAATGAAATAACCAAGTTTAAAATGCTTCGTTACCATGGATTGTGGCTTAGGTAACAATTTTCACACAATCATTATTGTACAAAGTAAAATAGTAGTGCCATTTGGTCTTGCGCACTTTCTTGGTCTTTTATTTTTGTTGGGGTTCATTTTCTTTCATTTTTTAACCTCTTTTTTATTCTTTTCACCCTTTTATTATTTTTCTAGGGTATACGCTCTTTACATTTTTTAATTTTTTGATTTTTTACAAATGTGGAAAACCTTTGCAACAAGTAAAGGTATGAACATATTTCAAAGCTAAACCAAGTCAATCATGATATATGACACCTATTGATATAGGGGCATAATAGTGGCTCCACTTGGGGATGGCTTTTCCTAGTGGAAAGTCAAGAACAATAGATTAGTGGCCTCTAAATTACTATGACTGTGCCCTGCAATCTTCCTCTTACATGTTGCTTTATGTATATGTATGAAATTAATACTTCTGAAGCCTAGGGCCTTCTCTTCAGGCTTCAACTCCAAAATCTTACTGTCCAATCAACACTATGACATTACAAAATATATAATATGTACTATGAGGAACATGGTAACATTAGTAACTAGGATCAAAGTAATGCTTCAACATTCGACCATTGACTGGTCCTCCTTCTACTTCTATACTATCTAACTCTTTAAGCAAATATGCATTGTTTCCTTTGAAAGCATAGATGATGTATGGTCCTTTCCATAGGAAGTCAAAATTTCCATGTTTCCCCTTGTCCTCTCTTCTTGAATCCCATCCTAACACTTTATCTCCAAGGTAGAAATATTCTGCCTTGGTTCTTCTGTCAAATATCTTATTATGTTTCTCCTGTAATACTTGGGATCTTTGGTACACCTCCTCCCCGGTTTGCTACAAATTTATGGTCTAGTTTATCCTTCTGTGTATATCATTAGGTTCCACTTGAGTTTCTTGGAGTATTTTCATGACAGGAACCCCTAATGATGAAGGAAAAACAACCTCCATGCCATATACTAATTCATAGGGACTGGTTCCAATGGATTTTTTGGCTATAAGCCTATCTTCCCACAAAAAATTGATCAATTTTTTGTTCCAAGTTTTCTTATTTTCTTCCAACAGTTTTTTGATGATATTAATTAGACTCTTGTTGGAAGATTTTTCCAGTCCATTCCCTTGAGGGTAGTAGGCTATGGAATGGCCCAGTGTAATGTGATACTTGTTACAGAAATTAATCATTTTCTTTGACTTGAAGGCTGCAGCATTATCAGTAATGATTTTAGTGGGACAACCAAATCTGGACAAAATATTGGTCTCTAGGAAACCTGTGATCACAGTGTCATTGGCTTGTCTGGAGGGAATGGCTTCAATCCATTTAGTAAAATAGTCAGTGGTAGTGAGTATCCATTTGTGTTGGTCAGAAGAGGGTGGATGAATTTCTCCAATGAAGTCAAGACCCCATTGTTCAAAAGGTTTCTCGGTGGAAATGGGTTTTAAGGGTAAAGGTAACAATTTTCTTTTGCCTTCGAAGATTTGAAATTTATGGAAAGAAGTTACAAAGATCTTCACATATGCAAATAAGCCTGGCCAATAGAATCCAACCCTTAGGATCTTGTCTGCAGTTGACTTCCAATAGAAATGTCCACCACAGTATCCTGCATGAAATTCTTGCAGAGCCTTGTTAGCTTCATCCTTTAATAAACAATTTAACAAAATTCCTTCATGATTTTTCCAAAAAAGAGTATTATCTAAGATGCAAAACTTTGAAGCTTTCATATTCAAAAACCTATTCTTGGTTTTGGATAACCCTGGAGGAGCCTGCAAGCTTTGTAAAACATAAATTATATCAGCATACCAAGGTGAATCTGAAAAGGCCTGGCTGATTTGTGGAGTCGCCATCTCCTACTTGTTATCCAGCTCATTTATGTCTAGGGCTTGACAATTAGTTTCTGCCATGAGTTTGGCCAATCCCTGACCTTTTATTAGCTTGGTAGGTTTTATCTCTATATCATACTCTAAGGTAGCTTTCCATTTTCATCTTTTACCATCAACTCCATCCTAAGTTAGGATGTCTTTGACTACTACATTAGGAACATAAGCTATTACATGAGAGTATAATATATAGACTATGAAATATTTAATAGCTTTTACCAGTGCACAAGCTTGTTTCTCCATTATTTTGTATTTAAATGATGCATCTCTGAGTGCTTTACTAAAAAAGGCTATAGGTTTTTCACATCTCTGATCATCCTTTTGTAATAAAACTGTGACTATGGTGTGTTCTGATGCAAAAGAAAAAATGATGAAGTCTCTATCGAATTGTGGACTCGTGAGAACTGGTGTTCTATTTAAGGCCATTTTGATTTCTTCAAATGATTGCTTGGCCTCTATTGTCCATTTGATACTTGAATCCTTTTTTAGCATGTTATTTTGTAATCTAATGAGTTCAGCTAAGTTAGAAATAAATCTTCTTAAAAAATATATCTTCCCTAGGAAAGCCTAAAGTTTTTTAATGCTTCTTGGATCGGGTATCTGTAAAATAGCTTTGATCCTAGAAGGGTCAATTTGAATGTCATATTTGGAAATAATGTGACTTAAAATTTTACCCTCCTCCAAACCAAACAAGGACTTCATTGGATTCAAATAAATGCCATATTTTCTGCATTTTAAAAAATCTTGCCTGAGATGGTCCAAGTGTTGTTGATATGATTTAGAAAAAAACATCTAGATCATCTAGATATATGACAAGAAAATCATGAATTTCTTTAGCCAAGGAAATTTCCATTGCTCATTGGAAGGTTTCTCCTACGTTTTTTAGTCCAAATGGCATTTTGATGTATATGAAAGTACCCCATCGTTTTGTAAAAGCAGTTTTCTCTTCGTCATCAGGATGAACCAAGATTTGGTTATATCCTGAAAACCCATCTAAAAGTGAAATTCTAGAAGAACCCACTACCCTTTGCAAAATATGATCCACTTTGGCTAAAGGATAGTTATCTTTAATAGAGACCTTATTTACATTTCTCATATCAACACATAACCTTATTTCCCTAGTTTTCTTCCTAGTAGGTACCAAGTTAGACACCCATTGTGAAAATCTAATAGGGGCAATAATCCCCGCTTCATACATGCGTTTGATTTCTTTCTCAATTGATGGTAATAGCACAGGATTAATTCTTCTGAGTTTCTGTTTAAAGGGCTTTTGATTTTCTTTCAGAGGTATAGCATGTTGAATGATAGAGGTGTCATAGGACTTCAGATCTTCGTAACTCTAGGCAAGGACATCCTAGAATTCCCTCATAAGTTCAACATACTTTAGCTTCTGATCAGGAGGTAAAGATTTTGACAATTTTATCATTTTTGGATTATCCTGTGTTCCTAAGTTGTACTTTTTGATATCTCCTTTTAATGGCTCCATTTTAGGTTTCTTGGGAATGTCATTGGAGTCAAACAAATCTTCTAGAGGAGTCAATCCTTTGGGTAAATGATTGTCCTTTAGGTTGATAACCTCTATTTCTTCTTCAATTATTTCATCTAGGTCTATTTGTTTCAGGTCTTGAATTTCTTTTTGTGTGAATTTTGTGGGATGAAGCATATTTATTGTATTTTCTTCTGAAATGTTAATTTCTACCTCATTTATTTGATTAGAACTAATAATTGTATCAACATCTATGTTAATGTTATAAAACTCTTCATCTAAAGCTAAAAAAATTATTGATCTGCTTATCGTTATCGAAAACCTGCCAGTTCTTTAGATTATTAGGGATGGTTGGTCTGTGCCTAATCTCAGTAGCATATTGATGATTAGGTTGAAAAGGTAATTTGCAGGTGCTGGAAAAAATGGCCAAGTTGTGGGCTTGCATGTTGTGTTTTCTAGGGATAGTTGCAAGCTGGGTTTCCAAAAAAGTGTTGAGAATTTCTATGATTGTTCCTCTATAATATCCTAGTCTAGGATCCCTAGTTGAGTAAGTTCCTTTAATCTGTTTAATTATAAATTCTGAATCTCCTATGACAAACACCCTGATTGTTCCTAATTTTTTAACAAGTTTAAGACCTAATAAGAGAGCCTCATATTCTTCCATAATATTGGTGCATCTAAAATTTAATCTGTAGGCATGGCCTTCAGCATGATTATTTTCTAAATTGTACACCCAAATTCCTACTCCTGCTCCTAGTTTATTGATTGAGCCATCAAATTCTAAATGCCGAAGGATTTCATGCTCATAATTTGTGTCTGGGGTAGTAGGAACTTGTTTAACTGTGGGATCTGGGCTTTCATTTTCATCTGACTTTTCTTTGTTATCTGATATTTCCTGAATATGAACACTTGATTTTTCTTTTTCAATTTATTTTGGTTCTACTGCTAAAATGTCTAAAGTATTGGAAGGATTGGCTTCTGCATTGTAAAGAATGAACGAATCAGAGTGTACTGAGTATATGGGGAAATTTTGGGGTCTTTGCTAACTACTTACTATGTATTTCATCAATGTTTCTTTGTATAGTTTCTTTGGTTGTCCAAAAACTGATATAGTGGCATATGACATATCCAATTAAAAAGATCCCAGAAGCTTAGCACCCCAAGATCTGGACAATAACATGCCATATTTGGGTGGTATATCTGCTACCACTATGTCCATTAAAATTGTTTTTACAAGGTATTGAACCAATGAAACGCACAAGTCTTTTATCAGTCCTAAACATCTCACTTGACTAGAATCAAAAGTAAACAAATCTTTGTATGGTCTAGTGATGCCTAGGTCTAGTTTTTCCATTACAAACTTGGGCATGAGATTATGAGATGCACCAGAGTCAAACATGGCATTGTGAAGAATCTTATCATGTATGTTTAAGCTCACATAGAAGGGAGGAATTCCTCCTTCCAATAGTTTTCTATTCACTTCTGGGCCAAAGATTAATTCGGGCTAGTCATCAAAAAGATTAACTGAATCTTCAGTTCCTATAATTTTCAGTGATCTATTGATTTCAGTTCGGTAGGCGTCATGTTTATCTAATTCAGATAATGGGACATAAATTTTTAGCTTACCTACTTATGTTTCTAGATTAAAGGGTTTTTCTATTTGGGCCTTTGGATTTCAAGCAGCATTATTCTCTTTGTTTTCTATTTTTTCTATGTTTTTGTCCTTTTCAGGTGTAGAATCATGATTTTCTGATTCTCCTAGATCAACCTTTGGAGGCTCTTCCATAGTTTCCTTGGAAGGAAGGGAAGTGGAGGGATTTTTATTGTTTGGTTGATTATCAGAGACATCTTCAATTATGGGGTTAGAATGATTAGTGTTTCATCTAGAAAGAATTTGTACAGGTTTGATTACTGTCTTACCTTTTTTGGGCTGATTTGGAACCATTTTCTTGTTCGTTTCAGGGACATCAATTCTCCTACTTCTTAGATTGTATTTCTTATGCACCTCAAAGATGGCTTAGCCATATCCTTCTCTAAAGTCGAACGATTCTCCTGATTGGGTTTGGAACTGTTTAAGTATGTGGGCCTCTTCATCGTCTTGGGATAAGAAAACTTCTCCTTCACCATCAATCCCCATCAAATTAATTTGAGTATCTTCTTCTGGGCCTTTAGAGTGGGAAGCTTTTACATAGTTCTCCTGGAAAGGGGACCTAATGTTTTGGTCAGGACCATTCTTTCCAGTGTTCAGGTTTTGATTTTTCCTTAAATTAGGATTTCTCCCTGTATTAGCTTGTTGGCTATCCCAAGCGGATTTCCTTTCAATTGTCTCCACTCTGTCTCCTAGTCTATCCATTCCTTTAACTATGGCATCTAGATTTTGTTCAAAGGGTGAGCTTTCTTCCTTTAATGGTATCCTCCTTTCACTCCTAGCCTTGGCTCTTTTAGATAGCAGGTTGGCTTCAACATTGACTGCTATGTTTTGCATATCTTCCAAAGTAGGGGGGTTTTGTTCTCTTGGCTAGAAAGCCATATCAGAATCAAGTCCATCTGCGAATTTGATTAATGCTAAACCAGGTGGGGGTCTAAGATCTAGTGGGATGGCATTATACACACTGTTGAATCTAGTGCAATAGTCCTGCACAATTTCTTGTGGTCCTCTTCTTAGGTTTTTGTATTCAAATAGAATCTAAAGGGGGTCTTTCCTTTTCTCCCACCTGTTCAAGAATTGTTGATAGAGAGTTCTTAGGTTGTCTATACTATTTGGTGTTAAGGCTCTGAACCAGGTTCTAACTTCCCCAGATAAACTTTGAATGAATATTCTCATTTGCACATCAGTAGTATCTATTTCAAAAATTTCAAAATAATCAGTCATCTTCTTGGTGTGTGGCTGGGCTGTACAGGTTCCAATGCCATGAAAAGTAGTGATCTTACTTTGGTAGTCCTGGGGCATGACACCTAAGTTCACTGGTAGTACTAGGGGGGCATATCTGTTGGCCATTGTTGTTGGTAATGGTGAAACAAAAGTTGAGGTTGGAGTAATAGTGGATGTTTGAGTTGTGGATGGAGAGCTGGAGGTGATGTTCAGATGTGGAGTGGTTTGAGGTTGAGATATATGAGGGAATGATAATGAGCTTGTAGAAACAGAAGTGATTACAGAGGGATTAAGGGTTCCTTCAGTGGTAAGATCAGATTGTGGTGCTTTTTTGCAAATGTCTATAAATTGACAAATTGGCTACTTGGATTTCTAGTTCTCGGATGAACTCTGGGTCTTGGACTAGGTCTACTAATTCAGAATCAGATGAAATCCTAAACAAAGAGGTTCCAAAGTATTCATTAAAGGGTAGGTCTTCAAGGTAAATCCACTTAACAGTAAAATATGAGGATCTGAATATGGGTCAAGGACTAACAAAACTTCCTTGTCTTCTAAGAATTCTGGGGATCAAATTGGGGTTCTCAAACACTTGTGGTAGATTAGGATCAAGATTAGCTCTAGTGTAACGAGTCCTCTCTTAAGCTAGATTTTTGGGTTTTGTTTTTGGTTTTCTTAACGGATATCAAAAACAAATTCTATGATTTCTTTAAGATGCTTTTAGATTTAAGGTTTAAATTTTGTTAAAGATTTGTTTTGACTGAGAAATTTTCCTTCCCGAGTATGGTCACCACTATGTTATCACTCAGATTTTCCTTGAAGTTGTTAGAAGAAGGAAAGGGGTCCGAGGTAACCACAAACCAATCCTTCAAGTACAATATCTAGCTAATCTGTACTCAGAGAGGGCTCTCGCTTTATGATTTAGCTTTGTTTATGGGATATTAGGCTAGTTATGATAGCTTGGGGGGTTTTGATTTTGTTTGGTGGTGGAATTCAGGTGTAGATGGATAGAACAAGGTATTTCAGGCCATTGGGCTATGGAGTCAACTGAAGATGGCTTAATTGGATCAGGTTGATTTAACAAAGGAGAAATTTCACAGGGCAAGATAGCTAAACAAAAGACAAATGATAGCTTAAAATGGGTGGAATGGTCTTGAACAGGGAGGAACGACAATCAAGAATCCTTCAACAAAATCCAAGATGAAAGAAGCAGGGTGCTCATTAACAAAAAGGTATTAAGTATTTTTTGTTCAATGGTCACAGTGATAAACTATGAAAGCAAGGAGCACTTAAGAATTCCCTACCTATAATAGTCTAGAAGAAAACATTAAGAAAAATAAATGATTTGAAGATAGAATTCAGTAAAGCTCTTTCTGAAATATAACTTTTCATTTATCATTCAGATATGAAACACATATGAATATTGATTAAACTAGAAAAGCTGTAAAAACATAAGATATAGAATACTTATTTGTCTCTCATTTGACACAGGTATCCTGTAAAAGTCCTTTGTTTTATTACTTTGTTCCAGCTAGCCATACAAAAAGTTGTTCAATAGCACTTCAATTCCAAAAGTAAATTGTTTACAGAAATGTTTAAGGATCCACACCTAGTACTTCGAAGAAGGAAGTACTTATACAAAATTTACATCAAAATATATCCTAACTAAGAGAGATACATTCTAGGAAACTAAATATCCTTTACATGAATATAGAGACAGATGGTCTTGAAAGTAGAAACTGAATGTGAACTGCTTATTGATGTCCCTGTTTTTGTTGAAGGAACCAGAGGCAAGTCCTATGAATATGCATCTTGTTGTCTTGCTCGTAATTCTATGCTGAATGAGTGATTTTAGCTTTTCACTAATACTCTTTTACCTGTGACTGATACTCTTTACCTATTTTACCATCATTCATCCTTTTTTACCAAAATTGACTATGGTAAATACTTTAATTTACCTCACTTTTTACCATGGTAAATCATAAGATGTATGTCATGCTGGTCCACCAATCATCTCTCGGTATTCTTGTCCTTGTCATTTTTCTGTAGATTTCATCTGCTTCTGTATATTTTACAAAATTTGGTTGCACTGGAAATAAGTGCTTCACTTCATGCTCAATGTAAAAAAGGTTCTCCAAACTATCATAGAGAACTCTCCCTGTGGGCAATGCCTTGACTGCAGATGAACTGGCCTGACTGTTAGCTTGCTGATGTAATTTGTTGACATAATCATCCTGAAACATTAGCTTGTCATTGATGACTAAATGACTTGGAAGTCCTTTACTTTGTAAGATGCCAAATTTCTCCATAAACTCATCTATGTCTTCCTGCATATTTTGACATTTGCGTTCTAGGCCTTGCATTACACTCCTTTTGGTCAATATATTTCAAGGATGGTAGAAGTCCTATCCTCAATGTTTAATTGTTCCAACTGATGCCTATTTCTACTATTTAGAATTTTTATTAATCTGATAGCTTCTTCAGGCTTCCCTCCTAGTTCTTCCTTGGTTTTTTCAATCTCTTGAAGAGCAACTTTCACTAAGTCAATTTGTTCAAAAATGATTTGAATTGATGACCAAATATCATTGATTGAATCAATGATATTGGTCCATAATATCTTTTTGATATCACTCAAAGGCTTTTCAAATGTAAGATCTTTTTCCAGTGTTTTAATCTGTTGGGTCAAGCCTTTCTTTTTTCTCATCTCTTCGACAAAATTGAATTTTGATACATCATATTTTTCCTCTAAAGTAATGAATTTCTCTTTTACTTTTTGCAATTCAATGACTTGGAGCTTCATTTCCTCCATGGACTTGATCAACTCTTCTGTGCTCTGATTTGAGGTTCCTACCTATGATGTACCTGTACCTGTTACTTCTATAGTTGCAGTTGTTTCCAAAGGGACATTTGGTGCTAAAGCAATTGCCAATGTAGAAGGGACTATTGTAGAAACCATTGGCACTACATTTTGAGGCTATGTGGTTGACTCACTCTGCCTGTTTTGTAGTGTTTTCTCTAATTCTTGCTCTGTCTCTTTTAGTTGCTCATTTAGCTTAAGGACCAAGTCCATAAGCTCTTCTTCATTTTTCTTCTCAATCACTTCAGTAGTCTGAGGGTGAATGAGTGGTGGAAATTTCAACTGCTTTCTCAATGCAGGTATATCTTCAGTCTTTTTCTTTATTAGGCTTTCTGCGGCCTTGATATCCTTTGGGTTATGGCCCAAATCAATAATCAACTCCTCCAATGATTTGATTCTCTTGTCCTTTGCCTGTGAGGAGGCCTTTTCTAGTTGCAATTGGGCAGTAGTGTTGTTCAATGAATTTTTCAACCTATCTGCCATCATTGCCTTGCTTGTCAATGTAGAATAAACCATCTCCCCTGTATGCTTATGCAGTTCTATCTAATCTATGGCGTGGATGTCTTAGCTAAGACCTCAAAATCAGTCTTGAGGTATTCTACAAATGACTTGGGCTACTGTACTGTGGCCTTTAGAAATCTCATCTGCATTTTGCCTTCTTTGATGTCATAAGCTAACATAAATATGGTCTGATTTGTAGGGGCCATCTTCAGTATTGAGCATAGGCTCGGGCCTTCAGCTACTCATTTTTGGTCTTTATCTCCTTGAATTTTCCTTTTATGTCTATGATCTTCTCAGATGAAGATCTGAAAGATGAAACTTCTACACTCTGTTGTCTTTCAAGCTCTTGTCTTGGTGAACTGGAAGGTGTCCCACTTGTTGGGAATGTATGTAGACTATCTCCAACTTCTTTTCTCAAACGCATTGTTGTTTCCTAAAATAATTCATCCTCTGAATATGGATTTATCCTATGCCTCTTAGCACCAGGCTGGTCTGAAGGACCATTGGCAGGGGTAGCTACTTCCTTGTCTCTTTTCAAGTTCTTTCATCACATTCTCTACCTCAACTTGATCACTATCCATTTCAACTAGAGTTCCTTCCCTCCATTCATCCATATTTGCATACTATTCTATCTCAGGGATTATGTTATGGACAACTTATGTTTCATTCTCCTATCACAAATGAAACCTTGTGGGTCATATCTCCAAGCAAAGCTTTTCTTTAGTCTCACTGTTTTTTCTATGATTTCTTCTTCTCTTTTCCCTGCTTCTCTATTGTTGCACACAAATGGGCCTAAGTGGTATTTAATCCTCAATTGGGCTTTCTTCTTTGTCTTGGTGAAATGAATTTGATTAGAGTTTAACATTTTCTTATAATATTTGAGGGCAAACAATCTCATAGGAACATACTTAGGTAGCTTAAAAGGAGGGAATTCACAACCATATATTCGGATCTCAGTGTGATTCTGGTACAAGTACCAGTCACCTATCTTGTACTACTTTGATAGTTCAAGGATTCTCTTGATTTCATCACTAATCCTAGGAGGAGGACTTCCTATGAGCATGGTGGTCACAGGGTGGACAAACTAGTCAATCAATTCATTATATGAATAGGGACAAGTATATGAGTAGTGGAAGATGGAAGTCCAAAAAATGACTGATCTAGGATTACCCTTTGTATCAAGTTTATTTAAAGAGAATGGGAACTTGTCATACTAATAGTAAAAGAAAAGGTGATATACGACTATAGAATACTTGAATACCTTTTCATTTTCTAGCCTTATGAACTGGTCATGGATTTTCTCAGCAATGAAAGCAGCATAGTTATATTTGAAAATAGGAGGTTGACCAGGGGTGAAAAAGGACATTAAAACTAGAGTCAATTCATCTGCATACTCACTAGTATTGAAACCCATGATTGCAGCTATCATATTGACTATATTTTTTCCTATCTCTGTGAAGAAAGATGCCACATAGGGAGGAAGATCTTTGGGTTGATGTTGTTTATCCATAAATGTTTGGCAAAGGTGACTGGGTTCAGACTAGGACATTTTAGATGCTTTCTCTAGTAATTTCCCAAGGGAAATGGGGGTGAGGTCTTGATCGGGCTGAAACTATAGCATTTCATTGATTGAATCTGCAGTAATTGTGAAGAGAACAGTTTGATTGGGGGACATTATTGCTCTAAGGGTGGGATTATAATTGGCTTGACATTGATGGATAATGTCAGGGAAAGCACGCACAGACAGGAGCATGCACCTTGAGAGATTTGATTCCCAAAGTCCTATGGTATCAGAGCCATTCATGTAATTGTCCCAGCATTGACAAAATACTTTCAAGGAGCTTTTATCAGTTTCAAGGTCTTTTATTTGAAAATATTTATCTGCTAAGGGTAGATAATCCAAATCTCTATGAGGAGTAGTGATAGGAGGTATACTGAGGACCACAGTGGTTTCCATTTCTATTTCTTGTGGCTTCAAATAAGAAAATGGGGTTTTCAAGTAGAGTTGGTGAAAACAGAGGGTCCTGGGAGTCTTCAATTCTAAATTCCGCAACTAAATTGTAATGAATTTTGGGTTTTTCAATGTAATCACAGAGGAAATCAAGTATTTATAGGGTTTCTGGAAGGAAACTGGTAAATACTTGTATTTAAGTGACGGAAAATGGAGTGCAGGTTCACTGGGTGCAAATGGTGGACTGGAGCAGTGTCGAACAGCAAATTTCAGGGTGGCTGACGGTCGGGGTATGAGCTAGTCAACCTCTACGTTCTAGTTGCATGCATGAGTTTTTAGAATAAGGACAGAAATGTTTTAACTTTGTTTTTATGCAAAGTCAAATCTTTTGGCAGGTTCGTGATATGGACGGTTGGCATCAGCGAGGAGGTGACTTGACGTTTTGTCTTTAACAGGAGGCAGTAAGCGGGTTTCATCACAACGTTATTGAAGGGTAAGTGGTATTTGGGTGGGACCGTGTGATTCCATACACTGCTTCACACGTAGCAATGGTAAAATTCATGAAATCGCTCACCATCACATGCTAAAAGTCGAACACAGAGGTCCGTGCAATATGCGCGATGACCGTCAGATCTGCGAGATCCGATCAGACGGTCATCGGGGAGATGAAGTGACTGGCAGATACGGAGGGCAGGCCCAATATAAATTAAAGAAATTAATCATATCGGGGGTGATTTGATTGGTTATTGAGTTATTAATTAGTCTGAATGACATAATTAATCCTCATTAAATGGTGGTGGGGTCGGGTTCTTAATTAACTACGGATTAGTTAATTAATCTCGTTTATTTTATTTGTTTTATGGTTATATTTAACCGAGGGGCAGGATATATAATGATTTGGGGTTCTGTATAATAATATAATACGGGCATGGGTAATTTTGTTTTATAGGGGAATTATATAATAAACATTAGTGGTTAATATGACAAAAATGAATGGGAAAGCGCTAAGTCCAATGTTTTCCAAAAGTGTTTCATTGTATAACATATTTTTATTTTTTTCTCTGTAAAGCTAATTCTATTAAAAGGAAACAAAAATAAAATTACAATGAGGCTGCAGCCTCAGCTGAGAACAACGAAGTTCCTTCTGAGTATCATAACTGCCCCATATTTGGGGAAACTAGTTTAACATTACAAAAAACCATGCAGAAGACAAGGAAAACATCGACAAAACCAGAGTGAAGACTTGAGACATTACCATCTGAAGCAATTGAAAACACGACAAAATTTCCTACCATGTAAACAAAAAACACAACAACAAAAGATTGGACCAGTCAGCATTAGAACCTTGACCTGGCGCGTGGGTGTCCACATGGCATCACATTGGGATGTCCTGGTCAGGAGCCTCCTCGATAATGGGGCACACATTCCCATACCAGATCTCACCTTCCTTCGCCACGTCACTTTCCACCCTACCCCCTGGAGGTTCCCTCACCTGAAGGGTGCCGCTCGAGCTGCCAACAATTGCCATCAAAATTGTGGCTCCATGAGAGCTGCCACCTAGTTGCCGAGTGTCGCCTACATTATCACCTTCCGCATGCTGACCACCACGCCTAGCTTCCCTGCCTTCTTCCATCGGGAGCTTCTCAGAGCCACGACTAACATCCATTCTGTGAATGTCCTGAGGTTGCTCTGCAGAGTTTCGCACAGGAGCACTGTGCTGATCTTCTTCTTCTGAGAAAATGATGGTGACATTAGCAGTGATGATGGGCCGGTTCAGGTTGCTCTGGAACCTGAATTGAGTTGAGTGGGAGGCTGGATTAGGATGTCGAGGGAAGGTCTCAGTGTGAAGCCGAAAATCTCTGTGCTCAGCCATTGATGCTTGCTCACAACCTCTGCCACTGCTAGTGTGAGGATAGTGTCTGCGGGGCGAGCTGGGAGGGGGAGAATTGGCCTGAGGAGGAGGCAGAGAGGTAGGTGGTGGTGGTGGATCAGAGATTTGTGCTATCTAAGAGCGAGCGCTACCACCTCAGTTACCTCCTCTGTGGCTCCTCATGCGGTGACGAACCATAGCAATGTGGTGGGAGAGAAGTTCAGGAGAATTGGGGGCCTGGAAGGAAAGCAAAGAATGCACAGAGGGCTCCTGGACAGGGTTCAAAGGGTAGTGCCTGGAATGGGAGTAATGATACCCATTTCCAAAGTCAATACAACAAAGAAGCCAACATCATCTTCCTGTAACAGTTCTACTGCAGGGGTTTCCGGCTTGGAGCGGGAAAATGCTGAAGGAGGGAGGGCAGACAGAGGGATTGATGGGTGCCATGTGAAATCGCATAGCTTTCGTATCTCGGCCTGAGCAGCCATTAAAGGCTTCCTACAGGCGGACCTGCTCTCACCTTAAGTGAGTCTGTGGAGGCCATAACTGAACTTGGGATGGTGCGCTGGCCACCATCTGGCTGGGCCGAGCGCCGTCATTCCGTCGGCTCGCCATTAATGTTCTTGAATTTCACCCGCATCCGGGTGCTCTTCTCCTCCCTATTTCATTTCATTCTTCACAAGATTCTGGTATTCCATTAATTGGTTTTCAGTGGCCAGCGTAGAAAGAGAACCTGTATGTAGATCCCTCCCACTTTCCACTCCTATATTAGCCAATAAATCAGCCGCTTTATTTCCTTCCCGACGTATGTGCTTGAGAATGATCGCTCTGTGAGAAGAGAGCCAGATTTCAATAAGTTCAAGCCGACTTTCCATTCTCCAACTGTTGATCACTTTGCTTGAAGGTGTTCCCCGCATATTTTTTTTAGCCATATTTATGAGGATCTGAGAGTCACCTTCTATAATAAGCGGAGAAAAACCATTTTTTTGAGCTAGGAGGAGTCCCTGCCATAGTCCTTCTAATTTGACTGAGTTATTGGTGTCCCAGCCATTTGAACCTAAGAAGGTTAGAAGGGGAGCTCCCTTATGATCTCTAAATATTCCTCCAAATCCTGCGTTGCCTAGATTTCCTTTCAAGGCTCCATCAAAGTTTAACGGGAACATACGACTAGGAGGACAGAGCCACTTTTCAGGTGTCCTACTCTTTGCTGGAGTTTTACCTTTGATTATCAATTCTTGATTCCACTGAAGGTTCTAGTTTTCCCATATATTTTGTTCCTAAGGGAGTGAGGGAAAGTCCTCCTCGTGCCAGGTTTGGAGAAGTAAGGTTTCCTTGATATTTTGAAAAATCATGTTCCATAGAGTTTCCAAGGGCGAGGAGTGATCCTTGAAGATCGTTGGTTTCTCTCCTTCCATATTGTCCACATGAGAAAGCCTCGAATAAGCTTCGATAAGAAATTTAAAATCTTGCTTTTGAATGGATTCTGAGCCCAATTTCGAACAGTGGCTATAATGTCTCCTTGAATCCGTGCTTCCTTTTGGCATTGAAAACTGACTTTTTCCCAGAGCTTGTGTGCAAGCTGACAAGAGTGCATAAGATGCTTAGTGGATTCCTCTTTTTGCTTGCAGTTGGGACACAGGGAGGGCTCGTGGTAGTTTCTCTTCCTGAGGTTGTCCCACGTGAGGATTTTTTTTTGACATAAAAGCCATAGAAAGGTTGAAACATTTGGCCAATTAGCTGGTCGCAGACTTTGTTCTAGAGAGGATCTTTTACAATATGTTCTTTAATAATGATGTTATAAGTCTCCTGAGTAGTGGAGGTACCGTTTTCTTCATAGCCCCATCTAAGAATATCCCTTTCCTATGAATTTTGTATTTTCATCTTCATTAGTCTGTTCCAAGAATCTGTTGAGCTTATTCCATTCCATGTCTTAAGATGTGATCCGCGCTAAGCCATTGCCTGTTCCCCTGTGTTTTAGAAGGGTTCCAGAAAATCTTGACTTTGTCATATGTCTACATATCCTGCTCCGAAAATTGAAGAGGTAAGATTAGTTCCTTTAACTTAGGCTGCTGCTGCTAGGAATCTTCCTAGAACCAAGTTGTGTTTCCATCCTTAGCCTCCCAAAAACTGTGTTGTTGAATTAGGAATCTATGTTGCTTGGCCGTATTCCAGATTAGAGAGCCTGGGCTAACTTATGATATTTGGATTAGTTCTTTTGTAGGGCAATTACTGGCATATTTTGTAGTCCAAAGGGTGGCCCAGTGGGTGAATGGTGCAGTAAGCCATTTCCACCAAATGCGAGCACCCATGACCTCATTGCTATGATAAGGATCCCACAATCTAGTTCCACCAGCACATTTTGGAAGGAAAATTGTGTCCCATTTGACCAGAGCCCATTTGCGGAGTTGACCTAAATTGCCCCATAAGAAAGGGCATTGGATATGTTTGATTTCTTTGAGAACCCATTTGGGAGCAGCCAGGATCGAGAAGAGATACAACGACATTGATTGGAGGACAACTTTAATTAAGACTAGGCAACTTGCCATATTGAGGGCCCTGTGAGTCCAGGAGGAGAGGCGAACCTCTAGTTTTTCTAAAAGAATCCTCCAAGAAGAGTGCTTCATGGCAGAGTCAATCATGGGAGCTCCTAGATATTTGGAAGGGAGGACAACAATAGAGAATCCAAGAATGCGGGCTATGGAAGCTTGGGTAATAGCAGGGGTATGAAAAAAGAAAATTTGGGATTTGGCTTTATTTATTCTTGCGCTAGAGGCTTCCAAAAAATCCGTCAGTAAATATTTGAATTGACGTGCTTCGTGGACTGAAGGATGAACAAAAAGCATGTTTTCATCCACAAATTGCTAGTGGGTGAAAGCTGGGGTATCATGAAAGGACAATCCTCTTAGATATTGGGATTGCTGAGCCTTTTTAATATTGTGGCCAAGACCTTCTGCCATAATAACGAAGAGGAAGGGGGAGAGAGATTTTCCCTATCTAATTCCTTGGAAGGTATGGAAAGGGGAGGAGGGGATACCATTTATCAGAATAGAGAAGAAGGAGGAAGATATGAGACTCATTACCCATCTTACCTAGGGGTGAGAGAAACCAAAAGCAATTAGAGTTTTTTGAATATACAACCAGCTTAAGCTATCAAATGCTTTTGAAAGATCTATTTTAAGGAGCATACCTGAATTTTTGGAGTGCTTTAGGGAGTGGATGATTTCATGAGTAAGTTTGATGCCATCCATAATCTACCCACCTTCCACATATCCAGACTACTCAGGTGAAATGAGAAGTGGGAGTAGCGATTTGAGTCTGGAAGCAATGATTTTGGAGACAATCTTGTAGATTACATTGCACAGGGCGATAGGCCAATATTTTTCAGGGGTACTGGGTTGAGCTTCCTTGGGAATAAGGGCAATGAATGTGGCATTCATGGCTGGAAGCATCCATCTCAAAGTTCTCAATTCCTCAACTACCTGCCAAAATTCCATTTTTATCAACTCCCAGAAATTGTGGAAAAAATTTGAAGTAAAACCGTCAGGGTCGAGTGCCTTCCCCTCTTTCAATTGACGAACAACAGTTTCCACCTCCTGTAAGTTGACCGGCCTGAGAAGGAGTTGGTTGTGCTCCTCCGTAATGACTTTTGGAATATTCCTAGTAATTTTTTCTATGGCTTGTGATCTGTCAATCTGTGGCTCTTGATGAGCCTGCTTGAAGTAGTTGAGAAGTTCGTGTTCGATTTCTTCATGTGTTTCCACCTTTACCCCCTGCTCATTTTGAATATGAGTGATGTTGTTATTCATTCTTCGTTGGATAGTAGTTCGGTGAAAAAATTTTGTGTTTTTTTCTCCTTCCTTAAGCCATCTTATTCTCGATTTTTGCCTCCAGAGCATTTCTTCCTGTTTTTCCCTCTTTGATATCTGAGACTCAAGATACTTTTCTTGTTCTAACAAGTCATCTGATCTGCCTTCTGTAATAATCCTTTGCTGCAGTCATTTCATATCTTGATCGAGGGCAATTTGAGCCTAGAAAATGTTGCCAAAAGAAGAATGGTTCCATTGTTTGATCTTACTCTTGAGGTGTTTAAGCTTCTGCTGAAATTGAAACATTTTTGTACCATTTGGAGGAGACAAGTTATTCCATTCTGAGTTTATTAGGTTGGTGAAATTAGGATGATACATCCAAAATGCCTCAAAGAAAAATGGCATGCGGGTTGTATTGCCAGGACAAGACCATTGAAGAGAGATTGGCCAGTGATCTGACCCTGAGAGCGGAAAAATTGAAGCTGAGAGGTCTCCTCCTAGATGGATTGCGTTGTCTGAGAGTAAGAATCTGTCCAGACGAGAGGCAATCTGATGCAAACCTGCTCTTTTATTATTCCAGGTATAAAGTCCATTGTTGAAAGGCATGTCGATGAGCCAGTTGTTTTGAATGAATTCTTTTAGATGATTACTTTCCTTGTCCAGTCTGTTCCTGCCTCCCCGTTTTTCTTCCAGCTTGGTTATCATATTGAAGTCACCCCCAGTGATCCACAGTGGATGAATTCTTTCAGTATTGATTACAGATAGGGTATTTAAAATTTCTATCTTGTACATAGCCTCCTGGGGAAAATACACATTGGTTAAATGACCATGTATGCTGGTCCCTGTGATGTGAAAAGTGGCTTGAATAAAATGCTTGTTAGCATGGATGTTGTTGAACGTAATGGTACGAGTGTCCCAAATGATTGCTAGGCCTCCTGAGGCACCAGAGGCATCCACTGCAGCTGTGAGACATCCTGGCCAGGCTTTTGCTGCAATTCGTTCCAGAGAGGTAGAATTGCATTTGGTTTCTTGCAAGAATAGGATTTGTGGCTTCTCTTGTTGTATCATATTTTTAATTAGTCTACCTTTCCTGGGGCCATTGAGCTCTTTGATATTCCATGATATTAGCTTCATTGAGGAATGTTGGGAAGGGAGTTGTAATACTTGGTAAGCTTGGAGTATCTTCCTGACTCCACCAGCATTTCCCCGATGCAGATTGTTCGTTGGAGATCTGTTTTCCTTCCACGCTTTTTTTTTTTTTATCTTTGGTGATATGATTCCCGTTCCAAAGGCCTCTAGTCTGAATGCCTATGGATTTTTTCCTTTGTGCTCGTGAGAGGATCACTTCCAGATTCTCCAATTGTCTCTCTGAGATTTTGTTATAATTTTTTGTTTTGCATGCTTGCTCATGGCAAGAATGTCCAGATCCCCAATATCTATGCTTTCTGGTTCCTCTTCCATGTGATGAGATTCACTTAATCCTTTAGTTGTTTCTGTTGCTATTATAGAATCAAGCTGCATGTTATCTACCTCCATTCCTTGAGTATTCTAGGCTAGGACTTTGTGTAGAGCAGAGGTGGAATGATCAGAGGGCAGGGGATCTTTTTGGGTTTTCTTGGAGTCTACATGGGTAGATTGTTTGTCCTTCTTGGGTTCCTCCCCTGAGGAAGTGGGGTTTTCAGAGTTATGTTCATCTTGTCGGGCCAACGCTTCAAAGCTATTACTCGTAGAGGGCTTAGATGAGCTGGCATGAGGCATCTTAGGGTTTGAAGCCGATTTCTTGTGGTTTTTCCTATGATTGGCGACTTTAGTGAAGCCATCTAAATCAGGCCTATCAGGTGCTAAAGGATTGGAGGATTTCTGATTTAAAGGACAGTCCCGAAGCAAATGGCCCAGGACATTGCATCTTCTACATCTAAATAAGACATGTTCATAGTCTATTAACTGAACCCATTCAACATCGTCATGGTAGAGACTTACCGCATCTGGAATTGCCTTGCTGAGGTGTACATAAATACAAATTCGGGCATAGGAAGTGTATCTATGGAGTTTTGTTTCCTCTGCAACTTTGATAAATTCTCTAAGACCATTCCCAATGTCTTGTAGAGAAGCATTATCCCAGTATTCCAGGGGAGTGAGTAGAGACAAATCCAGACTAGAGCCCAGCTGAGGTCTTCTTTATCTGGGTTAAAGCACTCGACCCAGTCCCTCAAATATAGGTCAGTTGGGTTGAAGAAATACGGCCCTCCATCTAGGATTCTGTTTCAGTCCTCTAAGCAGTTAAAGGTGGCTATGAAGAACCCTTTAGGTCCCAACTGAAGTGTAATGTGTCCTTTCGTCTTCCATTTAGCTGGTATCCAGCCATGCATAGCTTTCTCTATTGGCCATAGTCCTATAAACTTGCCTATCAGGGAATGGTCTCTCATGTACTGTATTTGAGAATTGATCTGGTGACATGGGAGTTATATCTTTGGGCGTTCAGAAGCCACTGGCTTCTAGGTGGTTGATTTGACTTGGGGATGTTCTTTATCATCTATCTTGGCTTGTTGTGGATTCATATCCGTGTTGTCTCCATTTTGTTCATCTTGTCTGGTACCTTCCTAATTCTTTTGTAGAGTTTCATTTTCATTGGGGAGAGGCACTGTGTCCTCCCCCTAAGGGGATTCATGATACTCGTGAATCTTCTACCGTATATGGATAGTCGTATTGCTGGTGTTGAAGACAGGAATGCATAGGTCTATGAATGTCTGCCATTGCAGGCTCTGCGGTAACCCTAGAACATTGTTCCTCCAGAGCGCCTCACCCGTATAAACTTTCCATCGAACCATTTATCGTATAACATATTACTTAGGCTTAAATGCACAAAATGGTTTTTATGCAGATTTGTTTCAAATTCCCTAAGTAAAATAGGATTTTACTTACGAAAATGTTTATCAAAGGAATGAGTGATCTTATGGCGGGGGGGGAATGTTGATCAAAGGGACTTAAGTACTTTAGGCATTTCCAATTATTGGGCCAAGGGTCCAGTCCCTTCAAAAGTCAGAGAAATGCTCTAAGCCCCTCTAGCTCTGGTAATTACCTTTAGTACTGAGGGAATTAGTGAAGATTTTTATGGGAATGGGTAGGGAAGTTAGTTATTTTGACTTTGAATGTTGATGTGCTTTTCCATGTGATACATGCATTTTCCTAGTGATGAAAGTAAAAGATTTAAACATTTAAACTTATCATTCACCACATATTTATTCTGCAAGCATCATCTACTTACCCTATCTACTTATATTCCAAGTTTACACTATTTCGTCAGATCTTTATTCTTTATTTCTAAAACATGAAATAACCAAGTTTAAAATGTTTGGTTACCATGGATTGTGGCATAGGTAACAAGTTGCACATAATCATTATTGTATAAAGTAAAATAGTAGTGGCATTTGGTCTTGCACACTTTCTTGGTCTTTTGTTTTTGTTGGGGTTCATTTTCTTTCATTTTTTGACCTCTTTTTTATTATTTTCACCCTTTTATTCTTTTTCTAGGGTATACCCTCTTTACATTCTTTAATTTTTTGTTTTTTTTTTTTTTTTACAAGTGTGGAAAACCTTTGCAACAAGTAAAGGTATGAACATATTTCAAAGCTAAACCAAGTCAATCATGATATATGACACCTATTGGTATAGGCGCATAACAGCATCAAGACAGAGGTAACAACATGTTGGAGGTCATGTTTGCAATGAACAGACCCAAAGTAGGCATGGCATATGATGCCCAAACAAGGTTATGGTAAAGTGATGAGACACTAGGTGTACCTGAAACCAATTGTGCCAAAGACACATAATTAGGTGGCGATAGAGCCTAGATCAACCTCAGGCTGAAGGGACGCAATCTTAGGATAACCGCAAACCAAGCTTAACCTGGTAGCTAGCCCTACAAGGTCAGGAGAGGGCTCTATCATTGTCAATCTCAATTGAGATGACTGAATTAAATATGGATTTTAGGATAGGTATAGTAGCTCTAGGTTTTCTTGGTTGATTTTGAAGGTTTTGTTGCTAGATCAAATGGAGCAGGTAGCTTTGGGTCCAGGAAATCAAGTCAGAGTTGCAGGGTATTCTGTGGGGCGAGGTAGGTAACTTTTTTGGCACTTGTAATTGAGTGAGGTGAGAGGTCTAATACTGGTGAGGAGCTAAGGAGGGCATGAAAAAGTCATGAGTCCTCTTCAAACAACTAAAAACATAAAAAGCTAAATGTATTCCTAAGGCAGAGCACTGTTACCAATGTATTCTACCTATCTATCTTGATTTGATTTAGTTTAGAAGAATGATTTAGATTTTGGCACACATAACAAATGACAAAAAATAATGACAGAAGGAGAAACAATGCAAAAACACATTACCACAAGAATCCCACAAAAATAGTTGTAAATCCTGGTTCATTTCCTTGCCAAACTGCTGTAGAGATGTACAATGTAGCTCAGAGCATCCAAGAGTCCAACCTTTTCAAATGACTAAGAAAGTGCATAATATAGACATCAAACCACCTATGCTAGCCATCAGGGGTCGAATCCATGAGAAGATGGGTGGTTTTCAACCATTTCTAAACTAGGAATAAGAATATAGGTAGTGGAACAACTTTCCTCTATAACCATGGAAACTAATTCATTCACCCCTCAACCACCTCAAAATGATGTATCTACCCTCTAGAGTCATCTTAAAATTAGATTTACATAACATAACATCATTTATATTCATGAATTCATCCATAATGAGAGTAAAAATAAATTTGTGGAAAAACTAGGTGAAAACTGGATTTTTGAGCAAAACTGGCAAAATTCATCCTATGCGCAACACCACTATTCCTATGCGCATCGCCACTTTAGACTCAATTTTGGAGGCCTTCCCCTTGACAAAATTCAGCCCAAGATGGCTTGCTAGAAAGGTCTTCCTATCTAGTTTTTGGAACATCTTTAATTTTTGCATTTGGAGGTCATTTGCCCCCTCAAAAGTGGAATCTTCCATGATTGCTTCCTGTGTGTCCAAAAAGTGGCAAAGAGGTCATTTTTGATGGTTTTTTTACCTTTAGGTGACCAAGATCTTCTCCAAATTTGCTGAAACTTTCAGGGATTGATGTTCTCATCATGTTGAATCTGAATATGTAAGCCACTTCTCCAAAAAGTGTCCGAGTCAAAAGCGCAACACCTATTACAATTTCATGTATTGAAAATTTCAAAATGACAAAATTTCACCAAAACTTGCCCAGATTTGGCACAAGGCTCATTCATTAATTTCTTTGATTGACTAGTGAGGCCTCGGCCAAGATCTTTAGCTTTTCATGCTACTTTTTTCCTCTCAAAGCTTTCCTCAACCTTGCCTTTAGCTTCCTCATCCTTATATTGCATATTTTGTTCTAGGTCATATAGTGATAGGCCATGTGGCAAAGCATTTTCTTTTCTTTATTGGCCTTCTCAAGCAGCTTTTCAAGGTGAATGTTGACCCTTTCAAGCCAAATTTCTCGGTCATTCTCAATCTCTTGCTCAATGGAGGTCATCTTGACCTTTGCCTTCTTTGCCTTTTGTCGGTTCTCCTTGATCATTTGCAACTCCATGAGGACTTGCTTGTTGGTCAATTGCTTTTTTTCTTGCTCAAGATAATTGATGATCCACTTTGCCCTCTCCAAATTGACTGATAAGGCTTGAATGTTAGCCTCTTTCTCCTTGATGGTCATGTCTTTAGTTATCTTTGTACTTTGAGTCTCCACATCAATGACATCAATTCCCTGTGTCTCCTCATGATCATCTAGGTCAAAGTCTATCTCTTTCCCAACACAAGGATCCTTCTCATGCAATTTCCCTTGCCTTTATCTTTGCCCTTGTTGTGCTGCCCGACTTGTACCTATTTAGCTGAAGATGAAGGCAAAGCCCCTTCCACTCCTTATGGAGATAGCATTTTCTCGTGGCTTGTAGATGAAGGTGAGACCCCTTCCACTCCTTGTGGAGATAATACTCGCATGGCAGCTACAAAAAGTTTCCTAGTGCCTCTCTCATAGTCACAAAAACTCGCACTCCAACAGTTTCAGTTTCGGTGACTTGTTCAAGTCCTGAAGGTCCACCTTCCTCCTGATGCACTGATGAAAATATTTGTGGGCCCTTGACTATCTCACGGGAAATGAAAGTCTCCCATGGCATGTTGATAAGGTTCAAATGATGTAGAACAATGATTTTAATCAAGTAATAATGAAATATTATGTTTAACTGTTGGGAATATGGCTTCTTCTTGGCACAAAGTGCAATCTTCTCAACATTTTGAAACATGAAGTAAGGAATATCCATCATCCTCACTCTATTAAAATGTATCAACAATCTAATGTGGTAGGCATACAACCGAGAAAACCTACCTTCACAAGTAAAGTATTTGATGATGATCTTCATGAGTGGAGCAAACCTGTCCTCTAAGAATTTGAAGGGAAACACTCTCTTCAATTTTCCATGGTATTTAGCCTTGATGTAAGGCTCATAGTGCTCCCTATCAATGTACTATCCTTTGTTCCATTTTTCACCTGCATTTGGAATGCATGTAACCTTCGAAATAATAGCAAGCGACAAAGTGAATGTAACTTCATCAAGGTTTACTTCATTGTTGTCTAGGTGTGTCACAAATAACCATGCTAATTCATGATGGAATTTGACCCTCTCCCCCATTTCACAGAAACCAAAACATGACTAATGTCTGAAACATGAGATGGGAAGTGGACAAGCAAGCAATTCCCACAAACTAATGGGCTCCTCCTTGATTATCTTTCCCCCTTTGTGAGGTTTCTTCTGCTGCAAATTTCTTTCCCTAGAACTGTTACTAAGGGTATCTTCCTCCATTTCATACTCACTGTCACTATCCATTTATTGTATTGATGTTTGTCTTTATGCTCAATGAGGAGTGATGGATTGGTGAGTGAGAGTATGATGAGTATGAAGAGATTTTGATAGATGAATGGGTGATAGTGAATAAGGGTGTGAATAGGATTTAGTGATTGAGTAGGGTTTAGGAACAATGTAGTGTTTTGGGAGGATGATAGGGTTTAGGGTATATGTATGAAGCGGGGAAAATATATAGGGAATAATGTTTAGGGAATCTTGTATGGGTAATAGGTTTTAGGGAAGAGAAACTAGATGAGGGAAAACAACAATAAAACAGTGGGCCTTTGAGTTTATGAGATATTTTAGGTGACAACTAGGGTTTACTTTCTTAAGAAACAAACTCACCAAAAACTAATTGCATAACTTATTTTGAGCAAGAAAGGCAATGATACTCACTTGAAATGGAGGAAATTTGGAGTTTTTAGGTGATTTAATTCACTTTCGGAAGAATTTGGGCACGTTTGAGAGCTTGCCTTCCAGGTGCGCAAAGCCCTCTCTCAAGTGCTCAACACCTCTTCTATCCACAGTGCACTTTCTATTTAACACTGTGTTACTTTCCTAGGTGCACAACGCCCTTTCTATGCGTAGCGCCAGCTGCCAGGTGCGCAACGCCTTCAAATTTCTCCTAAAACATTGTAACTTCCTCCCTTTGCTCAATGACAACTCAAAATTGCATTTTTGGCTCTCTTTAGCACTTGAAAGTTTCAACAATTAAATGACATAAGATATGGATGAACTTTAAATAGCTTTTCAACCTTTGATTTTTCATTTTTCACAACCCACTTTATAATGTCTATTTGCTTTTTTGAAATACTTTGTTTTTCTGATATTTGACTTTTTGGCTTTTGACAGGTGGACTGATGCTTGATTGCTTGTCTGTTTGCAGTGGCATGTACTTGGCAAATGTCACCAAGTGATCAGGAGCAGCATAGAAATATTTATTACATATAGGATCAATAAAATTACATGAAATTACAAATAAATACAAATGCTTTGTTTTTCACCTCAAACTGGTTTTGAGGTGAAAAAATTATTAAATTTACAAATTATGATTTTAAAACTTTCATGATGGTTATTGTCATCCTCATGTGTCTACTGACTCTTATTGGTCAATGGTTACTGAAAATTTGACATGGTGAAACCCTAATACCTAATACCTAAGACCTATTTGATAAAATAAATTGAAAATGAACTTGAACCTAACCATTAACTGAATTACACAGGAAAAGTGGCCAGCATATAAGTATCATGAGGGAAAAACTCAAATGTGACTACCATCAGTTGATCCAATGACCTAATGGGATGCAACTCTGATCCGAATCAGATCCATAGAAGACTGTCAAAGAACCTTGACTGTATTGGGACGAAACAAATCTCTAAAGAATCCAAAACAACAATCAAAAGCACCCTGAACCAGTGGCAATGGCAGCCAGCGTGGAGCGACGAGGACCTCGGTCAAAGTGCGCTAACCGAGGCCCATGGAGACTATGCGGGAGGTCAAAGTAGCCCCTGGGAGCCTCAGATCGGGAAAAGGAGGTGATTTTTTATTCACTAAGCAAACAGGGCCAAAGTGGAGGAGCCTTAAGCACTTGGTCACGTTGGGAGTTGGAGAAATGTTGGCTGAGAAACAAAAAGCGCTAATCATACAAGGCGGGACCCATGCTCTAGAAACTAGCGGTATTGATCAGGCTGCCCTCAAATAGTAAACTGTTTTGGAGGAAGTGGAGCAGTCCCACTCAATGATCGACGCGTGGCAGGAGAGGTGAGATAAAACCGCCGTTGATCATGCACTATCGGTCGATTAGGTCAACTGCAGTGGACATGTGAATGACGTTGGATCTGGGGGGCCCAGATCGGATGGCTGAGATTACGCCCGATGGAAAGAAGCAGAATCGACCGGGAATTAAGTCGCGTTCTAAAGGGATTTGGAATCCGTTTAACCACCATGGTGGAGGAAAAATGCATCCACCACGTAACTGAAGAAATGAACCAACAAGCAGGTTGGCGCATTCAGATGGGGACATGTGGCCACTCCCTGAGCGTCCATGCTGACACTGAATAAGGAACTCCAAGTGCAGCTGCAGAAGAGGAATTGACAGAGGCGTAAGAGGAACTGAACAGGCATGGAGACGAATGGCTAAAAGCCATGAAGAGGGACAGAATACACAGTCAAGTCGGAGGAGGTCCGAGAGACAAAGGAAAAAAGACCAGAATCCTAAGAGGAGGACGGAATACTCAGAGAAGAAGGCAGTAGAGCAAGAGAAAAGCAGGAAGAGACAGAGGGTCGAGCTGACTAGTGGCAGCATCGAGCACCAAATCTTGAGAGATTCAAGCCATCCCATAGAGGAATCTATCCGGATCGAGCATCATATTTGGCTCCTTCCATTGTAGACCAGAAGGTCACAGAGCTGGTAGGAAGAAGAAGAGTCTGTGTACTCCAGTGGCTTGGGGAATCCAAGAAACCACCCTGCCAAGCAAACCTGCTTCAAGAGAACTCACATTGAGTCCCTGCATTGTAATTCTCTACTTAAAGACACAATAAAACAAGGCCACCACTGACAGTTGGACTGGATTCATAGCCCTAGAGAATAAGGTGAACTCCTTATTAAAAAAATCTTCGTGTCTTTATGTTCACTTGATGTATTTCTCTGTTGTATTTCCATTTAAAATGTTTGTGTATTGGCAATCCGATCGATCCGTCGCTTAAATAACACAGAACACACACCAGCACATGAGTCTGTAACACCTTTTGTTTAATCAACTTAAATTGGGGTCACTCATAGGGTGATTACCAGATCAAGTGGTATCAGAGCTTTAGGCTGTAAGGTTAGACAAGCTTGTGTTGGTTTAGCTGTGAATGCTCACTATATCAAAGCTCAAATTAGGAGAAGGAGAGTTGGTGGAAACTAATCCTGAAATTGGGAGAGTCTATTCTTGGAAGACGATGTTAGAGGAAGGTTCTATGGGGCCAGACCCTCAATTCATAGAAATTTTCCTAGCTATAAAGTCTATGGTAGAAGAAATGTATAGGGACTTTAGAAAGCATAAGGATGAAGATTCATCGGGTTCTAAATAAGATAAAGAAAAAGATGAGTCTCATTCTCATGACAACTCAAAAGGAAAGGGGAAAGAGGAAAGCTTTCTCACACCTACTAATAGCCCTGTGCATAATAAGAAAGTATCTCTAATTAAACTAGATGTTAAATTTGATTTTCCTATATATTATGGAGAGCTAAATGCTAAAAAGTTGGACAATTGGATTAGACAAATTGATGTATATTGCAGGGTACAAAACATAGACTCGAACAAGAGTAAGATTCAGTTGGCAAGCCTACGCCTAGGAGGCACTGCCTTGGTTTGGTGGGAAGGCAGAACCCAAGCTGACATGAAGAAGCATGGTAAGACCATCTCTGTCTGGAGTGAATTTGTTGCTGCAATCAAAAAGCAGTTCTATGCATTGGCCTACATGCAACAAGCCATGATGAGTTGGCAAACTCTTCAGCAGTTGAAAGGGCAAAGTGTGCAAGGGTATACTCAAGAGTTAAGAAAGAGAGCATTGATGTTGGGTATTTCATTAGACTCACCAAAGACTCTTCTGAAGTACATTGGTGGTATACACAGCTACATGAGGCATACCATCCTCATGTTTAATTCCACTAGTATAGATGAGGTATCTGTACAAGCTACTCATCTAGAAGCTAGAGGAAAAAATGGGAATCCAAAAGTTGGGGGACCATCCCAACCCACTGTAAGCAAGAGCAAGGAGAAAAGAAAGCAGAAGTGGAAAGCAAGGAAGGCTAACACTGCACAAAAAGGCAAAGCTTCATGCACTCACTGTAAAAAGGAGGGGCATGATGATGAGCATTGTTGGATTCTGCATCTAGAGCTAAGACCTAAGAAGTCCGAGGGCAAGAAGAAGAAGACTGCTGCAACTATTCAGAAAGATTTAGGGTCATACTTGGGAGATGAAACAATCATTGCAACCACAAGTATAAAAGGTAATAACTCTGAAGCATCTACTAGTAATTCTGCTCAATCTGTTATTGATGAAGAACACGAGAGAAAAAGGCATGAGCTTTTCCATATTCAAGTTGTTTCCAAAAATCAAAATATTGATACTTTGTTTGATAGTGGCTCACAAGTAAATCTAATTTTTGAAGAAATTGTAAAGAAATTGGGATTAACAAGTACACCTCATAAGAAACCATACCCATTAGGATTGTTGAATGATAAAGCACAACTACAAGTGACTATACAGTGCAAACTCAAGTTTTCTTTTGGGTCAGTATTTGTACATGAGGTTGAGTTAGATGTAATTCCTTTGGATATAGGTGGAATTGTTTTAGGAAGTCCCTACTTATATGATAGAAAAGCTATTTTCTACAGAGCTAAGAACAAGTATCTACTTGTTAAAGGTGGAATCGAATACTTTGTAAGAGTTCATAAGCTCAAGAATAATTATACTCTCATAAACTCAAGACAGATGAAAAGAATGATAAATTCATACAAACAATTCTTACTAATGGTTGTAAAGGAAAAGAAACCTGATAAAACCAATGTATTTTAGGGCTGTAATGCTAATCATCAAGCTGATATAGAAAAGATTGTTTCAGAATATGATGTCTTGTTCCAAGAACCTAAAGGTCTGCCACCCAAAAAGGAAATAGTACACGATATTATTTTTCAGCAAGATGTTCCATTGCCTAACATTAGGATGTATAGGTTGTCTGCTTTAGAAAATACTGAAATCAAGAAGCAGGTGTAGGAGTTTCTCGAGAAAGGTTTCATTAGGCCTAGCACATCACCATGTGGGTCACCAATCGTTTTGGTGGGAAAGAAAGATGGCTCGTGGAGAATGTGCATTTATTATCAAGCACTGAATAAGATAACAATCAAAAATCGTTATCCCCTTCCTCCCATAGATGTTCTTTTAGATCAATTGAAGGAATTTGTTTATTTCACCAAGTTAGATTTGCACAGTGGATACTATCAGGTTAAAGTTGCAGAGCAAGATGCATGGAAGACTGCTTTCAAAACAAAGCAGGGATTGTATGAATGGTTGGTTATGCCTTTTGGCCTAACCAATGCTCCTGCTACTTTCATGAGAATAATGAATGATGTACTCAGACCTTTTCTTGATGATTTTGTTATCGTGTATCTGGGTGACATTCTGATTTTTAGTAAAACGTGGGAAGAACATTTAAGGCATGTTAAGCAGACATTAGATGTTTTGAAAAGAGAAAAACTTTATTTTAAACTCTCCAAATGTGAATTTGGAAAAACCTCTCTAAATTACTTGGGTCATATAGTAGGGGAGGTGAACTGAAAATAGATCCCTCTAAAGTGGCAGTCACTATAAACTGGCCTAAACCCAAGTCTGCTACAGAACTGAGAAGATTCTTAAGAGTAGCACAATATTGGAGGAAGTTCATTTCAAATTATTCCTCAATTGCAGCTCCCTTACATGCTTTGACAAGATTGAACAAGGTGTTCCAGTGGGGAGGCAAACAACAGAAAGCCTTCAACTCCTTGAAAGAAAAGATTAGTACAGCACCTATACTAGCACTGCCAAATCTACAAAGACCATTTGAGATCCAAACTGATGCCAGTGACTATGCCATGGGAGCAGTGTTGACACAGCATGGTAAACCCATATGTTATCATTCTGAGACTTTTAATCCTGTAGTAGTTAACTATCCTACCTATGATAAAGAATTGTATGCATTAGTTCGGAGTGTGAAAAAGTGGAAACATTACTTAATTGGCAAAGAAACAGTAATACACATTGATCATCAGCCACTTCAATATCTACACTCCCAAAGTAAGTTGTAGCAATCAAGACATTACAGATGGATGGGTTTTCTACAACAGTTTCATTTAGTCATCAGATATAAAAAGGGCATACATAACAAGGTTGCAAACATGTTATCTAGACCCATTATAAATGCATCTACCATACTTAAGCATAATTCTGTGCTACATGAAAGCTACATAGAACAACATGCTCAGGACATGGACTTTAAATATGTATATGCAACTTTGAGTCAAGGCAAAAGAATAGAAGAATTGGACTATCACATGAAGGACCGACTCTTATATCATTGTGGGAAACTTTGCATTCCACAAACTGAGAGGGTAAAGATAATTAGGGAAGCACACACTTCTCAGATATCAGGTCACTTTGGAGTAAGTAAAACAGTTTCACAATTGCAAAGGTTCTGCTATTGGCCAAGAATGAGTGAGACAGTTTCTAGATATGTAAAGGGATGTTCCATGTGTGTGAACAGTAAGCCCAACAATAGAAAACTAGGCTTGTACACTCCATTGCCAGTTCCTTCTCACCCATGGGAAAGCATTTCCATGGATTTTGTTGGAGGACTACCTAAATCTAGGAAAGGTCATGATTATCTATATGTTGTTGTGGACAGGTTCAGCAAAATGTGTATTTTGATACCCTATAGCAAACAGATTACAACTGAACAAATTGCAAAACTGTTCTTCGAACATGTATGGGTTCATTTTGGACTACCCACTTCTATTGTATCTAATTGAGACACCTGATTTGTGGGGAAGTTTTGGTAAAGTCTATGGGAACTAATGGACACCAAGTTAAAGAAAAGCATAGCTTATCATCCACAAACAGATGGCCAGACAGAAGTAGTCAATAGGATGGTGATCTAGTTACTGAGGGGATATTGCAGCAAACACCCTAAGCTTTGGGATGAACACTTATGTTATGTGCAGCATGCTTACAATAGAGCCAAACACTCTTCTACACAGAGATATCCTTTTGAGACCTGTTTTGGTTTCATACCAAGGTCTCCTTTGGATTTTGTCTTTGGTAAAGGTGCCATGGTTGATAGACACAGTGATGTGGATAAGGCAACTAGGTTCATCGAATAGATCCAGGAGATCCACCAGGCAATACAGGAATAGTTGGAAAGGAGCCAGGCCAAGTACAAGGCTAGGCATGACAAGCATTAGATGTAGCATAGTTTTCAAGTTGGAGACCAATTCTGGCTGTATATTAGCAAGGATGGGATGTAAGGTGAAGGTAAAAAGCTAAAACCTATCAAGTATGGACCCTTTAGGATACTTGAGAAGACTAGTGAAAATGATTTTCGCCTTGATCTACTAGCTTACATGCACATCTACTCAGTTTTAAATGCAGACTGTTTGAGGTTGTTTGAGCCTTCAATGATTGAGGACCTCGAAGAGCAGAGTCAATTACCTTCTGTTGATGACCTGCTTCCTGAATATCTTAATGAGTTGCAGGAAGACACAGTGCTGCACAGGAAGGTAAGGACGACGCACAATGGAGAAGTGGACTACCTCCGGATTGGGCTCAAAGGTTCAAAGCCAAGTAGTGCAAACTGGATTGAGATTGGGCAAGTGAGATAGCAGTTTCCTCACTTAGTCGATGCTTGAAAACCAACTTTTGGTGGTCCAAAAGCTTTTTTGGTGGGAAGACCGTGATCCAAATCGGATCCATAGAAAACTATAAAAGAACCTTGACCGTATCGGGACGAAACAAATCTCTAAAGAATCCAAAATGTCAATCAAAATCACCCTGAACCAGTGGCAATGGCAGACAGCGTGGAGCAACGAGGACCTCAGTCAAAGCACACTAACCGAGGCCCATGAAGACTACACGGGAGGTCAAAGTAACCCCTGGGAGCCTCGAATCGGGAAAAGGAGGTGATTTTTGATGCACAATTAGTGCCTAGCTCTAATCATGCATCGTTGGGCAAATAGGGCCAAAGTGGAGGAGCCTTAAGCACTCGGTCGCGTTAAGAGCCGGAGAACCGCGGGTGGAGAAATGAAAAGTGCTAATCATACAAGGTGGGACCCGTGCTCTGGAAACTGGCGGTATTGATCGGGGCGCCCTCAAATGGTAAATGGTTTTGCAGGAAGTAGAGAAATCCCACTCAACGATCAATGCATGGCAGGGGAGGTGAGAGAAAACCATTGTTGATCGCGCGTTATCGGTTGAGCAGGTCAATTGCGGGGGACGTGCGAATGACGTCGGATCTGGGGGGGGGCCAGATTGGATGGCTGAGATTACGCCCGATGGAAAGAAGCGAAATCGACGAGGAATTAAGCCACGTTCTAAAGAGATTTGTAATCCATTTGACTGCCACAGTGGAGGAAAAATGCATCCACGACGTAACTGAAGAAACGAACCAACAAGTAGTCTAGCACTGTTCAGATGAGGACATGTGGCCACTCCCTGACTGTTCATGCTGACGCCGAACAGGGAACTCCAAGCGCAGCTGCAGAAGGGGAATCGACAGAGGCAAAAGAGGAACCAAACAAGCATGGAGACGAATGGCTAAAAGCCATGAATAGGGACATAATACATAGTCAAGTCAGAGGAGGTCCGAGAGACGAAGGAAAAAAGACCAGAATCTTGAGAGGAGGATGGAATACTCAGAGAAGAAGGTAGTAGATCAAGAGAAAAGCAGGAAGAGACAGAGGGCCAAGCTGACTAGTGGCAGCATCGAGCACCAAAGCTTGAGATATTCAAGCCATCCCATAGAGGAATCTGTTCAGATCGAGCATCATATTTGGTTCCTTCCATTGTAGACGAGAAGGTCGCAGAGCTGGTAGGAAGAAGAGTTTGTGTACTCCAGTGGCTTAGAGAATCGAAGAATCCACCCTGCCAAGCAAACCTACTTCAGGAGAACTCACATTGAGTCCCTGCACAATAATTCTCTGCTTAAAGACACAATAAAACAAGGCCACCACTGAAAGCTGGACCAGGGACGTAGCCCTGGAGAATAAGGTGAACTCCTTATTAAAAAAATCTTGATGTCTTTATGTTGGCTTGTTGTATTTCTCTGTTGTCTTTCCATTTAAAATGTCTGTGTATTGGAAATCTGATCGATCTGTTGCTTAAATAACATAGAACACACACCAACACATGAGTCTGTAATACCTTTTGTTTAATCAACTTAAAATTGGGGTCACTCATAAGGTGATTACCAAATCAAACTCTTGAACAATGGGACTCCTAATATGAATGCAAAAGAGTGAATTTTGATCACTGATGGTGGTGTGAAGACATTAACACTAACATTGGCTCCAATGGGGATGGTAGCTCCTTGGAGGTGCCAAGAAAACCATAGACCTAGTAGCCTTATCCATTGGGCAATGGAGTCAAAACACTCAATTTTAAATGCATGACTGTAAACTAACGACTTGACGACACAAACTGACTTTGAAACTAACTTGAAATTGATTGAAAATTTGACTCAAGACTTACTTAACTGAAACAAGTATTTACAAATCTTTTTAATGGCAGCAGACCATCGAGATTTGAGGGCTTCAAATCATGATGACAACCACATGCCTACTGATGAAATATATACAATCACGTGAAGTGGGCCTTCCAATGTAACCTATCCAGCAGATGGCTACTTACTGAAATCCTGCTCTCACTTTCCTCGAGTAGGCAAAACAATTTACATGTAGGCAACTCACAATAACAACTAAAACCAAGGCTTATGCTAATGAACCAAACAACTTTCATCTTCTCCAATGCTTGCAAAAGAATGTTGAAGGGATCTTGAAAATCCTGAAGCACTAACTTGTCTCGAGATCCAGTAGCAAAAATACAAGTACTCCCTTCATTTTGATCTGAAAGAACGGTTGGTTGCTGATTGATAGAAAGGCATAGAGAAGTATAAGCTTCTGCTATCTGAGTGTTGGTTATAAATTCCTCAAGCATGAGAAATTCTGACTCGATTTCTGGCATATTCCTCAATTTCATGGTCTAGGTCATTCTTAAATAGAAAACATTCTTCAAGATTATCAAATATGACAACCCTATCATCTTCGTGAAAGAAAACAATATATGTTCACTGATTGACAAATCTAATTTCAAGACTGTCCTCATTTTCAAAAGTGGAAGACGCAAACCTGCATTAGCTTGGGCTATAACATGACCCTTTAGGAGTTGATCTATCTCATCTTCAGATAGAGGAGAAAGTACTTTTTTTGTTCTTTTGCTAAAACAGTAATTGTCTTCTTTCCCTCCTAAAGATTCACAAGGCTGTTGAATATCTTCATTAATTTCAAGCAAAGGAGTATACAAATTTTCCTCATACTGTTGATTCATTTTATATGATTCCTATTGACTATCAAGATGCAAAATTCCTTCATCTTCAAGCAAAGAATAAGCTACTATATGCTGATTATGATCTTGTATAACAAAGTAACTGGTTTCAGTGATTTCTTCATCATCACGATCTGAATCTTCTTCATCATCACAATCTGAATCTAGATCTAGAATAGCCAACTTGCCTTTATCACAATATGAAATTGGATCTTGATTTTCCTGCATATTGTCTTCTGCTATGATCAGATCTGAAATAAGACCTTGTCCTCCATCATTTTTAATTGTACTAAGATCTTGAACCTGCTGCAAATTTTCCTGAGCATCTTGAAAAGTATCCTCTAAGCTCTCTTTATGCTGCTGAAATGGATTTTCATACAGGGCTTCCATGATCTCATCGTCCATGGAGTCATCATCTTCAAAAATTTTCTCAAGATTTTCAATAAAACTATAAGCATGTCTACAATAGTTCTGAACTGATATTAGGATGGATGAGATTCTTCATACCATTCAAAGAACATGGTATGAAAATATTTTAAATAGTAAATACAAGCAGACGGCAAACTTTGATACCAAGATCAGGCTTCACCTTCTACAATGGACATGAATATCTTCATCAAGCAGTCTTTAGGAAAATCAACCTTCAACTTACGAATATGCATGTGAAATCCAACCAGATGTAAAGCAACATCATTCCTATCATCATCTTTAAACATAGGCAAACTCCTTTGCCAATCTACCTTAGGAATTTTATTTGGGAAACCTGGAATGTGATCTCAGCTCATGGGAGCATACCTTCGAGCAAAAAAATCCATTTTGATAACAAGAAATTCTTCAGACTATTGGTTCTTGAAGAGTAGAGTTGCCATGAAAATTTTAAACCTTGGGATTCTTTGAAATTGGAGTCACCAGGTGAATGATTTCAACCTTCCGGTGTCTGATCGTTGTCCACCGTCAATAATCAGATCTAAACTTGATGCATTTTGCTGAGGAACATAAAACTACGTTCCCCAGCATGGTCACCACTATGTTAGAGCCTAGATCGACCTCAGGCTGAAGGGAGGCAATCTTAGGATAACCACAAACCAAGCTTAACCTAGTAGCTAGCCCTACCAAGTCGAGAGACGCCTCTCTCCTTGTCAATCTCAGTTGAGATGACTGAATTAGATATGGATTTCAGGCTAGGTATAGTAGCTCTATGGTTTTTGGTTGATTTTGAAGTTTTGTTGCTAGATCAAATGCAACAGACAGCTTTTGGTATGGGAAATCAAGTTAGAATTGCAGGGTGTTCTATGGGGCGAGGTAGGTAAGTGTTTTGGCACTTGGAATTGAGTGAGGTGAGAGGTATAATATTGGTGAGGAGCTAAGGAGGGCATGCAAAGGTCATGAGTCCTCTTCAAACAGCTGAAAACATCAAAAACTAAATGTATTCCCAAGGCAAAGCACTGTTACCAATGTATTCTACCTATCTATCTTGATTTCATTTAGTTTAGAAGAATGATTTAGATTTTGGCACACATAACACATGAGAAAAACTAATGATAGAAGGAGAAACAATGCAAAAACACATTACCACAAGAATCCCACAAAAATAGCTGCAAATTCTAGTTTATTTCCTTACCAAACTGTTGTAGAGGTGTACAATGTAACTTAGAGCATCCAAGAGTCAAACCTTTACAAATAACTTAAAAAGTACATAATATAGGCATCAAACTACCTATGCTAACCATCAGGGGTAGAATCCATGAGAAGAGGGGTGGTTTTCAACCATATCTAAACTAGGAACAGGAATATAGGTAGTGGAACAACTTGCCTCTATAACCATGGAAACCGATTCATTTACCCCTCAACCACCTCAAAATGATGTATCTACCCTCTAGAGTCAATTTACAATTATATTTACATAACATAACATCATTTACATTCATAAATTCATCAACAATGAGAGTAAAAATCAGTTTGTGGAAAAACTAGGTGAAAACTAGAATTTTGAGCAAAATTGGCAAAATTCATGCTATGTGCAGCACCATTGTTCCTATGCACATTGCCACTAAATACTCAGTTTAGGAGGCCTTCCCCTTGACCAAATTGAGCCCACGATAGCTTGTTGGAAAGGTATTCATGTCTAGCTTTTGGAACATCTTCAATTTTTGCATTTGGAGGTAATTTGCCCCCACAAAAGTGGAATCTCCCAAGACTGCTTCCTGTGTGTCCAAAAAGTGGCAGAGAGGTCATTTTTTATGGTTTTTTGACGTTTAGGTGACCAAGATCTTCTCCAAATTTGTTGAAACTTTCAGGGATTGATATTTTCATCATGCTAAATTTGAATATGTAAGCCACTTCTCTAAAAAGTGTCCCAGTCAAAAGTGCGGTGCCAATGATTTCCTGTGTTGAAAATTTCAAAATTTCAAAATGACAAAATTTCACCAAAACTTGCCCAAATTTTTCACAAGACTCATTCATTAATTGCTTTTATGGGCTAGCGAAGCCTCATCCAAGATCTTTAGCTTGTCGTGTTCCTTTTTTCCTCTCAAAGCTTTCCTCAACCTTGCCTTTAGCTTCCTCGTCCTTGTATTGCATATTTTGTTCTAGGTCATATAGTCATAGGCCATGTGGTGAAGCATTTTCTTTTATCTATTGGCCTTCTCAAGCAGATTTTCAAGGTGAATGTTGACCCTTTCAAGCCAAATTTCCCGATCATTCTCAATCTCTTGCTCAATGGAGGTCATCTTGACCTTTGCCTTCTTTCCCTTTTGTCGGTTCTCCTTGATCGTTTGCAACTCCATGAGGACTTGCTTGTCAGTCAGTTGCTTGTTCTCCTGCTCAAGATAATTGATGATCCACTTTTCCCTCTCCAAATTGACTGATAAGGCTTGAATGTTAACCTCTTGCTCCTTGATGATCATGTCTTTAGTTATCTTTGTACTTTGAGTCTCCACATCAATGACATCAATTCCCTGTGTCTCCTCATGATCAACTAGGTCAAAGTCTCTCTCTTGCCCATCACTAGGATCCTTCTCATGCAATTTTCCCTTGCCTTTATCTTTGCCCTTGCTGTGCTGCCCAACCTGTACCTGTTTAGCTGAAGATGAAGGCAAAGCCCCTTCCACTCCTTGTGGAGATAGCATTTTCCTATGGCCTGTAGATGAAGGCGAGACCCCTTCCACTCCTTGTGGAGATAATACTCTCCTGGTAGCTACAAAAAGCTTCCTAGTGCCTCTCTCATAGATCACAAACACTGGCACTCCAAAAGTTTCAATTTCATTGACTTGTTCATGTCCTGAAGGTCCACCTTCCTCTTGATGCACTGATGAAAAGATTTGTGGGTCCTTGAACATCTCATGGGAAATGAAATTCTCCCATGGCATGTTGATAAGGTTCAACTAATGAAGAACAATAATTTTAATCAAAGAATAATGAAATATGTTGTTTAACTGTTAGGGATATGGCTTCTTCTTGACATAAAGTGCCATCTTCTTAATATTTCAAAACATGAAGTAAGGAATATCCATCATCCTCACTCTAGTAAAATGCATCAACAATCTAATGCGGTAGGCATACAACCAATAAAACCTACCTTCACAAGTAAAGTATTTGATGATGATCTTCATAAATGGAGCAAACCTGCCCTCCAAGAATTTGAAGGGAAACACTCTCCTCAATTTTCCATGGTATTTAGCCTTGATGTAAGGCTCATAGTGCTCCCTGTCAATGTATTGTCCTTTATTCCGTTTTTCACCTACATTTGGAATGCTTGTAGCCTCCAAGATAATAGCAGGTGACAAAGTGAATGTAACTCCAATAATGTTTACTTCATTGTTGTCCAGGTGTGTCACAAATAACCTTGCTAATTAATGATGGAATTTGACCCTCTCCCCCATTTCACAGAAACCAAAACATGACTGATGTCTGAAACATGAGATGGCAAGTGGACAAGCAAGCAATTCTCGCAAACTAATGGGCTCCTCCCTGATTTTCTTTCCCCTTTTGTGAGGTTTCTTCTGCTGCAAATTTCTTTCCCTAGAACTGTCACTAAGGGTATCTTCCTCCATTTCATACTCATTGTCCCTATCCATTTATTGTATTGTTGTTTGTCTTTATGATCAATGAGGAGTGATGGATTGGTGAGTGAGGGTATGATGAGTATGAAAAGATTTTGATAGATGAATGGGTGATAATGAATAAGGGTGTGAATAGGATTTAGTGATTGAGTAGGGTTTAGGAATAGTGTAGGGTTTTTGGAGGATGATAGGGTTTAGGGTATATGTATGAAGTGGGGAAAATATAGAGGGAATAATGTTTAGGGAATCTTGTATGGGGAATAGGTTTTAGGGAAGAGCAACTAGATGGGGGAAAACAACAATAAAACAGTGGGCCTTTGAGTTTATGAGATATTTTAGGTGACAACTAGGGTTTACTTTCTTAAGAAACAAACTCACCAAAAACTGATTGCAAAACTTCTTTTGAGCAAGAAAGGCAATGATACTTACTTGAAATGGAGGAAATTTGGAGGTTTGAGGTGATTTAATGCAATTTGGGAACAATTTGCGCACGTTTTAGAGCTTGGTTACCACGTGCACAGCACCCTCTCTCAGGTGTGCAGCGCCTCTTCTATGCGCAACGCACATTCTGTTTAACACTGTGTAACTTGCCCAGGTGCGCAATGCCCTTTTTATGCACAACACCAGCTGTTAGGTGCGCAGCGCCTTTAAATTTCTCCTAAAACATTGTAGCTTCCTCCCTTTGCTCAATGACAACTCCAAATCGCATTTTTAGCTCTCTTTAGCACTTGAAACTTTCAACAATGAAATGACATAAGATATGGATGACCTTTAAATAGGTTTTAAACCTTTGATTTCTCATTTTTCACAACCCACTTTATAATGTCTATTTGCTTTCTTTAAATACTTTGTTTTTCTGATATTTGACTTTTTGGCTTTTGACAGGAGGATTGATGCTTGATTGCTTGTCTGTTTGTAGTGGCATGTACTTGGCAAATGTCACCAAGTGATCAGGATGTTATGAAACCAGCTCAAGAAAAGATAGAAAATATAGATCAACGCCTTAGAATTCAGCCTCTTCGAGGGGGCAACCTCCTTTACATTACATAAATGAACAATTCTTGGATGATACAAATGAAAAGACCTCCTTTCTATATATAGGAGTCTAAGGGGTCATAACATAATCAGAGCCGACATAACAATAATAATGTAAGGGCACAATAATAACAATAGTGGGCTTCTATGTGGCACAATAGTAACCATATGGGCACTACATGGGTACATCAATATAATAAGTGGGTTGTACTAATAACAATAAGGGGTTACACTAGTAGTATAGGGGCCTAACATGCCCCTCTCCTTCAAAAAGCGTTGTCCTCAACGCTTGAGTAGTTCTTGATGCTTCTGTATAAAATTCTTGTCCTCCCATGTCGAATCTTCAGCGGGTAAGTTCTTCCACTTGATGAGATACTCTGAAATTGATCGCTTTCGTAGTTGTTGGGTTCTTGTTTCTGTGACTGCTCCAGGTTCCAATATGATTTTTCCTTCCTCTTCAATTTCTGGCAATATTGTTTGAATTGGAAACTTTTGCAACTTTTGAATAAGTGGCCATACTTCTTCATCCTTCTTCCATTCATCCCTTGCTTCTTTTATCCAATCTAGTTGGATAATAGAAATAGAACAAAATAATGCTTCCACATCCTCATCCTTGAAGAGTCTTCCCATTCGGTACGGTCGCCATTTTTTAAGTGCATGTAGTATTGCCAACATTTCCTTCTCATAAATAGCTTGCTTGAGATGTAGCAGTAAAAATACCCAATCACCTACATCAAAACATTTTTCACTACGATGTTGATCTACCTGTTGTTTCGTTTGATTTTGCACTGAAGTGGCGTTATCCTTTAAAAGTTGGAGAACTTGTTGTTGATGCTCGATGTGATCTTTCTCTGCTTGAACCTTTTTCTTCTTGATATGTCCTTCTATCTCTAGAGTTTTAGGAGTGGTAATTTCTTCCAATCCTTTACAAGATATGGTCGGATTCATTTCTTGATGCTCGATGTGATCTTTCACTTCTTGAGCATTTTTCTCCTTGATATGTCCTTCTATCTTGATAGTTTGAGGAGTGGTAATTTCGACCAATGAATTACAAGATATGGTTGGATTCATTTCTTCTTTCTTGATGTGATCTTTCACTTCTTGTACCTTTTTCTTCTTGATATTTCCTTCCATCTTGAGAGTTTGAGGAGTGGTAATTCTTGCCAATGCTTTACAAGATATGGTCTAATTCATTTCTTCTTTCTCTTGGGTGGGGTCCTGGCATATATCCTCTTCTTTTGATGTCTCTTGATCCTTTTTTCCTCCTCTTCATATTCTATGTAAAATAATTTCTTCTCAGCACACTTATGACCTTTAGTGCATTTGCTATCACAATTGTAACAAAGCCCTTTTTCTCTTTTTTCTTCTAATTGTTGTGGTGTAACCCTTGTAGGTTGTGGAAGGCTAGGAGAAACAACACTTCCATCTTTATAGTTGGGAGGGGTACACTTCTTGGTTTCCATAATTTTGCTTTCCACTATGTCACAAAGCCCTTTTACTCTTTCCAATTATTGTGGTGTTGCTCTAAAGAAGGTGTTGCTCTTTGTATCCTCATAATGCGCTATCATTTCCTCCGTGAAGATTGACAATGTAACAATTTGTTTACGAGAACAAAGCCCTTTGTAACATAAAAATTGATCTGGTTCTAAATATGAAGATGCAATGCATACCTTTTGTAACAGTTGTAGACCATGTAGATCAAAATATTGCTCCATCTGAAGTATCCAATTTACTGGATCCTTGCCATCAAACTTCCTCATCTTGCTTTTTCTTGATTTTAGGAGCTTGACCTTGAAACAACTGTAACTCTGTAATTTTGGATCTTTAAGTTCTAAAATTCTGACCTGTAGTAGCCCTCTGTGTCCTCTTTCCAATGCCACCAGTCTGATCCAAATTGGATTCTCTAAGGAAGAGTTATGCAAAATCTCCCCAGGTAACCTGATTATAGACCTTTCCAGAAGAGTGAACTTGTATGAAGTGCCACGTGTCACTGTTTCGACCTTTGGATCTAAAAAATGGATACAAGAAGCTACAGTTCGTCCTCTTTCTGTAGCTTCTGACGAAATTTCAATCTGATCCTCAAAGAGAAATTTATGATGATTTTCCCCAGGTCACCTGTTTTGAATGTAATTCAGGAGTCTGCAAAAAGACCAATTTCCTTAGATCATATCTCCGAAACTATCACGCGAAAAGCTCTAAAATTCGGACCCAAGGTTCAGCATGATTTCTTCTCAAATGGGTTTTTTCTGAAACTTTTGAAACGTCACAGAAAAAAGGTTATAGCGAAAATGCCACGATGACCTGTTTGGAGTAGCGAAACCCTAGAATCCAAAGCTCTGATACCAAATGTTATGGAACCAGCTCAAGAAAAGATAGAAATGATAGGTCAACGCCTTAGAATTCAGCCTCTTCGATGGGGCAACCTCCTTTACATTACATAAATGAACAATTCTTGGATCATACAAATGAAAATACCTCCTTTCTATATATAGGAGTCTAAGGGGTCATAACATAATCAGAGCCGACATAACAATAATAATGTAAGGGCACAATAATAACAATAGTGAGCTTCTATGGGGCACAATAGTAACAATATGGGCACTACATGGGTACATGAATATAATAAGTGGGTTATACTAATAACAATAAGGGGTTACACTAGTAGTATAGGGGCCTAACATGCCCCTCTCCTTCAAAAAGCGTTGTCCTCAACGCTTGAGTAGTTCTTGATGCTTCTGTATAAAATTATTGTCCTCCCATGTCGAATATTCAGCGGGTAAGTTCTTCCACTTGATGAGATACTCTGAAATTGATCGATTTCGTAGTTGTCGGGTTCTTGTTTCTGTGACTGCTCCAAGTTCCAATATGAATTTTCCTTCCTCTTTAATTTTTGGCAATATTGTTTGAATTGGGATCTTTTGAAACTTTTGAATAAGTGGCCATACTTCTTTGTCCTTCTTCCATTCATCCCTTGCTTTGTTTATCCAATCTGGTTGGATAATATAAATAGCACAAAACAATGCTTCCACATCCTCATCCTTGAAGAGTCTTCCCATTCGGTAAGGTCGTCATTTTTTAAGTGCATGTAATATTGCCAACATTTCCTTCTCATAAATAGCTTGCTTGAGATGTAGCAGTAAAAATACCCAATCACCTACATCAAAACATTTTTCGCTACGATATTGATCTACCTGTTGTTTCATTTGATTTTGCACCGAAGTGGTGTTATCCTTTAAAAGTTGGAGAACTTGTTGTTGATGCTCGTTGTGATCTTTCACTGCCTGAACCTTTTTCTTCTTGATATGTCCTTCTATCTCTAGAGTTTGAGGAGTGGTAATTTCTTCCAATCCTTTACAAGATATGGTCAGATTCATTTCTTGATGCTCGATGTGATCTTTCACTTCTTAAACATTTTTCTTCTTTATATGTCCTTCTATCTTGATAGTTTGAGGAGTGGTAATTTCGAACAATGAATTACAAGATATGGTTGGATTCATTTCTTCTTTCTCGATGTGATCTTTCACTTCTTGCACCTTTTTCTTCTTGATATGTCCTTCTATCTTGATGGTTTGAGGAGTGGTAATTCCCACCAATGCATTACAAGATATGGTCGGATTTATTTGTTCTTCATCTAGGCTTTGTTCCTGGAGTATATCCTCTTCTTTTGACCTTTCTTGCTCCTTTTCTTCTTCCTCTTCACAATCTATGTAGAATAATTTCTTCTCAGCACACTTATGACCTTTAGTGCATTTTCTATCACAATTGTAACAAAGTCCTTTTTCTCTTTTTTCTTCCAATTGTTGTGGTGTAACCCTTGTAGGTTGTGGAAGGCTAGGAGAAACAACACTTCCATCTTTATAGTTGTGAGGGGTACGCTTCCTGGTTTCCATAATTTTGCTTTCCACTATGTCACAAAGCCCTTTTACTCTTTCCAATTGTTGTGGTGTTGCTCTAAAGAAGGTGTTGCTCTTTGTATCCTCATAATGTGCTATCATTTCCTCCGTGAAAATTGACCACGTAACAAGTTGTTTACGAGAACAAAGCCCTTTGTACCATAAAAATTGATCTGATTCTAAATATTAAGATGCAATACATACCTTTTGTAACATTTGTACACCATGTAGATCAAAATATTGCTCCATCTGAAGTATACAATTTACCGGATCCTTGCCATCAAACTTCCTCATCTTGCTTTTTCTTGATTTTAGGAGCTCGACCTTAAAACTACTGTAACTTTGTACTTTCAGATCTTTAAGTTCTGAAATTGTGACCTATAGTAGCCCTCTGTGTCCTCTTTCCAATGCCACCAGTCTGATCCAAATTGGATTCTCCAAGAAATAGTTATGCACAATCTCCCAAGATGACCTGATTATAGACTAGTTCAGTAGAGCGAACTTGTACGACGTGCCATGAGTCATTGTTTCAACCTTTGGATCTGAAAAACGCATACAAGAAACTAAAGTCCGTCCTCTTTCTGTACCTTCTTACAAAATTTCAATCCGATCCCCAGAGAGAAAGTTATGACGATTCTCCCCAGGTCACCTGTTTTGAATGTAATTCAGGAGTCTGCAAAAAGACCAATTTCCTTAGATCATATCTCCGAAACTATCACGCGAAAAGCTCTAAAATTCGGACCCAAGGTTCAGCATGATTTCTTCTCAAATGGGTTTTTTCTGAAACTTTTGAAACGTCACAGAAAAAAAGTTATAGCGAAAATGCCACGATGACCTGTTTGGAGTAGTGAAACCCTAGAATCCAAAGCTCTGATACCAAATGTTATGGAACCAGCTCAAGAAAAGATAGAAATGATAGGTCAACGCCTTAGAATTCAGCCTCTTCGATGGGGCAACCTCCTTTACATTACATAAATGAACAATTCTTGGATCATACAAATGAAAATACCTCCTTTCTATATATAGGAGTCTAAGGGGTCATAACATAATCAGAGCCGACATAACAATAATAATGTAAGGGCACAATAATAACAATAGTGAGCTTCTATGGGGCACAATAGTAACAATATGGGCACTACATGGGTACATGAATATAATAAGTGGGTTATACTAATAACAATAAGGGGTTACACTAGTAGTATAGGGGCCTAACACAGGAGCATCATAGAAATATTTATTACATATAGGATCAATGAAATTACATGAAATTACAACTAAATACAAATGCTTTGTTTTTCACCTCAAACTGGTTTTGAGGTGAAAAACTTATTAAATTTACAAATTATGATTTTACAGCTTTCATGATGGTTATTGTCATCCTCATGTGTCTGCTGACTCTTATTGGTCAATGGTTACTGAAAATTTGACATGTTGAAACACTAATACCTAAGACCTAATGAAACTGAAACCCTAAGACCTAAGACCTATTTGATGAAATAAATTGAAAATGAACCTGAAGTTAACCATTGACTAAATTACATAGGAAAAGTGGTTAGTAGATAAGTATCATGAGGGAAAAAATTGAAATGCCACTGACTACCATCAATTGATCCAATGACCTAATGGGATGCAACTCATGAAGAATGGGACTCCTAAAATGAATGCAAAAGAGTGAAGTTTGATCATTGATGGCAGTGTGAAGACATTCACACTAACAGGCGGAACACTGGTGGGAATGCTCCTTGTATAGAGGAAGCCTTCAGGAGGAAAAGGATGTTCTTCCTCCTCGACAATGTGTGGAGTAAAAACTTTAGACTCCTCTGAAGAGGTGACTGGAGCATCGCCTTCGGTTTCCATATCTGGGAATAAACGATGAAGAATGGTCGAAGAAGTACGAGGGGATAATTACAAAGGAACAGTTGGCTGATCGTACAACTGTAAGGAAACTGTGATGATATCACAACAGGGTCAAATAGAGGATTCAGAGGATAGATAACCAGTCCAAGATGACCGTCAATGGTCAGTGAACTCTCAGGAGTTTGACTGGGATTGTCCGGAGATTCCGGGCCAAGATCAGTAGATGACCTAGTATCTAAACTAGGTGGAGGATGAGATGACAAAGGTTGAATGCTTAGAACAATTCCAAGTTCAGCACCCTGGTCCTCGAGTGACTCTGGTAACTAAGGAAACGACTCCTAAGACAATCTTTCAGATGGAGGAGAGGAAGAGGAACTAGGTGAACTAGATGGTTCAACCACGATGACCTTGTCTTAGTTAACATAAAAGAGACAAATAAACTTCAAGGATTTAAAATTTTCTTTAAGGGAAACTCACAATTTGGTCTAGAAAATACTAACAGGACGTTATCAGATAGTGGGAAATCAATTATTAAGATGCATAAATAGACTGGTGCTCTTTCATTTTTTAAGAGTCGAGAAAGAAACAGAGATGACTCTACCGCTTTTAGTTGGAAACAAGCTTGAGAGGACAAGTGCTTGAATGATCTTTTAAGTTTTATGAGTCAAAAGAATCAAATCACTTCTATGGATGATCTAGGTAAACACGATTACCAGGCAATTGTGATCTGCAGAATACCTCTCGGCGAAATGAGAAGTATGAGCAGGCAATCTCCTCAAATGTTGTGTTCGATGTATCACGTTTTCCAGGCGGCCGACTTGACTTCCTAAGGATAAAGGATTGCAGCCTAGAGGGGTCTCCCATTATATACTCAACAGTACAGGGAGCACAAATCTGTACTAGCACTGTCTAATGCCGAAGCTAATGACAACTGTTAGGTTTAAAGACGCTGGAACAAATCTCTAGCCTATACCTTCTAGATATGATAGTTAGATGTCAAATGTGCCTTAGGTTAATTGAATTCATTTTAAAGTTTATCTTGAGTTATGTCTCAGTTTTAAAGCCTTAACAATGTGACTTGAAAAAACTTAATTCAACTAAATGAGACAAGACCCTTTCAATTCAATGAATTTCCTACACTAGAGAGGGTAGAAAATACACAATCAAATGCAAACAACCAAGCAACTGAAACCAAAATGATCTTTCATTACTTCACTTTTGAAAAAATAAACTAATGAAAAATGCATTCCAATTCCTAATTTCCTGACAAGTACAGTTCTAACAGTCCTTTCAAAAGCAAAAGAGTTATTTTCCTTTTCAAATTCCAATGCAATCCTAGTTTTTAATAATGTTGACTATCGTAGCATAATGATACACAAACTAGAATTTCATACTTTTACATGAAACAACGAAATTAATTTTTCGCATACAACACTTCAATGAAAAAAATTTCGAGACAATTAGCTCTTCAAGCAAATGAAAACATGAGAACAGACACTCATTCAAACTAATGCAGCACTATTTTACCAAGAACAAGACAAGAAATGTGATTTATGCTAGAAATGAAATGTTTAGATGAGCAAATGAAAAGTTTTCAAACTTGTGTAATGGAGGTCAAAATCGTAAAAGGACCACAAACGAAATGCAAGGAGTAAGTACACCTACAACTCGACTCATTGAGTTCAAAATCGGCTGAATGGATGATGATCTAGATGCCCTAGTGTCACTAACCATCCAATGAGTCAAAAAATCAAATAGAAAGATGATAAGCCAACAAGCAAACAAAACCAATGAAAAGCAACTTTCTAGTGAGGGAGAAAATGGTCTAAACGGCTTACGTCGTCGAAATCATGAGAGAAAAACACACTGGCCAAGATTAGGGACAAACCCTAATCTTCACTTACAGGCATCGGCGCGACTACCAAACTGACATCAAGTGTCATAGGTCGATCGATGTGACTATTTCTCAGCATATTGCACTGATTGGCATGACTGTCAGTGGATTAAGAGCACTGAGCAAGGGAGCCAAGAAAAAAATATATATTTTTTAAAATAGGGACCAGATCTGCTATTATGAATTTCAAACTCAAACAAGTAAGCAGAAGAAAAGAAACAGATCCAAAGGGAAAAAGTTGAACTAGAAAAGTTCACACGAAATCTTGAAATCTCAAACAAGATAAGCAAAAGAATTGGTTCCCCAGTGGAGTTGCCAATTTGTGGTGAAGTAAAATTATGAGTATGGACACAAAAAATTCCTCTAGCCCGATAATGGGTCTAACCACAACTGATACATTCTATGGAAGATTTCCTTAGGTTAGAACCAATTAAGAAGGCCTACCTCTTAGTACACTTATCTCGTTTGATGATGTCATTGCTTGCTCACTCCAGCTATCTCTCGCTTCCTTCTTCAAACACCTGAAACAAATAAACAACAACCATGATAATAGACAAATTGTAATTCAACCTACTTAAAAAGTCAAGAAACATTAAGCCATGAACATGTAAGATGACAAATCATGTAGGAAATCAATCAATAGTTGCATATATATTGAAGCAAGAAGATATTACAACCATTGTCTTGACATTGCCGTTCTCCTCCAACAAAACTAGGTTCCCACACACTTTTGCTAGCATTCCATGATGACATCAACAACAATACTTTTAAGGCTCTTCTCTTTAGGCTTCACACTAAACCAAATTCACACTTCTCCCTCACACAACTAGAGAGCTACAATTATGAATAGCTTGGTGTTTACTCCAAACTTAATTAGCACTAGCAAACCAATGTTAACACTAGCTTGTGCTTGGGAAAAATGGAGGTTTATATAGGATGAATGGATGGGAGATGGATCCTCTTCTCATGGGAGAAGGTCTTATCTCTTGAGGTAGTTCCATCATTATAGGGGAAAGGAGCCCAAACTGACATCCTCGACCCCATATGGCCAAACCATTTACCAGACTTCCGTTACGAGGCTTCTAGAGATGGAAGCTTTGGCTCTTTATTTAAAAAAACTTTCCATAAGAGGACCGGCGCGACTGGAAAAAAACTTAGTTGCTCCGGTCAGTGCTAGGGATAGTGTTAATCCCTACATATCGGCGCGAGGAGGACAAATGCCAATAGCATCGGTCTTGTAAACTAGGAAAAACAGAAGATTTTGGGAAAATGGTGCAAAAGGGAATTGTTCTGCTCATGAAGAGGGACACAATGGGAGTTTCTTCATGAAGAGTAAGCATATAGGGTTCACTGTAGAGGTCCTCTAGGATCAAGGAACAAGAAGTACAAGGACAATGAAAAAATATCATGCACATCCTGCGCATGTACAACCCAAAGCACCCACACACAAGGAATGAAAGCCTCCCATATGTGTAACACACTACAACATGGATTTCCACAACTCAACTGGCCACAACCCCTTTCAGGTGGGATTGAGATTTCAAATACTATTTCCTATTAATGTTCCCATACCATTTGCAGCTGCTAAGGAAAATTCGGCTCATGTCTAGTCCAAAGCTGATAATGCTAACAACTTCATGGAGTGCATTCAACACATCCACCAGTAGGTTCATGGTATATTGGACAGATTGAATGCTAAGTACAAGCAACATCATGATCAGCATCGGGTGTCACACAAGTTCCAAGTGGACGACAAAGTTTGGTTATATTTGGAGAAAGAGCGCCTCACTGATCCCCGCCGTAATTTTCACCGCTTCGATATGGGCCTTACACCATAATGAAGGTTGTAGGAGGAAATGCCTTCAAGCTTAAAATTCCATCATTCCCTGGAATGCACCCATTATTCAATATGCACTGGTTGCGATTGTACTCACCCCCATCGTTGGACACATCTGACATTGCTGAGCAAGTGACACCAACAAATATCAATCCGAGATGTATCGAACAAGACACAATTGATAGGATCATGGACACACAGATAAAAAAACACTCACTAGTAGAGAATCCAACTATATCAAGTTGTAAAAATAGGTCAACTCCTTCACCAAGGAAAATGGCTCACTAGAGACTAAGTTCAACAAAAATTTACTCACATCATTGAAACATCTAAAAACTAATAAAAGAACCATCTCAATATATTTAATAATTAATTAATTGATTTTTATCTCATATATCTATTGATTAATTAATTTTATCTAATAAATTAATTCATTTTCATCTAATATATTTTATAATTAAATTAATAAAAAAATACTTATAAGAAGAATTTCAGCGTAAATCACATGTAGAAAATCATTGTGGACGCGTTTTGAACCAACTAGTGTGGTTCATCGTCAGGACAAGTTGAATGAACAGATCTCGCTTTGCATATTAAATAGATAGCAGAACATTCTAGACTAGAAACGGCTATAATGACAACAGCTAGATTTGACCGGGAAACAACGAGTTGACTTAGATAAGGGTTAAAAAATTTATTAAATAAGTTAATATTCTTATTAAAATATGAAATGGATCATTTTATAATTATAAATATATATTAGAATAAGTAAAATTGAATAAGTGAGTCATAAAATAAATTAATCTAAAATTGTTAGTTATCAAAATTAATTATAAATATTAGTTAGTTATAGAATAATCTATACATAGTTAAATATATTTTGTTCAAATTATAGGTTAAATGGACATATAAATATATATTAACATAAATTAATTATAAAATAAATCAATTTTAAATTAATAGTTAAAAAGTTTTAAAATATTAGAGAATTGAAGGGTTAGAAAAATTATTATAATTATAAAGGGACACATAATTATAATAAATAGTTAATAATATGATAATTCTAGTAATTAAAATTTTCTTCCTAATAAATAATTATAAATATTATAAATTATATTATAATTCATTTTATTTTATTCATTTATTATTCTTTGGTTATTAATATATTTAATTCCTTTTTTAATTTATTCCATTTAAATCACCATGGATAAGTAAAGGGAGGGTTGGGGGGGGTTAGAAATTTTTTCTTTGGTTATTAAGTTCTATTCTATTTTATTTTTATTAAATATTATTCTATGGTTGTTAAATTAACTTATTTAATTATTTAAAACATTTTTAAAAACAAGAAGGTCAAGAATAGGACCATTAGTAAAACACTGAGTCAAAGGAGAAACTAGGAGGAATGAAAAGATAAGGCTCAAACGAGAAGGATTTGGGAAATCTAGGGGAAACCTCAAAATCTCTAAAAGGTTTAAAAAGGGGGGTAGGTGGGAAGGAAAGCAAGACTAAGAAGAAAGGGCAGGGATCCAGCAGCTATTGATCTTCCAATCGTCATCTCTATTGAGATTGTTAGGCCTTCTTTCAATTTCAATAGCTTCCCTGAATTTATAGTAATGGAACTGTGCAACCTTGGCAATAACCTTTGCCTCCTCTATAAAAACATGATGCTTGGTCTTTGCTCTGCTAAGACTGAAGACTTGGTTCTCCCATGTCTTAGGTCAGTTGCATGTTCGTTGATCCTTTGGTGGATGGAGCACCCTGTTTCCCCGATGTAGGGGGTCCCACAAGAACAAGTGATCAAGTAGACTCCCTTCATGTCTTTATGGTCAATGGGATCTTTCACCGACCGAAGAGATTTACGAATGGTATTGAGGGGCCTAAAGGTTGAGGGAATGTCATACTTTCTAAGGATTCGAGTAATCTTGTCCATGGTTCCCTGGAGATAGGGAAGATTGACACCTAGTAGGTGTTCTTTAGGTTCTTTTTTAATTAACAAATTTCTGGAGGCTTTAAGGAAAGCCCTCTAACCTAGGCGCCTACTATAGCCATTCTCCACAAAGACATTAAGGAGATGGGATTTCTCCTTATCGAAGCTCTCATTATCAGAAATCCTAAGGGCACGAGTAGTGAGGGTGTTAAGACCACCCAACTTTTAAGCAAGGAAATGATGGGAATCGGCATGAAGATACTGCTCAGTATGATTTTTTCTTCCAGAACACTGAGTGGGAGAGTGAATCGTCCTTATTCTTAGATATAAGAATATCTAGGAAAGGGAGGAAACCATTGACCTATTTTTCCATGGTGAACTTGATGGCAGAGGAATGACAGTTGAGGTGATTGAAGAAGAGATCTAACTCCTCTTGGCCATGGGACCAGATGACATTAGTGTCATCTACATACCTTTTCCATATCCTGGGTAGGAGACGGGACGAGGCTAAAGCTTTGGCTTTGAAATCTTCCATAAAAAGATTCACAATAATAGGGGATGGGGGGAGCCCATGGCAACACCATAGGTCTATTTAAAGAACTCACCCTCGAAACAAAAAAAAGTGGAAGTGAGACAGATCTCAACCACATGCGCGGTATCAGGATCTTTCAGGCGATAGATCACTTCCAAGGCTTCCTTTATAGGGATACAAGTATAAAGGGAAACCACATCAAAGCTAACGAGAATGTCCTCAGGGTTAAGTTCTATGTCTTTAAGCTCTTTAATGAAGGATGTAGAGTCTTTCATGAAGGACTCTGTACGGCCAACTAGGGGCTTGAGCTTAAGGGCAAGGAACTTAGCTAGAAGGTAGGTCGGACCACCAATGGTGTTGACGATAGGCCTCAGAGGAGCCCCTTCTTTGTGAATCTTTGGCAACCCATAGATCCTAGGAGTAATGGGACTGCTCTCAATGAGTTTATGGCATAGGGAACTCACAGAGCTACTGGACTTGATGGCGAGAGCCACCACCCTAGAAATTTTCTTAAGAGGGTTCTTAGGCAGTTTTTTATAACTGCCACTATTGTAAAGATGATCTAACATCTTCTTGCGGTAATCATCCCTGTTAAGGATGACCGCAGCCCCTCCTTTGTCAGCCTTCAGAACGACGATATCTTTGTTCTGGTTTAAGGATTTAAGGGCAATGAATTCCTCATTGTTGAGGTTCTTCCGAGGGGGCTTAGCCTTTCTAAGGACGACAGCACAATCCTGCCTAATAGTGTCCTTGATATTATCTGGAAGATCTCTAATCCCATATTCTACGTCGCAAATAATGTCATCCACCGGGATTTTTCTAGGGGCAAGGGCAAAGTTTAAACCTTTGCCTAAAAGTCTAAAAACAGAAGGGGAAAAAGAAAAACTAGATAAGTTAACAACTCTATTATTCCGGGAGGGAGGGGGAAGAATATTCTAGTCCAGATTCATAACCTCATTGTTTTGGTTATAATTGTTATCAATAACAATATCATTGCTAATATTAATGTTGTTGTTAACAGATTCTTTATCATTGTTATTATTATTAATAATATTACTAATACTATCATGGTTATTAACTTTGTCACCTATACTATTATTATTATTATTATTATTATTATTTTCCCTTAAGGAAAAAGTCATAATTTCTATTAATAAGAAGAAATTACATTTTGTAGATGCTGGTCACATATTCATTTGTGGCCAATGGCCAGTCTAGATACAAAAAAAAAAAAATCTTGAATGATCTGGACCTCCACGCAGGGAGTCTTGAAGCTTTGGCTGGATAAAAACCAAACAGATTTTATATCAAAATCCTGCTCTGCGCAAAGAGCACTATTATAGACAGTTTACTGAAAATAAAACTATACAATATGAGTATGTGTATCAAAATTGACTAAAATAGCTGTGACTGTTTATATGCGGGTCTGGGACCCATTTCTATTAAGGTCCATAAAAGGCATGTGATAGAATTGATGGAAAGTTCCATCAATCTGCTCCTGGTTCAGCCATTGATCTAGTTGGCTGTGCGCTGCTTCTTTGGAAAGTTGGTCCGCATCTGTATTCTGTTCCCTGTAAATATGACGACAGACAAAAGATTCAAAAGATGAGATCAGTCTTTTGGCTTCGTCAAGAATATGTCTCAAAGAGAAAGCATAACAATGAGATGCAGAATTCAGCCAATTGCAAACAATCTGTGAGTCTCCAAATAATTGAAGGTGTCTGCATTGTTTTTGGTGTGCAAAATGAATGATGTGTTTTGCTGTGCTTAATTCAGCAAAATTGTTGGTGCCATTTTCAAGTTTGATCTGGATCTTATAGCAATGAGACTCATTGATATATAATACTGCTCCACCGCCACATCCCTCTTCTTGTGCGGAGCCATCAAAGTAGGCCCAAGGCTTTGACTTATCAATGGTAATAGGATTAATAGTGCAGGCTCGGGTGTTGTAGTCTGTCTCAGGAAGCAGATTGTAATCAGCAATGGTATGACTCAGAATAGAAGGCCAGTGGGGAGCCTTATTGTTAAATATGATTTGGTTCCGAGCTATCCAGATAGCCCAGCATACCAGGAGCGGCATATTGATGGGTTTTCCAGAGTGTTGTCGTGTCCAACAGCTCCAAGCATCCAGTATGTTCGTCCCTTGCCATGCTTTAAGGGAGGTATAATAAGATGATATGTTGTGCCAGAAATATTTAGTAATTGAACAGTGTAAGAAAAGGTTATCCATGCTCCCCTCATCGTTGCAACAGAAATGACATCTGAAAGGTCCGTGGAAAGATCTTTTCAAGAGATTTTTCCCGGTGGGAATCTTGTCAAAAATGATGTTCCACATTAACAGTCGACAGCGAGGGGCAGCTTGAAGCTTCCAGATATTTTTCCACTCGGGGGCTTATGTGGTTCCATTAACTTCAGGTACCCCATTTTAGGAGAGTATAAACCATGCTTAGCAATGGCCCGGATAAGCTCATCCGATCCTTCAGTCAGTCTGATATGTGCCTGGGTGAGCACGTCAGTAAAGCAGCACCATTCTAACTGCCATTGTTCAGGAATTTCGAGGGTCTCCGATGAAATCCAAGCCTGTTGTAGAAAAGTGGAGTTATCACTGTCTCCAATTTGGTTTATATGTGAGATACCCCTGCTATGTAGATGTCTGATAAGGCCTTCCGAATGTCTGTGCATGTTACCACATCCTACCCATGGGTCCATCCCGATTCTAACATCTTTCCCACTCTTAATGCGCCAGGTAATACCATCCCTCAAAAGAGGAAGGGAGAGCAAAACTGCCTTCCATATATTGGATATATTATGCCCAGGCTCATGTTTCTGACGGAACCAGTCCATGAGGTGAGATGGTCTGATGTATTTTGCTTGGGCTACGCGAGACCAAAGGCTGTCTGAGGTCAGTAGCTGCCATCCGAGCTTTGCTGTTAATGCTTTTGCAAAAAGATCAAGCCTCTTTATTCCCCAGCTTCCCCAACTTTTTGGTCTAGCTATGGTATCCCATTTCACCCATGCAAATATCTTCCCAGAGTGATGTCCATTCCATAGAAATTTGGAACATATACTCTGAATTTTGCTTAATACTCCACGGGGTATCCAAGCTAGAGTCATCCAGTAGACAGGCGTAGCTTCAATGACAACTTTGATGAGAATCAGTCGACCCGCTCAAGAGAGGTATTTGTGATACCAAACCCGGAGTCTTTTCTCCACCTTGGCGATTAGCCATGTCCAGTCTACAATTTTGTAACCGAGAGGTTTTAACCTGTACCCTAGATATTTGATACCGTCAGTGAGAGTAGATGAGGTGAAGGGAAAGCGCTGAGTAGCATAAGCAGATTCATGACGTGAGCAACCAACAGTCGTGATAGTATATTTACTATCATTTACAATCATCCATGTAGCCTGCTGGAATAGTAGAAAAATATTGTGGAGAGCAGTGACATCGCCAATGCCTCCATTTAGGAAAATGAGAATATCATCCACAAACAATAAATGCGAGAGGAAAAAATTATCTGAAATTTTAATGCCAGTTATCTGATTCCTATCCCTAGAAAAAATGATAAGTCTGCTTAGCCCTTCCATGACGAGGAGGAATAGGAGAGGGGATAGAGGGCAGCCCTGTCTGAGCCCTCTTTCCGAAGTGAAAAAAGATGTGGCCTCCCCGTTTAAAAGAACACTGTATGATACCTCCGATATACAACTCATAACCCATTTAATGAAATCGAAGGGGAAGCCAAGGTGAGTCAGGAGCAATCTGATGTAGAGCCAATTGACTCTATCAAAGGCTTTGGATAGGTCAACCTTTAGTATCATACCTTTTTGTTTTTTAATGTGGAGGGAATTAAGGAGTTCCTGAGCAGTAGCTATGGCTTCATGAATCTGACGATGATTTAGGAAAGCAAATTGTTCTGATGAAATGTGGCGAGATAAAAGAGGCTTCAGACGGTTGGCAATAATTTTAGCAATGATTTTGTATAGACAATTGCAGAGAGATATGGGTCTGAAGTCATTGAAAGATGCAGGGTGGTCAGCTTTTGGGATGAGAGCGATGAAAGTCGATTTAATGGCCGAGGAGACTCTACCGTTCTGCCTGCAAAGTTCGATAACCTTCAGGAGACCGTTTGCCAGAATGTCAAAAAAGGCAATGTAAAACTCGATGGTCCAACCATCCGGGCCAGGGCTTTTATCTTTCTTAAACCATTTGATGGTCGCTTCTAGCTCTTCCATGGTCACTTCCTTAGTGAGGTCATCATATTCCTCTTGTGAGACAAATCTGGGGAATTTTTCGGCCACCCTCATTATTTCAAGAATGTTGACCTCACGGGGAGCCTTGTAGATGCTTTTGAAATGATCAGTCACTAGCTTAGCCAGGTGCCTCTGAGATGTAACGATATGTTCCTGATCATCCTTTAATTCCCAGATTGTGTTAATAGCCTTTCTCCTATTGTAAAATTTGTGATAGAATTTGGTGTTGTCGTCCCCCTCTATGAGCCATATAGCTCTGCTCCGCAGCCTCCAACTTTCTTCTCTTTCTTTCAGGATCTGTGACCGCTTGGCAATAAGGGAAGTGTAAAGATCTTTTCTTTCCTGAGAAGGGAAGATGCCTCCTGCATCTTCCTCATGTGATGCTATTATCCTTTCAGCCTCCCTCAATGTGTGATCATCACGGAGTCGCTTCTGATGGGCCCAGAGCTTTGAGATTCTTTTGAGCTCCGATAATTTCCTGGTGAAGCCTTCGGTAAAGTTTTCACTATCTCTGATAGGGTTTCTCTGCCAATACTCAGTGACCATCTGAACGTAGGAGGGGTCCTTTAACCAGGAGGAATTAAACTTGAAAGGGCTCTTAATTTTGTTGTAGATGTCGGAGATCTCCAAAAAGATTGGACGATGATCAGAAATGCCTCCGGATCCAACCCATTGCCTTATACGAGCAATTCTATTGTGGAGGGATTCTTTGATCAAAAATCTGTCTAGTCTCCTGGCTAAGCTCTGTTCACCACATCGATTGTTTGACCAGGTATGTTGTAGTTTTGCCATGGGAGTGTCTACCCAGTGGTGCTCTTCCAGTAGAGTAGATATAGTCTCCGAGAAGGGGTCAACCCGGGCCGCATGTCCCCAAGATTCACAGAATCCCATGGTGAAATTTAAGTCTCCTCCAAGTATGATGTTATCCTCTTGTAAAAGAACTGATCCCAGTAAGGAACTCCAGAAGGATGCCCTATCAGAGCATGGGCCATATACGTTGATGAGGCGAAGATCTAAGTCCATAGAGAGAACATAAGCGTCTAGACCAATAAACCCTCTTCCACCCCAAGTATTCTTAATCCTCAACGCTCTATTATTGATCCTTATAGCCAAACCGCCAGACCTCCCGGAAGCATCTAGAGCGTGAAAAGTCCAGTTGGGCAACCAGGCCTTGAGAGTAGGAATAAGAGTATCAGCAGGACAAAGAGTCTCTTGCAGAAAAATAATATCCAATTGTGCGAGGGAGAGTAATCTCCTGAGTGCTAGTTTTTTGGGGTTACTAGCAAACCCTCTGCAGTTATAGGATAGAATCTTCATGACGGATGGGAGGCAGGGCCTGTCTGTGCTCTAAGGGCCCTAAAGATGGTCTGCTGTCGTCCAATGGCAACTTCAGCATCTGCAGTATGTCTAGCTTTCGATATGCGAGATGGCCTGCCCCGAGAGTGCTTGAGAGAGGCAGGCACAGAATCCAGGGCAAGTCCAATAACATCCAGACCTCTGTCTTTAGATCTGGGGCGGAGGGAGTATCTGGGGGGAACAGGGGAGGATGGGGCCGGGAGCGCATCAACCATAGTCGAGGGAAGAGTAGGCAGGCACGGGGATGAGACAGGTGAGGGGGCCGGGATGGAACAAATTAGCGAAGAAGGGGGTAAAGGAGCAGTGGAGGAGATGGAAGTCGTAAAAGGAGAAGAAAGAGAAGGAGGATGCGAGAAATACCGATGCACAGATGCAAAGACATCATGATCATGCAGAGGTGTTAAAACAAAAGATGAGGAAGTGACAGACTTACCCGGCATATCGTTGCCCGCCGGTTCAGAGTCTTCTTGAGTGGGGGCAGGCGATGAGTGGGTAGGTTCCTCAGTCGAGGAGCCCAGAGGATTAAGAGGAGATCCGTCAACCTGCTTCAGTGCTTCCAAGGGCTCTCCTGTCGGAGGGCAAGCAGGTGGAGGGGGAGACCTAACTGGTACCTCTTCTTGAGCGCGTTCCATCCCTTTATGGAGCAATGGGCAATCCCGGTAAAGATGCCCAACTTTGTGACATCTACGGCATCTATACGGGATCCCTTCATAATCAATGATCTGCTTCCTGATTGAATCCCTCCACTGTATAGTGATGTATTCCTGAAGACCTCTCCTAGTGTCCAGGTTGATGAGAAGGCGCGCGTAAGCCATCATGCCTGTGTGCAGATACCACTTGTCATAGTCCATAAAAGCGCCAATGGCATTTCCTATTCTCCTGAAAATGTCTTCAGACCAATACTGCAGGGGAAGTCTGGGAAGCCTGATCCATATTGGTCCTATCCCAATCTGCTCAGTTTCCGGGTTGAACATAGGGGTCCATCGTTTGAGAAGGACCGGGGCGTGTTCAAAATGCCAAAATGAGGACAGGACCCAATTTGTATGGTCGGCACGAGTGAACCTTAATGCGAACCATCCTCTCACAAAGGTTTGCGCAAAGGGGATGTCGACCAGATGATGGCCCCAAACTTCAGTAGCCCAGGTCTTCAGGCGTGCTGCCGAGTAATTCCTGCCTCTGATGCGACCCACAAGGACTTTGTCCGCAAAATCCATGATTTCACCCCACTAAATGTCCTCCTCAAGCCTGAGAAATATATCCTCTGCCCTGGATTTGAAACATCGGTACTTCTTTTTGGGACCAGATCTCGACGGATAATCCCGGGAAGGATTCGAAACCGGGTTGGAGCCGAAACCCTAGGGGAGAGGAGTGCTAGTTGCGGGGGGCTGTGGGCTGATGCCGGAAGAGGTGAGCGGTTCAGAGAGTGGAGGGATATCGGTGAAACATCTAGAATAAGCACCGACAGATGAGGAGGCGGCTAAGGGGAGTGCGGAAGACGGAGTAATAGAGGAAGACCAGGGCACCGAAGCAGGTAAAGGGGTGGAACTAGGGTAAGGGTTGATACAACCCGCCACAAACCCTAGGGTGGCTGGAGAGTGAGGAGGTGTAGACAAGGTCGGCCAGGTGGGGGGAATATCCGGGAGAATCACGGGATAGTGACGCGGCGACTCCCCGGAAGAAAAATAAACCAAATTTCCCGGGAGATCTGAGTGGAGCATACCTTGTTATGTGGAATAGGGCGTACACCAGATGGAAACTCCTTCCAGCGGGTCCTCAGAATAGTCGACAGCTTCCTGGTCCTCCATATCGCCAACTACAAAAACCTCGGAACGGCGGACACCTCGATTCGCAGGTAACCATGGAGAAAAAGGGTCAGGTCGGCAGCGGCCGTAACGGTTAAGGGCAATCTGAAAACGGCAGTGGAGAACAACATGGAGACGGGGGCGCAGGGGAGAGACAGAGCCCGGCACGACCCTGAAGGTAAACGGCGACCGAGGAGCGAGAAAAACACCGGGAGATGGAAACAGTCTCAGGCCGCTGCAGTGGAAAACAGAAACCCTAACCCTTAGCCGAAGCCGCCGTGTGCCATTTCCTTTTCGGCATTTTCATCATGAAAAGGGAAATATTACATCCCTTATTATTATTATTATTATTATTATTATTATTATTATTATTATTATTATTATTATTATTATTAATATATAAAAAAAATAATTATTAATATCATGTGAAAACTTAGAATCAAGTTTGGGCATAATATGTGAGGAATTTTTTAAAAAACCATGATCATGTAAAGGTGAGACTGCACTATCCCTCAGGTCCGTAGCACTAATGCTAGTATCTTCATGCCGGTTCCCATCATTTCCCTGCTCAAAAGTTGGGTGTTCTTAACACCCTCACTACTCGTGCCATTAGGATTTCTGATAATGAGAGCTCCGATAAGGAGAAATCCCATCTCCTTAATGTCTTTATGGAGAATGGCTATAGTAGGCACCTAGGTCAAAAGGCTTTCCTTAAAGCCTCTAGAAATTTGTTAATTAAAAGAGAACCTAAATAATGCCTACTAGGTGTTAATCTTCCCTATGTCCAGGGAACCACGGAAAAGATTGCTCGAATCCTTAGAAAGTATGACATTCTCTCAACCTTTAGGCCCCTCAACACCATTCGTAAATCCCTACGGTCAGTGAAAGATGCCATTGACCCTAAAGACATGAAGGGATTCTACTTGATCCCTTGTTCTTGTGGGACCCCCTACATCAGGGAAACATGGCGCTCCATCCACCAAAGGATCAACGAACATGCAGCTGACCTAAGACATGGGAGAACCAAGTCTTCAGCGTTAGCAGAGCATGCAGAAAAGACCAAGCATCATGTTTGTATAGAGGAGGCCAAGGTTATTGCCAAGTCTATGCAATTCCATCAACGTAAATTCAGGGAAGCTATTGAAATTGAAAGAAGGCCTAACAATCTCAATAGACATGACGGCTGGAAGATCAGTAGCTATTGGATCCTTGCCCTTTCTTCTTAGTATTGCTTTCCTTCGCCCCCCCCCCCCCCCACACCCCCCACATCTTTTTTAACCTTTTAGAGCTTTTGAGGTTTCCCCTAGATTTCCCAAATCCTTCTCGTTTGAGCCTTATCTTTTCATTCCTCCTAGGGTTTCTCCTTTGACTCAGTGTTTTACTAATGGTCCTGTTCTTGACCTTCTTGTTTTTAAAAATGTTATAAGTTAATTTAACAACCATAGAATAATATTTAATAAAAATAAAATAGAATAGCATTCTTGTCCCTAGGGAACTAAATAAACTTAATAACCAAAGAAAAACTTTATAAAACCCCCCTTTACTTATCCCTGGTGATTTAAATTGAATAAATTAAAAAATGAATTAAATATATTAATAACCAAACAATAATAAATGAATAAAATAAAATGAATTTATAATATTTTTAATTATTTATTAGGAAGAAATTTTAATTACTAGAATTATCATATTATTAACTATTTATTATAATTATGTGTCCCTTTATAATTATAATAATTTTTCTAACCCTTGAATTCTCTAATATTTTGAAACTTTTAAATTATTAATTTAAAATTGATTTATTTTATAATTAATTTATGTTAATATATATTTATATGTCCCTTTAACTTATAATTTGATCAAAATATATTTAACTATTTATAGATTATCTGTTTTTACTTTTATAACTCACTAATATTTATATATTATAACTTTATAGCTACTGATTTTAGATTAGTTTAATTAAAATTATTTTATTTTTAATTAATTTATTTTAATATATATATTAATTTATTTAAATTAATTTATTTCAATATATATTTATATGTCCTTTTAATTTATATTTAAATTAAAAATATAATTTAATTATTTATAGATTACTCTATAACTAACTAATATTTATAATTAACTTTGATAATTAACACTTTTAGATTAATTTATTTTATGACTCACTTATTCAAATTTACTTATTCTAATATATATTTATAATTATAAAATGATCCATTTCGTATTTTAATAAGAATATTAACTTATTTAATTAAGTTTTCAACCCTTATCTAAGTCAATTAGCTGTTTCCCTGTCAAATGTAGTCATTGTCATTATAGCCTTATCTAAGTCAACTAGTTGTTTCCCGTCAAATATAGTCGTTTTCATTATAGCAGTTTCCTGGTCTAGAATGTTCTGCTATCTATTTAATATGCAAAGGGAGATCTGTTCATTCAACTTGTCGTGACGATAAACCACACTAGTTGTTGGAAAAGCATAGACAACGGTAGGCGGAAATTCTTATAATTGTTATAGATCACAAAAGCCTCAATTCAAAAAAAACTTACATGATTTATAAAATGTTTATTTGTCCATCATAATAATAATAATGTGGTATTATTTTCTTATTCTCTTTTTTAATCTTTTTCGATTTATAATTGTTATAGATCACAAAAGCCTCAATTCAAAAAAACTTACATAATTTATAAAATATTTACTTGTCCATCATAATAATAATAATATTGTGGTATTATTTTCTAATTCTCTTTTTTAATCTTTTTCGATTTACATGTACATCAGTTTACATAATATTATCAAATCTAAGACCAAGAGATTCCTAGGAATTTGGCGTTACATAACATTTATGTAAAAGTAGAGAGTGTAGTTTTCGTAAAAATTTAATACGCTTACGCAAAAGGGGAAAAAATTAATAAAATGAAAAGTAAATGCAAAAGATAACTTACATAAAATAAATGGCTTATGGCTTCCTTTCAATCAGTTTGGAAAGAAGCTAAAGACTAACCGAAAGATTTCTTACAAAATTTACATGTGCGAGAGAAAATACTAAAAGCTTGATGTATTTGTCCTGAATTTGCGTGCACGGCTATATTGGGTTGATGGCCGGTGTATTTTGTGTAGTTTATTACATTTATTAATTTTTGGTGGGGATGCATGATATACTTAAATTTTTTCACATCTAAATTTCTTTTCAGTGTAAAATATAATGTTATTTTTTTATCGTTTAAAATGTATTTTTAAATGATAAATAAAATATATATAGGATCAAATAAACTTTTTAATTATAAAAAAAAAATTTCCATAATATATACATGATTTTTTAAAAATGATATATAATATATACATAATTGATAGAAATATTTTACATAATATGTCTATTTAGATTTTTTATCGTGCAAATTAAAATGGTTTTTCATTATAAATGTACTTTTAAATATATGTTAATTTGATGTTAATATAGATCTTCCAAGAGTTTATTTAAATTTCTTATTGAAATATTTTTGAAAAGTATAAGATTTAAACATACACATTTTGTTTACTTCTAATTTTTTTACACCGTATTCATTTTTTTTATTATAGCAGATATTGTTTTTTTTTTTAAACATACTTTTATTTTTATTTTAAAGAAAAATTAAATAACTAACCTACTTACACATAGCATCATACTGAATTGTGCATTGGTTGAGAGTTCTGCAGGCTCACCCTTGCCTGATGCGGACAAGCTACTACGTTTCAATTTACTTATTGAGTGGAGGGGGCGTTGGTCAAGAGTTCAGCCGGGTCACCCTTGGCCGATGCAGAATATAAAAAAATAACATCATACTGAATTGTAAAATAAAATAAAAAAAAAAAAAGGACATAAATGAAATAAAATTATTTAAAACCTCCCTGGATTACAAGATGGTGATAGACTTCATTAAAAATCAAGAATCAAATTAAAATCGACTACAAGATACTTCAGGGGTGAAGCACGGTGGTCGTGTCTTCTACCTGACATAAACTAAATATCAAGATTCAAGAATAGGGTTTGAAATTGAGAGTGCATTCTAACCAAACTAAACTGAATATGGAGATACCAGAAAAGGAATTGAAATTGAGGGTTCATTTCCCACTTGCACTGTGTGGTTACCCGCTGCAAGTACTTGATAAGCTTCAGTGTCAAAGAAACTCAAACTGTCACAAGCATTGACATTTATTGAAACGATTTCACTGCTGTTAGCCTTGACAAACACTCTTCTGAATTCTACCAAACGCTTTTCTGGAGCTCCGATGAGACCTGCAGGAGGAACAGTGTAGAGCAGAACAACATCACTGCCATCTATGTTACCTCTGTTCTTCACTTCAATATCAATCTCTATGTTCAATCCCTGACACGCTTCACTCGAATCCTCCAGGCGAACAGACTCACAAGGATATGCAACAGGATCCACAGGTTCAAACAGAGAGTAGCATTTCTGATTATTAGCCAAGGGCACTCTCAATATTGTTCGGGGAGAATGAGATCTTATCAGATATGTAAAATTGGTGTAACTCAGACCATAGCCGAAGGGATAGACTGTGTCGCCATTGTAAAATCTATATGTTCTTCCTGGGTACCCAGTTGAATTGGCTCGCATGTGCATATCTGCCATGCTAACCTGCTCCACATATTGCTCTGGATACCAAGTCATGGGAAGACGACCACCTGCATGCATATAATAATTAAATGTCATGTGAAAAAATTGGGTCTGCTTGAGTCAATTGTTGCCGAGGCTCTTAATCATGAGAAATAAATATCTTAGTCAACAGAAGGGCTGAAACATCCATCGGAAAAAAACACAAAAATTCTAAAAAAACTGGATGTCTATGTCTAGTACCTGGATTATATGCTCCAAAGATGACCTGAGCTATGGCATCTCCTCCCCCTTGGCCTGGATATCCAGCCCATATAATCCCTGAAACTTGGTCTAAATTTTTGGCAAAACTGACATCGACTCCACCTCCAGACATGATAACCATTATAACTGGTCCTTTGGAAGCATTGGCCACCGAAGTTACAAGTTCCATTTGATATCCAGGTAACAATAGACTCTCTCTATCATGTGATTCTGCCTCTTGAGTTAGATCTAACCCCACAACCAGAATAGTTGCATCAGCTACTTGTGCTGCCTTTACTGCTGGAGGTATCAAACCTGAATCGTTACATGCCACATCCAAGCATCCAGGTCGATATACAGCTTTAGTGTATTTTCCCAACCCATGTACAGGTGGGGAGTATTCACAAGGAACCCCTGCCATGCAATGCAATTCCATATCATATTATAGACTTAAATTGATTAGGCTTAATGGATAAAAACATGCTTTTATTTTTAAGAGGTTACAGGTTAAAGGATAAAATATGTATGCATTGAGTCTATCAATTAAATTTCTTAAATTAAAGAAAAAGTCCTCATGCACCAACGTTTAATTTGACCATAACCTTAAAGTTAATAATAATAATAATTTCATTTTCAAAACTGTAATACAAATGAAAGAGAAACAGAAAATATACCTGCATAGTTGCCTATCATAGGTTTTGTGGCATCAGCAAGAGGTCCAATCACAGCCAAATTTTTAATCTCATTTGTTGATAGAGGCAATGATCCATAATTTTTCAGAAGTACTATACCTTCCCTGGCTGCCTCAACAACTAACTCTTGATTTTGAGCACTGCAGACGTCCTTGGGCCCCAGATTCGCATAATACTCATCTACCTCAAAGAAACCTAATCTCATCAAAACGATGTACATGTTTATCAAAGCTTTATCCATATCTGATTCCTTGGCCTTTCCTTGAAGAACTGCGGATTCTAGATAATCCGGATAGAACAATCCACAGTCCAAGTCCAATCCTGAATCAAAGGAAAAGCCCATGAAATGGAGTGAATTATTTATTGCTATGAGACACAAGATCAGAAGAATATAAACCATTGCAACATTCTCTATATTTCTAGACCAACCTGCTCTCAAAACAGATGCCACGGCCTCTTCTGGAGTTTTTCTGTAGTTCTGGTTCTCAAATAATACTTTAATAGAGTCACAATCAGACACAATGTACCTAAACAACATAAGTTAGAATCATGGCAATCGGTTAGTATCATAGGTCTGAATTGCTAAAGGACTCGATACTAATATCATTTTCTTACCCATTGAGATTCCATTCCCCTCTGATGGTTTGCCCCAAAAGCTTCGGATCTGCGCAGGTGGGAATTCCATCAATTTGATTGTAAGAACACATTACACTACTAACATCCCCATCTTTAATGCATGCCTCAAAAGGAGGTTGGAAAGTATCCATCATGTCCTGTTGAGTGACCTGCCTCCATTCCAAACAGAATCAAAATCAATTTAAATTTAATGTTATATTTTTATGTCTAAAATTAAAATGAGTATTATTAAGTCAAAAGGTTTACTCTACAGCTTATATGGTGTATAAGGATGTTAGTAATCAAAGTTGTGAAATTTTGTCATATTGATAAAAAAACAAATTAAAAAAAAAATCATAAAATATTTAAATAATATGCGCTGCATATAAAAAAATTGAATGGTTCTCTACCCATATTAGATCTATATTTAAGATGAATCAATTTTTTTTATTTAGTAGAAATTTATAATGGTAATAAATTACACACCTGTACATTAAAATCATAAGAAAAAAAGTTATTCCATAAATAAATATCATAAACAATATACTCATATTAAATCTATATTTACAATAAATCTATGCTGATTTATTTATTTCAAACCTTATAACATCATCAATTACAAGTTTATGATAGATTATATTTACAATAAATCTATGCTGATTTATTTATTTCAAACCTTATAACATCATCAATTACAAGTTTATGATAGATTTTTCTGCGAAAATCACATGAGAAACCATTTGTCAATACGTTTCGAACCAACCAATGTGATTCATCATCAATTACATACCAGTGCATTAAAATCATAACGACTGAAGTCGTTCCACTGATCGATATCATAAGCAGTGTAATGTTTGCAACAGGCAGCAACTTTCAATCTCCCAGATGAGGGATCTGGGTGATCCTGTAAACCTCTGACATAGTTGACAGCATATCTTCCAACAACAAAAGGGTCCTCGCCTGGAGTTTCTAGGGCACGACCCCATCTTGGGTCTCTTAAAACGTTAATGTTAGGACTCCAATATGTCAATCCTGCTAAGCCAACGTTGTGCATGGCTCGCGCTTCAGTGGACACCGCCTGCATTCAACGCTATTCTATCCAATTCAAAGTCTTATTTGTCATCCCATAGAATATCCTTTCAAAAATAACCTAGAATTGAAATTTTTGATTGGCCACTGGGTGCTAAAATGTATACTAATTAATAAACAATTAGTATTTACCTCTCCAATGGTTCTCCATAGAGTTTCATTAAAAGAAGCAGCTGTTAAAATGACAAGAGGAAAGCTCGTTGCAGCAGGTACAGGGCCTTCGAATTTGACACCGGGACCAATGTTAGACAGTCCATGCAATGCCTCAGACCACCATTCATATTTGGGAACTCCGAGCCTCCGTATTCCAGTAGCAGTGTTTCCCATCTGGTTAGCTTTCTCAGCCAAAGTCATCCTACTCACCAAGTCTTTTGCACGCTCTGCAAATGGCAACGATTTATCACAATATGGCAGGTCCTTCATATTCAATCCCAAAGCTTGAAACCTCGAAGGATCACACACATATTCAGCAGACGCTGCTGTAGCATATTCAGCCCATCCAAGTACAACAGTAACAATTAAGAACGCAGCCATATTATCCCGAGCCATTGTGAAACTGAATAACTACCTTTCGTAAAATTCAAACCATCGATTACAACTGCGAGGCTTTTAGTTGCATTTTATCCATGGGACTTGTCATTGCATGACGCCCAAAGCCCACCAATATAGCAAGAATATTAGAAGAGGAAAAAGCTAACTATGAAGGAAAGCCATAAATTCTGAAGCAAATACTTTGAAACGGTGGGTCCCAAAACACTAGCAAAGTTCACACACAATGTGTTTACTTCGCTGGCATATTGGGTAATTTTTTTTGCATACGGATATATTTCTTCTTAAGGATATATCTCTTCTCAATACTAAAAATTAAGGATACTTTAGATAGGAAAGAATAATTTATCTTCTCTATAACATTGTTGAATTGAGACTTCTGTGATCTATAATAGTTATAAGAAGAGCTTCTGCGTAAATCACATATAGAAAAAGTGTGGCTCATCGTCAGGACAAGTTGTCGTGACGATGAGCCACAATTGCTGGATCCAAACGCGTCAACGCGTCCACAAAGATTTCTCTATAACAAGTTAGATTTAATGTTTGGAATACCACAATAACGCAATCACATTTATCGGAGAGAGAGTCATGAGAGTCATTTGAACCTCGGTTCTAGTCATCATTTTTGTTAATTTTATGAAAACATATATTAGGAATAATATAGAAGGACAATTATATTTCAAAACCAGAAAAATTATAATATGAAAATAATTTAAATTAAAGAAATATAATTTAAAACCAGAAAATTTATAATATGAAAATAATTTAAATTAAAGAAATATAATTTAAATAAGAGTTATATGTTATAAAATAATTAATAAAATATTATATTTTTGTATCACAAAAAATAAAGAAATATGATTAAGTAATATTGTTTACCTTAATTATATGGGTATTTTTATTTATTAATATATATAATTATTTATAATTAAATCTATTAAAATATGTTTTTAATATAATAATAAGTCATTCTAAATTGAAAATATTATGAAAAAAATTATAATTCATAAAAATAAAAATAATAAAAAACACAAAAAACAAAGAAAACAAAAAATTAAATTAAAAACAAATAAAACAAAAAACTAATAAAAATTGAAGTTACTAAATAATTTATAATAAAATCTCAACCAATCACCTTACAAAAAATAAAATAAAATAATAATAAAAAATAACAAAAAATGAATTCCTAAAGTTAAACTATACATAAGTGTCATACATTTTAGGTCAAAAACAAAATAATATCAAAAGCAAAAATTATACCATACCTAAATAGTTATAATAAAAAATATGTATGAAAAAGTCAATCTAAATTAAAAAGTATATGTGAAAAAGTGAGAAGTAACCATGAAAGCGCCATTGGATCTAATCTTAGTTTTAAGTAAGATTTAAGTATACATAGAAAATGCATTGAGAATCATTTTAAGTAAGATTTAAGTATACATTAAAAAATGCATTGATAGTAATTTTAAAGCTAAATCGTATTATGAGAGAAACTTGAAACATTGAATAGATCATTTCTATCGTGCAAAGATGTTTGATTATTATTTTATTCTCACCATGGGGTTGAGAGGAATTAAAAATTTCCTTCCTTAGAATAGGGAAAGAAAATGCAAATTATTTTGAGTGGAGGATTTTAGTTTTAGGTTCCCTGGGTTTATTTGTCTTTGAAAATCATATGGAGTTGGTACTGATCTGTGGAAAAGAATCTGGAACCAAAAATATGACATGCCAGGTACAATTGAAGAACGCCTACGAATAGCAGAAACTCCTCGAGGATCACAAATATGGGACTTTGCAAGAAGTAATAAAGATATAGTTGGGAACCTAGCATTCTGGGAAATCCGTGAGGGTAGTACAGCAAGATTTTGGGAAGAGGGGTGGCAGCAACGTGATAAGCTCAATGGGAACCAATCTCTTCATGAGGTTCAAGTGTTAGCGCAAAGAGCAGGAATGGAATATGTGAGAGATTATTGGCACAGAGGGGCTGTAAACGATATATGGCGAGTGTGGAAACGGCCTCAGGAATGGGCAGATCGAATCAGCTTGGAGACAGGGCAACGGTATTCCCAGGAAATTGAATCGAGGAAAATTAAGATCAGAGACGGTAAGGACATTCTCAAATGGGGTAAAACGATGAAGGGGATGTTTACAGTCAAAGAAGCATATTATTGGAAATCGAAAGAGGAAAGGGTCGATGATATAATGGACTGGAAAAAGATTTGGGAAGGAAAATGGTGGCCTAAAATAACATATTTTGCGTGGTTGGTTTGCAGAGGACGGATCTTGACTTGGGAAAATATTCAGAAACGAGGAATGCATGGACCTTCACAATGCTATTTGTGTAGTAAAGAGAGAGAGAATCATGAGCACTTACTCAATCGATGTCTCTACACTCAGAGTTTATGGGAAGAAATTAGGGTACTCTTTGGTCAAACGAATAGGGACCCAACTAGCTTTCGGAATACCTTATTTCACTGGGGCAAGGGGAATTTTCAAAGTAAAGTTGTAAGGAGACTATGGAATTTGGTGGTTGGTTTCGTAATATGGGAAGTTTGGAAGGAGCGCAATCGCAGGATCTTTAGGGATAAAAGCTCCCAAGAATCAAGAATTTGGGAAGCAATATGTAAGTCGATAAAGGAAACGGTTTTGTCTGAAGCATGGGATGAGGATGATTGGAAACTGACCCCGGAGGAACAACGAATAGTCTCAAAGTTGAATATAGATTATACAATGATCTTCCCCAATCTCGACAGGCGTAATAGATATCATGTGCAAAGTCCAAATCATTTCAGAATTCCAGGGGACAGGCGGATCAAACTGAATTTCGATGGGGCATCAAAGGGTAATCCTGGACAAGCAGGTTGGGGAGGCATTTTTAGAGATAATACAGGGAGTACACGATGGGTGTATGCGGAATGGGGAGGAGACATGACAAATAACGAAGCGGAATTATGGGGAGTGTATAATGGACTTCGAATTGCAGTTCGAAATGGATACAGGAATCTTGAAATTGAAGGCGACTCCAAGATTACGATTGATATGCTCAGAAAATTACGAAATGGCAAACGGTGGGATCACGTGGCGACGAGTTGGCGGACAGCAGCGATCATACAAGACATAGAAGGGCTGCTCAGTAGGATAGAGTATACAATGATAAATCATGTCCTGCGGAATGGCAACCAGGCAGCGGATTTATTAGCCAATTGGGGCAGCGAAGCGTCGAACAGAGTAATTGATGGGAGCTGGGTATCATATCAGGATGACCCAAGGTGGAATGCACTACAAACCATACTTCGACAGGATTATGATGAGGCGATTGCATCACACGGAAATGATTAATTGCTTCCTTATTATGGATAGGAGGGGATATGACAGGATAATTAATGCTGGACAGGGGATTACGAAGCGCGTGGATGGAATTAACCTTAGGGGCGGCGAGGTTAATCAAGAAATGAGCGGAATGTTCATCCCAAGGACGAATATGGGTACGCTTTCGAGGACGAGAGGTAGCTGCGTCAGAGAGATTGGGTACATCTCACATCATGACCCAGCAGATGAGGCAAGTGTTAATGAAGGCGACAGGCGGACACGAAGCTTTAAGAAGAAAGGGTGGCGGATTAGGGAGTTATTATGTTTTGCATGCGATCGAGCGGAGAGAAGGGAGAAATTCGGGGTCAATTGTTGTAAACAGAGGAAGCGAGATATGAGTATGCAGCAGTCTACAATGCCAAGCATGGCTGTGAGTCAAGAGCAGGGAGAAGGACGCTGGACACGGAGCAAGGGGAGGCCTGTAGATCAGAAAGGAAAGGGTCTGGCAGAGGTAGATATAAAAGGAAAGCGTGTTGCAGAGGAATCTTTACCGCGGATTTATCTGGATATTACGGATGAATCAGAGAAGGAGTTTGATATAAGAGACTATTTGGTAGAGGAGGAACCGCGTCGGACAACAGGAGGGAAGGTAGGTAAGTGGAGGCGTCGGAGTAATGAAACGGAGGATTCAGAAGAGCAGCTTGAGGAGCAGGAGGATACTGACGAGGACGCGGGTGGAAGGCGCGGAAGAGGCCGACGAGCGAGAGGACGTGGGAAACAGTGGGGTCGAGGAAGGAACGGTGGAGGAGGTGGTAGAGGGAGCAGGAACCAAAGAACCGACGTGGAGGACGGAGTAGCTTGTGAACGCAGAGGCAGGAAAAGAGGGAAGCGGGACATGAGGAGGAAATTGAATGAAGCAGAGGATGCATATATTCAAGAGACAAACCCTCACATTAGAAGAATTATAGATCACTTAGAAGAGGAGGCTATGCAGGCAGCTTCGGACCCTGAAATGGAGGACTGGGAGAGGTTTATCCCCGATCCAGGACACACAAGAGGGAGAATGTCGCTGTACAAACAGTCTTTGCATGCTTACTGGGGCATGAAGCGACTATTGGCTAAAGCCATGGAGCAGGTAGCCGTCGAGATGGTGGAATTGGCTCAAGGTTTCCCCACCTTCAAAAGGGAACTAAGGAACATCCAGATGACTCTGATTATGCAGGATAGAAAGATGGATAAAATTCTGCAGCTGTTTAAAGAAAATGGAATGGAGATCAAGACAGAAAGTGGACCCAAGCCAGACACCCTGAATAAGTAGGATATGGACACTGCTGTAAAGAGGTTTTTATCATTTTCAGTTTTGACTTTTTGTAATCTTGAATGGTAATGTCTCAAAGGTGAAACAGTTTGCTTGTAGAACTAATAGCTGGAATTTTTGTATGGTTAGATAGACTGGATATGTATTTTTTGTGGATGGTTGTTAAAAACTATCGGTGGATACCCGGTTTCCCTTAAGGGCGGGTAGTGACCTGCCTCTGGTTGTATATTCCTCATATTTGAAGTAATAGAATCTTGCCTTAGTTTACAAAAAAACTATATTAATCTATCTGTAAAAATAAATATGGATGGATTCAACATTCTTAAAGCATGTAAATCATATTAAGATCATTCTATGGTGATTATCATATTTAAGAATTGAAACTTCATTAAAAATAAAAAATCAAGAAGTGTTTCATAATTTAGGTTGAGTTGGTATTTTTTATGAAGATATATTTTTTAATGAAGAACGTAAAATTTATCTGTAAATTATTATGAATATCTCATTACACGATTTGTCACAACAAACCTACTAAAATATATTAGAAATCCTAGGAGGACAATTATATTAGGAATAATAGGAGGACAATTATATTTCAAAACAGAAAATTCATAATAGGAAAATAATTTAAATTAAAGAAATATAATTTAAATAAGGGCTATATAGTATAAAACAATTAATAAAATATTGTATTTTTGCATCACAAGAAATAAAGAAATATGATTAACTAGTATTGTTTATATTAACTATGTGGGTGTTTTTTTATTTTTATTAATATATATATATATATATATATATATATATATATATATATATATATATATATAAATTCAAATTTATTAGAATATGTTTTTAATATAATAATAAGTCATTCTAAATTGAAAAAATTATGAAAAAGTTATAATTCATAATAAATAAATAAATAAAATAAAAACAAAAACAAAAAAAAACAAAAAAAACAAAAACAAAAAACAAAAAAGAAAGAAAACAAAAAAACAAAAAATTAAATAAAAAAACTAATAAAAATCGAAGTTATTAAATAATCCATAATAAAATCTCAACCAATCCCTTTACAAAAAATAAATTTAAATAATAATAAAAAATAACAAAATTTGAGTTTTTAATGTTAAACTAGGCATAAGTGTCATACATTTTAGGTCAAAAAACAAACTGATACTAAAAGCAAAAATTATACCATACCTAAACAACTATAATAAGAAAATAGGTATAAAAAAAAAATTTAAATAAAAAAATATACGTGAAAAAGTGAGAAGTAACCATGAAAGCGCCATTAGATTTAATATTAGTTTTTAGTAAGATTTAAATATACATAGAAATTGCATTGAGAATCATTTTAAGTAAGATTTAACTATACATTAAGAAAAAATGCAATGATAATCATTTTAAAGCTAAATAGTATTATGAGAGAAGCTTGATACATTGAATAGATCATTACTCTCGTACAAAGATCTTTGATTACTATTTTATACTCACCATGGGTTGAGAGGAATTAAAAATAATCTCCTCCTTAGAATAGGGAAAGAAAACTCAAATTATTTTGAGTGGAGGACTTTAGATTTAGGGTTCTTTGGTTTTATTTGTTTTTGAAAATCATATGGAGTTATATTAATCTATTTGTAAAAATAATATGGATGGATTCAACCATCTTAAAACAAGTAAATTATATTAAGATTATTTTATGGTGATCATTATATATAGGAATTGAAACTTCATTAATAAAAAATAAAAAAATTAAGAAGTCCTCCATAATTTAGGTTGATTTAGCATTTTTGATGAAGATATATTTTTTTAATGAAGAATGTAAAATTGATTTGTAAATTATCATGAATATCTCATTACATGATTTGTCACAACAAATCTACTAAAATATATTAGAAATCCTAATGACAAATCTACTAAAATATATTAGAAATCCTAAATCCACATATGAGTATTAATTTATCTTTAGATTTATGGATTCATTAATTATTGTCTATAATAAATGCATGCAAATTATAATTTTTTAGAAAATAGAGAATAAGTTCAACAACCATGTACAAACGATACTAACACAAGATATGACCCAAGAAACTATTTCGGAAGAAAAACTAGCTAAAAGGTGAGGTTGTTCTATTTTTTCTTACTTTGAATGGAAATGGATGCAAGTACAAAGTAATGAGACCGACGACCCATGGATTGCTATAGTATACAAACCCTCTCTATTTTCTCTCTCTATATCCACTATGAGCTACTCTACTCATCTATGGAACAAAATGCTCACAAATAGAAATGAAAACCCTTTTCCTCTTGGTGGCCCAATTATAACATAACCTAATAGCCTACTAGCAATTAAGTTTGACTCCAACTCTTAACTAGAGTTAAAATATAGAATCTTATAGAGTGTTCATCATCATGATCATGTGGCTAGCCCATTTTCTACGAATAATGGTGGTTGGCATGGAATTCTCTAGAATCATGGTGGTCAAAAAAGGAAGGCCAACTTTTGGGTGGTGTAAGTTTTATATACAGACTCTCATTGAGTGTAACCGTCCCCTCCTACATTTACCCAATTTCACTGACCTTCCAGGGTAAACATGAGATGAAGAGTTACTATGACATGACCTGACCTCCAAGCTCCAATTAAGGAAGTGGGGCCTACAAATTGACCACAAAATGAAAACTCATAACATCCCTAAGGGATACGTGACACTAAGGGGACAAACTACCACCCCAGGTGACCAAACCCTAAGTTACGGCTCATTTCCATTGTCCTAGACCCCCAACTACATGCATGAAAAGGCCTCCATGTAGTTATAGGCCTCCAACCACATGCACACCACTTCTTGAGTGTGGTTGTGACCCAAATTGTCCAGTTCAGAGAGTGTGGTTGTAGAAATCAGGTTGTATATTTGACACTGCTCATGAGGTTTTGATCAAAATCACAAGACATAGATCTATAGTAATGCTTTTCAGACATTAATTCACCATTTAGAACACAAATCTTAGACATGCAAGAAGAAATAACACACATGCAAAAATATTTTATCTGGGGAAAGTAATTTGCTAAAAAACCTCAATGCCACTTGCATTAATTAAAAGAATGGAGATGTATTACAATTTCTTTTCTAAAATAAGCTCACCCTGCAAGTGCACAACTTATCTTTCTTCTCACTGAAGGCCTCTAACCTGGACTTAGTCAAATTTTTCCTCGACTTGAGCTCATATTCCCTTGTGTTGTTCCTTGTGGAATTAGCTCCTAATATTTAGGAAAATCCCTCAATTAAATTTTGTAATTCCTTTAGGTTGGTCCTCTAACTACATGAAACACATGCACACTCTAGACTAGTCTACAACTGATGTTACATTGCCTTGGAATCTCCACCTCAACTAGGTAACACGAATTCTCTGCATGCACTAGATATTTTGGGTTGATTTATCAGTTAACTGGATGATCACCGAGATTGACTAAAGTCCCACGGCTTAACTAACCTTCCAATAGTTCCTCCAAAAGTTGGAACTAGTTTATCTGGAAAAAATCTAAAATAGTTTACCTTGATTGCTAGAAATTAGCAACCACACATGCAGAACTGAACTCTAACTCCTCCAACTCACATTTATTGGTAAACTAGGTGACACAAGCCATGTCACACAAGTTAACATCATCTAAATTCTCTGTTGATGTGGAAATTCCATTTTTCTCAATTTAATTAAGGAAAAATCAAATTGAGAATTTCTTGTTGTATTTTTTAACACCCCCTCTTAGCAATAAAAGGATTATCAACCACCCCTGTCCTGCATCTATGTAACTTGAAATTCCCTGTTGACAAGGCCTTTGTCAAAATATCAACATATTGTTCCTTTGTTAGAATGTACTGCAACAACATTATCCGCCTCTGCACACAATCTCATAAATGGTGATACTTGTTATCTATATGCTCGGATCAATCGTGAAAAACTGGATTTTTAGAGAGCTTGATGCAACTCTGGTTATCTCAGTTGGATCCATCATCTGACCAAACAATCCAACAAGTATCTTTATCATTCAAATATCCTTGCATGTTGCTTGACTGACAGCCATGTATTATTCTTTTGCCGAGCTAAGTGCCACATATTTTTTCTTTTTGTTGTACCTAGAAATAGTTGTGGACCCAACACTGAAAATTCCACCTAATGTACTCTTTCAGTATGATGGAATCCTCGCCTAATTTGCATCTATGAAGCTGCATAGCTTCACTCCCTCTGTTTGTTTGTACTATAGTCCAAACTAGGCAGTACCTCTGAAGTACCGTAGAACATGGTTATCTTCTCTCCAAACTAATTTAGTTGGCCTAAACATAGCTTGGCTCAGGTGGTTGACTACATAGCACATATTTGGTCATGTGTTCACAACATACATTAGTGAACCCACCAACTGTCAGTAAACAATAACATCCACTTCCTCACCTGAAGTGGCATCCTCTTTTCTCCAATTTCTCGCTAGAGGTGTCTCCATGGGTTTGCAATTGTCCAGGTAGAACCTCTGAAGTATCTTGTTGTCATACTTTCCCTGAGATACAAATATTTCCCGAACACCTCGCCATAGTTCTGTTGTGGCCAGCAACACCCCCCCCTTAGTTCATTTAAGTGTCAACCAAGATACTTGAATGAATGGGGACCCTTAGTTAATTTTTAGGAAAAGCAAGAGTTTCTTCTTGAGGTTACAATCATATGCTTATGAAAAGCCTCTTGGATATTTTAAGCCTAAGTTTATGATGAGAAGAAAATCTTCAAAGTCGCGTTGCAAAAGGATAGGAGATATCTTCATTTCTCTTTAAAAATCGATATGCGCACGATCCTCGTGTTAACAATAAAATCGCATCGCAACAAAGTAGCGCCCATAAAGAAAAGCTTAAAGATTCACCGATCTGCGATAATGCCGATCGCTAGATCGCATATCGCAGAAATGAGCAACAGATTTGACAAGCACCAAAATTCTGCGATTTGCGATGATGCGATTAGCGATCGTTGCGATGCTACATCCTTGCGATTTGCGATGATGCGATTAGCGATCGCGCGACATGCGAGGTTACGTCAGCAAATCATAAATCACTCCAGTACGAATCCTTCGGGCACGCCATTCAAAGAAAAGCCACTTACCATAATCTGACCCAAAATTATGCACTTTTAATGATAGTAAATGAATTAGTTGTGAGTTATTAAATGGGTTAAAGACGCATGCCTTGCTAGAGATTTACTTCACGTAAGGTGGCATGTTTGATTGATCTGTTGCATTTAAAACTCTCCCATCACCTTTTTGGATCAGTCATTTCCATTTCACTCGTAATCTGCAGGAACAAAGAGCTAAGATGACTCAGGCTTAAACGAAAAGAAAAATGGGAAAGAAAAATAAAGCTCAAGGCTCCGAAGCAAGGGAGAAGACTAAGGAGATGGCGCCCCTGTACACAGACACAGCCTGTAATAGAGACGCAGGGATATCAACATGGGAAGGCATGAATAGGCTGCTAGAAGAGGAAAAACCTAGAATAATGAAGGTTGCTGCTGTTGCAGGTGCACCACGCTCTTCTGAGGCGTCCTTAGAGGACCTAGCATGTTCATTCCTTCACAGAATAGCGGCAAGACCCAAAATTCTACCATATACAGACATGATCAAGTGGATACTGGATGATGCAGACTTGAACAACAGACAATTCAAAGTTCATGGACATGGGCTCGTCGGATCATTTGCTGCACAAGATTTGAAGCTTATGTATCATCTTCCAGAACCCCAAGCGACCTATAACGCACAATTTGTTAAGAAGTTCGCGGCGGAGAATCCAGATCTATCAGACACCACTAAAGAATGGTCTAGAAGAGACGAGCCGCTAAAAAAGGATAAAAATGGTATGTACAGCACTGGTTCCCTCACCTCTCCATATTGTTTTGCTGCGGCCATGCTCTGTAGGTTATTTGGGATGCCGGATATCAATAAGTTTTCATCTGAATGGCTACCATTAATTGATGTTTCCACTAACACCGACATCCTAGATTGGGCCAAAATCCTTTCTGATACTCTATACACGGTTGTTCTCAATTACCGGTCTAAGAGATCCTTGTCTCAAAGGGTCTATCCTCCTTTTTATCTGTCTGCATATATTATGGATTCTGTTTGTCTTGTATCTGAATTCCCTATTATGGGTTGCAAATGGACTACCCAAGACCCATTGCCCATCCATGTTCATCATGGCAAGTACTTAATTCCCCGTTGGGTGACGGATCATAGGTCTACCTATACAATCGCAAAGGTAGTGATAACTTCCTAGTTTGTCCCTCACTTTTACCAGATTTTCCATGGGCTTATTTTGCCCCTATATAGAATGATGTATGATAAAGACCCCCCAAGGTGCTCTCCCGAGGCCCAAATTGACATCATCCCCATCGTGAGATGGTTCGGGGAAGAATGGTTTACTTACATTAGAGTTTTTGGAAGCACTGTACCTCCACATGTCCTACCCTTATATGTCCCTGATAAACTTTTGGCTCGGGAAATCGCTTATCAAACCTGTTCCGAAGGCGGCCTAACCAAAGACCTAAAGGACAAGAAGAAGGCCATATGGCCTCAATTTCCCATAACTTGTGGGGCCTTCTCTTTGTTCGATGTAGGACACGCTTTTGGCGAAGTGGAGAATGTGATGTGTCTTCAATTATTTAAATTCCCAGCGAGGCCATTCGACCCAAATGATGTGGCCCAAGAATTCACAACGAATGTCAAGATAAGAGTGTTCTCTGGAAAGAAAGATTTGTTTGATGATCTGTTTCAGAATAAGAGTTCGCTCCAAGAAATTTTGCGGGAAGCTCAGTCGAGGTTGTCTCCAGGTGACCTCCAAAAATTCACGTTATACAGAGAAAGAAGGCTGGCCAGTATTCCGCTAGAGAAGCTGCGACTGCCTGCTAGAGAACCAACTCCAAGCATCAGCCTCAGTGAAAACTCTAGCACTTCCAGATCTAAGTCCAACGTCGTGCAAGAAGTATCTGAGCATCCTGAAGAGTCTGTTCACGACCAAGGAAAAAACAAAGAAACAACCAAAGATACAGCTCAGTCAAGTGCAATGTCTCAACAGCAAGTTATCGCCTCCCCACCAAGGAATCTCCCCCCTCCTATCATCAAAGCACCACTTGTCACAACAGAGCTAGATAAAGAGTGGGAAACCTTCAATGAATTGATCAATCTTGAAGGGCAAGCCCCGAAAACACCTGTGAATAATACACAGGCGGTGCAAGAAGCGGTTTCAACCATAGTCAGTAGTGCCGCAGAAGCAGAACACCTTCCTATCGCTTCACCTTCAGAGCTTCTACTTAACGTAGAAGAAATTCCCCCATTGGATGTATTCTATAGTCCCCAACACAAAGCAGTTGTAAGGAGACAGAGAAAGAAAAGAAAACTAGAGAATACACTGTCTCAAGATGCTGAACATTTCGACGTCTTATGGAAAGACCCCAATAATAATCCGACTGAAAATCTCACGAAGCTATCTCAGATTGCAGGATCATATGCTTCTGCAACTATTGAGAAGGCCTCGGAAGTTCAGCAACTATTGAAGGAACAAGAAAATCATATACAGCTACTACAACAATAGTTGCAGCAAGCCAACGCTAACACTGAAGCTTCCAGACAGCTCGAGAAACTACAGGAAGACTTTCAACAAATGCAGATAAGCTATCGAAGGAGTCTCGAAGAGAAAGAAAAATAATTGCAGACTTTACAAGAAATGCATAAAGATGAGCCCAAGCTGGCAGAATTCATTTCAGAATCTATTGGCTTGAACAAGCAACTACTGCAGCAACAGGAAGAGTTGGGACGTAAAATATCACAGTGGAGGCACTATTGTGAGCTGAGCGACAAAATCACCAGTCAAGTGGTGGACTTGCGGAGTGACTATGATCAGAATGACAAGAGGGTGACAGAATATTTGACTTGGCAAGATGATGATGAAGGCAAAAGGGCAGGTGCACCCAGGATAAATGAAAATCATAAGGAGTTGCTCTTTAATAAATGGGACGATCAAATCAGGCAGGCGGAGCAAGCAGCAGAGACAGCGGCAACTCAGGCAAGTATTCTTATCGACTGTGTAAATGAGAATTTACACAGGGCCAATTTAATTGCAGAGACCACCCCGGGGTACCTACCAAACAAGTCACAACTGGAAATAGAATGGAGGCAGAAAGCGCAGGCAAAAGGGAAAGCAATCCAGGCATTGTCCAGGTTGAATTGGGAATGTTACTGGACGTACTTGGTTAAACCGCACAGCCAATGGATGACGGTGAAATGCATTACAAACGCAGCCAAAAAGGTAGCACCAGCTCTCGTAGATGTCGTTTTCGCAGCCCAGCTCAGCGCAGAAATCAATCAGCCGACTCTTCTCAAGCCTATGTTGAACACTTGCAACTTTAAGGACCAAGTTCATAAGTGACTTCATTTAGAATGTTGTTTTTTTTTCCTTCAACTAGATTAGAAAAAGGACGGTCATTTGAAAACCGCATCCTAAATTTTGTAATAATACTATTATTAGAATTAGGAAGTAGTATTTTAACCCTTCTCATGCATTTAGAGAAGGGTCCGGAAATTTGTCAAAAAACTTGTCCTCAGAACATGCACTTTTGCACCCTCAGAGGAGGTTTTGATAAATGGATGGATTGAGATTTATTTATGTTTGCATTTTAATGTCTGCTACTGATGTTGCACTTCTGTACTCTTAGTAGATATTGGAATAAGTGTAGATAAAGCGTTATTGCTTGAAGTTTGTGAGTGAAATCAGTCATAAATGGTATTTTTATCTCTTGACCAATTTCTGCTTATATTATTAGAGTGATATGCAGTTTTAGTTGTTTATATGTTAATATATGAATGTGTGGGTTACCATTTGGCACTTCTGTACGGTGGAGTCATTTTATTTGTGTATTACATATGAATAACTTATTATGCGATATGTTGTTCACATTTGTTTTGCCTAACTTCTTATATAGAATGGTTTATCTTAATTGATTTATATTCTTATGATAGCTGAATGATTTTTATTACCAGTTATTGTTCGAAATCTTTTTGGATCGCATAATAGAAGAAATATACTCCGGGTTAGCGTAGATTAGATGTGTTGTTTTTGTTAGATTACAATAGCATAGAGTCAGTTTAGAAGTTAGAATTAAATTAGCTTAAAAAATACTTCTAGATCAGCATCATCAAACTCTACACACACACACACCCCTTAGATTGGGAAACTGGTCCCATTATCCCTAGTCGGACCCGCTATACCAAATGGACAAGGAGCTGCCAACCAAGTTCCGGACCGGGTGGGTATCCCCCTTGTTGTCAACCCGATTTCCGGGCCCTCAACATATTTGGCGCTAGAAGGAGGGCCTGAACATAGTGTCTGTTGGAATGATTTCCAAATTGTAAAATTTGAATCAGGATGGATACTCATAAAATTCCCATTTGGAGTTGCATCCATGTTCCTACCTCCTCCAACACTCCACCAGATGTGGTAAGACTCTTGTCTCAGGTAAAATTCAACGGTAAAAATAATTCTTCTGCCTTTAATCATGCCCTTCATTTTATTCAAAAAGTTTCAGGTTCTGATATTCAAAGAATTGATGAAGGCGTTTTTTGTAGGATTTTTACTCTTACATTCACAGCGGAAGCTAGAAAATGGTGCAGAACCCTCCCAGCTGCATCAATTCACAGCTGGGACCAATTCGTCAAAACTTTCATTTTGGAATTTGATTGTTATGACTACGACCAGGTATATGATGAAATTGATTATCTACGAAAGCAAGATGAATCCGTGAGGGATTTTAATATGCGATTTTATCTTAAATGTCTAAAGTATGATCTTGAGAGTGAGCTCAAGGATGAAGAATCTTGAGATTATGATGAGTATTCCCTACCTCCTGTCTGATCAAGCAGAAATTAGTTCAACCTTTGTTCCATTTTCTTCTAATATGAATGAGGATTCCAAGTTGAATACACAAATCATCCATAATGAAGAAAATCTGCAAAGCCTAGGAGTCATGCATGCTCTAGTACTAGAAGACAAAAACGAGAATGCTAAGAAAAAACCTACCTTGGAACCAGGAGATGACTCGGATACAAAGTCAGGCAATATCATTACAAATCAACGAATGCAGATGCCAAGGTTAGAACAGCAAACTATTTCTCTTTCAAAAAGTGTCAGCGCACAAAGGTATGATCTAAAGCCCGATGTTTATGATGAATCTGATGAACAAAGTTTTTTTTATGATGTTTTCAAATCCATTGTTCCAGATTCGCAATTTTCTCTTTATCCCGATGTTTTTAGTGATGATAATTTCTCCCCTCTCAATATTAAAGATATCTCAAAAGACACAGAAGGTTATTCAAATGACTCATCATTAGGTTTTCAAGATAAAGAGACAGCTTTAGTACATCCTTTGACCAATGTCAAACAAGAGCCACTTGACCCCCCTTGTCTGAAAATATATAATGAAAAAGAGAAGCCTAGGGAAATCTGTAAAATCATTTGTGATAGTTACTTTGACAACGATGACGTCGTTGAGTTATCCCAAGTAACTCAACTAGGTTCAGATAATGAGAGACATCCTAAATCAGAAATCATATCAGTCGACCCTCATTTCAAAGTAAAAAATCATTTGCATGATTTTACCATCCAAGGCAATACCCCGATCTATGATTCATATCATGAGGAAAGCTCCATACCTCTTCGCACTCATAACTCATCTCCTGATTTACAAGACCCAGCCAGTTCTTGTGAGGAGCAAGATGTTACAAGTAAGTCCCAGTTGTACTGTAACACTATCTGTACAAATAGTCATTCCTTTCTTTCTCACTTGCACTCATTTTGTACAAAATCGGATTTCGTTTTAAATTTTCAAACTTTTGATAGACTATGTTTTAGCGATTTATATATGGCAACTTTCGTTTCAAACGAAATCGCTAAAAGCTTAGCGTTAGCAAACAATAGGTTACGAGCCATTGAAACTAAAAAATCATCTTCACAACCTGACTTGTTATCCTTCCTATTACGAGATCATCAATCCATAATAGAAATTCATCCTAATTTTTATGATCCAATAGGTATCAGACATAATTCCAGCTGAGGTTATATATTCTTATTCCACAGCCAACATTTACGGTCCAAGGAAAATTTCGTTCTTAACACTGATGTTTGGAAGTTTCATAAGGCTAGGAATAAAAATGAATAGACGATTCCATTGGAAATATCATTTCACATAGTCCATTTTCTATATATAGCTAGAATAGGAGTAGGAGTAATTTAGCTAAGTTATTAGGTTTTCTTTTGATAATTGATAGGCAAAATTATACCTATTCTGTATATAACCCTAGGAAATATCTACCTCTCATTGCGTTAAATATCTTTCTCCATAATAACACTTTCTTTGATTAACGACATTTGACATTTACTAAAGGCACCTTTTTCTGTCAAAGATTTTGAACTTCTACTTCTATGAACAACAAATCTTTTAGAAACTTGATCTTTATTATCACTAGAACTTTAACCCGGAGATGATGCTAGTTTCAACTCCAAGAAAGCTGAAGAAAGCTACCTCGGTAAAGAAATTGTTTTATGTCAGTACAATGAAAGGTATCAATAATAAAATAAAGGTTCTCTGTAGAAACAACCATAACCAAACAACTCTATCATTGTCGTCCAAAGCTTTCTTAAGGAAAAATAATGACTTCCTCCATGCTAAAGGAAATCGTAGCATTCAGAGGAACAATCCAAAAAAAAAAAAACCACTATATCTCAAAGAATAAGAGGTCTCATCACGAGCCGGCTTATCATGATCACAGATATTATAACTTGCTGACTTTGCCAAAACTGTCTATCAAAACAGAGCAATGACTCAAGATTGTTGCAATCAAAAGACAAGGGGTCTCATCACGAGCTAGCTTGTTCAGCAAAAGTGTAAATCAGGTGAATGATTGTGTCATAATTTGGCCACCAAACCAAGACATTGTTCTTTAGAGAATAAAAAAAGAAAAAGTGTCAAAAGGGGTTTTTCTCTGAAGAAGTTGTAAATAACCTTAAGCAGGATAAAGGATCATTGCTGGGTAATAGGTAACCCTGTCGAGGCTATGGACGCCTGCTGGCAGCAGAGGCTCTACCTGCGAAAAAGGAGCATATTTAAAAGAGGCTGTTACATAGGGAAGACTTTATTTTATGTTTTACAAGACCAAGTAATGACTGATTTAAATGCAAGGACAAACTGAGGATGCAAGTAATTGAAATAGAAAGAGGTTGAAACAAAGCGTCATTAACAGTTTGAAGTGCCATTTTCTTTATCTTTTTACAATAAAATTCAAGTTTTCTGGAAAAAAAATTTTCAGAAGTTTGAAAGCGTCAATAGAAAATCAGAGATAACTGGTTCTCCCAAGTGAATCGCCAATTGTTGTGGCCAGCAACACCCCCCCCCCCTAGTTCATTTAAGTGTCAACCAAGATACTTGAATGAATGGGGACCCTTAGTTAATTTTTAGGAAAAGCAAGAGTTTCTTCTTGAGGTTACAATCATATGCTTATGAAAAGCCTCTTGGATATTTTAAGCCTAAGTTTATAATGAGAAGAAAAGCTTCAAAGTCGCGTTGCAAAAGGATAGGAGATATCTTCATTTCTCTTTAAAATTCGATATGCGCACGATCCTCGTGTTAACAATAAAATCGCATCGCAACAAAGTAGCGCCCATAAAGAAAAGCTTAAAGATTCACCGATCTGCGATAACGCGGATCACTAGATTGCATATTGCAAAAATGAGCAACAGATTTGACAAGCACCAAAATTCTGCGATTTGCGATGATGCGATTAGCGATCGTTGTGATGCTACATCCTTGCGATTTGCGATGATGCGATTAGCGATCGCGCGACATGCGAGGTTACGTCAGAAAATAATAAATCACTCCAGTATGAATCCTTTGGGCACGCCATTCAAAGAAAAGCCACTTACCATAATCTGACCCGAAATTATGCGCTTTTAATGATAGTAAATGAATTATTTGTCAGTTATTAAATGGGTTAAAGACGTGTGCCTTGCTAGAGATTTACTTCACGTAAGGTGGCATGTTTGATTGATCTGTTGCATTTAAAACTCTCCCATCACCCTCTTGGATCAGTCATTTCCATTTCACTCGTAATCTGACGGAACAAAGAGCTAATACGACTCAGGCTGAAAAGAAAATAGAAATGGGAAAGAAAAATAAAGCTCAAGGCTCCGAAGCAAGGGAGAAGACTAAGGAGATGGCGCCCCTATACACAGACACAGCCTGTAATAGAGACGCAGGGATATCAACATGGGAAGGCATGTACAGGCTGCTAGAAGAGGAAAAACCTAGAATAATGAAGGTTGCTGTTGTCGCAGGTGCACCACGCTCTTCTGAGGCGTCCTTAGAGGACCTAGCATGTTCATTCCTTCACAGAATAGCGGCAAGACCAAAAATTATACCATATACAGACATGATCAAGTGGATACTGGATGATGCAGACTTGAACAACAGACAATTCAAAGTTCATGGACATGGGCTCGGCGGATCGTTTGCTGCACAAGATTTGAAGCTTATGTATCATCTTCCAGAACCCCAAGCGACCTATAACGCACAATTTGTTAAGAAGTTCGCGGTCGAGAATCCAGATCTATCAGACACCACTAAACAATGGTCTAGAAGAGACGAGCTGCTAAAAAAGGATAAAAACAGTATGTACAGCACTGGTTCCCTCACCTCTCCATATTGTTTTGCTGTGGCCATGCTCTGTAGGTTATTTGGGATGCCGGATATCAATAAGTTTTCAGCTGAATGGCTACCATTAATTGATGCTGCCACTAACGCCGACATCCTAGATTGGGCCAAAATCCTTTCTGATACTCTATACAGAGCTGTTCTCAATTACCGGTCTAAGAGATCCTTGTCTCAAAGGGTCTATCCTCCTTTTTATCTGTCTGCATATATTATGGATTCTGTTTGTCTTGTATCTGAATTACCTATTATGGGTTGGAAATGGACTACCCAAAACCCATTGCCCATCCATGTTTATCATAAGGTATTATGGGATTCCCAGTTTGTCCCTCACTTTTACCAGATTTTCCATGGGCTTATTTTGCCCCTGTATAGAATGATGTATGATAAAGACCCCCCAAAGTGCTCTCCCGAGGCCCAAATTGACATCATCCCCATCGCAAGATGGTTCGGGGAAGAATGGTTTACTTACATTAGAGTTTTTGGAAGCACTGTACCTCCACATGTCCTACCCTTATATGTCCCTGATAAACTTTTGGCTCGGGAAATCGCTTATCAAACCTGTTCCGAAGGCGGCCTAACCAAAGACCTAAAGGACAAGAAGAAGGCCATATGGCCTCAATTTCCCATAACTTGTGGGGCCTTCTCTTTAATCGATGTAGGACACGCTTTTGGCGAAGTGGAGAATGTGACGTGTCTTCAATTATTTAAATTCCCAGCGAGGCCATTCGACCCAAATGATGTGGCCCAAGAATTCACAACGAATGTCAAGATAAGAGTGTTCTCTGGAAAGAAAGATTTGTTTGATGATCTGTTTCAGAATAAGATTTCGCTCCAAGAAATTGTGCGGGAAGCTCAGTCGAGGTTGTCTCAAGGTGACCTCCAAAAATTCACGTTATACAGAGAAAGAAGGCTGGCCAGTATTCCGCTAGAGAAGCTGCGACTGCCTGCTAGAGAACCAACTCCAAGCATCAGCCTCAGTGAAAACTCTAGCACTTCCAGATCTAAGTCCAACGTCGTGCAAGAAGTATCTGAGCATCCTGAAGAGTCTGTTCACGACCAAGGAAAAAACGAAGAAACAACCAAAGATACAGCTCAGTCAAGTGCAATGTCTCAACAGCAAGTTATCGCCTCCCCACCAAGGAATCTCCCCCCTCCTATCATCGAAGCACCACTTGTCACAACAGAGCTAGATAAAGAGTGGGAAACCTTCAATGAATTGATCAATCTTGAAGGGCAAGCCCCGAAAACACCTGTGAATAATACACAGGTGGTGCAAGAAGCGGTTTCGACCATAGTCAGTAGTACCGCAGAAGCAGAACACCTTCCTATCGCTCCACCTTCAGAGCTTCTACTTAACGTAGAAGAAATTCCCCCACTGGATGTATTCTATAGTCCCCAACACAAAGCAGTTGTAAGGAGACAGAGAAAGAAAAGAAAACTAGAGAATACACTGTCTCAAGATGCTGAACATTTGGACGTCTTATGGAAAGACCCCAATAATAATCCGACTGAAAACCTCACGAAGCTGTCTCAGATTGTAGGAGCATATGCTTCTGCAACTATTGAAAATGCCTTGGAAGTTCAGCAACTATTGAAGGAACAAGAAAATCATATACAGCTACTACAACAACAGTTGCAACAAGCCAACGCTAACACTGAAGCTTCCAGACAGCTCGAGAAACTACAGGAAGAATTTCAACAAATGCAGATAGGCTATCAAAGGAGTCTCAAAGAGAAAGAAAAACAATTGCAGACTTTACAAGAAATGCATAAAGATGAGCCCAAGCTGGCAGAATTCATTTCAGAATCTATTGGCTTGAACGAGCAACTACTGCAACAACAGGAAGAGTTGGGACGTAAAATATCATAGTGGAGGCACTATTGTGAGCTGAGCGACAAAATCACCAGTCAAGTGGTGGACTTGCGGAGTGACTATGATCAGAATGACAAGAGGGTGACAGAATATTTGACTTGGCAAGATGATGATGAAGGCAAAAGGGCAGGTGCACCCAGGATAAATGAAAATCATAAGGAGTTGCTCTTTAATAAATGGGACGATCAAATCAGGCAGGCAGAGCAAGCAGCAGAGACAGCGGCAACTCAGGCAAGTATTCTTATCGACTGTGTAAATGAGAATTTACACAGGGCCAATTTAATTGCAGAGACCACCCCGGGGTACCTGCCAAACAAGTCGCAACTGGAAACAGAATGGAGGTAGAAAGTGCAGGCAAAAGGGAAAGCAATCCAGGCATTGTCCAGGTTGAATTGGGAATGTTACTGGACATACTTGGTTAAACCGCACAGCCAATGGATGACGGTGAAATGCATTACAAACGCAGCCGAAAAGGTATCACCATCTCTCGTAGATGTCGTTTTCGTAGCCCAGCTCAGCGCAGAAATCAGTCATTCGACTCTTCTCAAGCCTATGCTGAACACTTGCAACTTTAAGGACCAAGTTCATAAGTGACTTCATTTAGAATGTTGTTTTTTTTCCTTCAACTAGATTAGAAAAAGGACGGTCGTTTGAAAACCGCATCCTAAATTTTGTAATAATAATATTATTAGAATTAGGAAGTAGTATTTTAACCCTTCTCATGCATTTAGAGAAGGGTCCGGAAATTTGTCAAAAAACTTTTCCTTAGAACATGCACTTTTGCACCATCAGAGGAGGTTTTGATAAATGGATGGATCGAGATTTATTTATGTTTGCATTTTAATGTCTTCTACTGATGTTGCACTTCTGTACTCTTAGTAGATATTGGAATAAGTGGAGATAAATCGTTATTGCTTGAAGTTTGTGAGTGAAATCAGTCATAAATGGTACTTTTATCTCTTGACCAATTTTTGCTTATATTCTTAGAGTGATATGCAGTTTTAGTTGTTTATATGTTAATATATGAATTTGTGGGTTACCATTTGGCACTTCTGTACGATGGAGTCATTTTATTTGTGTTTGACATATGAATAACTTATTATGCGATATGTTGTTCACAACTGTTTTGCCTAACTTCTTATGCAGAATGGTTTATCTTAATTGATTTATATTCTTATGGTAGCTGAATGATTTTTATTACCAGTTATTGTTAGAAATCTTTTTAGATCGCATAATAGAAGAAATATACCCCGGGTTAGCGTAGATTAGATGTGTTGTTTTTGTTAGATTACAATAGCATAGAGTCAGTATAGATGTTAGAATTAAATTAGCTTAAAAAATACTTCTAGATCAGCATCATCAAACTCTACACACACACACACCCATTAGATTGGGAAATTGGTCCCATTATCCCCAGTCGGACCCGCTATACCAAACGGACAAGGAGCTGCCAACCAAGTTCCGGACCGGGTGGGTATCCCCCTTGTTGTCAACCCGATTTCCGGGCCCTCAACAAGTTCCAATCTGAGGAAGTAGTGCATGAGACCCATCTCCTTCATTTCAAACTCTCTTACAAGGTCCTGCTTGCGAGATCTGATCAACTGGTCATCACTACTTAAAATAAAATCATAAAAATACAAGACAATAATCAACAATTTACCTTCCACAAAAATAAGATAGAGGTTTTCATCCGCTTCACTTTTGGTGAAGCCCAAACTGGTGAGATCGTTATCAATCATGGTGTACCAAGCAAGAGGTTCTTGCTTGAGACCATAAAATTCTCGCTTGAGTCTGAACACATGAGACTCCCAATCAAAAGTCTCGAATCCTTCTAGTTTCTCGATATACACCACCTCCTCGATAAATCCATTGAGGAATGTTTTTTTCACATCCGTCTGGTGGATCTTCCACCCCATCTATGCATCCAAAGCATGAATTCATCTAATGGATGAGTACCTTTCTATGGGAGCAAAGGTCTCATAATAGTCAATTCCATCAACTTGATAGTAGCCCTTGGCCACAAATCTTGCCCTGTACTTTTCTATGCTTCTATACGCTGCATGCTTTACCTTGAAGATCCATATCAAACCCACAATTGATTTTTCTGTTGGTCTTGGGACCACTTCCCAAATATTGTTCTTTGCAATGGATTCATATTCCTCCACCATTTCTTCAACCCACACAGGTTTCTCTATTTTTTCCTCAAAAGAGGATGCCTGAGTCTTTATAAACTCAGTCATTAGAGCCATGCATCCAATGTACCTATTTGGTGACATTCTCTGCTTGGGCTGGTTTGAAGGAGTGCCCACATTCTCCCTCGCATATTGCACAAGTCTCTTAGCTTCCCTCATCCTTTTCTTGCCTTCTCTAGATGGCTCTACTTGAGTGGTTATCTCCACTCTTTGCTCCTCAATTTTTTGTTTCTCCACAACTCCTTGAGGTTCTTCCTTTGGAGCTAAAATCTCCTCTTCTGGTGGGATCTAAAGCTCCCTCTCAAGAGAGCATCACATGACATTGTCTTCATCAAATTTTACATCCCTTCAGAGAGTTGTCATTCTAAGGGATGGAAAGTAAACATGGTAGTTGTGAAGAGTTTATGTGTAACCCACAAATACCCCCAATTCTATTGTCGGCTCTAGGTTCTTCCTTGATTCTTTGGAGACATGGCAGTAAACAGAGGCTCCAAAAATCCTGAAGTGCGACACATCCAGCTTTTTCCCTGAGAAATCCTCCTCCAATGTAATCATGCCAAGAATCCAATGAGGACTATAGTTCTGCAAATATATTATTGTGTTTCATGCCTCGACCCACAAATGCATAGGTAGGCCTTGATCATGCAACATCGACCTTGCTACTCCCACAATGCTACAATTCCTTCTCTTCGCCACCCCATTCTACTGTGGGTTATGAGGTGTTGTAAACTCTTGTCAAATTTCTTATTTTGCATATAAAATTTTAAACCTGTTCATCACATACTCACCATCATTATTGCTCCTGAGAGCCTTCACCTTCTTGCTCGTTTCTTTCTCAACTAGTGCCTAGAATTCTACGAACTTGGAGAATGTCTCATCCTTATGCTGCATGAAGAAGATCCAACACTTTTTTAACAAGTCATTAACAAAAATGACAAAATGTTTGTGCCTACTAGTGGAGGCTATCGAGAAAGGTCCACAGAAATTAGAGTGGATCCTTTCAAGTACTGCATATTCTTTGTTGTCCTAATCATAGAAGGTGGATTTTGTGTACTTCACCAAAGCACATCCTTTGCATACATCTTGCTACTCAAGTTCTCCTTTGGGAAGGCATGTGGTTATCTATTGCATGATCTTCAAAGAGCCATGATGAAAATGGACAAGTCTCCTATGCCAAAGTTCACCGACATCGCGACTCTGCGCCTTCTCCACCTTTGTGCTCAGTGCAACACAATCCTCCACATCTAGATTTTATAGGTTCTTCATACGAACCCCGATCTACTTGACCTGTCACATGGCTATGTGTCTCAGGAATTCCTTAAATTCTTTGTTGAATATCGCATCATAACCATGGTCTTCCAAAAATGCAAGAAATAGGATATTTATCTTTAGGCCCAGAATGAACATGACATCCTTGATCCTGAGGGGGGAGCTCGAATGCCTCTAAAAGGTAACTATACCAATCCTGATCATATTATACCTTCTATTGTCCCCCATCTCGATGTGTATTTGCAAATATTTCTCCTTCAAGTCACTAAAAAAATATTTATTTCCTACCATGTGGAACGATGCACGTTAGTCTAAGTACCACATTCTCCCCATCATTGTGTTGGCCATGCATGCAATGAGGGTAAATTCAAGCTCAAATTGTGAAGTCAAATCTTCACCTACTACTACTGTTGATGTCTTCTTTCTTGCCTTGTTGTGTCGACACTTTGTGGCATAATTTTTGAATTCATGACAATGGAAGAATTTAAATTTTGACAATTCTTTCTTCTTGCCCCCGCGACTGTATTCTGGTTTGGATTGTGATTTCTCCCCTTTTCCCTTCTTTTCCTTTCCATACAATGCAAATTTTTCTTCATCCTCACCGTTGGATGAAGTCCCATCTCTGGTATTCCACCTTATTTCCTCATGTACCAATTCAGACCATAAGCACTCCCAAATCGATAGTTTCTCCCTCCCATTCACCGAATCTTGATAGTTGTGTCAGCTCTTGCGAAGGCCCATAAGGGGTAAAGTTATGAAGTATTCTATAGGGACATTAACACCGACTCTACCAAGTTCATCATGAAATTGTGTAAACTTGGTCAGAGACTATGGAATTGTCATTCTTTTGCATATTGATACTTCAAAGTTTAACCTTGAGTGCTAGCTTCGTATAGTGACTACTATTCTTGAAAAATTATGTGATTTCTTTCCACATCGCGAATGGATTTTATTTTTGTGGATATTTAAGAAAATATGATCCCTTACTCCCTCCAATATGATTCTTCTTGCCTTGGCTACATCTTTCTTCCACAGAGTAAGGTTTTGAGCATTAGATGCTTGAGATTTTCCAACATCTACCTTGATGTATTCTAGAAACCTATTATCACCCAATACATCCTCTATGCGGTCCTTCCATGCAACAAAATTAGAGGTGCCTTCCAAGGTATACTCTAGCCTTAGTCCATTGAAGGCCATCTTCTCATCTCTGAAGAAATCATGCTACATTGATTTTCAAATTCAAACCTCTAAGAAACAACTTCGAATTTCTTAATCTAATGTGAATCTAGCTCTGATACCATGTAGAAATTAGGTAGTATATTTGAAACTTCTCATGAATTTTTATTCAAAATCACAAGACGCATATCTACACTACTTCTTCGCAGACATTAATTCACAATTTAGAACAAAAATCTCAAACATGCAAGAAGAAATAACACACATGAAACAAATACTTTTATTTGGGGAAAGAAATCTGCTAAAAAACCCCAATGCCCCTTGCATTAATCAAATGAATAGAGATGTATTACAATTTATTTTCTCAATTGATCTCACTCTACAACTGCACAACCTATCCCTCTGCTCACTGAAGAACTCTAACCCAGACTTAGTCTACAACTAATGTTACATTGCCTTGAATCTCCACCTCAACTGGGTAACTCAAATTCTCTACATGCACTAGCTATTTTGGGTTGATTTATTATTTAACTCGATGATAAATGAGTTTGACTAAAGTCCCACTACTTAATTTACCTTCCATTATTTCCTCCAAAAGTTGGAACTAGTTTAACTCAAAACAATCAGAGATAATTGACCTTGATTGCTACAAATTTGCAATCCCACATGCACAACTGAACTCTAACTCCTACAACTCAAATTCACTAAGTAAACTGGGTGACACAAGCCATGCCATACAAGTTAACATCATCCAAGTTGTTATTGATGTGGAAATTTAAATTTTCTCAATTTAATCAATGCAAAATCAAATTGAGAACTTCTTGCTACATTTTTCAATAGCGGTCCCGAGATGCAAGCCACAATTCTAGGTCACCCTCCAGAAAATTACCCAAAACTTCCTAAAACTTCTCATAAGCATAAGTTACATGAATGCTGGAAATAATACTAAGAGGGGGGGTGAATCAGTATTATCAAATTCTTTTCAATCTATCTTCCTTATTTATACTTTGAATAATTCTTCAAATATTGATCATCACTTTGTATGTCAGTATCATAAAATAATGCGCAGGAACAAGAAAAACAAATAGTCACACAAAAGAACACCAAATATAAGGTGGAAACCCAATGTGGGTGAAAACCACCTGCTGCAATATGTCTCTATCTTCTTTCAATTAGAAACTCCTTTTACAATGATTTTGTACTGGTGCAGTCCTTTACCAGTACACAGGCTACAACTTGCAGAGAGCTACAACCCTCTCTCGTTCTCCAACTTCTCCTGGAAGGGAGCTACAACCCCCTTAGCTCTTGTACTAGCCAAGATACTAGTACGTAGGTGCTGGCCTACTGAAGGCTACAACCTTCTCTTTCTTCCAGGGACCACGTTTCATAAATTTTCAGACTGGATCCATGAACATCAATCAATCATCAAGTATATTTGCATCAAACAATCTCCTTTTCCCAATTAGCATTGAATCAAGTAAACACTTCTCTGACAGTTGTACCCAGAACACAGTAACAGTAACCACACACCAAATTCTAAACCCAGAATACTGCAACAATAGACAGAGGCAGCTAGATCATAATTTAAATATATACGCTACTTCAACAACCTGAAACCTGCGTGCAGATCTATAAAGGATAATTCCTTATTTCAAATATTCAGACACTAATTAACCCAGATTGTCAGATTTATAGATCAAGCATGCGCCTCATATAACAGATCAAAATCATGCAAAGATACTATTATTCAAGCATAAAGATTATGACCCATCAATAGAATTTATCCTTCTTTATGCACTAAGGTTCCCCCTTCATTCAGATCTAGATCTGCACCATAACCCAATCACAAATATTTCAGAGCTAGCACTTATTAGATATTCAATTTATTCGATGATACTTTGCCAAATGATCTCCTTCCTCTTTTATAGTCTTAGGCCTTCCACAATACCACGGTCCAAAACCATAGGATCAAAAAACTGTTGGACTAATACCATGAACCAATCATGAAAGTGCGTGAGATCAACACTTTTGGATGCAATACCACGGACCAAAACCATCGGATCAGAAACAGTCGAACTAATACCGTGAGCCAACCATGAAAGTGCGTGAACTTTTCTCTTCATGAAAGGGACTTTTCTCTGCATGAAAGTGCGTGAACTTTTCTCTACATGAAATAAACTTTTCTCTACATAAAAGTGCGTGAACTTTTCTCTACATGAAATAAACTTTTCTCTGCATAAAAGTGCGTGAATGTTTCTCTACATGAAATAAACTTTTCTTTGCATATAAGTGCATGAAATTTTCTCTACATGAAAGAAAATTTTATCTTCATGAAAGAAACTTTTATCTTCATGAAATTGCGTGAAATTTGTTGCACTATAATTTATCATCTGAGATGAGTGGGTTGCCATCAAGTACAACATATGTATCATAATGCCAACAATCTCCCCCTTTGGACTTGATGGCAACAACAACCAATCACTCTCCCCCTTTGACATCAAGGGCAAAGGGTTATGATCCCCCTAAGAACATGCTCCCCCTGACTATAAACCAGATCTGCAAAGAAGAACCATAATCCATCAAACACCATAAATGACCATGAAAGAGATAGAGACGTATTGCAGCAATATTCAGACCAGCATCCGTGATCTCCTTCTGTACTTCCTCCATAATGCCAACAATGCATGATATGCTCCACCTGAGCCTGTGCCGTTCGATCTTTGACCAATCCGCAACCCAGCACATGTACGCATATACTTCAGATGAACCTTGCGTACAACCAAAAATCAGAAGAGATTCAACAACAAGATGATGCATCAACAACCCCCAGCTTTTGCCTGAGGTATTCAAAGGTCTCCCTAGGCAATGGTTTGGTGAGTATATCAGCAACCTGTTCCTTAGAAGTAACATACTCCAACTTGACCTTTTGTTTAAGCACTTGTTCCCGGAGAAAGTGATACTTGATTGGTATGTGCTTGGTTTTTGAATGCATGACTGGGTTCTTTGAAATGTTGATTGCACTTGTATTATCACATAAGATGGAGATGGGTGGTCTACAAGTTATTTGAAAATCCTGCAAGGTCTGCATCATCCAAAGGAGTTGAGTGCAGCAAGATGCAACAGCAACATATTCTGCTTCAGCTGTAGACAAGGCAATCGAACTCTGTTTCTTGCTGAACAAAGATACTAATCTGGAACTTGTTAGTGTCAGTCTTTCCAGCCTTCCTACAGTGATCAAATATGCTCTTACAAAGTGGTCTCAGAGTGTCAAGGTCAAATTTTGTCATTTCAGTGAGTCTTCAAGCAAAATTTGGTCACTAGGCATTAGGTCTAGGCTTTGCCCAAATGTCAGTCCATGTCATCATTCAGCTGAGCCTATCATCATTTAGAGGGTTTTCATTATCATGTCAGTGTCTAATGAGTCTTTTTACAACTTCTTCATGCTTCAGTTGTGCCTAGGCAAGGTCATTTCCCTCTCCTAGGGTTTTGGGGGCAATTTCTCTTGGGCGATTAAATAATCAGCAAAACTCATATCCTGATGTTCATACACCTTCCCCTATCCTTAAAGTACCTTATAAAACACTTCCAATCCCTGAGATCCCCCAAATTCCTCATTTTTCCACAAACCCTAGTTTCTAGCTACAACCTGGCAATTTTCTAGGTTGGGCCTGTGTTTTGCCCTTTTGGACCCCTTCCCCTCACTCAATCACTGAGATTCCACTTTCCCCTGCTTCCTAACATCCCTCCTCACTCCCACAAATTTCCCCAAGAATTTAGAAGCCCCCTATCCCCTTCATCTCGCTCCATTTCGACAAAATTCCTTGCTTCACACATCGGGACAAGTCGCACTCAAATGATGTTCCAGAGCAATCAAAGATAAATTTTGGAAAACTGAGCGAGGTTTTTGTCCATAACATGCCAAAGAAGAAAAACCTCCTTCACATTTTACACAGGTGTCATGGTTTGAGAGAAATGTCAAAAATATCGGCGAGAATGAAGGTGCTCCAAGGACGGTTGGCCAAAGCACAAAAACGAAGGAAAACGCCTGATCCACTCCAAATTTTGGCCAAAGCCTTTTTGACTGAGAATGGTACTTGATTGGGGACTCCCAGCCCAAATTTCAAAAAATTTGGAGAAAATTTTGTCAAATGTGAATTTTTTGGTAATTTACAGGTTTTGGCTCCTCAAGGGGTCTCACCCCGCGCGCGACCCTTTCATTTGGCAACTCCATTTTGCGAAAACTCAGCATTGATGGATTTTTCATGCAAATTTACACATGCCTATGGATTAGCTTGAGTTTTCATGGTGTTTTGGGTCTCCAAAAGGTCAAAATACAGCCAAATTTTGACTTTCTGCCCCTTTTTTGAGCTGCAGAAGTAGTCTTGGGAGAATTGACTTTTGACTGGGAAAATGACCTCTAAATCCAAAAATTCTGGTTTGGTTGGAAATTAGACTCCGAGACCTTTCCAAAGAGCTATCCTGCACCTTATTCTGATACCGGGAAGGCCTCCAAACAGGCCTCCAAAGTGCGCGACCCCTTCAGCTGGATGTGCGCGACCCCTTGGGGAATTTTGGCCAAATTTGACTAGTTCAGCCCGGAATTTGCAGATTAACACCAGTTTGACTAGCTGAGGTCGATGATGATCTTTTTGACTGTACTTGTGGAACTTTTTAGATACTTTTACTATTGTTTTACTCTTCTAGAATTTTTCCTCATGTAAAAGAGTAAAATTGACTGTATGAACTGGTTTCCAAGTTTTTAGAGGCAAGTGGTTTTGACTGCCTATTTTGTAGTGCTTTTTTTAGGAGTTGTTCAAACAGCTCCTAGGATGGTGAGCTTGACCCCTAGAGGTGGGGAAGAGGTTAGATCATCTATATTATGTACTTTCATGCTCATTTTCATGGTTGGACTCTTGAGGGAGGAACTATCATTGTATTATTCACTTGTATCTCTGCAATTTGTGGCTAAGGAAGACCAGGGTTTTGCAGTCATCATTGGGATTCTTGTGGACTCATTGTGTTGATGGTGTGTCTCTTCATGTTATTGTAAGCTTTGTTATGTGATTCATTTCCTTTCTATACTGCTGCATGTTAAACAAATGAAGTGATAAAGTCAGAATTCATGCTTTGCCATGCTCTACTTTTAAATTTGTTTAGTTTCTATGTTTTCTGCTGTCTAAAGAGAATTCAAAACCATTGTTTTCTCTCTTTAGCCCTCTTATATTTCTTCCTGATCACCCACTTCAGCTAAAGACATCTACACAAGCTCCTACCTTGCCCCAAAGACCCCCCTGCAGAAACTGTGTCCAATCCTCGCACCCTAAATTGCATATCCTCAACTTGCCACCAAAAACCCCAAAAACTTTAAATCAACCTTCAAATCAGTTTACTAGCCTAATATCTGTGTTACCTTGATTGGTCATCTCTTCCCATTGAAAATTTGTCGAGATAGACCGGAGAGAGCCTTCTCATACCCCGTAGGGCTAGCTACAAGGTGAAATGGTTTGATGTAGCTTTGAGATTTGCCTTCTCAGCCTGAGGTGAAATTTCAAACGCTAACATACTGGCGACCATACTGGGGAGAACAAACTTGTTTGTGTGTTGATGTGTTTGTTTCACAAGTCTTAGACGGAGCCTGAAGTTACGCCAGGTATCCTTCGAAAACGCTCTTGTTTTACATCAGCGTTAGTAGATAAACGCTGCTTCAGTCAATCTCCGTGAGCTTGTGAATATGGCACTTCATTTTCATTTTACCCCAGTACATGTATCAAGTTCAGATCTGATGGTTGATGGTGAACAACGATCAGACACTTGCAAGGCTGAAATCATTCACTTGGCGACTCCTTTCACTGAAGAATCCAGCAACCTATGCTTCATGGTGACTTCACTGCAGAGAGATCAGTAGCTTTGAGCTTTTCAAGATGGATCGGATTGCAAGAAGATACGCTCCCTTGAGCTGAGATCACATCCCGGGTTTTCCAAATAAAGTTCCGAAGGTAGATTGGTCAAGGAATTTGCCTACATTTAATGATGATGGTAAGAAGGATGCTGCTTTACATCTAGTTAGATTTCACATGCATATTCGCAAGTTGAAGGTGGATTTTCCTGAAGATTGCTTGATGAAGATATTCTTGGCCACTCTGGAAGGTAAAGCCCAATCATGGTATGAAAGTTTGCCGCCTGCTTGTATTTATTGTTTAAAGGATTTTCATGCTATGTTCATTGAAAGATATAAGGACTCTTATCCATCATTGAATTTAGTTCAAGACTGTTGCAAGCATGCCTATAGTTTTATTGAAAGCCTTGAGGAGTTTTATGAAGATGATAATTTCATGGATGAAGAGATCATGGAAGCATTGTATGAACATCCAATTCAGCAACGTGAAGAGAATCTAGTGGATACCCATCAAGATGATCAAGAAATTTTGCAGCGGAATCAAGATCAGCAAGCTAAAGATGGTCATATAGTGGAAGATGATGAAAGAGAAGAGCTTGTTTCAGATCTGCCTACAGAAGAAGACAGCGTGCAAGATAGCCAAGATTCAATTTTAGAATGTAATGCAGTCAACTCAGCTATTTTAGATCAAAATTCAGATCATGGTGACCAAGAATACCTTGTGCCGAATCCTGAAAAGGAGAGTTTTGTTGTTGAGATCATGGACAAAGTTCTTGATCCAAATGTCCTTATGCCATCAGAACAGAGCCTGCATGAGGAGGTAATTCAGCCAGCTCATGAACATCAAGATGAGATCTTTGTTCAAGTAAGTGAAAACTCTTCTTTCAATCATAATTTGGATATTTTTATTGCCATGTCATATGAAGATGATCAACAAGGTTTCCAAGTTTCAGAAGATCAGGACTGTCATTCAGGTTTTTCATGTTTTGAAATGTTATTTCAAGAAGACAAGACTTGTTTGAGCAAAGGGAAACAGAAAGTCTTATCTCTTTTTTCTGAAGAGGAGATAGATCAGCTTTTGAAAGGTCATGCTACAACCCAAGCTAAAGTAAATCGGCAGTGTGCACATGGTCACGAAAGTGTTGGTGAAACTTCTTCCTCTTTTGAAAATGATGACAGTGTTGTAACTAGTTTAATAGATCAGCAAACAGATAATATTGTCTTTCATGAAGATAATGAGGCTGTCATGTTTGATGATCTTGAGGATTGTTTTCTGTTTAAAAATGACCTAGACCATGAAATTGAGGAATATAAGCTTGAGAGAGACAATATGTCAAAATTTCTCACGGTCAAGGAATTTACAGCCAACACTCATATGGCAGAAGCTTATACTTCTCTGTGCCTTCCTATCAATCAGCAACCCACTGTTCTTTCAGATCAGAATGAAGCGAGTACTTATATTTTTGCAGCTGGATCTCCAAACAAGGTAGTGCTTCAGGATTATCAAGATGCCATTGGCATTCTTCTGCAAACATTAGAAAAGATTAATGTTGCCTGGTTCATTATCATAAGCTTTGGTTTCAGTGGTTATTTTGAGTTGCCTACAGGTTCATCGTTTCGCCTGCTCGAGATAAGCGAGAGCAGAAATTTGGTATGTAGTCATCTGCTGGATTGGTTACATTGGAAATCTCATTATACATGATTGTACATATTTCATTAGTATGCAGGTGGTTGTCATCATGATTTCACATCTTGATGGACTGCTGCCCTTCTCTTGTTTTAGTTGAGTGAGAATCAATTTGTGTTGTCAACTCATCAGTTTTAGTCATGCATTTCAGCTTGAGTTTTTGACTCCATTGCCCAATAATTGTAAGGCATTCGTCTGCTCTCCCAGAGGTCTAAGGTTCTTGGCACCTCCAAGGAGCTACCATCCCCATTGGAGCCAATGTTAGTGTCAATCTTTCCAGCCTTCCTACAGTGATCAAATATGCTCTTACAAAGTGGTCTCAGAGTGTCAAGGTCAAATTTTGTCATTTCAGTGAGTCTTCAAGCAAAATTTGGTCACTAGGCATTAGGTCTAGGCTTTGCCCAAATGTCAGTCCATGTCATCATTCAGCTGAGCCTATCATCATTCAGAGGGTTTTCATTATCATGTCAGTGTCTAATGAGTCTTTTTACAACTTCTTCATGCTTCAGTGGTGCCTAGGCAAGGTCATTTCCCTCTCCTAGGGTTTTGAGGGCAATTTCTCTTGGGCGGCTAAATAATCAGCAAAACTCATATCCTGATGTTCATACACCTTCCCCTATCCTTAAAGTACCTTATAAAACACTTCCAATCCCTGAGATCCCCCAAATTCCTCATTTTTCCACAAACCCTAGTTTCTAGCTACAACCTGGCAATTTTCTAGGTTGGGCCTGTGTTTTTCCCTTTTGGACCCCTTCCCCTCACTCAATCACTGAGATTCCACTTTCCCCTACTTCCTAACATCCCTCCTCACTCCCACAAATTTCCCCAAGAATTTAGAAGCCCCCTATCCCCTTCATCTCGCTCCATTTCGACAAAATTCCTTGCTTCACACATCGGGACAAGTCGCACTCAAATGATGTTCCAGAGCAATCAAAGATGAATTTTGGAAAATTGGAGAGGTTTTTGTCCATAACATGCCAAAGAAGAAAAAACTCCTTCACTTTTTACACAGGTGTCATGGTTTGAGAGAAATGTCAAAAATATCGGCGAGAACGAAGGTGCTCCAAGGACGGTTGGCCAAAGCACAAAAATGAAGGAAAACACCCGATCCACTCCAAATTTTGGCCAAAGCCTTTTTGACTGAGCATGGTACTTGATTGGGGACTCCCAGCCCAAATTTCAAAAAATTTGGAGAAAATTTTGTCAAATGTGAATTTTTTGGTAATTTACAGGTTTTGGCTCCTCAAGGGGTCTCACCCCGCGCGCGACCCTTTCGTTTGGCAACTCCGTTTTTTGAAAACTCAGCATTGATGGATTTTTCATGCAAAGTTACACATGCCTATGGATTATCTTGAGTTTTCATGGTGTTTTGGGTCTCCAAAAGGTCAAAATACAGCCAAATTTTGACTTTCTGCCCCTTTTTTGAGCTGCAGAAGTGGTCTTGGGAGAATTGACTTTTGACTGGGTAAATGACCTCCAAATCCAAAAATTATGGTTTGGTTGGAACGTAGACTCAGAGACCTTTCCAACGAGCTATCCTGCACCTGATTCTGATACCGGGAAGGCCTCCAAACAGGCCTCCAAAGTGCGCGACCCCTTCAGCTGGATGTGCGCGACCCCTTGGGGAATTTTGGCCAGATTTGACCAGTTCAGCCCGGAATTTGCATATTAACACCAGTTTGACTTGCTGAGGTTGATGATGATCTTTTTGAATGTACTTGTGGCACTTTTTATATACTTTTACTATTGTTTTACTCTTCTAGAAGTTTTCCTCATGTAAAAGAGTAAAATTGACTGTATGAACTGGTTTCCAACTTTTTAAAGGCAAGTGGTTTTGACTGCCTATTTTGTAGTGCTTAGTTTAGGAGTTGTTCAAACAGCTCCTAGGATGGTGAGCTCGACCCCTAGAGGTGGGGAAGAGGTTAGATCATCTATATTATGTACTTTCATGCTCATTTTCATGGTTGGACTCTTGAGGGAGGAACTATCATTGTATTATTCACTTGTATCTCTGCAATTTGTGGCTAAGGAAGACCAGGGTTTTGCAGTCATCATTGGGATTCTTGTGGACTCATTGTGTTGATGGTGTGTCTCTTCATGTTATTGTAAGCTTTGTTATGTGATTCATTTCCTTTCTATACTGCTGCATATTAAACAAATGAAGTGATAAAGTCAGAATTCATGCTTTGCCATGCTCTACTTTTAAATTTGTTTAATTTCTATGTTTTCTGTTGTCTAAAGAGAATTCAAAACCATTGTTTGCTCTCTTTAGCCCTCTTATCTTTCTTCCTGATCACCCACTTCGCTAAAGACATCTACACAAGCTCCTACCTTGCCCCAAAGACCCCCCTGCAGAAACTGTGTCCAATCCCCGCACCCTAAATTGCAGATCCTCAACTTGCCACCAAAAACCCCAAAAACTTTAAATCAACCTTCAAATCAGTTTACTAGCCTAATATCTGTGTTACCTTGATTGGTCATCTCTTCCCATTGAAAATTTGACGAGATAGACCGGAGAGAGCCTTCTCATACCCCGTAGGGCTAGCTACGAGGTGAAATGGTTTGATGTAGCTTTGAGATTTGCCTTCTCAGCCTGAGGTGAAATTTCAAATGCTAACAGAACCCATAAAGAATGCACCACCACTTGTGCTCTTCCTGTCATCCACGCTTTCGGCCCAATCTGCATCAGTATAAGCATGAAGTGTGAGATATGTATCTCTAGGATACCATAAGCCATAATTTTGAGTCCCTTGAAGATATTTGAAGATTCTCTTTACTGCCTGAAGATGAGTTTCCTTTGGATTTGCCTAAAATCTTCCAACTATTCCCACTGCATGCATGATGTCTGGTCGGGTACCTGTCAAATAAAGTAGACTTCCAATCATAGATCTATAGGTTGGTTGATGTACTACTGTTGATTCATCATTTTCACCGAGGCTACATCGTGTGACCATGGGTGTACATACTAGTTTTGCATCTTCCATGCCATATTTCTTCAAAATCTGCTTGAGATACTTGGTTTGAGACAAGAAGATCCCTCCTTCCTTTTGTTGGATTTGCAGGCCAAGAAAATATGTCAATTCTCCAAGCAACGACATTTTGAATTCTTTCTGCATCACCAAGGCAAAGCTTTGACTCATAGATTCTTCATTGTTGCCAAAGATAATGTCATCTACATACACAACAAGTGTTAGCCATTTGTCATTTTCAATTTTTATATAAAGATTGCTATTTGCTGATCCTTTTGAAAAACCTTGTTGATGAAGATATTTGTCCAAACGATAGTACCAAGCCCTTGGAGCTTGTTTAAGACCATAGAGAGCCTTTTTTAGTCTGCATACAAGATTTGGATCATTTCCAAGAATGAAACCATCTGGCTGCTCAATGTATACTTCTTCTTCTAAGTCTCCATTCAGAAAGGCTGATTTCACGTCCATTTGAAATACTTTGAACTTTTGAAAGCTTGAGAGAGCAATGAACATTCGGATGGCCTCAAGTCTTGCAACAAGAGCAAAAGTTTCCTCAAAATCTATTCCTTCTTGCTGCGCATTTCCTTTACAAACAAGTCTTGCCTTGTTTCTAATTACTCCCCCATTTTCATTCAACTTATTTTTGAAGACCCATTTTGTCCCTATAACATTCTTATCCTTTGGTCTAGGAACCAACTCCCAAGTGTTGTTCTTTTTGATCTACTTAAGTGCTTCATCCATTGCTTTGACCCAACATTCATATTTGCATGCCTCTTTTACATTTTGTGGTTCAGTGGAGGAGAGTAATGCCAAATAGCTTGAAGCTTCTGCAATTGTTCTTCTTGTTTGTACACCTGCTTCTTTCTGCCCCAAAATCTGAGATTCTGGACGATTCTTCTAAACGTACCGGGATGGAGTCTTCTCTTCTATCCTTATCTATTCCTCTGGTGCTTCTTGAGGTTCTTCTTCTTCATCATTCTGTCTTTGAGGGTAGTCTTCATCGTCTTCGATATTTTCATGATTTACTTGCCTAGGAATGTATCCCTTTTCATCAACCACTACATCAATGTTGTCAACAATTCTTCCAAGTCTTTTATTGTAGCACTTATATGCTTTGCTGTGTGGAGAATAACCAAGAAGAATACCTTCATCTGCTCTAGGTTCAAGTTTGCCAAGTTTCTCATCAGTATTCTTAATATAGCATTTGCTCCCAAAGATTTTGAAGTGATTTACCGAAGGAGTCTCACCATACCAGAGCTCATGAGGAGTTTGAGTGTTGTTCACTTGGACATTTGTTTTGTTGAGAATAACAACCGCAGCATATGCGGCGTCACCCCAGAAAGTTGCGGGAGTTCCAGACTCATCCAGCATAGCACGAACCATTTGTTGGACTGTTCTGTTCATCCTTTCCACCACTCCATTTTGCTGAGGAGTTATAGCTGTAGAGAATTCTCTTCTTATCCCATGTTCTTCACAGAAATCGAAAAATTCATTTGAGGTAAACTCCCCACCTCTGTCAGACCTGAGGCACTTAATTTTCTAACCTGATTCATTTTCAACCAAGGCTTTGAAGGATTTGAATTTCTCGAATGCTTCGTCTTTGTGCTTCATAAGTCCTAACCAAACAAACCTGGAGAAATCGTCAATGAATAATATCAAGTATTCTTCTCCTCGAGGTGTCCTTTTCCTAAATGGACCACATACATTTGTATGGACTAGCTCAAGAGGCATGCTAGTTGATCCTTCCTTCTCTGGAAAGTTAGTTCTGGTTTGCTTTCCAAACTGACATGATTTGCATATGGTGTTGTCTGGAATTTTGATATCTGGAAGACCATGAACTGCCTGATATTTGCATGCTTTCCTTATTTGTGAAAAACTTAGATGCCCCAACCTCTGGTGCCATAACCAGTGTTCATCATCCTTGCTCAAATAGCATTGTTGTTGTCCTTCTTCAAATATGTATAGATTATTTGGAGTTCTTTTACCTTTGATCACTGTTTCACCTGTATCAAGATCACGAACACGACATCCGTTTGATCTAAATATCACCTCGGTTCCTTGATCACACATCTGGCTGACACTTAGAAGATTATGCTTCAATCCATCAACATACAAAACATTTCCAGCTTTGACCTTTTCTTTTAACTGAGCAGTGCCTTTTCCTTTTATAGCTGCAGGAGTATCATTTCCAAAAGAGACTTTCTTTCCCTTTTCTAAAGTAGAATATGATTCAAGTTTTTCTTTATCACTTGTCATATGTTTCGAACATCCACTGTCAATGTACCATAGATTTTCTTGTCCTTCTACATAAAATGCTATTCCACATCTTTCTGTTTGTGGTTCCTTTATTCTCCATGTTCTGGTGCTTGAGGCTTGTTCCTTTGTCTGCTGAAACCTGCTCCTGCATTCAGAATCTTCATGACCAAAGTTATTGCAAATAGAACATTCAACTTCATTTTCAAGAGCCGAAAATTTGTTATAGGTCCTTTTTGTAATCCCGATCATACTTCTTTATTTTTGAGCTTCTCTAGTCATGATCGTTTTATATGCAACACATTGAGCTGCTTTGTGACCAAAGTTATGGCAAGAGAAACATTGCCCATTGAAGAAACTTCTGCGATTATCAAATCTACCGGCCAAATGATTATAATTTCTATTGTCATCCATTCTTGAAGCAAATTGAGAAGATTTTTCCTGTGGCTGGTTGTAGCTTTTATTCATCCTTAAGACAGATTGCCCCTGGTTTACCTGATAGTCTTTGTTCGTTCTTGATGTAATTCGTCCCTGCTTTACCTAGTGATCTCCATTGTGCTTTTGCTCATTCCTTCTTGCTGCATCAAGATAACTCTTTGACGTGGATGCTTGAGATGTTTCTCCATTATACCCCAGACCTGTCTTGTTTAGCGGAGAATGTTGTACATTGATGATCTCATCCAGAGTTTCAGATCCTTTGACAAACTTAAGATTAATAGCCTTTGTTTTCTCAATTTCTTTTCTAAGGCCAACAATTTCACCTTCTAACTTTTCAAGATATTTTTCTTTTTCATCAATTTGAAATTGTAGAGTATCAATGATCATATTCTTTTCTTCTATACATGTCTTAAGTCTATAAATCTCTTCATAAAAACTATCCACATCTATAGCATCCATGTAATCATCATCTTCAAATGCCATTAAAAGTTTATAGTCATTACCTCGTTCATCTTCATCACTATTTGATAGACCATCACTGTCTTCATGAGTGCAGTAGCTTTTCTTATTTGCATTATGTTTCTTGTTCCATCTGGCAGGTTCCTTTCCTTTGTCAATTTTATCCTTATGAGGACATTTGGCAGCATAATGACCTACTCTTCCACAAGCAAAGCATTTAAAAGGTAGCTTACCTCTGAACCTTCCAGTACCCCGTTGAAGATTTCTGACAAAATTTGATTCTTCTTCTTCTTCTGGCACGTGACTTGATTCATAGTAGTCTCCTTTGCCTGAAGCCTTAAAAGTAGCTTCTCTCCTGTCTGATGGACCTCCTTTTCTCATTTCATAAGCAATTAGAATTCTGTGTAGCTGAGACATAGTAAGAGTTCGTAGATTTTCCTTTTCTTCTATTGCAGACACTTTAGATTCAAACTTGGGGGACAATGATCTTAGGAATTTTTCAACCACAACAGCCTCTTTTATTTCTTCACCCAAGTTTTTCATACAATTAACAATCTCATCTACCCGAAGGAAATAGTTAGCCACACTTTCATCATTATACATTCTGAGATTCTCATACTGAATCCTGAGGGTTTGAAGTTTTGCACATTTTACCTGTTCATCTCCTTCGTAGCTCAAAACAATCTTGTCCCATATTTCTTTTGCGGATTTATATTTCATAACCTTCACGAATTCAGATTGAGACAAACATCCTAGAAGAGTATTAACTGCCTTTGCATTTTTTTCATATTTCTTCTTCTCAGCTGAATCTGTAGGAGTAGCTGATGGAAAAGTATACCCTGTTTCTATAATGTCCCATACTTCTGTACCCAAAGATTGAAGATAGGCAGTAACTCTTACCTTCCAATATACGAAGTTTGTTCCATCAAAAATAGGTGGCCTGATTGATGCTTCCCTCTCGTAGTTGCTCATGATGTTAGATCTTCCTTCAAGCGATCAAGCTTCTTTAGAAGAACCTGCTCTGATACCAATTGTTGGAAATAATACTGAGGGGGGGGTGAATCAGTATTATCAAATTCTTTTCAATCTATCTTCCTTATTTATACTTTGAATAATTCTTCAAATATTGATCATTACTTTGTATGTCAGTATCATAAAATAATGAGCAGGAACAAAAAAAACAAATAGTCACACAAAAGAACACCAGATATAAGGTGGAAACCCAATGTGGGTGAAAACCACCTGCTGCAATATGTCTCTATCTTCTTTCAATTAGAAACTCCTTTTACAATGATTTTGTACTGGTGTAGTCCTTTACCAGTACGCAGGCTACAACCTGCAGAGAGCTACAACCCTCTCTCGTTCTCCAGCTTCTCCTGGAAGGGAGATACAACCCGCTTAGCTCTTGTACTAGCCAAGATACTAGTACGTAGGTGTTGGCCTACTGAAGGCTACAACCTTCTCTTTCTTCCAGGGACCATGTTTCATAAATTTTCAGACTGGATCCATGAACATCAATCAATCATCAAGTATATCTACATCAAACAATCTCCTTTTCCCAATTAGCACTGAATCAAGTAAACACTTCTCTAACAGTTGTACCCAGAACACAGTAACAGTAACCACACACCAAATTCTGAACCCAGAATACTGCAGCAATAGACAGAGGCAGCTAGATCATAATTTAAAGATATACGCTACTTCAACAACCTGAAACCTGCGTGCAGATCTATAAAGGATAATTCCTTCTTTCAAATATTTAGACACTAATTAACCCAGATTGTCAGATTTATAGATCAAGCATGCGCCTCATATAACATATCAAAATTATGCAAAGATACTATTATTCAAGCATAAAGATTATGACCCATCAATAGAATTTATCCTTCTTTATGCGCTAAGGTTCCTCCTTCATTCAGATCTAGATCTTCATTATAAACCAATCACAAATATTTCAGATCTAGCACTTATTAGATATTCAATTTATTCGATGATACTTTGCCAAATGATCTCCTTCCTCTTTTATAGTCTTAGGCCTTCCACAATACCACGGTCCAAAACCATAGGATCAAAAAATTGTTGGACTAATACCATGAACCAACCATGAAAGTGCGTGAGATCAACACTTTTGGATGCAATACCACGGACCAAAACCATAGGATCAAAAACTGTCGAACTAATACCATCAGCCAACCATGAAAGTGCGTGAACTTTTCTCTTCATGAAAGGGACTTTTCTCTGCATGAAAGTGCGTGAACTTTTCTCTACATGAAATAAAATTTTCTCTGCATAAAAGTGTGTGAACTTTTCTCTACATGAAATAAACTTTTCTCTGCATAAAAGTGTGTGAACGTTTCTCTACATGAAATAAACTTTTCTCTGTATATAAGTGCGTGAACTTTTCTCTACATGAAGGAAACTGTTATCTTCATGAAAGAAACTTTTATCTTCATGAAAGTGCGTGAACTTTGCTGCACTATAATTTATCATCTGAGATGAGTGGGTTGCCATCAAGTACAACATATGTATCATAATGCCAACAATGAAAACAAGGATAAAATACAAACTCAAGTCATAAACTTGACCTAGACTGACGAGAACAAACTAGACATTTTGTAAAACACATGGAAAACATGTAAGGTATAGGTTATGAATGCATATTTGGTCATAAAAGTATAAGGCTCATCTGAGAATCATCGAGAAGGCCATATGCCCTCCCCACATAGCTACAAAAACACTTATTAGAAGACCCTATGACCTCCCCACATAGCTGCAACAACACTTATTACTCCATACATTCATCACTTGGTCGATAAATAAACAATTCATGACAAGATCCATAGAACATACACATCATATGAACAACATATAACTAGAAACTAACCAACATATAAACCATGGAAACTCATCCATAATATCGCCAACATAATCGCTACAAATGTACATGAATCACAATAGAATAATAGGCCTTATTAACTCATGAAATTATAAACCAAGTTAGGGACTTCCATTTACCACCCGACCATATATTGAGCTGAACTAAGTCTCTCTTTCAGTCAATCACCATCGTGCCATATTCCAAGCATGAATGTGGGATCTCATGGAATAAACCACACAAAACCAAACCAGGGATTCCAGAGTCTAAACCATGTCAACCCTCAACTAGTGATTCCACCTCACAGTTGAATATCACTAACACTAATGATATTTGTCTCTACTCAAGTTTTTTAGGGCTCCAGGAACTAGTAACTCAACCCACAACCTTCTAGATCTCCAGAGCATTTTTCCAACCCAACTCTTGGGACTAGTAACTTAACCACAAAAGGATCCAAAGAATTTTCCCCATCCTAGGTTCAAGGACTAGTAACTCAACCCAAGTTATTCCATGGATTCCAAAGTGTTTATTCCAACCCAAAACCATAAGGAATTATGAGCACCAATCAGAAAAAAATCAAATTGAAAAACCCACAACACCATGGTTATCTAGGGAATGGAAAGAAAAGGCTAAAACCATCATCAATCGAGGAAGATCTCCATGCCAATGACAACACATAACCAGGAAACGATGTGCATATACCATACATCCTAGAATCAACAAGGAAATCACACAGCCAACCTATTACCTGCAAATAAATCCAGTTTTAGTTGTCGATCCCCTTGTTCCCTTGAACTTCTATGCTCTCATTTTCCTTGTTTCTCCAAATCCAAGTGATTCTTAGAGTGCTCGAAGCATGCTCCAATAATTCTCAAAGTGTGCAAGAGTATGAGAGAATGATAGAATATAAGAGAGCTTCAACTCTAAAATGTCAAAAAGCTAACCCTGCAAAAGATAAACTAACATATGTTGTGAACTGATCCTCAAAATCCTTTTTATCATTGAGGCCTCTATTTTCTTCATTTTCCTTCATTTTCCTTCAATTTCCCTCTCATGCAAATTTGTGACCTTTCATATCCCCTTTCCCCTATTTTCTTTTATTTCATATATAAAATGTCAATTAATGCCTCTTTGCCTTTGCTAATTCCTTTATCGATTTACATAGCCATTAATTAATCACCAATGATAATCATTACTATGTTTTTCCCAAAATTAAACTTGGAATATGTGTCCCATGACCTTGATCTTATTTTTATTTGCATAGAAAATCAACGAGGGGCTATTACAAACCCCTCCCCCTTGTGGAACACCGTCCTGAGTGTTCAATGACACATATAAACCACAAAAACACATGTTTCCCATGGAGCTTTATAACACAACTCGATGCAACATTTGCATCATATCATACTATTGAGACCATGACCATCATAGGATGAACACAATATTGCTTATTAGAGCTTTATAAGATAGCTCAATGTGATATTTACATATATATGAATATACAGACATAACCAAAACACAACGTCAAAACATATATCAAAATACATCTTCTCAACTAGCGAATAGAGAAGGATACATAGCTTGTATATGATCATCCATCTCCCATGTAGATTCATCAGGAACAAAATTTTTCCACTACACTTTAACTTTCTCAATTGATCGATTACGAAGCATGAGCATCTTTCATCGCAAAATATACTAAGGTTCCACCTGGAATTTTCCTTTAGGATTCACCTACAATACAGACCAGTTAGTCACATGATCAAAATCCTACACATACTTCTTAAGCAATGACGCATGGAAAACAACATGGATTTTCATTGTCACGGACAATGCAAGTCAACAGACCACTAGTGCAATCCTCTTAAGGATCATGAAAGGCCTGCAATACCGAGGTGTTAGCTTGGCATATGATCCAATCCTCAATGAGCTCTTCTTGGGCTCAATGTGCAAGTACACATGTTACCCAACCTGAAACTCCTTAAATATATTGTGCCAATCTACATAACTCTTATGTCTGTCATGTGTTACCTTTAGACTCTTGTTAATAACTTGCATTTCTTGTTCCATCTACTCCAACAGATCTAGTCCAATCAATATCTTTTCCATTAGATCACTCCAACTAACGGGAGTATTACAACTCTGCCCATAAAGTGCCTTAAATAGACTCATCTTCAAGGATTCTGGATACCCATTGTTATATGTAAACTCAACCAGTGGAAGATACTCTTCCCACTTCCTCTATTGATGCATGACATACATTCTTAACATGTCCTCAAGAATCGCGTTAACCCTCTTTGTCTATCCATCTGTTTGTGAATGATAAGTTGTTTTGAAAGCCAACTATGTACCCAAACTTGCAAACAACTCCTTCTAAAACTTGGAAGTGAACTTGAAATCTCTCTTAGATACAATCGTCTTAGGAATACCGTGTAACCTCACTATCTCCCTAATGAAGACGTGGGTTACCTCACTAGTTGAATTAGTAGACTTCACTAGAATGAAGTGAGCTACATTGGTCAACCTATCAACCACAACCATGATGGAATCATGTTGTCTAGATGTCATCTACAAAATTGTAATGAATTCCATGGAAATGGCCTCCCATTTCCACTCTAGAATCAAAATCTTCATCAATAAACCACCTAGATTTTTACACTCTACTTTTACCTGTCGACAATCCAAACACTTCGCAACAAACTCAGCCACCTCTTTCTTCAAGTTCAACCAATGGTATAACTTCTTAATCACTGTCAATGTCTTATGATATCTCGGATGGCCTGAATATAACTAGACATGAAATTCCCTTAAGATAAGCTTCTTGAGATTGTTGTTGTACGACACATATATCATGTCCCTAAATCTGACCAAACCATCTGTTGTGACATGATAATCCACATCCTATTCACTTGTACCCTATTATTGTAACATTTTCTTAAGCTATTGGTACTTGTCATCCTATTGTCCTACCTGCAAGATCCACTCATGCAAGTTTGTCCCATATGAACTCATAGTTGTAATGTGATTTACATGCACTCTTCTGCCAAGAGCATATGTAACTCTTTTCTCTTTTCTCTACGTACTTGATCTTAAAGAGAAACTCACTAAGCGTATCCAACCACCTAGATTTCTTAGAATACAAATTAGGTTGGTAAAATAAGTACTTCATCCCACTATGATCATTCATCAAGATGAAACTCCTACCAAGAAGATAGTTTCTCCACCTCTTTAAGGTATGGATGATAGCTTCCAACTCAATATCATGTGTCACATAGTTCTGCTTATGCACATTCAATTTCCTTTACTCGTAGCTGATCCAGGTGGATGTTGGTGGCCACCCACCTACCCCATTTGGACCCCCACAACTATCTCTTTCAGTCTTTTCAGTTTCCTAAATTGTAGCACAGTTTACTATTTTTAGCAGTTTTTCGGGTCCTGAACTTCCGGAGCCGTTTTGAGGCCCTAAACGACATTTTTTTGGAATTCTGGGGCGACTGAGCCTTATTGTTTCCTCCCAAAGTGGTAGTACTCGGATAGATCTTTCTAACAAGCTATCGTACGCGTCAAACGGAGATCGTATGCCAAAGTTACGACCCCGGGAAATTGATGTACCAATTTACCCAAACGGGACCCACAATTTGGCGTTTCATCTTCTAGGGTTAGGTTTCGGTATGTGAAGGGTTTTCCATTGTTTCTCAACAATAAATAGGCCTTCGAGCCTCATTGTAATATAATTCGGAACAGTTCAGAGGCATGTAGCCGCACATCTCTTCTCAGAGATAGCTACCATCGCCCTAGCTGGTTTATTTCCATTTCTGGTTGTATTCAGTATTTTCCATTAATGAAATGAATCATTATTTCTGCTGCATATATGTGTTTATGGTTATTGTATCTCTGTATTTATGGTTATCTCTGTAATCTATTGCGTTCCTGTTTAAATCCGGATCAGTGATATCAGAGCGGTCTGTTTTTTCTCTGTTTTTCTTTGCATGTCCCCAACGAGGTCGGGATATAAGGAGTTAGGGCTTGAACTGGTCGAACCTTTGCAAGACCAACCTCGCAAATCCCGACGGCCTCCCATGGCGGATGAGAAGAAAGACGAGGGGGCAGGAGATCCTATCAAAATCTTGCTCGAAGAAGCGCTCGAGCGGCAAAGGAACGCGATGATGGATAGCTTTGCGCAGATCCTTCAGCGGCTACCCAGAGGCGATGCATCGACTTCCAACAGCGACTCTGGAAACGCCACGCCGTTTAAGGTACAAGTTAATTTTGAAATCCCCATATTCGAGGGTCAGATAGACGCAGATGCCGTAGATAAATGGTTAAATCTACTAGAGGGTTATTTTTCTGTTCATGAATTTTCGAGCCGGGAAAAGATTGTTTTCGCTCTTCTCAAAGCAGCCCCCCACGTCAAGGACTGGTGGGAAACCTACTGCGAGCAGAAGGATGAAAGTACAGGCTCACTATTTTCAGCCGCACCCACTTGGAATGACTTCCGGGATGCCATCAAAGAGCAGTACTACCCTGTCGGAAGCTATGAGGACAAATACATCAAATGGACCACACTGCGACAGGGACGAGACCAAGATGTGCCAGAGTTCACAAACGTTTTTCATACCCTTCGCACACAGTTGGGTATCAAAGATTCTGAGCTGCATCTGGTACTCAAATACCGCGGCTGCCTGCACAGATACATCCAGGAAGAGATGGTGTTCTTGAACATCTCCTCACTCGGCACAGCATACCGATACGCTGTCAAAATCGAGCAAAAGTTCAAACAGAAGAAGCGAGACTTTGGATCTGCAAATCCGAAGCCCAAAGGACAAAGCCAAGGCGGGGTGACCCAAGACAACCCGTCGAAGCCGCAAGAAAAGAACAACACCACGAAGCCGAAGAAGGACACAGGAAAGTGGTGTGAGTTCCACAAGAGTCCCACTCATAACACAAGTGAGTGTCGGACCAAGCAGTCGCTCATGGCGGAGTTGAAGGCTTCCGAATCAGATGCATGTTCCGACCCTGAGCCAGAACTCGACAAAGGGAATGGCAAAGGGAAGCAGATCATTGATGCGGATCCCAACGCCATTGTTGCCACCGCCAAGATCCAGAAAGATGAGCCCGAAAATCCAGAGGAAGGCGAGCATCTTTTCCACTCACAGATGTGGGTGAAGGGTTCACCACTGCGATTCATTGTCGACAGTGGTAGCCAAAAGAACCTGGTTTCAGCAGAGGTTGTGAAGCAGTTGGGCCTACCGACTACACCGCACCCGCAGCCGTACAGTATAGGGTGGCTTCACGAAGGACGAGATCTGAAAGTTCGCCAGCAGTGCCGCCTTCCCTACAGCATCAAGCCCTTCACTGACGAGGTATTATGTGATGTTACACCTCTGGATGTTTGTGATGTATTATTAGGCCAACCATACTTGTGGAGGCGACATGCTGTGTATGAGTCCAGGCCTCGTGCTGTCATTATTTCTTTGAATAATTCATTATACAGGATACCAGAGGTAGCCCCACCTACCGCCACATCTTTGATTACTACCAAGAAAGGCAGCAAGCTCATATCACAGACCAGGAAATTCATCTGTCTGGTTCTCTCCCAAAGTAAGGGGAAGATCATTGCTACATCCATGACTCCTACAAAGGGTTCCTCCACGCAGCAGCAGCAGCAAAAGGATACGGTCATGACAAAACACAGGAACAACTTCTCCTCACCCACATGGGTACCACACAAGTTTCAGGTGGGCAACAAAGTCTGGTTGCATCGACAGAAAGAACGCCTTACCAGAACCCATCAGAAGCTCAGATCACTTGGACATGGTCTTTACAGCAGTACCAAGGCTATGGGGAACAATGCTTTGGAGCACATCATTCCTCCATTCCTTCGCCTGCACCAAATGTTCAATGTGGACCATCGTCGACCATGCTTCCCACCATCCCTGGACACATCAGAGTTTGCAGGACAAGTTCAGCAGATGGAGGAACTCAACGCAATGGGGACCATTGCTTCCTAAGGGGGGAGGAATGATCCAGGTGGATGTTGGTGGCCACCCACCTATCCCATTTGGACCCCCACAACTATCTCTTTCAGTCTTTTCAGTTTCCTAAATTGTAGCACAGTTTACTATTTTTAGCAGTTTTTCGGGTCCTGAACTTCCGGAGCCGTTTTGAGGCCCTAAACGACGTTTTTTTGGAATTCTGGGGCAACCGAGCCCTATTGTTGCCTCCCAAAGTGGTAGTACTCGGATAGATCTTTCTAACGAGCTATCGTACGCGTCAAACGGAGATCGTATGCCAAAGTTACGACCCCGGGAAATTGATGTACCAATTTACCCAAACGGGGCCCACAATTTGGCGTTTCATCTTCTAGGGTTAGGTTTCGGTATGTGAAGGGTTTTCCATTGTTTCTCAACAATAAATAGGCCTTCGAGCCTCATTGTAATACAGTTCGGAACAGTTCAGAGGCATGTAGCCGCACATCTCTTCTCAGAGATAGCTACCATCGCCCTAGCTGGTTTATTTCCATTTCTGGTTGTATTCAGTATTTTCCATTAATGAAATGAATCATTATTTCCGCTGCATATATGTGTTTATGGTTATTGCATCTCTGTATTTATGGTTATCTCTGTAATCTATTGCGTTCTTGTTTAAATCCGGATCAGTAGCATACTACGTGTCTTTCTTGCACCAGGACTCCACCAAGTCCTCTCTTGCAAGCATTTTTACATACCAAAAACTCATTGTCTATATTCACAATCTTTAAAATTGGAGCATTTGTAAGAAACTACTTCAAATGCTCAAAACTAGCTACGCATTCCTCTATCCATTCAAATTTCTTTCCTTTTCTCTGCAAAGATGTAATAGGATAGGAAATCCATGACCTGATGAAGATCCTGAGTAACTTGTTAATCCCATAAATGATTTGATCTCATCAACATTCCTAAGATTTACCCACTCCATGATAGCTTTGATCTTTTCTAGGTCTACTTCTATACCTTTGGAAACCACATTCCCTAAGTAATGAACTTCTCTTGGAAGGAAATTACACTTACTAAGCTTGGCATACAACTGATGCTCTCTCAACAGTCTCAACATTGATGCAAGATGCTTTATATTCTCTTCCTCATTATTAGAATACATCAATATGTCATCAGTGAATATTATCACAAACATTTCCAGATAAGGATGCAACACACTATTCATCAAACACATGAAAATAGTTGGAGCATTAGTCAAACTAAAAGGAACCAAAACAAACTCGTGATGCCCATACCTGGTTAGGAAAGTAGTTGCGTAGATGTCATATTATTTGATGCATATTTTATTATATCCTAATCTCAAATCGATCTTCGAGAGAACTGTTGCTACCTTCAATTGGTCAAACAAGTCATCATTTTGAGGCAATGGGTACTTCTTCCTGATCATCACCTTCTTTAGCTTCTTGTAATCAATACACAATGTGAGAGTACCATCCTTCTTCTTCAAAAACAATACCAGTGTGCCCCAAAGTAACACAATTGGCCTAATGTATCCCTTGTCAAGCATTTCCTTCAACTACAACTTTAGTTCCACTAACTCTGGAGTGCTCGTCCTCTAAGGTGCCTTTGATGTTGGTGTTGCTCCCGTGATCAACTCAATAGAAAACTCCACTTCTCAATGAGTCAGTAACTTTGAGATCTTTGATATAAATACATCTTGAAACTACTACAAAATTGAATACCTCTTCAAGACTTCAACATCCTCAACATCATTCCCTTTGTGACTAGAAATATGAACTACAAATAATACACATCATTTCCTGCTATTGCGCTTTGCCTGCATAGCTATAATCATTCTCACTGATGTAGGCTTCTTCTTATCCTACAATATTCTCTTCTCTCCTTCATCATCCAAACACACAATAGCCTTATCACAACAATCTAACTTAGTCCTGTGAATGTGCAACTAATCCATACCCAATAACATAATGTATGATCCCAACAGAAGAAAATTTATATGTGTTGATGTAGACATATTGTTCGGCTCAAATGTAGAGGATCTTACCCAGTGATGAACTCTTTTCTAGGTACCTGTAGGCAACTACACCAACCAAGAACCTTCATGCACTTATTTATTCAAGTTGCAACACTTATCCACCAAGTCAAGATTGATATAACTATAGATAGATTGAGGGTAAATCAAAATAGAAAAAAACTGACCACAAATCTTATCTTCCATCTCGATAATAGATGTTTGATGATCAACCTACCTATTATCCAATGTTGCATTAATCCTAGGAATACTCTGTCAAACATCCCCAACTGTTTGTGCCTCTAGAGCACTGTAAATCTACGTTCTGCCACCTCTTGTAGCTGCTACAACCACTCTCCAAAATTTTTCCTATGCCTTGATTTTGGAGCCTATCCACAAGAGCTAATCTTGCATTAATTCAGGTATTCATGATTTAACTAAGACTTAGCTTTTCCATTTGTGCTTGTGCTTTCTTATTTTCACACCTAGTTGATCTTTCTAACTCACAAGTTGATCTCCCAACTTGGTTTCAAAATAGTTTTGGGCTTGCCTCCAGAAACTGCATAATCCTTGAGGAAAAGTAGCCTTGATGAATGGAATTGCACATTTCTAACTAACAGTTAGCCTTGAGCTTAGAAACATTGCAGTCATGTAAGGCAACCTAGAAACTGTGAAATCCCTCACTGAGTCAGAAACTACGCAGTGCACTGAGCTGGAAGGTTTCCCAGTTCCTCATGCATTCTTTCCTGGTAGTGTGCATGGAAAGTTTCCTCAGGAAAAGAAGAAAAGAAAAAAAGAAAAAGGCTAAAAAATCTAAAATCATCCCTAAAAACATGGATCTATTTTTAGTATCCTGAAGGAGGCACTTTCATTATTTTTATAAACTTCAGCCAAGTGTTGCTTTTTCCTTGATTTTAGGCATGCACGTCATAAACCCTAATTCACTAAAATCTATTTAATCAACACCTATAGAGCTCATTTTCACATTCGATATTGGAGCTCTAGAATTCCCGAGGAGGTCAAGAAACCTTCGGTGTAGTCATCATCGCTTTTCTGGGTGAGTTTCGATTTTGTCATCTTTTTCCACTTTTTCTATCGCTTTTTATCATTTCAATTGTGTGAGTGTTGTTTTACTTATTTCTCTTAAAATTTGTTGGTGTTTCAACTTGTAGAAGTATTGTTTTAAGTTTTCATTTTCGTTTCACAAGTGTTGCATCAGTTTTCATGTTTTTGCGTTCATGGTCATCATTACAACGACTCTCCTCATACACTTGATTTTCCTTCTATTTGATTAATTATTGCACATGATCTATGTGGATGTACTTAGTCAATTTTTGACTCAACCACACATCATCACTCACTTCTTCTCATTTTTCACACTTCCACCAGGGAGATCTACACTTGCTTTCACGAGATCTTGCCTTGCCCAGCTAGGCACTATACAATCCTAAGGCGCAAGCCACAAGCTTGGGCTATGGAACTGCGAAATGCACAATATAGTCTAGCCCCAAATATGCACTACTCAGTTCCGGGGATCAGCCTGTCACCTTAGCCACTGAGACTGTGCAATGTGCAGTCTCTTCAAGTGTTTCCCCAGGTTGGAACTGTGCATTGCACAGTCCCAAGCCTCAAGGTTCGTCCTTGGCAACTAGAACTACCCATCTCCCATAGTCATGCAGTGTCCCTTGATAAAAATTGTGCAATCCTTATCTCTAGTTGCTCGGTTTGCTCCTTGATCATGCTCTGAAGGTATGTTTGTTGAACCTAATTTTTGTTTTCCAACTGGGCACTATGCAATCCTAAGGCTGAAGCCACAAGCTTGGCCTATGGAACCATGCAATGCATAGTATAGACTGGCCCCAACTATGCACTACTCAGTTCTATGGATCATCTTGTCACCTTAGCCACTAAGACTGTGCAATGTGCAGTCTCTCCCAGTCTTTTCCTAGGTTGGAACTGTGCATTGTGTAGTCTCAAGCCTCAAGCTTCATCCTTGGCCACTGGAATTACCCAGCTCTCACAGTCATCCAGACTCCCTCGTTGATAAAAATTGTGCAATCCTTCTCTCTAGTTGATTGGTTCACTCCTTGATCATGCTTTGAAGGTATGTTTGTTGATGCTAATGTTTGTTTTCCATGAGTATCCTTTTTGTCCCAAACGTATCACACTTGTGAAGAATTTTTCTCTAGTATTCATTGTTACCATGGCACCAAAGGGATTTGCTTCAAAAGAAAACATTGAAAGTGGTATTAGGGAAGTAGTGGAGCAAACACCAGTAGACTTACGAGTGCATGTAGACACTCATTTTTTTTATAGAAAACGGGTCAACACTAACATGGCAGCAAGTTAATAAAGATCTTTTAGCAAAGAACCTTGAGGTAGATCTAGAGGATCATCATGCTTATCTCAATGTCTGGAAGTATCTTACTACACAAGGTTGCATGCAGGTATCTGACCTTCCTATGTGCAGATGTCATCAGCTGGATTGTCTCACACATAGATGAGAAGGCTATGACTTTGACAAGTGCTAGTGGACAAAACATTGCTACCTTTCAGGCAAAAGATTATGAGCGCATGTATCACTTTCCTAATCCAGTGAAGCTCATGGACTCATTGATCTATGCCACCCATAGTTATGTGAATGCACGATACATTGTCAAAGGCTAGGTGAAAGATCCATTGAAGTTTTGACAAACACCCACACATTTATACATGAAAAATTCCCTTAGGAAGGGCTACCAACTCTTGGTTATCTTAGCTTGCAGGATCCATGGTTAGTAGAGCACAAATAACTTTCTTGAAGGGTGGGAAGTCTTATTCAACTAGGTTGTGAAGGAGGGGAATTCCTTCAACTAGTTATATTTATTGGCTCGATAGTTGAGAGCCCATGTAGCACAGGCCTGGAGTCCTCCCGATGCTGAGCAAGTAAGGTTCTATATGTTTGAATTTTTATTGGATACAATATGAGCACAACAATAGTTCCCTAGCATGAACTAGACATGGACACCATGAGAATCTGTCATGCATATCTATTGCAACTTTCTTTCGGATTGCACTCATCGAGGGGCAATGGAAAAGCTAATTGACCACTTCATCATCCTACTTTACAAGCTCATATTTGAATAAGATGCACCTTGCATGTCACAAGGAGAAATGGAGGTGATAATAGACATCACAAACTGGTATGCCTCACCTGGTTGCATCTTCCTTAGAGTATTCAGCGGAGAGAAGCCTCCACATGTTTTACCAAGGTATGCCACCGACAAGCTTGTCATGTAAGAAGTGTCATATCATCTCACCAAAGGGTTGTCAACAACTTTGCACAGGAAGAAGAAAGCACCAAGTACCACTCTTCCTTTGCAAATTGGATTATACGAGATAAAGAACTTGAAGTTCATGGATATCGACGGAAAGGAGATAGTTAAGTTTGGATTCGGTACTCGAGACTTTAAACCATATGATCCCCATAAAATTTGAAAAGACCATTGTGTGAGAATTTACTTTCAGCAGCTCAATGGGACATTTCATTGGGTAGAATAGGATCCATGGAGGAATTGCTACAATGCCTCCAAACATCTTGAGCTGGTCAGTTTAGCAAGGACTTCACAGGCTTCTCCAAATATGGCAATAATTCTAGAAGAAAGAATAGTAGAAGGCAGTAATCCCATGAAAGACAAGGGAAAGACGAATATTGCAGATAGTATAGAGGGGGAACAAATTTTTAAGATGAAACTAGATCCTATTATCATGAAAGAATCTTTAGCAGTAGAAGAAAAGAGGAAGAAGAGGATACAGAGAGAAGAGTGGACAGAGAGAGAAAAGAAGAGGTTGTTGGAAGCAGAACTGAGGTTACAGGAAGTAAAACAGAAGCTGAATGAATAACATGAGTTGAGGAGTATAGAACGATGATAGAAGAAAAATCAAGAAGAAGAACAAGGGCAAGGTGCAATGATAGAAGAAACAATGGTGATACAAGTTGAATAGCAAGAATAAAACCAACCAATAGTTCAGGAGGAAGGTGAACAAATGCAGGATTGGGAGATTTCTCAATAGATTGAACACTTGATCGAAGTGATAGACATGGAGATGGAATAAGGACCATAGAATGAAGATGTTGATCTTATGTCGAGCGCACCACGGGTCACCATTCTCTCTCCACCACCTCCAGCAATAGAGCCGGCCCTGAGAGAGGAATGGGATGTTGTTCCTCTTGATGATGATCTGGTAATGGATGTGTACAATCTTTCCTTTGATGAGTTCCATAAGAGTTTTGTACAAGCACGAAGAAATAATTTTCCGAATGATCGTGGATCACCTGCATTTTTTAAAGAAATCTTGGTGATAGTGGCAGACACTAAGAAGCATCCAAATGCCATCGCCAATGCCCAAAACTCCATGAAACTTCCAGAAATGAAAAATAACATCAAAAAAATGATACTAATGCAAAAAATTGAACAAAGACTTGATATTACCCCTATTAGCCATGACAAAATATTCTCCAAACATGTCAAAAATATGTAATCTATAAGTCATAACAACAAATCTGAGCATAGGGGTCTCATAATTATCTAAGAATCACAAGGAAGCCTTGATGCCTTATCACAATAGTTGCATTATCATCCATTAGGTCATATTATTATGAAACCAACTCACAAAAATATAGAAAAGATAGATCAACGACTTAAAAATCAGCCACTTCGAGGGGTAAACCTCCTTTACATTACACAAATGAACAATTCTTTGATGATACAAATGACTAAACATCATTTCTATATACAGGAGTCTAAGGGGTCACAATATAATCAAACCGACATAACAATAATAATATAAGGGCACAACAATAACAATAGTGGGCTACTGTGAGGCACACTAATAACAATATGGGGACAATAGGGGCACAATAATAACAATAAGGGCTACAATGACAATAGTAATGGGGGAATCACTAGTATTATAGGGACCTAACATGTCCCTCTCCTCCAAAAAAAAAATTTCTTGAATGCTTGAGTATTTTTGGATGCTTCTATATAAAATTATCATCCTCCCATGTGGAATCTTCAGCGGGTAAGTTCTTCCACTTGATGACATACTCTGAAATTGATCAATTTTGTAGTTGTTCTTACTTTTGTGGTTGCTTCAAGTTCCAATATGATTTTTCCTTCCTCATCAAGTTCTGCCAATATTGTTTGAATTGGGAGCTTTTCGCCTATAACCTTCTTTAAACGTGAATCATGGAAAATTGGGTGCACTCGAGAAGCTGCAGGAAGCTCCAATTTGTATGCCATATTACCAATCTTTTGGAACACCTTATATGGACCAGAATACTTTGGTGATAATTTATTATCCTTCTTAGCTTGCTTGAGGGACATTTGTTTATATGGTTGTATCCATAGGAATACGTATTCACCTACATCAAAACTTCTTTCGTTGCGATGCTAATATGCATGTTGTTCCATTCTATTCTGCGCCAAAGTGAGGTTATCCTTTAAGAGTGGGAGAACTTGTTGTTGATGCTCGATGTGATCTTCCACTGCTTGAACCTTAGAATTTTCTCTTAAATATGATGTGATGGATGGTGGATAATATCCATAAACTTCCATAAATGGGGTCATTTTTGTTGCAGTATGGAAGGAAGTTCTATACCACCATTCATCCAGAGGAAACCATTTGACCCATTATGTTTGTTTATCAAAGACAAAGCAATGAATATATCCTTCCAAACATTTGTTTACTCTCTCAATTTTCCCATCAGATTGAGGATGATAAGATGAGCTATGAGCTAACTGAGTACCAAGACAAGAAAATAATTATTTCCAAAAATTTCCAATGAAAATTAGATCTCTCTCACTTACAATAATCTTTGGGTTTCCATGTAGCTTTTGAATTGTTTCCATAAATGCAATAGAAATTGTACTGGCATTAAATGTATGAGATAATACACAAAAGAGTGCACACTTGGTAAGTCTATCAACTACCACCATGATGACACTCTTTCCTTCGGACTTGGGTAAACCTGTGATAAAATCCATTGAAACCTCCTCCCAACATTCGCTTGGAATGGATAAAGGTTGTGACCTAGGGTCTTAATTGTTTCAACTTTATTTTATTTGCAAACCAAACATTCTACCACAAACTTTTGAATATCTGATTTAAGGCCATCCCAAAAAAATTCCTTCTTAACCCTGTGGTAAGTTTTTAAAAATATCGATTGCCCTCCTAAGGGAGAAGTGTGCAATTCCATAATAATCTTTTGTTTGAGTTGGGAATTCTTACATAGGTATAAGCCCCATAACGAATCATTTTTCTAGCTAAATGTATCATATTGTTGTAACTTTTGAATGAGTGCTCGCACTTCTTCATCATTCTTCCATTCATCCCTTCCTTCATTTATCCAATCTGGTTGGATAAATGAAATGGCACATAACAATGCTTCCACATCCTCATCCTTTCTTGAGAGTGCATCTACCAAAACATTTTGCTTCCCTTTTGTTAAAATTGGCAACTAGGGCCAAACTTCATGTGGGTCATCTTATTCATGGCTGATAATATTTTCATTAGATTCCTCTCGTCGAAAGGTGTAGGATTGATCTAAAGATCATCCAATTCTGATAAGTATTCATGGAGATATCAATTTATTTTGATTATGGAATTATTATCAAGCCGACCTACAACTCATGTAGGCTCATAAGCCCAACAGTTGCATCTATTCAAACAACAACACTTGTTTATAAATACAGGAGGACTTTTCCTCATTTTCACTTACTCGTCTCATCACATCTCTCTCTCTACTGCACAGAAAAGAGTCTCTTCTCTACTGCGTAGAAAAGGGTCTCTCTCTCACACATGTGAAGCTGGAAGCTGCTGAAACTTAAGCTGCAACTGCTGATCCAAACTTTGACCAGCATGGACCATCAAACCTCCTCTTCTGATCTATGTTGTAGGTTCATCTGAACCTCCTCTGAAGGCTGCAACTTTTGGTGGTGGAATCAAGTCGATCCGACGGATGGTTTGCGAGATATCGACTGCCCTATTTTGAAGGAAGCTGCAACTACACAAGTGAAGTTTGACCTTCGTGGACCAGAAGATCTCTTCATATGAACTACATTGTAGGTTCATATGAACCTCCTCTGAAGGTTGCAACTTTTGGTGGTGGAATCAAGTCGATCCGACGGACGGTTTGCGAGATATCGACTACCCTAGTTTGAAGGAAGCTACTGAAACTGAAGCTGCAACTACAGAAGTGAAGTTTGACCTACGTGGACCAGAAGATCTCCTCATCTGAACTGTGTTGTAAGTTTAGTTGAACCTCCTCTGAAGGCCACAACTTTTGGTGGTGGAATCAAACCGATCCAATGGTCGGTTTGTGAGATATCGACTGCCCTAGCTTTCATGATAAAGCCGCTAATGCTGATGTTGTTGATCTAGGGTTTGCTACTGCTGATATAAATTAGATTTATTGTACTATTTCTCTCTACTAAATTATTGAAGATAAAAACAGATTTGATCAAAGGGTTTCACCACACATTGTGGGGTTTGTCCCTAGCTAGCCGCCACATCTTGTGCCTCTTGTTTTGGCTTGTTTTTTGTCGATCGTTTAATGTTCTAATTGCACTTTACTCTATGTACATGTGATTACTAATCCGTGGAATATAATAAGAAAAATAAGTAAACTGCTATAAGCATAGAACATACCATAACTTAACACCGTTTTTGTAGATGATTTCAAAGTCATAACCCAACATCTTTTTGACCCATTTATGTTGCTCTTCTGAATATAATCTTTGTTCTAAAAAGTATTTAAGACTATCATGATCCGTTTTTACCTTGAAGTTTCTTCCCATTAGGTAGGGTCGCCATTTCTTAAGTGTATGTAGTATTGCCAACATTTCCTTCTCATAAATAGCTTTGTGTAAATACTTTCCTTTGCTTGGACGACTTTCAAAAGCAATGGGTCTTTCTTCTTGCATTAAAACAACACCTATTCCTTTTCCTGAGGCATCACATTCCATAATAAAGGTTTTTGTGAAGTTCGGCATAGCTAAGATTGGTGCTTGGCACATTACCTCTTTAAGATGTTCAAAGGCCTTTCTTGCTTCTGGAGTCCATGAAAATGCATCTTTCTTTAATAATGTTGTTAGAGGTGTTGTTATCCTCCCATAATTGTTAACAAACTTGCAATAATACCCTATCAACCTGAAAATCCCTCGCAGATGCTTTATCGATGTCGGGATTTTCCATTTCTTAATGGAATTAATTTTGCTAAGGTCTACCTTAACACCTTCATGAGATACAATATGACCCATATATTCCACCTCTTGTACTCCAAAGAAACATTTGGAGCTTTTTGCATATAATTAATTCTCCTCCAATAGTTTGAGCACCCTGTCAACATGTTGAACATGATCCTTCCAATACTTGCTTTAGATTAGTATATCATCAAAAAATACTAACACAAATTTTCTAAGGAAGGGTTTGAAAATGGAATTCATAAAACCTTGAAATGTAGAAGGTACATTGGTAAGACCAACATGCATGACCAAAAATTCATAATGGCCCTCATGAGTTCTAAATATTTTTTTCGGAATGTCTTCAATCTTCATTTTGATTTGATGATATCCTTAACGAAGATCCAACTTGATGAAGTAAATTGATCCATGCAATTCATGCAATAATTCATCAATGACAGGAATGGGAAATTTATCTTTAATCCAGAAACATGCACCATGATCCATCCTTCTTGTGCACCAATACTACTGGAGCAGAGAAAGAACTTTGACTAGGTTGAATTATACCAGCCTCTATCATTTCTACAACCATACATTCAATTTCACCCTTTTGGGCATAGGGATATCTCTATGGCGTAATGTTTGGAGGAACAATTCCTGGAATCAAATGAATAGCATGGCCATGATCACAAATAGGTGGGAGGCATTTGGGAGTATCAAATACCTTCGAATGATTTTCCAAGACTTTTTGGAGATCTGGAGAAATAGATGATTTCGATGTGGGAACCTCTAGCAAACATAACTGTGCAATTACGCCTCGTTGTTCTTTCTTTAGAAGCTTTGTTATTCTTCTAGAGCTAATTATCTTTTCCAATTTCCCTACGATACCCCTTAATTCAACTTCCTTTCCTTCCAAACTAAATTTCATGAAACGTTCTTGAAAATTAAAAGCTATTGTACCCAAGGATTGTAGCCATTGGACTCCTAGTACAACATCAGTACCACCCATTGGAATGGAAAGAATTGGGATATTCAATACATATTCTCCCATGGATAGCTTGATATTATGGCAATTTCTAGAGAAATTTATGGTTCCTCCACTTGCAACCATCACTTCACACTCTAGTGCTAGATATAAGAAGCAAGTCAATTCCTTATCTATCTTACAATGAATAAAATAATGGGTACTACCCAAATCAATCAAAACTATTACCTTTTTCTTCTTGATATGTCATTCTATCTTAATATTTTGAGGAGTGGTAATTCCAGCCAATGCATTAAAAGATATGGTTGGATTCATTTCTTCTTTCTCTAGGGTTTGTTCATAGTATATTCCTCTTCTTTTCACATTTCTTGTTCATTTTCTTCCTCGTCTTCACAATCTATGTAACATAGTTTCGTCTCTGCTCATTTATGACCTTTAGTGTATTTTCTATCACAACTGTAACAAATCCATTTTGCTCATTTTCCAATTGTTGTGGTGTTAGCCTTGTAGGTTGTGGAAGGTTAGGGGAAACCACACTTCCATATTTATATGTGTGAGTGGTATGCGTCCTAGATGCCATAACTTTGCTTTCCATTCTTCTTGTGAAATTGAATGCCTTCTCCAATGAATTAGGTTCACACAGGTGAACCTCATGTTGGATGTTATCTTTTAATGTCCCTATGAACACATCAATCCTATGCTCCTCTGGAATATTGTTTACCCTTATATTCAATTTTTGGAAGTCCTCAATGTGCCCCATCAATGAACCGTTTTGTTTGAGATTTATCAATTAGCTAAAAAAGGTGTTTCTTTTTGTATCCTCATAATGTGCTATCATTTCTTCTATAAAAATTGTCCAAGTGACAATTTGCTTACGAGAGAAAAGCCATCGATACCATACAAACTAATTTGGTTCCAAATATAAAGTTGAAATGCGTACCTTTTGTGTGTTTTGCACATTATGGAGATCGAAATATTGCTCCATTTGTAGTATCCATGTTACGGGATCCTTTCCATCCATCTTCCCCATATCGATATTTGGAACATGGTGGGTCTTCAATCCCATGTTATAGTCTATGAAATCATGATTAACATTTCTTTTTTTCTCATCATGAGTTTCCTTTACTACTCTTTCCCCATTAATAAACATTTCTTGTAGCAACTTTGTCAAATATGTCTTCAAATCTTCCATTTTTCCTTCCACCTTAGCTTCCACGTCATAAATCTTAGCTTCCATTCCTTTCTTTAAACCATCCATCTTGTCTTCCATGCCTTTCTTTAAACCATCGATCTTAGCTTCTGTTACTTTTTGTGAGAGTGAATTTTGTTGTACTTGGTCTCATAATTTTGATATATCATGTTGCATTTCTTCCTCTTCTTCATGAGTCATGCTAGATCTTTCAGGTTGCTTACTAGGTGTTTCCATCTTCTTTCTTCAGGGCACCAATTAATGATAATTATGCTTCACTATGCCCTTTGAATTCCTTCAAACTAAATTTTCAAACCAAACTTATGCAAAATTTTAAAAAAACTTTACACATTTTTTCACTTTGTACAAGCTCAATATTTAATCTTATGTGTCTATATAATTTCAGATCTCCAAGGTCTGAAATTACACATTGTGGTATTCCTTTGAGTCCTCTTTCCAACGCCACTAGTCTAATCGAAAATTGATTCTCCAAGAAAGATTTATGCCCATTCTCTCAAGATGACTTGATTATACACTTTTTTAGTAGTGTGAACTTATACGAAGTACCATGTGTCACTGTTTCATAATTTGGAACTGATAACAATGCACATAAAACTAAATTCTTCCCTATTTATGTAACTTCTTATGAAATTTCAATCTGATACTCAGAGAGAAAGTTATGACGATTTTCCCAAGGTCACATGTTTGGAATGTAATTCGGGATTCTACAAACACCCTAACTTCCTTATATAATATCTCAAAAAATACAGCGAGACAAGATTTGAAATTCGGACCCGAGGATCATCGTGATTTTGGCTCAAATGGCTTTTGTTTTTAGTGTCTGAAATGTCGAAGAAAAATATTTATAGTGAAAATTCCACGATGGCTTGTTTGGAGCAAAAAAACCCTAGAATACAAAGCTCTCGTACCAAATGTTATGAAACCAACTCACAAAAAGATAGAAAAGATAAATCAATGACTTAAAAATCAGCCTCTTCGAGGGAGAAACCTCCTTTACATTACACAAATGAACAATTATTGGATTATACAAATGACTAAACCTCCTTTCTATATATAGGAGTCTAAGGGGTCACAATATAATCAAAGCCAACATAACAATAATAATAGAATGACACAAAAATAACAATAGTGGGCTTCTATGAGGCACACTAATAACAATATGGGGACAATAAGGGCACAATAATAAGAATAAGGGCTACAATGACAATAGTAATGGGGGAATCACTAGTATTATAGCGACCTAACACATATATTCATTTTTAATTCATTTGAAAATCAAAACATGATGAGAGCCATACATCAATTATGTCATAAAGCATGTTCATAACCAGCATATAACCAATAGAAATAACAAGGATATAATAGCCATAAAAAATGAATAAACAAGTATATTTACCCATCAAATATAGGAGGAAAGAAGCTCTTATTAACATACGAGAAATTCAACCAATTCTGGGACTTCCACATATCACTCGACCATAGATTGGTTGAACCAAATATTTCTTTTATCCAATCACCCCTGTGCCATATTCCAATCATGAAAGTGGGATCTTATGGAACAAATCCAACAAAACCAAACCAAGGCTTCAAGAGGCCAAACCACCTCAACCTCAACCAATGATTCCACCTCATGGTCATACATCATTAACCAATACCAGATTGGTCTCTACCCAAGTTGTCAAGGGCTCAAGAGCGTTTGTTCCAACCAGATCTTCCTAGACTGGTAACTCAACCCATAGATGTTTTCTGGCTTCCAGAGCATTTTTCCAAACATGGATTCCAGGACTAGTAACTCAACCCACCAAGGGCTTCCATAGATTTTATCCAACCAAGGATTCTAAGACTAGTAACGCAACCCAATATATTACAGGGCTTCTAAAGTGTTTGTCGAACTAAGGCTTCCAGGAACTAGTAACTCAACCCACTAGCATAAGGAAGACGAGAATCAACCGGAAAGAAAAAGGAAAGAAACCCACAACACCATGCCTATCCAGGAAATAGAAAGACTAGGAAAATTCATTGCTAATCTAGACAATAATGCATCTCAATGACAGATCATAACCAAGAAACCACATGCATGTGTCATGCATGCCAAAACTAGCAAAGAAATGATACATTCAACTTAGTACCTGCAAGAAAAACCTGATGTAGTTGTTGATTTCAATGTCTTCTTGTGCTTTCCTACTCTTCCTTTTCCTTCTTGCTCCAAAACTCTAAGCATTTTTGTCACACTCCTCCAAGGGTGCTCTAAGAAAACTCCAAGTGTCCAAGAGTATGAGAGAAAGAGTAGAATAGAGAGCTCCAAGCTAAAACTGACAAAAGGTTACCCTAACAAAAGCCATGAATTAATCCTCATAAACCTTTTTATCATTGAGGTCTCTATTTTCTTCAATTTCCATTATTTTTCCTTCATTTTCCTCTTCACATGCAACCTGTGACGTTTCCCCCCTTTTCTCCTAATTTCCATTATTTTCATAAATAAAATGCCAATTAACGCCTATTTCATTTTCAAATCCTTTTCCATTTCCTTTTCCAAATTCTTTTAGCCGTACTAACCAAAATGAACACCCACTAGGATGTTTTTCCCACCATTCAGCTTTGAATATGTGTCCCATGACTTTGGTATTATATTTTTTTTACATGAATTTTTAACCAGGGTTGTTACAATTTTTGACCCGTAACATGACTCAAGAATGTTCAAATGATGTTTGTTTTTTGGACAGATATTGGAGCAATCATATGATTTGAAAAAAGATGTGTTTGCTAGTGTAGACACTACTATTCATTCTAAGGTGAAGTTGCATGATAATAATAAGGTATACATTAAAGGTAAAGGATTGATTGTTGTTTATACTAGAAATGTTGAAAGAAGAACAATTGATGATGTGTATTATGTACCCAATTTAAAATGCGATTTGTTGAGCATTAGCCAATTGATAGACAAAAGTTACAAATTTTTCTTAAAAAATAGAGTATGTACAATCATTGATAAATATCCAAGCAGCTGATAGAAAAACTAAAGATGACAAAGAATAGGATGTTTCTAATTATAATGAGAAATGAATTATATCCCTCCTTGAATGCTTATAAAACTAAGAATTTGAATGAATCTTGGTTATGCTATTTAAGATAGGGCCATTTATGTTTTGGTGGTCTAAATTTGCTACAAAAGAAACCAATTCTAAAAGGGTTACCCAATGCTCAACAACCTACAAGATCATGTCAAAGTTGTACACTTGCAAGGCATCACATAGAAAAATTTGCATCTGGGTTTCATATAGGGCAAAATCTCCATTGGAGATTGTACACACAAATCTGCGTGAACCAATGCAAACACACTCATTAGTTGGTAATGTTTACTTTTTAACTTTTATTGATGACTATAGTAAAAAACTTATGTCTATCTTTTGAAACATAAATATGAGTTTTTTAATGTATTTAATAATTTGAAAGCTATGGTTGAAAAGGAAAGTAAAACATTTATTAAAATTTTAAGATAAGATAGAGGTGGTGAATACGCTAAATGATTTCATTATGTTTTTTCAGTCCCATGGAATCAAGAGACATTTTACTTGACATTATACTCCACAAAAAAATGGAGTAGCTCAAAGGAAAAATCAAACCACTATGAACATGCCTTGAAGTATGTTCATTAAACACATACATGGAAGCAACAAAATATGAATGATAAGCATGAGAGTACATCTATTTTAACAAATTATAGACATATATAATACATGGGAGTGACCATTGGATTCCATATTCTAAGGTCTCTTGGACTCCCTTTGGTTGTTCATCTTCCACACCAAACCTTAGAGGATTAGGTGTCCAACATCCCCCCCCCCCTTAATCTGAAGGGTTATGTATGAGTCTAAGAAGACAGTTTTAATACAAAACATGCAAAAATTCATGGCAGCACTAGGCTGAATGTGCTCTTTGAAATGTTAGTATAAGAGAGGTGGCTTAAGGATGACCACCAACACTTGAATGCTTAGTGCAGTTCCCGGAACTATTCCAAATCTAGTATGAAGATGAGGTATTCTACTAGAGGAAGTGCTCCTGATGTTTTGAAGAGGGAAAAATTCAACCATGAAAGGGAGACTTCACCCCGCATAAAAGGGAGAACCTCAACTTGAAAAGGGAGGTCTCAACCTGTGATGGTTTAAGGATGACCATCAACTCTGGAATACTTAATGAAATTCCTGAAACTCTTCCAAATCTGGCAAGAAGATGAGGTCTTCTTCTAGAGGAAGTGTCTTCAATTCTTTGAAGAGGCATCACCAACTAAAGGCATGATCAGGGGCATCTTTGTTTCTGGCTACAACTTTCAATCTGGTATGGCAGGTTTTGGCTCAAGCTTGCTTGATGTGGCTTTGAAGCTTGTAGATGACCATCACTTCCCCCCCTATAAGATACAAGGTGAGATGATGGAGACAACTCAACTGCAGACTGTTCAATACTCTAGAACAAGTTCAGACATAAGACTGAAATATCTTCTTGGTTGTTGATGCCCATTGCCAAGAAGAAATCCATCCAAGATGAAACTTTGTTCTTGCAATAGGCTTGTTTTAGAACCATTTATTTTAAGAATGATTGGTTTTATGATAGTTCTTACATGGATGAAGATCAAAACAATGATATTTCATATGGCCAACTCGGTCACAGTGTTGGCATTTCACAATTTGTTGTTGTTGTTGTGGAAGAGGAGCATAATTTGGAACAGCTAAAGGTGAACTGTCATGAAGGAATACAGCACTCTGAAACCAAATGGGCTTTGAGTAATCTGGAATATGAAAGGAAGCATCTTTTTCATATCCAAGACCAGTTTTGTGCTTGTTGTGGACAAGCTCTTCCCAAGGTTTGATGATCGAATTGGGAATTGCAGACTGAATTTATGCATCTACATGTATAACCACTGCTTCATTGGCTACTAAATCTGAATGAACTTCAACAATATTGACTTGTTGCTGATGGGAGTTTATCTCAATGTTTTGAACAGAATGATGTTTACGGTGTTGTAGCTCTTCTTTTTGTAGCTTTGTCTCAAGCTACAAAAACTCAATATTGTCCTATGCATTTTGGAGACAATTTTTAATATTGGAAAGAGAGGTTTTTTTGTTCTTAACCATCTCATCAATAGTGAAATGTATTAAATTATTCAGTAGTTTCAATACATCATCCATTCAATCCATTTCAAACCAATATAATCAGAGAAATGATGTTATATTGAACTACAAAATGACCTATAAAATGATAAATAGCTACAACTATTAGATGAGTAGAAGGATACCAATATCACCAAGTCACTGTAGCAGATAGCTCAGTAACAATTTCAATGCAGCAAATGTTATGAAACTAGCTCAAGAAAAGATAGAAAAGATAGATCAACGCCTTAGAATTCAGCCTCTTCGAGGGGGCAACCTCCTTTACATTACATAAATGAACAATTCTTGGATGATACAAATGAAAAGACCTCCTTTCTATATATAGGAGTCTAAGGGGTCATAACATAATCAGAGACGGCATAACAATAATAATGTAAGGGCACAATAATAACAATAGTGGGCTTCTATGGGGAAATAGTAACAATATGGGTACTACATGGGTGCATCAATATAATAAGTGGATTATACTAATAACAATAAGGGGTTACACTAGTAGTATAGGGGCCTAACATGCCCCTCTCCTTCAAAAAGTGTTGTCCTCAACAATTGAGTAGTTCTTGATGCTTCTGTATAAAATTCTTGTCCTCCCATGTGGAATATTCAGTGGGTAAGTTCTTCCACTTGATGAGATACTCTGAAATTGATCGATTTCGTAGCTGTTGGGTTCTTGCTTCTGTGACTGCTCCAGGTTCCAATATGATTTTTCCTTCCTCTTTAATTTCTGGCAATATTGTTTGAATTGGGATCTTTTGCAACTTTTGAATAAGTGGCCATACTTCTTCGTCCTTCTTCCATTCATCCCTTGCTTCGTTTATCCAATCTGGTTGGATAATAGAAATAGCACAAAACATTGCTTCCACATCCTCATCCTTGAAGAGTCTTCCCATTCGGTAAGGTCGCCATTTTTTAAGTACATGTAGTATTGCCAACATTTCTTTCTCATAAATAGATTGCTTTTTCTTGATTTTAGGAGCTCGATCTTGAAATGAATGTAACTCTGTACTTTCAAATCTTTAAGTTTTGAAATTGTGACTTGTAGTAGCCCTATATGTCCTCTTTCCAATGGCACCAATCTGATCCAAATTGGATTCTCCAAGAAAGAGTTATGTGAAATCTCCCACAGTGACTTGATTATAGACTAGTCCAGTAGAGCTAACTTGTACGACGTACCACGAGTCACTGTTTCAACCTTTGGATCTGAAAAATGCATAAACGAAACTACACTCCGTCGTCTTTCTATAAATTCTTACGAAATTTCAATCTGATGCTCAGAGAGGAGGTTATGATGATTTTCCCCAGGTCACCTGTTTAGAATGTAATTCATGAGTCTGCAAAAAGACCAACTTCCTTAGATCATATCTCTGCAAATATAGCGCGAAATGATCTGTAATTTGGACCCAAGATTCAGTGCCATTTCTTCTCAAATGGGTTTGTTTTTTAGCTTCTGAAACATCTCAAAAAAAAAGTTATAGCGAAAATCCCACGATGACCTGTTTGGAGCAGCGAAACCCTAGAATCCAAAGCTCTGATACCAATTGTTATGAAACCAGCTCAAGAAAAGATAGAAAAGATATATCAACGCCTTAGAATTCAGCCTCTTCGAGGGGGGCAACCTCCTTTACATTACATAAATGAAAAATTCTTGGATGATACAAATGAAAAGACCTCCTTTCTATATATAGGAGTCTAAGGGGTCATAACATAATCAGAGCCGACATAACAATAATAATGTAAGGGCACAATAATAACAATAGTGGGCTTCTATGGGGCAATAGTAATAATATGGGTACTACATGGGTACATCAATATAATAAGTGGGTTATACTAATAACAATAAGGGGTTACACTAGTAGTATAGGGGCCTAACAGCAAATGACTCACAACTTCAATGCACTTACTTCTCAAACTACTCACACTGTGAAAAAGAAGAGCCAATCTTTGACTTTGAAATTTTTCGACTGCCTACAAAACATTTTTTCATAACATCTGAATAAAAATTCAAGATTCACAAATGCAATCATATTTTATCACTAAATTTACTTCATTAATTTCTGGTGTTTAATGGGGTGTGACCCCCTAAAATTTTGTCCTACTATCTAGCCATCATAGTACTCCTCCAACACTTTCACTGAAACTGCATATGTTGACCCTTACTTTCGTCTTTAGGAGTCTTGGAGTAGTTTTTTTTTCTTTTCACTGATCTGTTTATGCTCAGGGCTCTTGAGAAATGCCTTCCAAATGAAGCTTCAATTCAATGCGCATCTGTTTGTTCCATTACAAGGAAATTTATCTATTTTACCAATAATTCTTCTGCCCACAAATACTCTTGTTATGAACTTTTTGTAATTAAAAGGTGTCTCTGTTATTAACACCCACAGACAACCTTTGAGACTGTTGCAACAATTAATTTGTGAAATCAAGCCCTTATGACTACTTTCCTTCATATATAAATAAAACTTAAAGAAGAGAGTCCAAAGGTGCAATGAATTTATAGTTCTGGGAATATAATAAATTCAAACTATTCAGGGTAGCTCCTTCTAGTGTATGCTATTGACAAAAATCAGTTGGCTTTATATTCTCAGATTCATGAAATATGTACTTTTGTCCAAAGCCAAGTGCTTGAAATTATTGGAAAATTTTGCTAATATTAGAAAAAATACCCCAAGTTGAGGATCTGAAATGCCAATATTTCTGGAAGATGAACAGAAATATGAAGATTGTGGTAAATATTCCAAGAAAACTAGAATCAAATTCCCCAAGTTTTGACAAAGCCATAAACAGGTCAAAGAAACTAGAAAAACAAATCATGTACTAATATAATTCTACCAAAGGAGGGTCGACACAGCAGTCACAATTCGGTTAAGTGCCCAATAATCCCAAGCAAAGAAGAGTTACTCAGAAAAGTTAGGGTTAGTACAACCCTCACACCCATAATCCAAGTTCATTCACAAGGTTCCTAGAATCCACTTGTGAGAGGGATCACGTGCTAATCATTAGAACCATCTTGCTGGAGAAACAAAAAATCCTACTGCTTCTGCCACAATTACGATGGCAGAGTTGAGTTGCGTCTTTCATAGTTGGCCATGATTCTGAAGCGTAGGCGGCATGCATGATGCCTTAGGAGGCTACTTGACGAGGCTTTATTGGATAGTTTGGAGAAGAGGCTTCTGAAATGGGGGTTTAAAGATGAAGAGAACTTGGAGCTACCGTGCCAAGGGGTGAAGCCCCGGGACAAGGATGAGGAGGACTTTGAAACTATTGAAAGCTTTGATCTAGGTAATTGAAATGAGGACAATGATCGAGGTATGGTTTTTTGACATTTTATAGTTTTTTCAAACTAGAGGAGGCATCAACCAGGTGGTGGAGGGTGGAATCACTCTGAGCAGAAGTGGTATCCCATAGTGGTATTGGAAGGCAATACTATAATGTGTGACATATGCCATCACTACATCGCATTACATGTCTTGGCATGCTCAATGGGATGGCTGGCTGACATGTCCATCTACATTGAATGGGTGGGGAGAGCGGTGGTAAGGTGTGAGACTATTCAACGGTGGTGTGAGACAGACATGGGTTTTGGTTAAGGAGGCAGTGTATTCCACTCTATAGAGATAATACACATTCACACCAATAGAGTGTAATTCGCAACACTGCTCAGGGAGGCATGACTGACAGTAGAGAAAAGCCACAAAATTAGTGGTCATAGAATTAAGCAGAGCATTGACTCATTGCAAAAATGTTGAGACAAATTGGGAAGAGCATTACTATGTGTAGAAGATTCCTAAATGCAAAAATGAGCAGATATTGTAGCTAGAATTTAGCTAAGAAAATATTCATTAAATGCAAAATTGATGGCAGAATTGACCTGCACAGAAAGGCCATAAAGCAAGTGGCTCAAATATGAGCAGGGCAAGATATCACCTGCTTTGATACCATGTTAGACACACACATGGTAGCAATAGAAATGAATGATAATCATGAGAGTACATCTATTATTAACAAATGATATACATTTATAATACATGGGAGTGACCATTGGATTCCATATTCCAAGGTCTCTTGGACTCCCTTTGGTTGTTCAACTTCCACACCAACCCTTAGAGGATTAGGTGTCCAACAATGTTGAAGGAAAAGCATCTACCAAATGAATTTTGGGGACAAACAATGGCTTGTGTTATCTATATTCTTAATAGAAGTCTCAATAAGAGTGTGAAAGAACGAGTTCCAAAAGAAGCGTGGAGTGGTAAGAGTTACATTGATCTTATTTAATTTTTTTTGGATGCATTTCTTATGCATAGGTACCTAAATAGTTTAGAAGGAAGTTAGATGATAGAAGTGAGAAGTGTGTCTTTATTGGATCTAGTGAGGATTCTAAGGCATAGAGACTCTATAATCCCATCACCAAGAAGTATATTATTAGTTCAAATGTTGAGTTCAAGGAAGAAGCTTGGGATGGAAGTTTAGATAAATTTGTTGCAGAGGGAGTTGTATTATCTTATGGAGATGATGATGGACATGAGCAAGAAGTATGACATAGGAGGTTGATGAAAATGAGGTAAAGTATATAATTCAACTACTATTTAGCTTTAGAGCCAATTAGCTTTGCGCAAATTGGTTCTATACGTGTATTTTCCCCCTAAGGGTCTCGCTTATCTAACCAATCACTCAAACTCTTGCTTACACACTCTATTCTAAATAATCTAATCTCTCTATCATTACATTCTTTTTCCTTTTATGAATCAAATCCTATCCTAACTACATTGACAACTTGATCCCTATTTTTATCAATCTAACAATCAAATCCCTATTTCCAAGCTCTGAGACACACCTATACTAACAACTTATCTCTTAGTCTAAAAATAATACAATATTCTAATTATTACAATAATTGAGATAAAGATTAATTCGAGAGATCCAACCCTCTCTACTAAAACTGATTTTGACCACTCAGGTCAATGAAATTCATCTCTTGTTAGCCACAACATGTGAACATACAATCACATTACTGGCTAAGTCCAGATGCTCTTGCATCAGACTCTTGAGGAAGAAAATAATTCTTCATCAAATTTTTAGGATTTACTCCATACTTCTATAATTTTGTTGTTGTTATCCAAATAGCATCCTCTACTGGTTGTCCCTTCCATTTCACTAGATACTGAAAATAATCCTATCCTTTGGTTCTTTTGGATACTCTTTTCTCCAAAACAACTTTCACATCTTTCTTGATTGTCTTTGGGATTTGTTGTTCCCAGTTTAAAGTTTAAACTTCATCTCTTGTAGGTTCCTTCTGTAGCTCTGACTCTGTCTCCTTGTATGGATACAAGTTTGAAACATTGAAGATAGGTGGTATTCCAATCCATTCTGGCAATTCAATTTCATAAGCATTAGTTGAAAACTTCCTCACAATTATACATGGTCCTATCCTTTTCATCTTTAGTTTATTGTAAGTCCCAATAGGAAACCTTTCTTTTCTAAAGTATACCATCACTAGGTCTCCCACTTGGAATTCCTTTTCTGTCCTCTTCATATCAGCTCTCTGTTTGTATTTTCCACTACTTTCCTGCAATCTGTCTTTAACATATTCTTGTAGTCTCTAGATCTGCTCTGCAAACTCTTCAGCTTTTGCACTTCTCGTCTCCTGTTTACCCAAATTTCTGAGTTCATACACACCTCTTGGATTCATTCCAAAAACAATCTGAAATGGAGTGATCCCAGTAATTCGGTTTGGAGTGTCGTTATAAGCAAAATCAGCTTGAGCAAGTGTTGAATCCCACTGCTTAGGATTGTTATACACTAAACTTCTCAATATGTTACCCAAGCTTATGTTTACTACTTCGGTCTGTCCATCTATTTGAGGATGGTATGCTAAACTGAAACTAAGGTTGGCACCTAGTTTTTTCCAAAGAGTTCACTAGAAATTCCCAACAAACTTTGTATCCATATCATACACAATACTTACAAACAATGCATGTAACCTTACAAACCTTTGGAAAAAATAGATTAGCAATATGTGTCGCATCACTAGTCTTTTTACATGCAATTTAATGTGCGATTTTGAAAAATCTATCTACCACAACATAAATGGAATCATTCCCTCTTTGAGTTCCACGTAATTGAAAAACAAAATCCTTACTAACTGCATCCAATGGTTGGTCTGGTATTGGAAATGGTTGGTACAATCCTATATTTTGGCTTCTCCCTTTGGCATGTTGACATATCCTGCACTTCTCAAAAAATCTCTTAACATCAGTTTGCATATTTTGCCAATAGTAAAAAGCATTTACCTGAGCAAAGGTTTTTTCTTGTCCAAAGTGACTTAAATAGATAATCCTCCACTGTGTTTATCCTTTATGATGTTTTCCCTCATAGAACATTTGGGAATGCATAATTTGTACCGTTAAATAGTAAACCTCCTTGGATAAGATAATCTAACCACTGACTTCTATTATGAACTATTGGATTTTGTACAACTACATAAATATCTTTGAATTCTTCATAATCTTTATACATATCAACCATTTCTTCAAATCCTACAACACCAACTTTTAATTCTTGTACAATGAAATTTACCCTGCTTAAAGCATCAGCAACTATGTTCAACTTACCACTTGTGTGTTTTATCACAAAAGTAAAACTCTATAAAAACTCTACCCACTTTGCATGTTTTTGGTTCAATTTTGGTTGGTTATTTATGAGCTGTAATGCATGATTGTCAGAATATAATACAAACTCCTTCGGTAGAAAATAATGTCTCCATTTTTTTAAAGCTTACACAGTAGCATAAAATTCTTTATCATCAGAAGGATACTTCTTCTTAGCTTCATTTAGTTTCTCACTAAAGTAGGCTATTGGTCTCTCTTCCTGACTCAAAACTGCTCCAATTGCAACTCCACTAGCATCAGTTTCAACTTGGAAAACTTTCCCAAAATCAGGTAAAGCTAAAACTGGTTTCTCTGTAATTTTCTTCTTCAGTAACTTAAAATTTCGGTCTGCTGCTTCTCTCCACTTGAATGGTTGATTAGTCTCTTTGATTGTTTCAATAATTTCTGCACAAATCTCACTAAAAGTTCTGATAATTTTTTTATAAACACTTTCAAGACCATGAAAGCTTCTTACCTCAAATATGTTTCTTAGAGTAGGCCAGTTCCAAATTGCTTGGAATTTCTATGGATCCATTTTTAAACCTTATTTAGAAACTACAAATCCCAAATAGGTTAATTATTCTTTCATGAAACTACATTTCTTCAGATTTATCAGTGGTTTCTCTTTCTGCAGAGTTCTTAAAACCAACTTAAGATGCTCCAAGTGTTCTTCTTTTCTTCTACTAAAAACTAGAATATCATCAAGATAAACAATGACAAACTTTCCTGCATATTCTTTCAAGAATTCATTCGTTAATCTCATGAATGTGCTAGGTGCATTAGTGATTCCAAAAGGCATCACTAACCATTCATACAACCCACTATTTGTTTTAAATGCGATCTTCCATTCATCTACTTATCTAATCCTTATTTGATGATACCCACTCTTCATATCTATTTTAGAAAAATACTTTGACCCACTCAAACAATCCATTAAATCATCCATGCATGGTAAAGGAAATCTATACCTGATAGTAATCTTGTTTATGGCTCTGGAATTTGTACACATCGCCATTCACCACCTTTCCTTGGACTGAGTACTGTTGGTACACAATATGGACTAAGACTCTCTCTGATTAATCCCTTATCCATCAGTTTCTGTACTTGTCTTCCAACTTCTACATTTTCTTGAGGAGTTAACATGTATGCTGCTTTCTTTGGCAAACTTTCTCCAGGTATTAGATCAATATGATGACAAATACTCTTGATGGGTGGGAATGCATTTGGCAACTCATCCATAATAATATCAACAAAATCATTCAACAGATTTTTGATTTCTTCAGATAAATCATCTAAGTTTGTGGAAGTTAAAATTACCTTAGGTCTCCTTATGACAGCAAAATGCATCTATTCATCCTTCTTGACTTCTTGTAACAATTCTTTCTCACTCATCAACATAACACTGTTTCGAGGTGCTTCTTTGCATGCTTCGTCCTTCAATGGCAACAATGTGTTTTTATTTCCATCCTTCTCCACAGTGTAAGTATTTATTCTCCCATCATGGATAACTTTCTGATCAAACTGCGAAGGTCTTACCAGCAATATGTGGCATACATCCTTTGGCATTACATCACACAATACCACATCCTTATAAGTACTAATCTAGATCTCTACCTTGCATTATTTTGTCACAATAAGCTGATGTCCTTCTTGCAACCATGATACTTTGTAAAGAGTAGGGAGTAGTGTTTTCACTAGTCCTAACTTGTCCACCATTTCTGTAGAAACAAGGTTATTAGTGCTTCCACTATTAATTATCACTTTATAGCATTTTCCTTTGGACTTGCATGTAGTTTTGAATAAACTCTTTCTCTCAGCTGGTTCTCCTATCTCTTTCTCTACCTTAAACAATACCCTTTTCAACAACAAGGATTCTCCTACTTCAGGTGATTCTTCCATGTCTGCAATTTGAGGTTTTTCTTCCTTTGCCTCAGCCACATTCACATTGCTCTGATTTGTTGCTTTATTATGTGGACATTCCCATGATCCATGTCCCAATTCTCCACATGTGTAACACCGAATTTCTCTTCCTCGGCCTCTTCCTCTAGGTGCAAATCTTCCTCTACTAAATTCTCCTCTCTATGGTGGTCTACTACTTGAACTCCCTGCTTCACCCTGAGGGTGTTGAAATATCGATCTAGTAGTTCCTCTACCTCTTGCTAAACTTTTTCCTCTATTCCTCTGATTTTGCTTCCTCAACATCTTCTCTTCTGCCTTAAAAGCTACTTGATAGGCATCTTCAATTGTCGTCAAAATTAGCAAGATGATTTCATCTTGTATGTCATATCTCAACCGATTTGTGTATATGGCTACCTTTTCTACATCATCCTCTACATGTCCTGCTTTATTGCTCAACTTATAAAACTCTTCTATGTATTCTTTGATAGCCATTCCTTTTTGCCTCAAATTCTATAACTGTCTGAAAATATTTAACTGGTAATCTTTTGGCATAAATTTGGCTTTCAATCTACTTACCATTTCATTCCATTGTTTGGTCTTGGACTTCCCTTTTCTTGCTCTGGATGCTTGTAATTCATCCCACCAGATAGTTGCATGACCCTTCAATTTGGTAACTGCAAATTTCACCTTCTTTTTGTCATCAACCTCCTCCCCATAGTCAAAATACTTATCCCATGAACTGATCCAATCCATCAATTCTTCTAAATTAAGATTCCCATCATACAAAGGTATTTCCATGTTTGGTCTTCCATTTTCTTTGCCCAATATCTTAAGAACTTTGGAAGCTTCACTTTCATCCTCTTCTTCTTCCTCAGAAGATTCTTTTGTCACACTGGCATCTCCTTCATCATTTTCTCTCCTCTGAGCAGTATCCATTATCTCCATCCTTGTACGCAGACTCCAGATCTCATCTAGCAGAACTACATTCACTACAGGTCTCCCTCGACCTATGCCAGCTCCTCTCCTCGGTGGCAAGTTCGTTGTAGAAAAACTTAATCTCTCTTCTCTGATACCAAAATGACGTAGGAGGTTGACGAAAATGAGCTAAGGTCTATAATTCGACTACTGTTTAGCTTTAGAGCCAATTATCTGCGCACAAATAGGTTATGTACGTGTATTTTCCCCTTGAGGGTCCTGCTTATCTGACCAATCACTATTGGTCCCTCGTTGACTTCTCCTTTTATCAAGTGCTTCAATCCATGCCATTGATTTCTCTCCTCCAGATCCAAAGGTTATCACGTCGTTCGCTCACCAAATAACCCGGACGATCTCCGCCATCAATGTGAGCCATCCAATTGAATGGTTGTCATGCAATCTTGTGCAGATTCTTGCACGGATGATACCAGGTCAAGAGCACGTGAGAAAAGTGGTTTTCTCGTGCTACATGTCAACCGCTAAAGTAATCGCGTGAAATTTCCCAATACCATTTACAACCTTTTGGGCACGCGAGATATTGCTTCCCACTTATCAAATACAACCCACGTGCTTTAATTCATAGTTTAAGGAAAAGTGCTTAAGGAAATGTTTTTAGCGCTTAAGCTCAATATTAACCCTTAACACTAATTGACTATGATTTATGAATAAAGTATTTAAACAGAGAAAATTACTCGATTAAGTCTAGAATGTCGATACACAAATACGAATGAAATTTTGCACTACGATTAACACGCAACACCACACTTAATCATTTATTCAACAAAATGTAAATTACATAGTCTTGGCCTTCTTGGCTCGATTACAATAGTTTTTCTGACCTCTGTTCAATCTCAAACCCTATCTCTGTCACTCAAACTCTCGCTTACACACTCTATTCTTAATCATCTAATCTCTCTGTCATTACATTATTTTTCCTTTTATGAATCAAATCCTATCCTAACTGCATTGACAACTCGATCCTTATCTTTATCAATCTAACAAGACAATCATTATTTCCAAGCTCTGAGACACACCTATACTAACAACTTATCTCTTAATCTAAAAATAATACAATATTCTAATTATTACAATAATTGAGATAAATATTATTTCAAGAGATCCAACCCTCTCTACTAAAATTGATTTTGACCACTCAGGTCAATGAAATTCATCTCTTCTTAGCCACAACATGTTAACATACAATCACATTGCTGGTTGAGTCTGGATGCTCTTGCATCAAAGTACAAGGTGGATAGTTTATTCCATATACACCTCCTACAAGCACTTCAGCTAGGAAATCACGAAGAGTCAACCCATTACAATTTAGAACATTGAGAACTCAAGAACATGTTGACCCATCAGGTTATGGTGGACAACAAACAATAGGATCAGAGGTAAATAATGAATATAATCCTACATTAGTTACATTAAGTAATAAAATTAAGGTCAGAAGACTAGAAGTTTAAAAGAATTGTACAAGAGGATTGATGAAATAGATCATATAAATTTTGATAAAGTTGCTAAAGAAGAAGTTTGGGTAAAGGCTATGGATGATGAGCTTGATGCTATAGAAAAAACTAATACTTGGGAGCTTGTAGATTGTTCTGAAGATAAAAATAGTATAGGTGTTAAATGGATTTATAAAAGTAAATAAAATGTTAAAGGTGAAACTAAACCAAGACTTGTAGATTAGGGGTTCAATCAACAACCTAGTATTGATTATGATAAAAAAAAAAAATTCACTTGTAGCTGACTTGATATAGTAAGGATGGTGTTAGTTATTGCAGCATAAACTACATGGAAAATACATCATATGGATGTTAAGTCTGCATTTTTAAACAGTTTTTTTGGAAGAAGAAGTTTATGTGAAACAACCTCGAGGATATGAAGTTGATGGACAAGAAGATAAGGTTCACAAATGAAATAAATCATTATATGAGTTGAAACAAGCACCCTAAGTATGGTATAGTGGAATTGACTATATTTTAATAACAAAGGAATCAACAAGAGTCCGAGTGAGGCAATTCTGTATACAAAGGTAAACCCGGAAGTTAAAATTTTGATAGTTTTCTTGTATGTTGATGGTCTTATTTTCACTTAAAATATTTCAATGGATGATTTTAAGAAAAACGATGAAAACAGAACTTGAGATGATTGATTTAGGGTCTGTTGTCGTGCGGATTGACACGACAACGCTCAGACCGGGGGCTGTCACTCTGATCCCCGGTCTCTCCGTTTAAGCCTGTCTCCCGCAGCTAAGGGGGGTAGACCCTGTAAGGTGATGGAGGCCAACTGCTAAACAGTTGGGCTAGGAGACGAGATGCACGATTGAGATAAGCACTAAAATGACTTGATGAATTGAGCAGACCAGTGCCTTAAAGGATCTAAATGATTACTAGCTAGATAATATAAGAACATGAACCACGGACATCAATCATCAGATAAAGAGAGCAATGCTTTAAATATCTAGTAAAACCACAACGCTCTTCAAATAACGATATCCAGCAAACTAAAAGAAATAAATTGCTTTAAACAACAGTGAAACCAGATATCTATTTTGCATCTCGACTTGAAAATTTAGATCTCAACATTACATGATATTTCCCGAAAAATAACTGGATCTGACAAAGAAAATTTCCCGCAAAAATTTTTCGAATTTTTTTTTTTTAATTATTTTTTTTCAATATTATAAAAAAGGGAAATTAAAAAAATCTAAAAATTTAAAATTCAAAATCTATTTAAAACTAAATTAAACTAAAACTAAACTTAAGCCAAAATTTAATAAAATAAGTCCTTTTTTATTTTTTATTTAAAACCATAATAAAACAAAAATTCAAATCTAAAAATCTAAAACATTAAATCTAAACGAAAACTAAATCTTAAAGTCTATATTAAACCAAAACTATATAAAAAAAATTTAAATCTAAATCTAATGAAACCTAAACTAAACGTAAATCAAATAAATTTAAATCAAAATTTAAATCTACGCTGATAAATACATACATAACCCTAAATCCTACGATGCATACCAAATGAAACATTGAAAACATGAAAAAAACGCAACCCAGTGGAGTCGCCAAAAAAAAAAAAAAGTTTAAAAAATAATTTGTACATCAGTCAGGCTGTTTTAGAGCTGCAAATTTTTGTGATTCTAGGTTAATTTTTAGGGGTTTTACTTCGAGATTTTGCATATATCTGCTGGGCTCTTGTTTTTTTTGTTTTGCAGGGTTATCATAGGCTCATGCTGCTGCTACAACCAAGAAAACTGTTCATCTGATATCAGACGTCTCAATCCCAGTGACAAAGGGAAGATTTAAATTTCAAATTTATAAGGGTCATCATAGTTTTGGGATACGCCTGGGGTTTCACTGGCAAATAAAACCCTGAATTGCATCTGCTTAAGAGATCACACCATACTGCCGCCATCAATTTGATTATGCAAGCCAGTCAATCTCACCATACAGAAAAATTTAATTTGGGATAGCAAGCGATTGTCTCAAGACTAAATTTCAAGCATTCAGTTAATTATCACTTGGTCGCTGAAAGCTGCGTCCCTAAATCAATAACGTAAGGCTCTTAAGCAAATGTTCATCCATCATCGAGCGGCTTGAGAGACTTCAGGAGTGGAAACTATTCAAGTGAAGCGTGTTGATAAAAAGGGTTTCTTGCGATTTTCGTGAAACGCTGTTCCTATCCGCCCGCAACAAGAATGCGTTCTTTTCTTACGCGGACGTTCTGAATCGATGCTTCGGTCAGGCAAAACGAAATCAGTTTCTGCAAAATTTTCAAGTTTGATCTCAGCACAAAGGCTCAGGTTAGTCTTCACGCCAGTTTATTCCACATCACACCAGGTATGCGTATCTATTTTATATGAAATCGTATTTCAGTTGAGAGCCAGCGTAAGTCTATCAGTGGCATTTGCGTCCTCGAATTTCCCTGTAGACGTAGTTCGATTCCTTCGTTTTACCTTGCCGCCGTCACCATACCTCATCGAAATTTCTCTGCGGCCTTTCAGTATTCCTATGCGTAGATGGTTCAGTTCTGAAAGCGCATTTTTCTTTTTGACTTACGCTTCGTTTTAGTTAGGTTTTGTAAATCGTAATTCGTTTTAGGTTAGTGTAGATTGTGAATAGATTTTAAATTTGTTTAGAAAGTCACGTATTTGTTAAGATTTTGATTTCATAGATTTATAAAAATGAAAAAATCATAAAAATGTTTTGTATTTTAGTTTTTGTTTAGTTATTTTATTTTATGTGATTAGTTTTTAATGTTTTAGATACTAGTTAGATGTTAGCGTTAGTTTTATGCTATAGTTAGTTTTTAGATTTTGATTTATGTTTTAAATTTTGTTATAAAAAAAAAAAAAAATTAAATTTTTTTTTTTGAAAAAAAATAAAAATTTTGTGGAAAATCATTTTGCCAGTTTCAGTTGCTTTCGCGATATATCTTTCATGCTGAGATCTGAAATTTTCAAGTTGAAACACGAAATCCAATGTCTGGTTAATAATTCATGATGCTCATGGTGGTTTAAGGCATTTATCTCTTCAAAGCTTTCAGTTGCCGGATATCGTTTTGGTCACATGATTTAGCTGATGATAGATGGTTGCTGCTCATGGTCCATGTTTCTTTATCATTTAAAAAGTAATCATTTAAACATTGACTCCACAAAGCACTGGTCTATTAAATCTCTAAATCCATCTAGTGCTTATCATATCGTGTATCGTGTCTCCCACCCAACTGTTTGGCAGTTGGTCTTCACTATCTCGCAGGGTCTACCCCCCTTATCCGCGGGAGACGGGCTTAAACGGAGGGAGCGGGGATCAGAGTGACAGCCCCCGGTCCGAGCGTTGTCGTGCCAATCTGCGCGACAACAGGGTCAATGAAATATTTTCTTATTATTAAAGTAATTCAATATGAAGATGATATTTTTATTTTTCAATCTAGGTATGCAAAGGATATATTGAAAAGGTTCAGAACAAAGAATTGTAAGTCAGTTGTAGCCCCAACTACAACTGGTACAAAACTCAGTAAGAAGTATTAAGGTTCAAATGTTGATCCAACTTTGTATACGAAATTGGTTAGAAGTCTCATATATTTGACTACGAAAATGCTTGATATAATGTTTGTTGTAAGTTTAATTTCCAGATTCTTGAAGTCTTTGAAGAGTACCCATTGGTTGGTTGGAAAAGTATCTTAAAGTATGTTGCTAGAACAATAAATTATGGTGTATTGTATACATGATATTTAGATTTTAAATTAATTGGATATATAGATAGTGATTTTCCATCGAATATTGATGACAGGAAGAGCAAATTTGGGTATATGTTCAATTTTGGCTCAAGTGCAGTAGCATGGGCATTAAAGAAACAATCCATTGTGACTTTATTACTTGTTGAGGTAGAGCATATGGCTGCAACAACATGTCAAACTATGTGGATGAAAAGAATTTTGATTGAGTTGTTACATGAACAGAAAGAATCAACTCAAATTTTCTATGACAACAAATTTGTTATTGTGCTATCACAAAATCATGTTTTTCATGAAAAAAAGAGGCATATTGATACAAGGTATCATTTCATTCGAGAATTAGTAAACAATACTGAAATTTGTATGAAGTTATGCAAATCAGAAAACCAGTTTGCAAACATGTTTACAAAACCCTTAACAAAAAATGGTTTGAAACACAAGAAAAGTATACGAGTATATATCGTATAATAACATTTCATTGTAACAAAATGTTTTGAATTTAATAACATTTTGAGATAACAACAAAAATTGTTTTTTAATAATTATGTGAGAGAGTATCAAAAATAATTATTTCACGGGTGGAGTGGCAACACCACTCCACTGCCTCAACCCACAAACATCAAAAGGCTGCTCGGCCTTAACTTGCCTAAATATGAAGGTACAGACACCACCACAACTCATGGAAATTTGAAGGTGCAAAATTATTTTTTAATCCAAATAACCGATTAAATAATTTTGCATAAATATGAGACCACGTTATAGTAGTAGTATGGGTGGTCTTCCTGTTTGGAAAATTTTGTTGGAAACTGTAGTTGTGTCTTTCATTTTTAGTCGAATTAAATTAATTTTTTTTTTTTTATTATTGGATAATTTCAAATTATACAAGCCACATAAATAAGAAAAAGAAACTGAAATTTAAAATATAAATTCATTCTATAAATTTTAATTATAACGGATTGCAAACGGATACTTTCATTGAGAATCGATTCCAATCTAGCGCTCTTCAACACAAATAATAAATTTAAATATTAAAAAAAAAAATTATCTTCAACATATACAATGAAATAAAATTATAAAAAAACTCCATGCATTCCAAGATGATGATAGACTTCCCTTAAAAATCAAAAATAAAAAATAAAATTGATTCCAATATACTCGAGGGGTCAAACATTATGGTCGTACCTTCTACCTAAAATAAATTAAATATGAAGATTTCACAATAGGATTTGAATTTTGGTTGCGTTTCAACAAAACTAAATTGAATATGGAGATAATAGAAGAGGAATTGAAATTGAGGGTTCATTTCCCACCTGCACTATGTGGTAGCCTGCTGCAAGTACCTCATAAGTTGCATTGTCGAATAAGCTCAAACTGTCACAAGCATTAACTTTTACTGAAAAGATTTCAGTGTTGTGAGCCTTCACAAACACTCTTCTGAATGCTACCAAACACTTCTCTGGAGCTCACCTGAGACCTACTGATTTGAAAATGAGATCTTAAATCAATATTAAGATATTACAGACTCATGTGCAAGAATGCCTATATTATTTAGTACAATGGATCGAAAAGATTGTGAATAATACAGACATTTCACAATTGGAAAACATAACAGTTCAACACATCAACACAATAAATATTTAAGGAGTTCACCAGACTTCCTAGTCCAACTTTCAGTGTCGACCTCTATATTATGTCTTCAAGAGCAAATTTTTACAAGTGTGAGCTCAAACCAAGTCTCCACACAACAGTGACAAAAACAATAGGGATTTACTCGAAATCTTCAAGTCTAAAAGAGTGCACAGACTATCCCTCTTGCTCTCTGACTTCTACTTTCTTTTCCACTCCTTTCTATCCTCCTTGTCTGTCATAGAGTGGTTTTAAAGCCTCTCAACCCTATTTGTTCGCCTTCCCTCTTCAGGCTCTCTAGCACCCAGTTGTTGTCCATTCAAATCACTGTTGAGCATTAAACAATCATTGCAAAACGCTTTGAGGTATGGTCGCCACCTTTTTTCCAACAGAAAGGACCAATGGTGCGGGTGAAATCCCCAAGAATACGTTTCTCTATTTACACATAGAAATACACCAAAACAGTGAGAATCTCTGCCAAGCTAGACTTCAAATGATATTGAATCCGACCTATAATCCTATTGGGTCCGTTGTTGCATCATTATCGCAAGTTGCAAGCGCCCATCTGCCATGGTCTCCTTTGTATTTCGGTTTTATAACGGAAATACACCGAATACATAGAAAAACTTGACAAAAGGCTTTATATCGAAACTCAAATTATATCAAGCCACATTTATAAACCCTTTCAGGTCCGCCTTATCGTAGGTCGCATCGGCCCTTTGTATTTGGTTCCATTCCTTCACCGATCACTGATATCGGCATATTGCATATCACAGGGTCGCGAGTCCATTAGTATCACCCCTTGTATTGTTACGATGTGATATTGTGATGCAATATATCGCAATCGCATATCACTGATCGTTATTGCACATCGATCCTTTTCTATGGTTTGAATCCTCCCTTTGTTTTGTTGCGATGTGATAAGTCGCAAATCACAGATCGCACATTCTTCAGGTCGTGGGTTAAGTCCTCCCTTTGGTAAATCTGTGATGCGATATATAATCTACGTCGTTGATCTGCGCACCTGATCAATGGTCCACGTTAATTCGCTGGATCACGATCACAATTCCCATAAGGTTGCCTCCAACATGCTCCTCTGGCCTCTGCTGATGCGATATCCCCGATTTAATTCCAACCGTTGATCTGCTTGATCCAACAACTCTGGTTCAACGATACTGCATTCTTCATTTAACTCTATTTTTCACCATTCCTTCAATGTTTTTCTTTTGCGATAGTGTTTCTGATAGTTAATATACATGAAGACTTAGAGGTTTCAAGTTCCATTTTCGATCACGCCTTCCCACTGAAAAGTTTTTGGACCATGAAAAGTTGGTTTTTAGTCATCGATCAAGTGAGGATACAGCTCCCTCACTTGTCCAATTTCTATCCATCGTTCCTTGCTTGGATTTGAACCTTTGAGCCCTATCCTCAGGTACTCAACATCCCCTCGACACGTAGTTCTTACCTTCTTGTCCAGAACTGTGTCTTCCTGTAACTCATTGAGATACTCAGGCAACAGATCCTTAATAGAAGGCAATTGACTTTGCTCTTCAGGATCTTCAATCAATGAAGGTTCATACAATCTCAAGTTTTCTATATTAACGACTAAATAGATCTACATATAAGCTGATAAATCAAGGCGAAAATCATTTTCACCAATTTTATCAAGTATCTTGAAAGGTCCATCCCTTATTGATTTTAGCTTCTTACCTTCACCTTGCATTTTGTCTTTGTCGATGTACAACCAAACTTAGTCACCTATCGGGTAATTCATTAGGCATAGATCTGACGGTAGAAGTTATGTTTAATTAAGGGTTTTTTGTCATAGAAGGTGTTGGGCTAATTTATTAACATAAATTAACACAAGTATTTAATTATCAATCCAGGTTTGTAAAACTTGGAGGCAAATCCATAGTATATGGACATAAGATATAATCAAGTTTAGAAGATAAAATTTGAAGATTTAAAGTACATATTACAAATATAAACCTATTTTAATTCTAATTCATTTATGTAATATATGAGGGAAGAGGCTCCTAACTTAAGAGAACCAAGTTGTCCTTCCCAACAATACTACTTTCATGAAGATAAATCTAAGAGCACTAATTAACAATGGTTTATGATGCAGAAGATGTAAAAGAAGAGGTTCCTAACTAAGGAGGTCCAGATTGTCCTTCTTCACAATCCTACTATATCACAATCACCATTGCTTCAAACCAAAAATGCAGAAATAACTTCAAATAAGAAATGGAGAATGAAATTCAGTTTTAGTTTAAGATCAGATAGAAGGGGAATTTAGCTTAAATTCCTGTGTGTCCCTTCATATGTAGATTAGAATTAAACCAATATTCATTCAGCAATCATCACACATCTAAATACATTTGAAACAAGAACTAATCTATGAAAACTATGAAAATTGAACCAAGAAGTGCACTTAGCTTGGTGTGGGGGCCCTCCACCCTTGCCTTGCACACTTGAAGAAATCTCAGCGACAGCAACTTCAGTAAATCAACCAAGCATGAACAACAAATTGAAATGAAACAGGTTCTTCAAATTAGCTTCAAACTCCAAAGTGTCTCAACATAAAACTATACAAAAGTTACATCCACAAGCCATCAAAGTCTTGGCTTTAAATAGAGGTTTTGTGAAACAAACTGATCTATATTATCTCTAACACTTATATCTACTCATATCCACCTCTCTAGGTCTAGATCATCCAATTCATCCCAAGAAATATGGTCAATCCCATAAAATCTCAAAACTGCTCTATTTCTTAGGGATTTTCTGGTGACTAGTCATGTTTGACCAGCCTTTATCGGGCCTAATAAAGCTTGTTTTGACCAAACCAAGTGGAGTTAGCGCAGTCCTAGTTCCCAAGCTTTCCATTCATGCATCCAACTCGATCCCAAGTGTCTTGCAAACATGTCATCCACATAGCTATTACAGGAATTTCCGATTCAGTCCAAAATTACACTTAAAACTTAATTTTCATAAAAACTTCTAGAAATTGCAAAATTAAAATTAAATACCTAAATATGCATAAAATAAATAAAAATGAGATGGATGCGATGGAAAATGGATGGAAAATATAAATATTAAATAAGTTTCCTTAAGCAAAAATAGACCAAAACTGAGGGCCAACATCTCCCCCTTGCTGATCTTCAAGCATGTCCTCGTGCTTGTTTCTTCCTTTTTACCTTTTACTTCTATACGCTGATTGGCCTGCTGATGTACCTATGGCTCTGACCCTTGAAGATGAAACTTTCTCTTGAGCTACCTGTAAAAAGATATGTATACTTTCATGTACTTCTTCTCTTTTCTTGTAGATGACATTCTTTACCTATCAATGGAAAAATTATGGCTTGGGCTATGTATTCTGGAGTGATGGAAACAAGAATGTCTCCGATGTGTGATGAGGTTTCACCATCAACATACAAATTCAAAACTTTACACTATTCCTCCTCTGATGATAAAATGCCAATATATCATTCTGGATGAGCAGCTTCAAAGAAGACAACAAATAAAACTTTAATTTTGTAATACATTCTGACACAGGATTCATGTCCCTCTCAAATTAGCAATATCAACAATTTTACTCAAAGGATCCAATATCCAATTTCTCTTACATCTCACTAAAAGAAGCAATTTTTTTATGTCTAGGCATTCACTTTCAATTTAGCCACTGGTTTACCCACGAAATCTACAAAATAGGGATCAAAAGAATCATAAAAATATCCCAAATAGAAATGAATTTGAAAAAACTGCTGGTGTGGAGCCTAGCTAGGCTCATTCTAAAGAAAACCCATGTTTTCGTTTTTCAAATTTCATTTTATTTTACTCAAAAAAAGGCAACGGAAAATAGTTTCTTTCAAAATCAAAATGCCTTTCTGGGACTGTCTAAAATTTTCATGATCATCAAATTTGAAATCAATTTCTCTCTTCAAATTCTTATTCACTATCCTACTTACCTCTTTCTGATGTTCTTTTGAAAAAAAACAATTGAATTGCAAGCTTGCTTAATTTCCTTCTAACTGCAACAATAAGTCACTGCTTTATTAAGTCATTACTCTTTGTAGAAAAGAAACAAACATTTTCCTTATTCTCTTATTCAATAACCAGTTTATGTTTTGTTCATGCAATCAATCATTCTCCTATATATACCTCTATAAAAAAACCTGAGCTCTATTTTGAAATAGAAATATATGAAGAAAACAATAGAATGAATCTATTCTTGTTTTTCTTAATATAATCTCAGACTAGTTTTTTTCACCGAGTTTAAATTGAAGCTCTATGTATATTTCAATATGCAATACTTCTCTGCCCAATAACCAATATGCAATTCTACTTAATAACAATCTCTAGCATATCCAATCGACATATGACTCTTCATTGCTCCAATGACCAATATAAACCCCCGTGCTATTTTATTTAATCAACATATGACAATTCACTGCCCAATGACCAATATAAACCATTGAACTGTTTATACAATCAACATAAGACAGTCAATGTAATTTTGGCTCTGCGTACCCAAATCTTCAAACATAAGCCCAAAATCTGTTTTTATTGACCCATTCCTTCACGCATTGAACTGAAACTTGACTGTTTGATCATAAAAACGCATGTACAGGTGTAGTTTTAGGCTCAACCAACTACATGTTTTGAAAACTTCATTCAAAATTTTCATTCATTACTTCAGCATGCAATCAAACCATAATAAACATTTTATTTCATGGAGAACCAGGATCTGTTAGATGATTTATTTTATTGTCTCCATCTCACAGTTAACAACTCATTCATTAACCTAAAGCTAGTTCCTCGTGCATTATTTGTGTAAGCAAACTCACTGTTCAATTAATCTAAAGCCATGTCATCGTGCAAACAATCAATTTCAATATGCAAACACTCTGTTTTAGATGCAAAATTGTCGATTTTATAAAGTATACCTAACTGTTGTTTAAGAAGTGGCATGATTCCTCTGTATCGTGGCCCAATTAACTGTGTTTTCCACTGTTAAACTTCATTTAAACACCCTACGGCTTTACTAATGGAAGAGTCTCAATGAATAACGGCAGTGACACATCTTAGCGGTGGTAGAAGCATTATCTTATAACTAATGTTTTCATTAAAAATAAATAAAAAATATCCCGAGATTTCCTCAAAAATATATGTTGCATTAATGAAAACGAAATCTCTCTCTCGGTCTATTCTGCTTGAGCTTACACGTCAGCTAGATCTCTTAACTTATCCCTCAGTTATCTCCACTTATTCTTCTTATCTCTCCAGGTCCTCAGCGCTCTATTTCTACCTTCGCTTCCTCTATCAAAATGTTTTACTTCCCTCAACTGCTGGCCAATGGCATCTACCGTCTTCCAAAGCCTCTCAACGGCTGTGATGGGAACAAATTTACAGTTCTGAGCTTCAACAATGGCAGAGCTCTTCTCTATTAATAAGCACAGAGTTTTTTTTTTCTGCTTGTTTCAAAACGTTTTGACTGTTTAACTATTTGGTTGTTGTCCTTTGACCGGATATCCTGCAAATTGCATACTAAATCCAAATTATTTCAACCCTATTGTCGACAATATGGTTCATTATTTTTTCATTTGAATTCAAAATTTTTTTATTATGCATTTAGCTCAGCTTATATACCTTGGCTTACATTAGATTCATTTTTGGTTGTCCTCCAATCCATTTGTGGATGTCCTACATATCAACCCTGCAATACCACATAACATATATACTATGTTTTGATTTCCACGTTGGTTGCATGAATCATGGTTTTTTTTGCACTTTTTCTACTACCTACAACTACTTGCATTCACAATTCATCCCTTCTCATTGTATTTCCACCATATGAACCATACACCCATAAATCATTTCGATTTGATTTGTTTAATGGTTTTTCCATAATGCGCATGTTTGCTATTTATTGCAATGTATTTCCATAAGTCTGCTATGATAATAGCCTTACCCCGTCATATTACGATATACTTGCCACCGTATCGTATTTCATGCATATATTACTAATAGCATTTCTTCTTATGCGCCATGATAAGGTTTAATTGTTTTGATTTGTATGCTTTGCAATATGTGCATCTCTTATATCTCCTATGTTGTTTTAACATATCGTTTTAATTTTAAAATGACCATTCAGGTCATGTTTAAAATTATTTCCATGACGCTAATTGCTTGGTTTGTTTGTGCAGGTTTCATTGCATCTTTTAATCCCTTTTGCTTAGAGGAAAAGTACTTAAGATTATATACTTAGGGTTAGGGTTATGAAATGAATATGGAATGTAGGAAATAAATATAGGATATACATAGGTAAATATAAAATGATATTTAGGGTTATGAAATGTTAGGGTTATGGAATGAATATGAAATATATGAATGGGATATATAATATAAATATAGGATTAGGTCTAAGATAATGGGTATAGGATGAGGAAAATGTGATGAATAAAAAATATGCATTCAGGTATTAACTCAATTTTAACAAAGTCTAGAAATTTCTACAAAAATTTGAATTTACAAGATCAAAATTGTGCACTTACTATACTTGTACTTCCATGATAGTATTGGATGAATGTTGTTGTTTTTTAACAATATTGGATGAAGTTGTCTTGTTCGAATATCATAGATAGATAGAAACATAGAGCTTATTTATGCTTCCTGTTCTACATTCTTCATTGATTCTAGTCCATTGATTGTTGATGTCATTCAGGTCCCTCTGCAATTGATTTCAAAAATATTTCAGGTCCCAATTGCCAACAATACAAGTTCCATCGTCAATTCAGCTGCACAACTAAGTTTCTTTTTGCAAATTCCACGTAATATATCTGTGTCTCTCTTGTTTTATGTGTTTTTTGTGTTTATATTTCTGCAATATTTTATGTATTCCATTGCTCTGTAATATATAATTATCTAACATCACCAACTTGGAAATTATGCTCGGCTCGATGCTTGCCATGTCTTACCTTGTACTTGGCTTGACTTCTTTCTAGTTGTTTCTGTACTGCCTGGTGAATTTCCTGGATTTGTTCAATGAACTTGGTTGCTTTGTCCACATCACTATGTCCATCAACTGTTATGTCTTTACCAAAGACAAAATCCAAGGGAGACTTTGGTATAAAACCAAAACAAGTCTCAAAAGAAGATCTCTGAGTAGAAGAGTGCTTGGCATGGTTGTAAGCATGCTACACATAACACAAATTCTCATCCCAAAGCTTGGGACGCATGCTACAATAACCTCTGAGCAAATAGATCATTGTCCTATTGACCACTTATGTCTGACCATCTGTTTGTGGATGAATTTTTTTTCTCTTCTTCAACCTGATGTCCATCAACTCCCATAGATTTGACCAAAACTTCCCAACGAATCGAGAATCTCGATCAGATATAATAGAAGTGGGTAACCCAAAATGAGCCCATACATTCTGAAAGAACAAATTTTCTATTTTTTCAGTTGTAACCTGCTTGTTACATGGTATCAAAATACACATTTTACTGAACCTATCCACAACAAAATACAAATAATCATGACCTTTCCTAGACTTTGGCAATCCCCCAAAAAAGTCCATGGAAACACTTTCCCAATGACGAGAAGGAATTGGAAGTGGAGTGTACAAGCCTAATTTTCTATTACTTGGTTTTCTTGTAACACACATTGTACACCCTTTGATATATCTAGAAACTATCTCATGCATTCTTGGCCAATAACAGAACCTTTGCAATTGTGCAACTGTTTTACTTACACCAAAATGACCTGATATGAGAGAAGTATGTGCTTCTCAAATTATGTTAACTCTTTTAGTTTGTGGAATGCATAACTTTCCCAAATGATATAAGAGTTTGTCATTTACATAATAATCCAATTCTTTCACTTGCTTGCCATGACTTAAAGTTGCATATACATCTTTAAAATATTCATGTTGAGCATATTGTTCAATGTAACTTTCATGCATTACTGAGTTATGCTTAAGTATAGTAGATACATTTATGATTGGTCTTAATAACATGTCTGCAAGCTTATTGTGTATGCCCTTCTTATATCTGATGACAAGAAGAAATTTCTGTAGAAAACCCATCCACCTATAATGTCTTGATTGTTGCAATTTAGTTTGTTAGTGCAAATATTGAAGTGGTTGATGATCTGTATGTATGATTGTTTCTTTGCCCATTAGGTAATGTTTCCACCTTTTCACCCTTTCTACTCATACATACAATTATTTAACATATGTGGGATAATTAAATACTGCAGAAGTAAATGTCTCAGAATGATAGCATATGGGTTTTCTGTGTTGCATCAATATTGCTCACATGGCATAGTCAATGGCATCTGTCTTAATCTCAAATGGATGTTGAAGATGTGGCAGTGCTAGTACTGGTGATGTACTGATTTTCTCTTTTAAGGTGTTGAAGGCTTTCTATTCTTTGCCTCCCCACTTAAACACATGTGTCAATCCTGTTAAAGCATGTAATGGAGTTGCAATCAAAGAAAATTTAGCAATAAACTTTCTCCAGTATTGTGTTGCCCCTAGGAAACTCCTAACCTCTGTAGTAGATTTGGGTTTAGGTCAGTTCACAATGACTTCAACCTTAGAGGGATCTATCTTCAATTCACCACCCCCTACAATATAACCCAAATAATTTAAAGATGTTCTGCCAAATTCACATTTTGACAGTTTTAAATAGAGATTTTCTCTTTTTAAAACATCTAAAGTTTGCTCCACATGCTTTACATGGCCTTCCCATGTCTTACTAAAACCAAAAATGTCATCTAAATAAACAATTACAAAATCATCAATAAATGGTCTAATTACATCGTTCATAACTCTCATAAATGTAGCAGGACCATTAGTTAAGCCAAAAGGCATAACCAATCATTCATATAGTCCTTTCTTTGTCTTGAAAGTAGTATTCCATGCATCTTGTGCTGCAACTCTAACCTGATGATAACCACTTCGCAAGTCTAACTTAGAAAAGTAAACTGCTTCTTTCAGTTGATCTAATAAATCATCAATACGAGTAAGAGGATAACAATTCTTGATCATTATTTTCTTTAGCGCTCTATAATCAATGCACATTCTCCACAAACCATCTTTCTTTCTCACCAGCACGATCAGAGATCCACATGGTGATGTGCTTGGTCGTATAAACCCTTTATCGAGAAACTCCTATACCTACTTCTTTATCTTTGCATTTGCTAAAGCAGACAACTTGTACATTCCAATGTTAAGTAATGGAGCATCTTGCTACAAATAAATATCATGTACTATTTCCCACTTGGGTGGAAGACCTTTTGGTTCTTCAAATAAGATATCATATTCTGAAACAACTTTAACTAAATCAGCTTTCTATTTAGAATCACAACCTTCAAATGCATTGGATTTTTCAAGATCCTTTGTCTTTACAACTATTAGTAAAAATTGCTTACTTGAATTCACAATTCTTTTCATCTGTCCTGAGTTTATGAGAGAATAGTTATCTTTGAGTTTATAAGCTCTTACAATATATTCCATTCCATCTTTAGTGAGTTGATACTTATTCTCAGCTTTATATAAAATAGTTTTCCTATCATACAAGTATGGACCTCTCAAAACAATACCACATATATCCAATGGAACTATATCAAACTCAACCTCATCTACAAATGTTGATCCAATAACAAACCTAAGTTTATATTGTCTCATTACTTGTAGCTTTGTTTTATCACACACCCAACCTAATGGATATGGCTTGTCATGAGGTTTTGTTTGTAATCCCAACTTCTTTACAATTGTTTTGGAAATCAAATTTACTTGTGATCCACTATCAAACAAAGTATCAATCTTATTGTGCTTGGAAATTACTCTAATTGAAAAAGCTCATTTCTTTCCCTCTCATTACTTTCATTATCAACAGATTGTGCAGAATTACTTGTGGATGGTTCAAAATCTCTACCTTTAATACCTATTGCTGTAACTATTATTTCATCGCCTGAATTTGATCCCAAGTCCTACTGAATAGCATCAACATTCCTTTTCTTCTTTCCACCAAACTTCTTAGGTTTCAGTTCTAGATGCAAAAACCAATAGTGTGCCTCATCGTGTCCTTCTTTCTTGTAATGAGTGCATGAAGGTTTATCCTTCTTTACAGTGTTTGATTTCCTCTCCTTCCATTTTAGTTTCTTATTTTCCTTGCTCTTGCTTACAGAATATTTAGATGAACCCCAAACCTATGGGTTTACATTCTTACCTCTAGCTTCTAGATGTGTGGCTTGGACTGATACATCATCTAAGCTAGTGGGATTAAACATAAGAATAGTATGTTTTAAATAGCTATGAAGACCACCTATATGCTTCAATAAAGTCTCAGGTGAATCTAATGATATAACTAGAGTTAAAGCTCTCTTTCTGAATTCCTGAGTATAAATTTGTACACTCTGACCCTTCAATTGACGAAGAGTTTTCCAACTCATCATTTCCTACTGCATGTAAGCTAAAGGATAGAATTTCTTTTTGATAGTAGAAACAAATTCATTCCAAGTAGAAATGATTTTACCATGTTTTTGCGGATCAGTTTGTGTCTTGCCTTCCCACCATACTAGTGCAGTTCCTCCAAGTCGAAGGCTAGCCAGCTGAATCTTCATCCTTTCTGAATCAACATTCTATACCCAGCAATATACATCAATTTGTCTTATCCAATTATCTAGGTTTTCTACATTGAGTTCTCCATCATAAATTGGAAAATCAAACTTCACATCGAATTTGATTAAAGAATTTTTCTTCTTCTTCTTAGAAGAGCTAGAAGATGATGAGGATGACGAAGGTGATGATGGAAGAGATGGTGGAGGAGGTATTTCTCCTTTTCCTTTGCCTTCTGGAGGGGAAACTAGAAAAGGTTCCTTCACTCCTTGGTCTGGGGTAGGTGTTGCAGTGCTTTCACCTCGACCCTTCTTAAACTCCATATACTTCTCTTCCACCATGGCTTGCATGGCCATAAGATTGTCGATGAACTGAGATTATAATCCCAATGGAGTGTCTTCTACCATTTTTCTCTGAGAAAAGACTCTTCCAATCTCTCGATTGGCCTCAACAAGTTATCCTTCTCCTAGTCCGAGCTTTAATCTAGTTAGCATTCAAAATCCAGCACAAGCTTGTCTAACCTTAACAAAAACCAAAACCAAATTCTTTGATACCACTTGATCTGAAATGAGATCTTAAATCAATATTAAGGTATTACAAACTCATGTGCAGGAATTCCTATATTATTTAGTGCAATGGATCAAAACGATTGAAAATAATAGAAACATTTAACAATTGGAAAACATAACAGTTAAACACATCAACACAGTAGATATTCAAGGAGTTCACCAAACTTCCTAGCTACGTCTCCTGGTTCAGCTTTCAATGTCGACCTCTATATTATGTCTTCAAGAGAAGATCCTTTCAAGTGTGAGCTCAAACCTAGTCTCAACAAAATGGTGACAAAAACAACAGGGATTTACTCGAAATCCTCAAGTCTAAAAGAGTGCACAGACTCTCCCTCTTGCTCTTTGTCTTCTACTTTCTCTTCCGCTCCCTTCTGTCCTCTTTGTCTGCCATAGAGTGGTTTTTAAGCCTCTCAGCCTTATTTGTTCGCCTTCCCTCTTCGGGCTCTCTAGCTCCTGGCCTGTATCTGTTCAAATCCCTATTGAACATTAAACAATTATTGCAAAACGCTCTGAGGTATGGTGGCCACCTGTTTTCCAACGGAAAGGACAACTGGCGTGGGTGAAATCCCCGGGAATACGTTTCTTTGTTTACACATAGAAATACGCCAAAACAGTGAGAATTTCTGCCAAGCCGGACTTCAAATGATATTGAATCTGACCTATAATCCTATCGGGTCTATTGTTGCATCACTATCGCAAGTCGCAAGCACCCATCCGCCATGGTCACCTTTGTATTTTGGTTTTATAACGGAAATACACTAAATACATAGAAAAACCCGACAAAAGGCTTTATATCAGAACTCAAATTATATTAAGCCGCATCTATAAACCCTTTCGGGTCTGCCTTATTGCAGGTCACATTGGCCCTTTGTATTTGGTTACATTCCTCCGCCGATTGCGATATCAGCGTATCGCCTATCGCGGGGTCGTGGTTCCATTAGTATCACCCCTTGTATCATTGCGATGCTATATTGTGATGCAGTATATCGCTATCACATATCGTCAATCGCTATCGCCCATTAGCCCTTTGTTATGCTCGGGTCCTCCCTTTGTTTCGTTGCGATGCGATAAGTCACAAATCGCATATCACATGGTCTTCGAGCCTGCAGGTTAAGTCCTCCCTTTGGTAAAATCTGCGATGCAATATATAATCTCCGCCATTTATCTGCGTGCTCGATCAATGGTCCACGTTCAGTTGCTGGATCATGATCCCAATTCCCATAAGGTTGTCTCCGATATGCTCCACTGGTCTCCACTGATGCAATATCTTTGATTTAATCCCAACCGTTGATCTGGCTAATCCAACGACTCTGGCTCAACGATACTGCATTTTTCGTTTAACTTTGTTTTCCACCATTCCTTCATTGTTTCTCTTCTATGATAGTGTTTCCGATAGTTAATATACATGAAGACTTAGAGGTTTCAAGATACATTTTGGATCACCTATAGGAAGAACAATGTAGACCAGAACAACATCACTGCCAGCTATGTTACCTCTTTTCTTCACTTCAATATCAATCTCTATGTCCAATCCTAGCCACGCTTCTGTTGAATCCTCTACATGAATATACTCACAAGCATATGCAACAAGATCCACAACTTGAAACAGAGAGTAGAATTTCTTATTCTTGGCCAAGGGCACTCTCAATATTGTTCTGATAAACAATGAAACTAAAAAGTGGAGCAAAGATTGCTCTTCTCAATGTTCTGAAAGACTAAATAGGTTACATTGTAAACATCAATAATAAATTACTGAAGTAAAAATCGACACGTATGGAGTAGAACTCAAGTAATACTAAGCTTCTTATGACACCTAACAAACAAGAAACCAATTAAGATGACACCTAACCAACAACTAACTAACAGTGAGATTAATATCTCAGCATCCCCTCCTAATCTCATTTGTTACATGTAGTGACACTTATAATGCCAAGTTGTTTTTTTTTAAAGTCAAATACATTATTGCCCAATGGCTTTGTGAAAATATCTGATAGTTGATCTTTGGAACCACAAAAGGAAAGTTTTATGTCCTCATCATTGACAAGCTCTTGGATGAAATGAAAACGAGTGTCAATGTGATTGCTCTTTTTGTGGAATACATGATTTTTTGATAAGGAAATAATTGAACTGTTATCATAGTAGATTGGAGTTGGCTCCTTCTAAATATTTGAAATATCTTTCAATAATATTCTTAACCACACAACTTGACAAGTTGTTGAATTTGCTGCTACATATTTTGCCTCTGCAAAAGATATTGAAACAATTGATTGTTTCTTGGATGCCCATGAAATCAGATTGGTTCCAAGATGAAAAACATACCCTGAGGTGCTTTTGCGATCATCTAAATGCACAACATAATCATTGTTTGTATAACTTGAAAGTGAACAATTTTTAGAATGTGTATAAAACAAACCATAATCTATTGTCCCAGCAATATATCTTAAGATCCTTTTTGCAACCTTCCAATGAGAAATCTTAGGTGACTACATAAACTTGGAAACAAAACTTGCTGCAAACATAATATGAGGTCTAGTTGAAGTGAGATATAACAAGCTACCAACTAGACTTTCATACAATCTGGAATCAACTGGTGGTGCCACATCTTCTTTTCTTAGTTTTGTGCCTTGAGCAATTGGTGTATCTACAAGTTTGCAATTTGTCATTCTAAATGTTTTGATGATATCACTGGCATATTTTGGTTGACCGACAAAAAATCCATTAGAAGATTGGTGAATTTCAATGACTAAGAAGTATTTCATCACTCCTAGATCTGTCATATCAAACTCTTTTTGCACTGTTGCTTTGAAATCTTCTAACATCATATTTCCTATATAAAGAAGGCCATCTACATAAAGGCATATTATCAAAATTTTACCTTCATGCATTTTGGGATACAAAGTTGGTTCATGATTGCTTCTAAAAAAACTACCTTTTATGAGATAGGTGTTAATGCGACTGTACCAAGCTCTTGGAGCTTGTTTCAAACCATACAAGGCTTTCTTCAATCTGTATACCTTATGTTGCTATCCTGGAACTTCAAAACCAGGAGGCTGATCTACATAAACTTCTTCCTGCAATATACCATTTAGGAAAGCAGATTTTACATCAAGCTGATAGACTTTCCATTTGTGCTGAGCTGTTGTGGACAAAATGGTTCTGACAGTGTCTAACCTTGCTACTGGAGCAAAGGTTTCACCATAGTCAACACCAAACTGTTGTGAGAATCCTTTGGCAACCAACCTTGCCTTATGTTTCTCAATTTCTCCTTTTTCATTCAGCTTGGTCTTATATACCCATTTTACACCAATTCTGGTTTTGTCTCTTGGAAGATCAACTAATTCCCAAGTCTGATTCTTCTCTATGGCAACAATTTCTTGGTTCATTGCTTCTACCCAATGCTTTTCTTTAATTGCTTCTTCAAAATGAGTTGGTTGAGATGAAAGAAATGCAAACATATTATGTTGGTCAAATTCATGCTCCTGCTCATATATTTATCTGATGCTTCTTATTTTCTGATTGTCTTATGAAGATGTTGAATCACTAGTGGATTCACTGCTTGAAGATGTACCATTTTCAGAATGGTATGGATCTTTAACCTACAATCTAGGTGGCTGTGGTGGATAAAAAGTCTGACTTGAAGATTCATCAACTTGATTAGAGCAAGATTTATTTTCAAAAAAAAATACATCTCTATTAAAAACAAACTTCTTTGTAACTAGATTATAAATTTTGTAGGACTTTGACTGCTCACTATAGCCTATGAAAATACATTTTTCACTCCTATCATCAAGCTTCTTTCTTAGCTTCTCAGGAACATGTGAAAAACTACCAATCCAAAAATTCTAAAGTGAGATACATTTACCTTTTTACCATCCCATGCTTCTTGAGGAACTGTATCTTGGAGAGTTACTATTGGAGATCTATTGAGAACATACACTGTTGTCGAAACTACTTCAACCCAATAATTATTTGACAACTTCTTCTCACGAAGCATACATCTGGCCATGTTCATGATTGACTAATTTTTCCTTTCTACTACTCCATTCTGCTGTGGAGTATATATTGTTGTGTTTTGCATTATGATTCCTTGCTGTTGACAAAATGCTTTGAAGTGATTAGATTTGTACTCTCCTCCTCTGTCGAATTTGAGTACTTTCAAAGACTTTCCACTCTGCTTTTTTGCTTCTTCTTTGAATTCTTTGAACCTTGAGAATGTATCTGATTTGTTTTTGAGAAAATACACCCATGTCTTCTTGTTATAATCATCAATGAATGTCAGAAAATAAAAACTACCACCAATAGACTGTGTCTGCATTGGGCCACATATATCTGAATGGACAAGCTCTAAAGGCTCTTTTGCTCTAGAGGAAGATGTGGGAAAGTTGTCTCTTTTATGCTTGGACAAAACACAAATTTCACAATTACAATCTTTCTCATTCATAGTAGGGAGACCAATGACTATTGACTGTTTCTGAAGCTGACTTAGACTTTTGAATGGTATGTGACCATATCTAGAATGCCATAGCTGAGACTCATCTATTCTTGACACATTGTGTACAAAAGACTGTGAAAGATTTTGACTTCTAAGAGTCAAAGGAAACATCATATTCTTGGTTTTTTCAACCTTTGCTATCAGTCTTCTATTGGGAGGTTTGTTATAGATATAACATGTGTTCCCTTGAAATATTACATCATAACCATGTTCCATGAGTTGTCCTACACTAATGAGGTTATGCTTCAGATTTGGAATATAATAAACATCAAGAATGTATTTCTGTTGATTCTTTTTAGTAAGAATAGGAACAATATCTTTTCCTTCAACTTTAATGCAAGAACGATCTCCATGAATAATTTTTGATGTTATGGAAGCATCAAGATAACAAAGTAGATTTTTGTCACCTGTCATATGATTGTTGCAGCGACTGTCTAACAACCGAAGATCGTTGTTGTGAGTGTCTTCTGAAAGATTGCATGAAAAAAACATTGTTTCAGAGGATTCCCATTCATTGTTGGAGAGATGGACATTGCCTCTGTGTTGATCTAACTGTTTCTTTTTGCATTCATTTTCATAATTCCCAAACTTCTTGCAATAATAACAATGGACATTATATTTGCTCCAAGGCCTGCTTCTTTGAGTTTGATTTTGTGGAGATATCCATCGCTCTACTGCATGATGATGTTCTGTTCTACCTTTGCTTCGGCCTCTGCCTCGCTTATTGTGCCTTTATATCCTCTGCCTTTGCCTCTGCGAAAAGAGAGTTACGCTTTGAAAGCTTGTTCCATGGAATCTTCTATCAAGTTGAGTCTTGTTTTCTGTGCTAGAAGTGATCCAGTCAATTATTTTACTGAGAAATTTGTAAGATCTTTGGATTCCAAAATGGTTGTTACAACCATATCATATTTCTTGGGCAGACTTCGAAGGACTTTCTGAACAATTTTCTCATCTGAAATGGTTTCACCGATGAGCTTGATTTGATTGACTATTCCCACAACTCTTGTCATGAACTGATCCACATTTTCTGTGTTAGTCATCTTTAGGGTTTCGAACTGTGATCTCAATGTCTATAATTTCACTATCTTCACTGTATCATTACCTTGATATGCAACTTTCAAGATTTCCCAAGCTTCATGTGTTGTGGATGCGCCTGTTATCTTGTCGAAAATAGAGTCATCCACTGAGTTTTGAATCCAACATTTGGCTCTGTGTTCTTTATTTTTGAGTTCATTCACTACATTCCTCTGATTATTAGTCATGGCCACCCATGCTTCTTGAGTCGGCTCTACATATGCAATCTGAAGTGTATCCCAACACTCTTGGGCTTGCAGGAACGTCGTCATTCTCAAAACCAAAACTCATAATTTTTGCCAAACAAAATCGGGATCTCTGGCAAAGCACTCATGGAAGCCATTTCCTTGAATGTAAAATGTCCACCTTTTCTTTTAAATCTCCTTTAAAAAATCCTTTTCCTTTCAAAATTTTTATAAAAAAACTTACAAAATTTCTTACATTTACTTCTTAAAAAAAATTAAAATAATATCAAAATTTTCTAAAATTAAAAACTTAATAAAAAATACAAACCCACTGCACCTCTTTCTTTCCAAACTTTTATTTAAAAAAACTTGAAAAAAATATCAAACCCTTTCCTTTTTTTTTTAATAAACTCTTTTAAAAAAAACTTTTCCACTTCATGAATACCTCGTATTCTCACGACGGCATATCAATATCATAAAGTTTATTTCATGAACTATGCCAACTTTTTGAAATGAAGCACATAAAAGAAAATACCTGTGACCTCATGAAAAATATTTGAATCTAGTTTTACCTTAATTTGCTGCAACAGATTTTGGCTAACGCCCAACGCCCTTTCCGAGGCTCTGTGGCCACGTTGAGAGAAAATGCTAACGCCCTTTTCGAGGCTCTGTGGCCAGGTGTGAGAGAAAACGCCGCAAGTTTTTTGAAATTAACGCGTTATCTTGCTGTGGTGTTGAGCGTTAGTAACACTAACGCTTTCTAGGATTTCTGCGTTGCATTAGTACGCTCTTTTCAATGTAGTGTGAATTTCTGCGCTGCAGTAGTACGCTCTCTTTAATGATGTAGGCTGCGTTAACATGCTAAAAAATTCTGAAAAAAAATTTGATTTGGAATTGATTATTTTTAATCAGTTTCCTTTTCCCTTCCTGTAGTTGGTTTTTTTTGGTTCTTTTGCTGCTCTCTCAAAGAGGTTTAGTCTTTGTATTTAATCATGTTGCTGCTCTCTTACTGAGTCTTATGTAAACTTGTTTATCTGTTGCTCTCAAGGAGTCTTACACAGGCTGCACTTATGTAAACTAGTTTTTCTGATGCTCTCAAGGAGTCTTACACGGGCTGCACTCTGAACAAAGAATGAAACTGAAAAATGAAGCAGAGATTTTTTCAATATTCTGAAAAACTAAATATATTGAAAAATGAAGCAGAGATTTTCTCAAATAAAACTGGCACCTAGAGAGTAAAATTCAAGTAAGACTAAGTTTCACCCAAAAAAATCAATTAAGATGACCCCTAATCAACAACCAACCAACTAACTAACATGTCAACATATTCAACATATTCGTCGGGAATGAGATATTATCAGATATGTAAAATTAGTGTTACTAAGACCATAGCCGAAAGGATACACTGTGTCGCCCTTGTAAAATCTATATGTTCTTCCCGGGTATCCACTTGAATTGACTCGCAAGTGCATATCTGCCATGCTAATCTGGATACCAAGTCATGGGAAGGCGACCACCTGCATGGATATAATAATTAAATGTCATGTAAAAATAATGGCTCTGCTTGAGTCAATTGTCGCTGAGTCTCTGAATCATGAGAAAGAAATCTCCTACCCAACAAGAGGGGTCAATAATTACATGAAAAAACCCAATTTTTTTTTCTAAAAAACTGGATATTTATGTGTAGTACCTGGATTATATGCTCCACAGATGACTTGAGCTATGGCATCTCCTTCCCCTTGGGAAGGATATCCAGCCCACAGAATCCCTGAAACTTGGTCTAAATTTTTGGCAAAACTAACATCAACTCCACCTCCAGACATGATAACCATTATAACTGGTCCTTTGGAAGCACTGGTCACTGAAGTTACAAGTTCCATTTGATATCCAGGTAACAATAGACTCTCTATCATGTGATTCTGCCTCTTGCTTTAGACCTAACCCCACAACCAGAATAGTTGCATCAGCCTATTTGGCAGCCTTTACTGCTGCAGGTAACAATCCTGAACCGTTACATGCCACGTCGAAGCATCCAGGTCGATATACAGCATTAGCGTATTTTCCCAACCCATGTACAGGTAGGGTGTATTGACAAGGTATCCCTGCAATGCAACACCATATCATTACCATACCCTTAATAATTTCACTCCCAAAACTTCATAAATCTAGAGGTATCAACTGTAATTCAAATGAAGGAGAACTAAAAATGTACCTGGATAGTTGCCTATCATAGGTTTTGTGGCATCAGCATGGGGTCCAATCACAGCCAAATTTTTAATCTCATTTGTTGATAGGGGCAGCGATCCTTTTTTACAAGAACTATACCTTCGCCGGCTGCTTCAACAGCTAACTCTTGATTTTGAGCAGTGCAGACGTCTTTGGGCCCCAGATTGGCATAATGCTCATCTACTTCAAAGAAAGCTAATGTCATCAGAACGATATACATATTTATCAAAGCTTTATCCATATCCGATTCCTTGGCCTTTACTTGCAGCAACTTTCAATTTCCCAGATGAGGGATCGGGGTGATTCGGTCATTTTTAAGTGGATGGCAGATTTCCTGAATATTCTGGCATCTTTTAAATGTGGTCATTTTTAACAACACTCATGTCTGTCAGATCCCAAAATATTCCAAGAATCTGCAATTGACTTAAGCTCACGCAAGTGATCTTACAGACCCTGACATAGTTCAGGGCATACCTACCAACAACAAAAGGGTCTTCAGGGCATACCTACCAACAACAAAAGGGTCTTCGCCCGGAGTTTCTAGGGCACGACCCCATCTTGGATCTCTTAAAACGTTAATGTTAGGACTCCAATATGTCAATCCTGCTAAGCCAACGTTGTGCATGGCTCGCGCTTCAGTGGACACCACCTGCATTCAACGCTATTCTATCCAATTCAAAGTCTTATTTGTCATCCCAAAGAATATCCTTTCAAAAATAACCCAGAACTGAAATTTTTGATTGGCCACTGGGTGCTGAACAATTAGTATTTACCTCTCCAATGGTTCTCCATAGAGTTTCATTAAAAGAAGCAGCTGTTAAAATGACAAGAGAGAAGCTCGTTGCAGAAGGTACAGACCCTTCAAATTTGACACCAGGACCAGTGTTAGACACTCCGTGCAATGCCTCTGACCACCATTCGTATTTGGGAATTCCAAGCCTCTGCACTCCAGAAGTGCTGCTACCCATCTGGCCAACTTTCTCGGCCAAAGTTAACCTACTCACCAAGTCTTTTGCACGCTCTAAAAATGGCAAAGATTTATCACAGAATGGCAAATCCTTGATATTCAAGCCCAAGGCCTGATACTTCGAAGGATCACACACATATTCAGCAGATGCCGCTGTGGCGTAATCAGCCCATCCAAGTACAACAGTAACAATTAAGAACGCAGCCATATAATTCCGAGCCATTGTCAAAACTGAATGACTAGCTTTTCTAAATATCAAACACTCAATTCAAAAACAGAGATTCAAAACACGCCCAGCAACAATGATAATCTGAGAAATCCTACCATTTGGAGCTCAATATATAGATTTTAATTCTGATAACTCCAGCACCTTATCTGGCTAGTACCAGTAACAAAATGATTTGAACCGTTAATTTTATCAAAATTTTATACTCCATGAACACTGTTTTTGTAAAGTACATCAGGCACTTCAACGCTCAGAATTTATCCAGAATTTATGCTTCAACTAATATCTTTTAACCATGTGGAAGCATGCATTCTTAATCTTTGGGACAATCTTGAAGCAAAACTGCAGACTTAACCAAGTAGGTAGCATTTCTTGCCAATATTTTCGGATAACGTTCATGACAAACGTAAAGAAAAATTGAACCGTGAAATGTTCCCGCGTGAGGAAGTTCGGAAACATTAGTCTAATTTTTTTCACCATTCTGAGTCTTCTACGTGGAATTTTTCCATGGGACTAATCCCTCCTTTCATATAACTTTCTTTTAATTCAAAATATATATATCCCATAACACTATAGAGGATCTCTCAAAGTACAGCTAATGTTTGATCCTAATCGTGCACACTCAATGCTTCGTCTTCCCTAAATATGTTGGGAAAACTTTTCCATTAGTGATGTCCTTTTCTAAATACTTCAAATCAAGGATACTTGGCCTCCATGGAGAGTACCAAATCTCTAGCTAAAAAGGAACATATCCACCTCTAATAAATTGCTAGATCAAACAACGGAATCTAACATTTAATGGAGAGAAAGTGTACTTGATCTTTAATTCCAGTGATTACTTTGCTAATATTTATAAATACATTTAATATATTTATAAAGACATTTAATATAAGGTAAAGATATTAGGAACAATTGAACAAGAACCGCATGCACTACATGTCATATCCAAAACAGAAAAATCCACAAAGAAAACAATAAGAGAATCTTCGAAAATGAAAGATGTTCAACTTAAATAAAAAAATTGTGAGAAAGTGATAAGGAACAAAGAGAGTGGCATTAGATCCAAGCTCACTTTTAAGATAGATTCAAGTATACATAAAATAAGGCATCGATAATTCATTTTGAAGCCAAATACTATTATGAGGCACTATATGGATCATTATTAAGGTACAAGATTCTTCAATACTATTTGGTTTTCATCATGGGATTCAGAGGATTTGAAATTTTTTTTTTTTATACAGAATATAGAAAAACAGTTCAAAGATCGTTCAAATTATTTGGAATGAAGGTCATCCTTCGACTTATTTTTATTTATCTTTATTTTTGAGGAGTTTTTATCCTTAAAAAAAAAATATGAGTTTTTTTCTTAAAAAATAAATATGGATAAATTTAATTTTATTAAACTTTGTTATTTTATCATGTTATTATATATAAAAGTTGAAACTTGAAAAAAAAAATTGAAATCATTGATGCAGGTCTACCCTGCAAACCCAGAATCTTTACTCTTCTCATGCATATAAAAACGCATTCCCAAATTCAACATCCGCCTATGACTCGAAGTCTGGCAACCTCATCATTGTTATATGTGGAAGCTTCTTTTTAAATCCCTCATTATGGTTATAAACCCATTGCACAGCAAAATCATGTATCAAACTCTCAATCCGATCAACATTCACATATGGCTGGATTCTAAAATCAAAGTTCAATAAAAAAAGAATGTGCCCATGCTTTAAAAGCTCAACCTGGCAAATTCATACCCCACACATCGACCTTTGGCTTCTCGTCATCTCCATTGGATGCTCTCTGGCTCTGCACCGAAACAGAGTTCTGCAAACTCACCACAGAATCGCTCAGTAGCTGAGACCTTCACTGTTCAACGCCTTCGATTTGACAATCAAATTGGGTTTTTAAAACCACACTGTCCTTTGTTTGTAGACCTGTGCTCTACGCATAAATCTGTATTAAATACTACCGGTTATAACAGCAAACTACCAAAACTCCTTAACGACCAATCCAACAAACGATCGATGGCTATACATATTCATTTATCACAGCAAAGAACCAAACCCCATATCAATCGACACAACAAACAATCGATGGCTATCACATGCGCATCGATTTCTTTTTGCCAAAACGATTCTGTTCAGCGTTTAACAAAATCGGTTACAGATTTTTTTTAACCAGTGCTATTCTCAGATACACCACCAATTTCGAATGTATAACCACGGAATATACTCACACCAATCAACGATTCCACGCAGGGAAAAAAAACACTTACAGTTTACAGATGAGACATATACTGTTAAGAACCGATTTACTCAGAGGTTACTCCTGCGTACATTCCAGAACTAACTCCATGTGCAGAATCTCATCACAAAGGTTATTAAAACCAAACATATTCATACAAAATCGAATTCAACAATGTGCATATGGCTCAAAAGTCAAATTCTTCATAGATAAAAACAACAATTACAAAGAGCCTCTTGTTCATGGCCAGATATTCAAAATCCATGGCCCTTTCAGCTGTTCATAGATTTACAGGAAAACCCCTGTCTCCTCCCTCTCTCTCCATTCTATTCTACCAAAAGGGAGTTATACATCAGTCACACCTAACTACTTCTTTCCACACAAGAAAGAATTAGTTATTCAGTTATAACTCAACATTTAACTAAACTAGACCACTTTTAATTACCTACCCTTATTGAAATTAACACAATTTAACAACTAAGTCTTCCTCAAGTCTTGCATTTAGCCACAACATGTGACCACCCCGTCACATTGTTGGCCCAAGTCTAGATGCTCCTGCATCAAACTCTCACGCTTGAAAACATTCATGATCTCCTGATCATGTGCTTTCAAGAAGGAATGAAGAAAAAATCCTCTTGGATCCCAGAATTTTCCCTGGAGTTGTCCATATGCTCTGCTCCTCCATTTAGGCGGCATGTCAGCTGCTTCCTGCTTCATCTTCCTTCTCTGGTCACCATCAAAGTTGCAAACCTCTTGAAGCTTGTCAGCTTTAGAATCTGCAGCTTCTGCCTCTGCAAGCAAATTTCCTGCTTCCTCGCTATCTTCAACCTCAAGTGTTGCAGACCATTCCTCCCTGGCAGAGGCAGCAACTAATCTAAGTCTCTCACATCTTGCCATTGCTGCATCTTTTTCCTTTGAAAGAATGAGATTTTCAGCCTCCTGCAACGCCAACGCAGTAACTTTGCCTTTTATTTCTTCCTCCAGCTTCTACAAATCTGACAAAGCCCTTTCCATTTTATGGCTGACATCATCCTTCTCCAAGCTCAATGCCTTTGCCTCAGCAGCAACCCAGCCAGCTTTCTTGAAATTTCTTGCTGCAGCTGCCACTTTCTTTTCGGCTTCTAGTTCTGGACCCCTTTTATCAATGAACAACAGTTTTTTCTTCATGGAAGAGATCTCTTGATTGAGGTTAGCTTTGGCAGATGAAAGCTCCTGAAGAGATGACCTTGCAGCTACAACCTGCTGCCTGAACCCTTGGACTTCTTGTGAAATTTGTTCCTCCTTCTAGGCCAGTTTCACTTTATTTTCTCTGGATTGCAAAAAGTATGAAATTATCAATTTCCTCAAATCCACCAACTCCTGAAGTACCCTTGCCTCATCCCCAACATCGTCAGCCAATCGAACGAGGTTTACCCTCTTTTGGTCCACTAAGGTAAGCAACTGATCAACTTCCATTTTCTTCATGGAAAGAATTTCAGATTTAGTCTGCAGTTGGTCTAGTACACACTGTAGTTCTTCAGACTTTTCTTTTGTTCCTATAAGATTTTCTTCAAACTTGGACACTCTATTAGAAATCCTTTTTTTAGCACTTTGAATTTGCATATCACTTTTTGATATCTCTTCTTCCTTAGCTTTAACCAAGGCGAGCAGATGTTGTAGCTCTTGCATCAATGTTTCTCGAGTATTAAAAAGGATTTTTTCCTCTTCCATGTCCTCCCTAACAGAATCATTAATTGATTCCCTGAGTTTTGCATCTGCATCTTCAATTCTATATCAGTTTCCAGTTTCTTCAGCTCCAAAGCTTCTTTCTCTAGTTGCCACTTTTCCATTTTGTTGGCAGCAGTGTTTTCTGCCTCTTTAATGAGAGTATCTGCAGTTTCTATAACCTCCTCAAAGATGTTAAAAAGGTCATAACACTAACCATGGATGTCATCACAAACAGTGAATTGCTTTCCATTCGGAGAAATCGCCTCCAGTAAATCCTTTGCTTGCAATACCATTTGAAATGCACACCTTTTGCGTATGTTTTCCAGATTCTTGAAGTCTTCCATCACCTTCTTTATAAATTCCAATGTTTTATTTCCTCCTTCTATTCCATGCTGTAGCTCCACCTTTATTGAATGAAAATCAATGGGTTCAATAACCGAATGGTTCACCAGATCATTCATTGAGATGGCCTCCATAAAGCTAATTTTTTTTACTATTGTTTCGATCTCTTCAAGACTTTGGGTGGCATCAGGACCATTTAGACAATTTTTTTTAACTTGCTAAAAATCTTTTAATACTTGATTGTTCACCTTTCCTAATGCTACCAGCCTTTGCCTCCTGATCTGCTGCAACCTCAATTTCTTTATGTTCTCAGTCTCTATTTCCAGTCGATCTTCTTGCTGGTCATCTTCATTAATTCTCCCTTCCTGCTCTAGCTGGTTGCTGCTGTCCAGCTGCTTCTTCCTTTGTCTCACACATCTACACTGTGTGTCTCCTTTCAACAGAGTTTCAACTTGCTGTTCTGGACTTTTTTCTTTCATCAACACTTCAACGTGTTGATTTAACTCCAAAGAGTTTCCAAGTTTTCCCTCTGCATCATCTATTCTAATAATGCTTCCTTGGCCTCCCGAAGTATCATGGACTATATTGACATCATTCCCACCAGCTCCTACAGAAGTAAATTCAGATTTTCCATTCTGCATATCAACATCATTATTTACTTCTTTGATGGAATTACTAATTACATTTTCTACTCCATGTTTTGAATCCTCACCAATGCTATTAGTCTGTGTAGACATACTGATATCATGTTCTGATGACCCTACAGAACTGACATTTATGCCCTGCTTATCAGTCTTATGTTTGCTTTTTACATTTCTGTTATTTTTCTTCTTGCAGACTACAGAAGCACCATCATTACCACTGGCAGCAATTGGAATGCTTAATGGCATACTTGTTTTAAACATAGAACTACCTGACATGTGGAGCCCACCATTTTCAGTAACCAACTCCACAGAATTTCCACTGCTTGGCGCTACAGGCTGCCCAGTCTTCTCCAATGTTGATGGCTGAAAGCTCAAAGATTTTTCATCTGCAACATATTGTTGCTTTGTCTTTGGATGAATGCGAGTTTGCTTTGGAAATCCAGACTGATGGTGTTGATCCACATTCCTATAGAAATCTGACTCTGGCACAGGTACAGCTATTAGCAAAGTTTCCGTTCTCCGAGTCAAAGTACTAGGTGAAACTTTCATATCTAGCATTATAATCACAGGAGCTTCATTCAGAGCAGTAGTGTCAGAAATTCCTCTCCCTTTCACATGGCCCTTCTGTTCATTCGCCTTCATATGATGATTTAGGTCTTCCTTGCTCACATTGTTCGTCCTTAGAAAACTTTCTTGTTTTCCCTGTTCATATTTCGCAACATTGATAGGGATATCACAAACATCATTCTTTCCAAAGTTCCTTTCAGCTGCAGCCACATCTGAAACTTGAATGGCATCACTATCGGAATGGGTGTCCCGCTCTTTAAGAAGACCATTTTTCTCCCTGAGATTTGGTCGACTTCTTTCATATTCATTGGTAATACAGTTACCATCGGCAAAGCTACCGCCAAGAATATTTTCTATCTTGCCAGGAGCAATATGTAATAATTCTGAATTTTTATTTTGACTGACAATGACCTGCTCTTGCTGCATAGCTTCAGATGCTACTGGCCCACTAGATATGGTTTCACCTCTAGGATTTCCCCCCTCCTGAAATGTTGCAGCCCTTTTGTTCAACTCTTCCAATTTTGCAAGAGCTTTTGCCTTCTGCTCTTTTATTCTCTCCGCCTCTTCTTTTTGAGCTCCTCTCTCTGCTGCAACAGCTTCAAGTACAAACGCATCGCTGCTTTCTTCTTCCGAGTACTTATCTCCTGAAAGATTCTTCCCCATACTTGTGACAGCTTCACAAGATTGCGCATCCTCCTCAGTAAATCCTGTAGTCACATCACAATTGTCAGCTACAAAAATACAAGGTTTTACATTATCCAGCCGTTCTGGATTTACCCAATAGTTCAAGAAATCATCAATGATCTCCTCTTCTGTTTCACCAATGGAAACCTCCACCTTCAACTCAGCTGCTCTGAGTTTTTCATGTCTCAATTGTATACTCATCATCTGCTCGAGCTTCCTCAGCTCTTCTCTTAACTGCATGTTTATCTGTTGATCTCTTTTTTGTTGTAGCCTCTGCCACTTCACTCTCTTCCTCATGGTCCAACCATGTCTCTGGTCTTTCATATTCTCCTGTAACAACTCCATCAATAACCCAAGTTGCACTGCTATCTCAGCTTTCTCTTTCTCATACTCTTCATCAGTCAACTGCTTCAATATGCCATTTGCCTTGGCATCTTCCTTCTCCCTCTTTCTGTTGTGGCCTCTTTCTGAACCTCTGCTCTCTCCTTTATGACTTTCAGTAGTCATCTTCCTCGCCATGAGTTTCTCACCCATGAGTTGCACCAAGCCTCTACAACAGCAAACTCTCCTACTGCCACTTACCTCACCAATCCTTCCCTCCGGATCTGGTCTTTTGGTAATCACCCGGTCCTCTACTGGAACCTTTTGAGCATTTCTCCACTGCTCCTTCAGGCTTCACTCATCTGCAACTTTCAAGAACACACTTTTCCTTTTCATTCAACCTCTGTTGAATCTTTAGGTTCTGCCACATTCACCTAGAATCCCTTGCTGGACCCCTTCATCACTGCACTTCAGCGGTGATCTGCTTCCTCCCGCTGAGACTTTCTTCAATCTGCTTGCAACCTGAATTCTGCAAACAACTTTCAAACCAGAGTCAAATATCATCTAACAACTCACCTTCAAGATCCTATTGATCTTGCTTCACCTCCTCAACTGCACTTGCATATCTGCGCTGCAATCTTCATCAGTTCCAAAATCTGATCTTAACACATGCAATTAATCTAACTGAAAACTTAAATCTCCACACAGAGCTATTCCAGCTCTGATACCACTTGATGCAGGTCTACCCTGCAAACCCAGAATCTTTACTCTTCTCATGCATATAAAAACGCATTCCCAAATTCAACATCCCGCCTATGACTCGAAGTCTGGCAACCTCATCATTGTTATATGTGGAAGCTTCTTTTTAAATCCCTCATTATGGTTATAAACCCATTGCACAACAAAATCATGTATCAAACTCTCAATCCGATCAACATTCACATATGGCTGGATTCTAAAATCAAAGTTCAATAAAAAAAGAATGTGCCCATGCTTTAAAAGCTCAACCTGGCAAATTCATACCCCACACATCGACCTTTGGCTTCTCGTCATCTCCATTGGACGCTCTCTGGCTCTGCACCGAAACAGAGTTCTGCAAACTCACCACAGAATCGCTCAGTAGCTGAGACCTTCACTGTTCAACACCTTCGATTAGGTGTGCTTTTAAATATATTTATATATTAATTTGGTTATCTCACACCTAATTTTAACTAAATTTATATATATATTTATTTATTTTTGATTTATTTATAATTTTATCATTGATATATTTATGTATTTCTTACCTTATATAACTAATTTTGACCTTGCTCCTTGAGTCAACCTTTGGCCAGGTAACCGTTGGTGTCTTTGCTCTAGCTATTTAAACAGGCTAAGCTGGATCTGTTCTTCAACTTGTCTTGACGATGAACCACACTGGTTGGTTCGAAACGCGTCGACAAAAGATTGGTTATGTGATTTTGCCGAAGATTATCTAAATAATGCTATGGATCACAGAAGTCTAAATTCCTAAATATAATCAAGATATGAAAACCAAGAAAATTCACATCAAGGGTGAATGATGTTAGAAACTGAGGTAATTAAAACAAGAATAAAACTTGGGTTAAGAGGATCATAGGAAGAAATGAAATATTTTACCTTAAAAACTCTACCTTTCCCATGTTGGAAAATATTAGGTAGATAATGTAGTTTAATTAGGTAAAAAGGGGAAAGAGGGACATAAATGTAAGGATAAATATTAATCCTAAAATAGTTAAACCTAATTAAAAGAAGAGGATGGTGAATTAAAATAAGATTAATAAATTAAATTTTAGAGAAATTTAGAAAATCTCTAGGTGGCAACAACCAGCATAAGAATATCCATCTAATAGATAACTTGAGTTAAATTATGGAGTAGATAGGGGATTAAATCTTGACATATCAATTGACTTTAGTAATGAACACAAATTAAGGAGTAAAAAGGGGGATGAAGAGACAACTAGGAGAATAAATAGGAATATTGTTGAGGTGAGGAAAAATATTAGTTTTAATTTAAAATTTAAGTAAATAATTTTGGAGACCCTTGATGAGAGAGTGACACCTGGGTGGGTGAATAATCAAACTATTGAATTATAAAAAATAATTAATTATGCATGAAATGCCGAGTGTCACCTATGAGGACTCCTATAAAAGAAGGGGTAGGTCATGGGAGAAGGGACTTTTCTTCACCCTATTGTTGGATGGATGAGACTATGTCAGAGTAGCGACTACGAGCTATAGTGAGCTTGGTGAGGTAGAGGACTTTAGAAAGGGTACTCTTGAGCCAACGAGTGCTCTCCTCTAATAGCTAACACATTCTTCTATTGTACAACACCATTGCAGCTCGGGGGTCCGCAGGGAAGGAGAGTACCCACAAAGTAGGCTGTGAGGTCAATTGGTGGGTTATTACATTCAGATTAAGCACGTCGACATTCACACTTGGAGGTGACTGACAACAAAGGAGGACAAACATCAGCAAGTCAAGTTTGAATCTCGTCTCTTGGTGAATGGTGCCTATGTTGTTATAATATTCTTTTGTATGATTTCATTATGGTTTTAGTTAATAACAATTAATTAGATGATATGTTCAATGAAGCAAAATTCAGGAATGTTTTATATAATGCTTTATAATGTTTGGGTTCCCAATGCTATTTTTCTTATGGTTGTATTTTTAGCATTTAAAAATAAAATTAAAGAAAAATTAGGGTCGGACACTACACTTGGTATTAGAGCTATGTTGAACCCTTGAGACCTATGGGCATATGCATGCATGATTAGTTTTGTTAAATATCTACTACATTCTTCGATTAGATTGCATAGAAAACCCACATAGCTAAAACTACGAGTTTGCTTTAGAATGATTGCAAGTTTGGATAAAGTTGTACAAAACTTAAGCAGAAAATCAGAAAATTATTAAGGAGTAAAGTGATCCAAGGGAACGCGTCTCACTCGATGTTAAAAAAATATAAAAATATTAGAATAAAAAAATCAAAATTAAAAATTAAGGAATACATAAAAATTGAGAAGAAAGGTAAACTGAAACTGATAGATGACAAAACTGTTGGCAAATGTGTTGAGAAACAATATAAAAGACGAAGAAAGATGTATTCATGATTTTAGTATTACTTCAATATTGAAAATTTACTATCTAAAGATTAGCATTATTTCCAACTTAACTTTTAAAATATGGAGCAATTTCTAGCCGAGAGTTGGGTTTATTGCTGAGACTAAGGATTTTCCCGATAGTTTGCCCCTTTAGAATGGTATGAGTTCAAAATGGAAAGTGAGCAGATCAAAGTTACTAGTGACTTTGGAAAAATAAATAGCCCTTAAACCCAACTTATAATATCAACCAGGATGGCCATACCTTACATTGAAGCAAGATGGCATCCACTCGTTAATCATACACGACTCCATGCCAAAACCGTGTCCACTATCGAGTAGAATCAGTTAGGCAAAAACATGCTGTGACAACATCTTGGAAAAATCTCAGAACTCCGGAATAGCTCCTGTTTTTTTTTTTTTAGACTTGAAACCAGAGTTTGATTCGAAAAATATATTGGATCCAATATGATGATCCCTATGATTTATAGTGATATGCTTTCTTCTTTCCTAGTTGGAAGCTCAGTCCTCCAAATTTTTCTGTCGAGCTTCTCGATCCGTCAAAATTCCTTTGGATCAATTCATTCATTAAACACCTCTTTTGGCTAAATATTTGTCTTATCTGAGTTTTTTCTTATTTGCCAATTTTTTTCTGATTTCGAGTCACACTATTCACTTTCCATCATGACTGAGTTTTTCACTTCAAGTTTGGCTATTTTAATACAATGTTGTTTGAAGACCAAAACATTTTATGAATGTCTAGCTCTCAGTTCCCAAATATCATCATAAGGGTTTAATAAAGGGATTTACGTCTAAAACAAACGAGAAAAGCAAAAGATAAAAAAAAGCATTAGAGACTTGTAAGAACAATTCTTTGTATCTCTGAATTGACCCAGGGCTTTTGTGTTTCGTATCACCCATCTCGTTTTGAGGATAAACTTGACATTTGTTTTCATGAAAATTATAAAAATGTTTTGTTGGAGCATCTGTATGAGACATTGAACCATTCTTAGCCATCGCTAGAGACAAATTGAAATTATTGGAGAAATGACCGCTTTAAATTTCTTGGCTACTGCACCAAACCTCATTGTTAATAATAAAGCTCTTAGGAGTGGATAGCCTCGTACGTTGATTCTAAATTCATTACAAATTGTAGATGAACCAATGAAATAAAAATGAAATTCAAATTTTGGATCTATAACTTGAGTTGAGCTCCTTGTTACCATAACCGATATTGTATGTAAGATATTGTCGATGCATTACCTTACCAAACTTTATTGTGTGTTATCTATGCATATTTATTTCTGAATATCTTCTCTCTATGCATATTTATTTCTAAATATCTTCTCATAGCGCCATGCTCCTTTCGCCAAACTTTACAGCATGTGGATCCAGGTTTCCTCTAGTATAACCCACGTCAATTGACATGTATTACCCATTTACGACATATTTTTACTTTTTATTTAAAGAAGAAACAGTTCCCAAATTCAATTTTCCTAGAAAGACTTCGAATTCAAGTTCTTCGAGGACTCTACACTGTTCTAAGCCATTAAATAGAATAAAATTTCAAAATCTTGCAAGATTTGACATATTTCAATTAGAATTGGCCATAAAAACAAAAACAAATGCGTCTTCAAGGAAGAAACAAATAATATGGCAAAATGTGGCACCACAAGAGCCCTATATTGAGTCAAATGACTTGAGATGTGAGACTACCAGAGTCCCAAATCTGGCAATATGTGGCTTCTTCTTCCGAACCATTTTCTCCATTGAACTAACAACAAGTGGCAACATTCCCAAAAACTAAACCATCATCTCGCGATTTAGTTGAAGCAGATTTTAATGTTCAGTGGATAAAAAGAAATTAAATTAATAGGATGTAAAGTTAACTAGGTTTCTACAATATAATCATGGGGCTGAATATTGTTTGAAAATTGTGTGTTAGGTCTGGGCAGTATTTATTTCTATTAAGTGGTTAGTGGTGCTCCGTTACTTTACCTTTGTCTGAAGCCAATCAAGCATGAAGAATGAGAAACAAATAAGAACCAAGCAACAAAAGGCTCTAGAAAAAAGGAAGGTTTAGAATCTACATTTACGTGCAAATGAATGAGAGGTAGAAATGAATTTCATAGTATGAAAGAAATGATATGTTTTAATTCTGAAAAGTGTGCCAGAAATGAACTTCCAAGCTTGAAAAGAGACTTTCCCTTTCAATTTTGAAATAGGATTGGAATTTCATTCTCATCTGGAAAAAAAAAGACAAGATTGGATATTACGCTTTCATTTAAGTCAAATAAGTCTAGCAATTCATTCTTAAGTATGTTTATAGTAATTGAACCTTTGTTTTTTTAGCATGTATGGAAACCATACAAACAAACATGAAATTCCATTCGCACATACGAAAATATGGAGGAAGTTGAAATCTTCATATATTTTCATGGGCTCGCATATTGTCAAATTAAAATTTAAAGATTATTTTTAATCACTTATCATTTCTATATGATAAAAATTTAAAAAAATTAAAACTACAAGTTTAACATGGAAGCTAAGTGTTAAAATTTAAAATTTATGGAGGTTGGTATTCTTTTGATTAAAAACCATAGGAATGTCAAGAACTTATAAATGTATAAATTGTTCCTTTGGAAGTATATAAATATAATCAGTAAATTATAAACCAGCCATGTTGGGTATGATTTCATCTAATGTTTATTTATTTATTTATTTTTATCTTATAAGAAAATTGTGTTAAATTATGGCAGGAAACATTGGTAAACCATGGTTAGAAGAGGTACAAGAAGAAGTGGGGAAACTAAAGGGCGCAACATGGAACCACCACAACAATCAACTCCTACCTCCCCACCCAACGATGGGGAGAACATCACAAAACTAGAAAAGATACCAGCTGGAGAAGTGTTGAACTTAATGGGATCATTCCAACACATGTCTGAAGAATTAATCAACAATTTGGAACTAGAGCATGGAGCACCTAGCATACAAAACGAAGTACCCCAAAACACTACAAGAAATGATGTACGTCGAGATTTGGAAAAAGTAAAGTTTCCAGAGTTTTGGGGGTCCACGGATGGTCAATCTGCAGAGGCATGGTTAGAAAACATGTCTATGTGCTTTACCCTGAGAGGTTATACCTCAAATATAAAGGCCAAGATGGGTACATTCTAGCTAAAGGGAAACACACTACTTTGGTGGAAGACATTATTGATCCAATTGGGGATGGATATATCAGAAGTAACTTGGGAACTATTTGAAGAAAAATTTAGAGAACGTTACCTGTCAGAGGAATTCCTTGAGAGGAAACTAAATGAATTCAATTCATTATGTTGGGTGTGGAGCATGATTATTTAGAGGTCTTTGTTTAAGCCAGATGTATACCCCAGGAATATTGTACAACCCTCCATGCGGGGGGGGGGTGCAGTGGTTTCGGGGGCAACACCCCCGAAGCTAAAAACAAATGTAAAATTGCCTTGTAAAATTATAGTAATTTCTTGTCAATCTGGGTCATTCATTAGGTGGATGATTTGACGGTAGAAATTATGTTTAGTTTGGGGTTTTCTTCCCTAGAAGGCAACCCCTCTCTTTGTTTGAGGGTATTGTATTGAGGTTGTGTAATAGATGTGTATTCTCAGAGAAAGAAACAGATAGGTGAGACTGTGAGAGAAAACTCAGGATATTACAACAGATCTGCTGTAGGTTGTGTCTGTTCATTTTGCTAGATAATAGAAAGGAAGGACTGGCTGTTCGAGGTGGATGTAGCCAAACTGGGGGAACCACATATATCTTTGTCCCTTTGGTTTTATGTGTTTGTGTTTTTCCGCATATTATATGTCTTGCATTTCTTTATCATATATATAATTTTTTTAACACATTAAAGGCAGAGCATGAGGCTTGTTTCATGGAATTGCTTCATTATGCCCCTCACTTAAACACAAAAAATCTCAAGGTGAAAATTTTTGTGTATGGATTAATGTTCACATTCGGGCAAAGGTTAGAACCTTAATGCCTCAAACCTTGCATTAGGCAGTTCAGTGGGCAATCATTGCAGAGGAAGATATTATGAGCAATGGACCTAGTCAATCAGCAAGGCCCATAGGATCTGGAGTACCAACTGGAAATAGTATGGAACATAGAAATTTGCAAGGGAGTCCTATTCTCAATCATCAAAGTGGTCAGTAGGAAATCAAAGAACACCATATACGCATTCAGCTCAATATCCGCATAGAGTACCTCAGAAAACTTGTCAACCACAATAGTACTAACCTATGCAACAACACCAAGTCACAACACCTCAAAAGCGATCCCAACAATTTGGCTCTTTCCTACAGAGTTGCAGGCCAACTTCCAGTTCGATTGGTAGTAGGAGCCAAGCCCTTAAGAGGGGGTGTTGGACTTATGGAGGTACTCACTACGAGAGGGATTTCGCTCAAAAGACAGGTAATACCAACTCAACTAAGAATGCAACTAATGTGGTGGATCTGGGCAAGGCTCATGGCATCCATGCAGCGATGAATAATCGCCAGGTCGAACATCAGTCCATTGTGTTGGAAACCTCAGGTAATATAGATGGTATGAGTTTTGTCATTTTAATAGATCTAGGAGCTATTGATTCCTTTATTTCTCTAAATGCATTATCAAGGATTAAACATAACACAATTGCACAATATGAATTTAGACATGTAGAAATGGCATGTGGTATGAAGAGAAATGTAGGAAGGATGGTAAAGGATTGTGAGGTGGACCTATGTGTATGTAAGAACAAGGTATTCTTGTAATCTACAATTTTAGGAGTCTATGACATAGTTATAGGAGTGGATTGGTTGGAACGACATGAGTCACTCCTAGACTGCAAAGACAAGATTCTACATTTCACAGATGATTACGATCAAAGGAAATGATCGAGTGGAAAGAATTGAGGGGTGTCCCTGAGGTTCATCTCCTCCATGCAGCTAATGAAATATAGGCAAAAGGGATGTCAAATGTTCTCCGTGGTAGCTCTAAACGATAAGGGTGATTCTGAAAACCTTGATAAGCATCCATTTCTTGTTAAATTTAAGGACGTATTTCCCGAAGGACTACCTGGGCTACCCCCAAAAAAGGAATTGATTTCACCATCAACCTTAAACCAGACACTGAGCCTATTGTGTTGGAAATAATACTGAGAAGTGGGGGGTGAATTAGTATTATCAGATCGATAATTTAATTTTCAAAACTAATTTGTATATGCTACTTCAGCTCAGTGAATTAGTGTGTATACGCAACTATACTTAATGAAACTAGCGTATATGCAAAGATTTTTTGATTTAACCGAATTATCATGTAGTGAACTTTAATCAATATATCATCAAATTCATTAGACAGTGCAGTAAGAGCATAATAAAGCATCACACATAAGAAACACACATAAACACCAAGATATAAGGTGGAAACCCAATGTGGGTGAAAACCACCAGCTGCAATCATCTCTGTCTTCTTTTAATAATAAGAAAATTCTATTTACAATTTTTATACTGGTGAAGCCTTATACCAGTACGTAGGCTTCTACCCGAAGAAGGTTACAACCTTCGCTCGTTCTCTAGCTTCTACTAAAAGGGAGCTACAACCCCCTAGCTCTTGTACTAGCTGACTAGTATGTAGGTGTTGGCCTATAGAAGGCTACAACCTTCTCCTTTCTTCCAGGGACCACATTTCACAAATTTTCAGACTCGATCCATCAACAACATCATTCAATCATCAAATATATCTACATCAACCAATCTCCTATTGAACCAACCACAACCAAGTCAATCAATTACTTTGACAACCCATCAATCTGATCTTTCGGAATGCTATCACCAGAATACAGTAACCAGAACCCACGCCAGAACCCAGAATACTGCAACAACAAACAACAATAACTAAAACATAGATTATAAGGTATACACTACTTTCTTGTGTCGAACCCACGTGTATACGTGCTTTCCCTAAAGCCAACCAGTGTATAGATCTGCAAATATTAATTCATAATTCTGCGGCTATACCAGACTTCAGTTATACCCATATCATATCATTTACAGAACAATATATGTGTCACTGTTCAGATCTAGAATATTCATGAGCAAAAACACATAATGATAGTTCAATTTACGCCTTAATATCCTGATCCATCATTAGATCTTATCCTTCATCAACTGATAAGGTTCCTCCTTGGTTCAGATCCAACAATGCACCATAACCCAATAACCTGCATACTAGATCTCACTCTTCGTTAGATATTCAATGCTTGAGCACCTTGGCGTAATGATCTTCTCCTCCTTTTATAGTTTTAGGCCTTTCTCAATACCATGGACCAAAACCACTTAGCACCAATACCTTGGATCAAATACCTAGCGTCAATACCTCAGATCAAATACCATGGACCAAATACTTCAGACCAAAACTTAGTTTTCCAAGGTATACGTGCTTCCCTTTCTGTGAAAGTGCGTGTGTACGTTATACACACCTTTTGTTTTGTTAACCTACGTGTATATGCGGCTCGGTCAATGGTGAACTTGTGTATACCTCTCTTTCTTCATTCTATGAAGACTGATATGTCATTCTTTGTTATTTTCCTAATATACTATGATCTTTCATATGAGAGAGATGCCTTTTGAACTGATTTCTTGAAGTTGCCATGCATTTCATCACATTCTGTCACATCTGATATCTCTTCTGTAGATTCATCTAGTTACCATATACAAGTGAGTTGTTCTGCTGCAAGTGGGCTTCCATCAAGTACAACACATACATCATAATGCCAACAATCTCCCCCTTTGGACTTGATGGCAACAACAACCACACCAAGTCATTCTCCCCCTTTGACATCAAGGGCAAAGGGTCATGCTCCCCCTGAGTGCATGCTGAATTTTCTAATATGCTGAAGTGTGTTGATTGAGGTCCCCTGATCAAGTCCATGCTCCCCCTGAGCATAATAAAAGTTTGCAAAAAGATTTTCTAAAAGAAGAACATCACTCTATACATGCATCAAAAATGACCTTCCTATTACCAATGACTCATACATACATCCATCTGCCAACCAAGTGGGGATATACCAAATTTGACTCATCCACCCATCCAAGGGGGGATATATCAATTGTTTATACATGACAAAAACAAGAAACATTACATCATCCATCCTATGCATAGTGGGGTTACAAATTAGGTCTTTTTCATGACCGTTACATTAAAAGATATATATGACCTATATAACAGAGACCAAATATCTTAAACAAGACCATGATATTCATCAACAAATATCATTAACAACATTTGTCAATCAACATCCAGACCAGCAACCACGTTCTCCCCCTGAACCTGTTCCACCTAAAACAAAATCTGCATTGTGATCTTCTAAGATAATGCCAACAATGCATTATTAGAATCATATGCTCCCCCTGAACCTGTGTCAGATGTTTACTATCAGATCTGATTATTCATATATCATAAGAGTTAACAAAGCATCATCATCAATCAGATATATATATCAAGTTATCAACAACTTTAAGAGCCAACATATTTCCACATGTCATCAATAGACTATAACTATCATCAAGTAGAGTAGATAATTCACTGAACCATATTAGACCCCTTTCTCCTAAGTCTGGCCCACTGATTTTCTTCCAACCAACATATACGCAACTGTACCCACAAAAACCAATGTATATACATGACTACGCTTCATGAAACTCGTGTATAACCACCTTTCTCTGAAGAAGATAGGATTTAACAACAAGATGATGCAGCAACTAATCCAAACTTTTGTCTGAGATATTCAAATGTCTCTCTGGGCAGTGGTTTAGTGAATATATTAGCAACCTGTTATTTGGAGGGAACATACTCGAATTTGACCTCTTTTTAAAGCACTTGTTCACGTAGAAAATGATATTTGATGGGTATGTGTTTGGTCTTGGAGTGCATGACTAGATTCTTTGAAATACTGATGGCACTCGTATTATCACATAGAATGGATATGGGTGGAGTACATGTGATCTGAATGTCTTGCAAGGTTTGCATCATCCAAAGTAGTTGTCTGCAGCAAGATGAAACAACCACATATTCTAATTTAGCTGTAGATAATGCAATTGAATTTTGTTTCTTGCTAAACCAAGACACTTACATAGAACCCATATAGAATGCACCACCACTAGTGTTTTTTCTGTCATCAACACTTCCCGCCCAATTTGCATTTGTATATGCATGAAGTGTAATATCTTTATCTCTAGGATACCATAAACCAAAGTTCTATGTTCCTTGAAGATATTTGAAAATCCTTTTGACTGCCTGAAGGTGTGTTTCCTTAGGATTTTCTTGGAATCTTCCAACTATTCCCACTGCATGCATGATGTCCGATCGAGTACCTGTTAGATAAAGCAGACTGACAATCATGGATTCGTAAGTTGGTTGATGTAGTACTGTTGATTCATCATTTGAGCTAAGACTACATCCTGTTACCATTGGGGTACATATTGGTTTAGAGTCTTCCATGCCGTACTTTTTTAGGATCTGTTTGAGATATTTGGTTTGTGAGAGGAAAATACCATCTTTATTCTGCTGAACTTGTAGACCAAGAAAGTAGGTGAGCTCACCAAGCAAGGACATTTCAAATTCTTGCTGCATTACTGAGGAAAAATTTTGACTCATGGATTCCTCATTGATACCAAAATTGATATCATCAACATACACAACAATTATTAGAAATTTATCAGTTTCCATCTTTGTATATAGATTGCTATTTGCTGACCCGTTTGAAAAACCTTGTTGGTGGAGATATTTGTCAAGACGGTAATACCATGCTCTTGAAGCTTGTTTTAGACCATAGAGAGCTTTTTGAGTTTGCATACAAGTTTTGCATCATTTCCAAGAATGAATCCTTCTGGTTGTTCAATATAGACTTCCTCTTCTAAGTCTCCATTAAGAAAGGCAGATTTTACATCCATTTGGTATACTTTGAATTTCTGAAAACTAGAAAGAGAAAGAAACATTCTTATGGCTTCATGTCTAGCAACAGGTGCAAAAGTTTCTTCAAAATCTATACCTTCTTGTTGAGCATATCCTTTGCAAACAAGTCTGTCCTTGTTTCTAATAACTTCTCCATTTTCATTCAACTTGTTTTTGAATATCCATTTAGTTCTTATGATATTCTTATCATGAGGTCTAGGAACAATTCCCAATTATTTTTCTTTTCAATTTGCTCAAGTTATTCATTCATGGCCTTGACCCAACATTCATCTCTACATGCTCCATTCACATTTTGAGGTTCAATGGAGGATAATACTTCTAGATAGCTTGAGGTTTCGGCAATAGTTCTTATTCTCTGCACACATGCACATTTTTCCCCCAAAATTTGAAATTCTGGATGATTTTTCTGAACATACCTGGATGAAGTCTTTTCTTCTATTTTTATCTCTTCTTCTAGTGCTTCGTTGGTTTCTTCTTCAAAATCAGTGTGATTTGATGTGGCAAAATGATCTTCATCTTCTTCATTGTCATGATCTTCGTTTTCTATCTATTTTGGATTTTTGCATGTTTCATCAACTACAACATCAATACTTTCAATAATTTTCCCAATTCTTTTGTTATAACATTTATATCCTTTACTTCGGGAAGAGTAGATAAGCAGTATGCCTTCATCTACTCTAGGTTCAAACTTACCAATTTTTTCATCTGTCCTTTTGATGTAACACTTGCTTCCAAAAACTTTGAATTACTTTACCGTAGGAGTTTTACCATACCAAAGTTCATGCGGGGTTTGAGTGTTGTTTACCCAAACATTTGCTTGGTTGAGAATAGTGATGGAGGTGAATGAAACTTCACCCCAAAAGGTTGTAGGAGTTCCAGATTCATCTAGCATAGCACGAGCCATTTTTTGAATAGTTTTGTTCATCCTTTCTACCGCTCCATTTTGCTGAGGAGTTCTTGAGGTAGAGAACTACCTTTTTGTTCCATGTTTTTCACAGAAGTCAAAGAATTCATTCGAGGTAAATTCCATCAATTAGATCTGAGACATTTTATTTTGTGACCTGATTCATTTTCAACCAAGAATTTGAAGGCTTTGAACTTTTCAAATGCTTCATCTTTATGCTTTAGAAGACCTATCAAACACATTCTAGAAAAATCATCAATGAACAATATAAAGTATTCTTCTCCACGAGGTGACTTTTTCCTTGATGGTCCACATAAATCAGTATGTACAAGTTCAAGCAACTTACTAGTTGATCCTTCCTTTTCGATGAATTGAGATATGGTTTGCTTACCGAATTGACATGATTTGCATATAGTATTTTCAGGAATGTTTATATATGGAAGATCTCGAACAACCTAGAATCTGCATGCTTTTTCTTATTTGAGAAAAGCTTAGATGTCCCAATCTTCTGTGCCATAGCTATTTTTAATCATTTTTACTTACATAACATTGTTTTTGTCCTCCCTTGAGTATGTATAGGTTGTTTACAGTTCTTGTACCTTTAATCACTGTTTCTCCTGTATCAAGCTCATGAACAACACATCAATTTGATCGAAACACTACTTAATTTCCTTGATCACACATTTGACTCACACTCAACAGGTTATGTTTCAAGCCATCAACATACATAACATTTCCGTCTTTAACTTTTTCTTCCAAGAAAACAAAGCCTTTACCTTTTATGACAGTAGGAGTGTCGTTTCCAAATGAGACACACTTTTCCTTTTCTAAGGCATTATATGAGTGTATTTTTTCTCTGTCACCTGTCATGTGTTTTGAGCATCCACTGTCGATGTACCACGGGTTTTCTTGTCCTTCTACATATAAGGCTATACCACATATTTCTGTTTGTGATTCTTTCTTTCTCCATATTTTGGGATTCAATGGAGTTGGCTCCTTTTGAGATATTTGCCGACATTTGCTCCTGCATTCAGATTCTTCATGGCCAAAATTATTACAGATTTGAGCACTCTATTTCATTTTCAAGCAGAGAAAAGTTATTATAGGAACTCTTCTTGATCCCTGTCACATTCCTTTGATTTCATGTTTCTCTAGTCATGATGGTTTTGTAAGAAACACATTAAACAAATTTGTGTCCAAAATTATGACATGAGAAACATTGACCATTAAAGAAGTTCCTGCGATTATCGAATCTACTGACCTGGTCATTGTAGTTTCTATTGATATTCATCTTTGAAGCAAATTGAGTACGATTTACCTGAGGTTGGTTGTGGCTTCTGTTCATCCTTGAAGTAAATTGAGCCTGGTTTACCTAGTGATTTGCTATATGCCTTTGTTGACGATTGTCAAACTGTTCACTGCTCCTTGCTGCATCAAGATAGCTTTTAGTGGAGGTTGATGGCTTCTGTGATTGACATGCTTCTTCAGTATATCCAAGATCTATATTTATTAGAGGAGAGCGCTACACGTTGATAATTTCATTCAAGGTTTCTGATCCTTTAGCAAATGTGATATTGAGAGCTTTTGTTTTCTCAAGATCCTTTCTTAGACCCACAATTTCACATTCTAGTTTTTCATTGTGTTTTTCTCTTTCATCAAGTTGGTATGTTAAGGTATCTATAATCATATTATTTTCTTCTAAATAGATTTTAAGTTTAGATATTTCTTCATAAAGGTCATCTTCATCTAAAGCATCCAAAAATTATCATCTTCATAAGCCATCAGAAGTCTATAGTAATTACTATTTTCATCTTCATCACTATCTTCATGAATATAGTAGCTCTTTTTACTTACACTTTGTTTTCTATTCCATTTTTCATATTCCTTCCCTTTATCATATTTACCTTTATGAGGAAATTTGAAAGCATAATGATCGACTCTACCACAGGCAAAACATTTGAAAGGTAATTTACCTCTGAATCTTTTGAAACCCTATTGAATATTCTTGACAAAGTTTGCTTTTTCTTCTCCTTCTGAAATATGTCCCGATTCATTGAGTTCTTATTTTCCTTTTGTTGAAGCTTTAAATGCAGCTTCTCTCATATCTGATGGACCCCCCTTTCACATCTCAAAGGCAGTTGTCATAGTAATAATATGTAGATCCTGCTTTTCTTCTATGGCAGATACTTTTGATTCAAATTTAGCAGACAAGGATCTTAAGGATTTTTCAACTAAGGTAAATATCTTTATCTCTTCACCCAGATTCTTCATGCAATTAACAACCTCATCTACGAAGAACTAACTAGCTATACATTCATCATTGTGCATCTTGAGAGTTTCATATTGAATTCCGAGAGCTTGTAGTTTAGCACGTTTTACCTGAGAGTCTCCTTCGTAGCATAGAATGCTTTTGTCCCATATTTCTTTGGCTAATTTGAGTTGCATAACTTTGACAAACTTTGATTGTGACAGACTTCCTAATAATGTATTGATAGCCTTAGCATTGGTTTCATATTGCTTTTTACCTGCCGTATTTGTAGGAATTGTTGATGGAAATGTATATCCTACTTCCATGATTTCCTAGATATCTGTTCCAAGAGATTGAAGATAGGTTGTGGTTCTTACCTTCCAATAAACGAAGTTTCTCCCATAAAAGATTGGCGATATGATGGATCCCCTGCTTTCTTGATTACTCATGATGATGGATCTACCTTCAAGTGATCAAGCTTCTTCTGAAGGACCTGCTCTGATTCCAATTTTTGGAAATAATACTGGGGGGGGGGGGTGAATTAGTATTATCAGATCAATAATTTGATTTTCAAAACTGATTTGTAAGCGCTACTTTAGCTCAGTGAACTAGCGTGTATACGTAACTATAATTAATGAAACTAGCGTATATGCAGAGATCTTTTAATTTACCCAAATTATCATGTAGTGAACTTTAATCAATATATAATCAAATTCATTATACAATGCAGTAAGAGCATAATAAAGCATCACACATAAGCAACACACATAAACACCAAGATATAAGGTGGAAACCCAATGTGGTTGAAAACCACCTGTTGTAATCGTCTTTATCTTCTTTTAATAATAAGAAAATTATGTTTACAATTTTTGTACTGGTGCAGCCTTATACCAGTACGCAGGCTTCTACCTACAGAAGGCTACAACCTTCTCTCATTCTCCAGATTCTACTGGAAGGGAGCTACAACCCCCTAGCTCTTGTACTAGCTGACTAGTATGTAGGTGCCAGCCTACAGAAGGCTACAACCTTCTCCTTTCTTCCAAGGACCACATTTCATAAATTTTCAGACTGGATCCATCAACAACATCATTCAATCATCAAATATATTTGCATCAACCAATATCCTATTGAACCAACCATAACCAAGTCAATCAATTACTTTTACAACCCATCAATTTGATCTTCAGAATGCTGTCACCAGAATACAGTAACCAGAACCCAATCCAGAACCCAGAATAGTGCAACAACAAACAACAGTAAATAAAACATAGATTATAAGGTATAGGCTACTTTCTTGTGCCAAACCCGCATGTATACGTGATTTCCTTAAAGCCAACCAGCGTATACCTCTGCAAATATTAATTCATAATTCTACAGATATACCAGACTTTAGTTATACCCAGATCATATCATTTACAAAATAATATATGCGTTAGTATTCAAATCTAAAATATTCATGAGAAAAAACACAATGATAATTCACTTTACACCTTTAGATCCTGATCCATCATTAGATCTTATCCTCCATCAACTGCTAAGGTTCCTCCTTTCTTCGGATCTAGCAATGCACCATAACCCAATAACAAGCATTCTAGATCTCACTCTTCATCAGATATTCAATGCTTGAGCACCTTGGCCTAATGATCTTCTCCTCCTTTTATAGTTTTAGGCCTTTCTCAATACCATGGACCAAAACCACTTAGGACCAATACCTTGGATCAAATGCCTAGGGTCAATACCTCGGATCAAATACCATGGACCAATACCATGCACCAAATACTTCAGACCAAAACTTAGTTTTCCAAGGTATACACGCTTTCATTTCTGTGAAAGTGCGTGTGTATGTTATATGCACTTTTTGTTTTGTTAACTTGTGTGTATATGCGGCTTGGTCAATGGTGAACCTATGTATACCTCTCTTTCTTCATTTTGTGAAGATTGATCTATCATTCTTTGCTATTTTCCTGGTATACTATGATCTTTCATCTGAGTGAGTTGCCTTTTGAACTGATTCCTTGAAGCTTCCCTATATTTCATCACTTCTGAAGCTGCCCTGCATTTCATCACATTCTATCACATGTGATATCTCTTTTTTAGGTTCATCTAGTTACCATATACAAGTGAGTTATTCTGCTACAAGTGGGTTGCCATCAAGTACAACACATACATCATAATGCCAACATATTTCAAAGGCACCTTATCGTATGTCAACTCCAGAGCTAAAGGAATTGCAAATCCAATTAAAGGAACTACTGGACTTGGGGTTCACATGACCTAGTGTATCTCCATGGGGAGCCCTTATGATTTTAATCAAGAAGAAGGATGGGTCTTGGTAACTGTGCATTGACTATCGCCAGTTGAACAAACTGACGATAAAAAACCAATACCCTCTGCCAAGGATAGGTGACTTGTTCGATCAAATTAGGGGGGAAACTCTGTTTTCAAAGATAGATCTGAGGTCGAGATATCATCAGTTGAGAATCAAGGAAGAAGATATCCCGAAGACAACCTTTAAGACAAGATTTGGGCATTATGAATTTGTAGTTTTACCCTTTGGACTGACAAATGCCTCGGGCGTTTTCATGAATGGATGGAATATTTAGGGATTACTTAGACAAGTTTGTACAAGTCTTTACCGATGACATTTTGATCTACTCAAAGACCCCAGAAGAGCATGATGAACACTTTAGGATAGTTCTACAATGTCTTAGAGAAAACCAATTATACATGAAGTTGTCAAAGTGTTCCTTTTAGCAAACCAAGATTCATTATCTTGGGCACATTATCTCTGGGGATGGTATGACAGTAGACCCAATAAAGAAAACTACACAAACCATGATCTAGAAATGGCAGCAATTTTTTATGCACTAAAAATTTGGAGACACTACCTTCTAGGAAGGAGGTTTGATGTTAGGACTAACCATTGTGGGATACAACACATATTCACTCAAGACCACTTAAATGCAAGACACATATGATGGTCTGGGCTAATTAGTGAATATGATTTTGATATCACTTACATAAAAGAATTGGTAAATAGGGTGGTTGATGGTTTAAGTAGGAGGCCTCAAATATTTTTAGTGATTCCCTTAAAGAAAAATTTGAGAGAGAAACTGCTTGATTTACAATTTAAAGACACCTAGTATTAGGAGGTTAGAAAAAGTTTGAGGGAGGATGAAATGAGGGTCCCAAAATATAAAGAATACTCCCTTGATAATGATGGGCTACTACGATTTTGGGGAAGGATATATGTGCCACTGAATGAAGATATACGCTAGCTAATCTTTAATGAAGCACATCACGTAGTATACATGGAACACCCTGGTGTTAAGAAGATGAGTGCAGACCTGAAACCACTCTTCTTTTAGAAAGGGATGAAGAAGGACATTGTAAACTTGGTAGCAAGATGCTTAGAGTGTCAACGAGTAAAAGCTGAACACAGACATCCAATAGGATTATTGCAACCCCATGAGATACCAAAATCCAAATGGGAAGTTATATCAATGGACTTCATTGTGGGGCTACCAATGACCTCAAGAAGACATGATTCCATATTTGTAGTGGTGGACACGTTGACCAAGAGCACCCATTTCATACCAATTAAGACTACATATAAGGCACCAGAAATAGCCAAATTTTTTATTAATGAGATTATGAAATTGCATGGAGTGCATAGGAAGATCATATCTTATAGGGGAGCAGTGTTTACATGAAGGTTTTGGACTAGTTTCCAAGAAGCTTTGGGAACCCAGTTGAACTTCAACACTGCTTATTACCCTAAGACAGATGGGCAGACAGAGAAGAATAATCAAATCCTCGAAGACATGCTTCGGATGTATGTGATGGACCAAAAAAAGAGATGGGAGGAGTTTTTACCCCTTGTGGAATTTTCTTACAATAATAGTTATCACAGCTCCATCAAGATGGCACCATTTGAGTTCTTATACGAAAGACCTTGCAAAACACCTTTCAGTTGGGATCGGCTAGACGACTAAGTATTAATAGGACCAAAAGTGGTGCAAGAGATGGAAGAACAAATGACTATGATTAGAGGAAGGCTAAAAGAAGAACAAGATCGAAAAAAGAGCTATGCTAATGCTCATCAAGTAGATCGAAGTTATGAAGTGGGAGATAGGGTGATCCTAAGAGTAAGGCCCCAAAAAAGCTCTATAATATTTGGAAAGGGAGAAAAATTGTCTCCGCGATTTGTGGGATCTTTTAAAATCTTAGAAAAGAGAGGATCGGTGGCATATAGGCTTGAATTTCCTCCATCTTTAGCTCGTATGCATGATGTGTTTCATGTTTCTATTTTGCATCATTATCTTTCAGATCCTTCACATGTCATTGCATTTGGTCATTTGTAGGTTTTGGACGAGGGAACAGTGATGGTCGAACCAATTTTCATACTGGACCAGCGAACTTTGTAGCTTAGATGATGGTTAGTAGACCAGGTTAAGGTCCAGTGGGACAATTATAGTCCCAGTTTAGCTACTTGGGATGAAACCAAGGAGATGCGTCACCGTTTTCCTTACCTATTCCAAGGACTTCGAGACGAAGTCTAGTATTAAGAGGGGGTGTATGTAGTGCCCCACTCTAGTTGATTCACAGTGATATGACACTAACATTTATTTAGCCCTAAGGCCCACACTTTATTCTTTGAGGACCTCATGTTAAGGATCTAGACACATGACTCTATTATTAGTGGTTATGATATTAGTGGTTGGGATGTTTATGTATGTTATCTATTGGTATTATGATGATTGTAGCATTAATGGTTATGCATGTTCTCAATTTGTATTATGATTATTGCAGCATTAATGATTATGCATATTTTCTATTGATACTATGATGATTGTAGCATAAATGGTTATGTTTGGTCTCTATTGAATTTATGATGATGGTAGAAGTAAAGGATATGTATGCTCTCTATTGATATCATGATGATGATAACTTTGATGGATAGGTATGTTTTCTATTGATGTTACGATGTTGATAGCTTTGATCGATATGTATGTTTCCATTGATGTTATGATGATGATAGCCATGATGGATGTGTCCCCTATGTTACTTACTTGCATTAGTTCTGGTTCACGATTAACAATGATGCGAATGACTAGGTGATGTTAATGATGCTATTATGACAATGACTAACACTAAGAAACATTATTAGTGATGATTATTGAGTATGGTAGGAAACCACCAGAGGCACTCGTATATGACGAGTTGACGACACCTAGTTTGATGAAAATTTACATTATTTTATCTTTGAAATTCCAAGTCAATTTTGAAACATGCTATCTATGTTTATCTATATTATGATGATATGTTAGTGGTTGCAAGCAAAAATTTGTTTCTTGGACGAATGACTCACATATGGGTAATGGAGTTGTACAATTCAATGGAACTGCATGGGAGGGGTGGGGTAGTGTCTCTGATCTCACCCACTAGCACTCCCACTGTGACTTGGGCTGGAAAGGTTAAAACACCTTCCCCTTGAAGATCACGATGTCATGAAGAAAGGCCCAAAAGTTTGGTCGCTCATGCGGATTTTACTGAGGGCGCGCATCAAGGCAGATTCCTTTGTCCCGAACACCATTAGTCTCACTATAGCAGGCAACATAAGAGATGAAAATGGTATCTGTCGTTGCACCTATGCTTTCCCCTCATAGCCACTGAATTCTTGAAGGGAAAGTGGCGTGGCACCCTTGGCATCACAAATAAACTGTTAGGCGTGACACCCTTGGAACTTCAAGGGAAGTTATTAAAGGGCATGACTAGACTTGGCACCCTTGGAATCATTAAAAATAAATAAATTAATAAATATAATCAAGATATGAAAACCAAGTAAATTCACATTAAGGGTAAGTGATGTTATAAACTGAGGTAATTAAATCAAAAATAAAACTTGGGTTAAGAGGATCATAGGAAGAAATAAAATATTTTATGTTAAAAACTCTACCTTTCCCATGCTAGAAAATATTAGGTAGATAATGTAGTTTAATTAGGTAACAAGGGGAAAGAGGGACATAAATGTAAGGATAAATATTAATCCTAAAATAGTTAAACCTAATTAAGAGAAGAGGATGGTGAATTAAAATAAGATTAATAAATTAAATTTTAGAGAAATTTAGAGAACCTCCATGTCGCAACAACCAACATAAGAATATCCATCTAAGAGATAACTTGAGTTAAATTAGGGATTAGATAGGGGATCAAATCTTGACTTATCAATTGAATTTAATAATGAACATAAATTAAGGAGTAAAAAGGAGGATCAAGAGATAGCTACGAGAATAAATAGGAATATTGTTGAGGGAGGAAAATATTAGTTTCAATATAAAATTTAAGTAAATAGTTTTGGAGACCCTTGATGAGAGAGTGACACATGGGTGGGTGAATAATCAAACTATTGAATTATCAAAAATAATTAATTATGCATGAAATGCCGAGTGTCACCTATGAGGACTCCTATAAAAGAAGGGGTAGGCCATGGGAGAAGGGACTTTTCTTTACCCTATTGTTGGATGGATGAGATTATGTCAGAGTAGTGACTACGAGATATAGTGAGTTTGGTGAGGTAGAGGACTTTAGAGAGGGGACTCTTGAGCCAAAGAGTGCTCTCATCTACTAGGTAACGCATTCTTCCATTGTACAACTCCATTGCAGCTTGGGGGTCTGCGGGGAAGGAGAGTACCCAAGGAGTAGGCTGGGAGGTCAATCGGTGGGTCATTACATTCGGATTAAGCACGTCGACATTCACACTTGGAGGCGACCGACAAGAAAGGAGGGAAAACATTGGCAAGTCAAATTTGAATCTCGTCTCTTGGTGAACTGTAACTATGTTTTTATTATATTCTTTTGTATGATTTCATTATGGTTTTAGTTAATAACATGTAATTAGATGATATGTTCAATGAAGTGAAATTCAAGAAATTTTTATATAATGTTTGGGTTCCCAATGCTATGTTTCTTATGGTTGTATTTTTAGCATTTAAAAAAAAAAAAAAATTAGTGTTGGTCACTATACCTAACTTTTTATCTAGAATTCAGAATGATCATAATGATTAACCTGTGGAGGATAAATTTCTTGATGAATATATTTTTTGCAGTATCTACTAAATCACCTTGGTATGTAGGTATTGCTAACTATTTAGCTATAGGGAAATTACCATTTCATTTGTCTCCTAGATAAAAGAGAAGGATAGTTCACAATAGCACATCTTATTCATGGATAAACAAAGAAATATACAAAATAGGACCAGATCTCATCATCAGAAGATTTTTCCGAGAAGATGAGATACCGGAAATACTTAAAGCATGCCATGATGAACCGTGTGGAGTACATTTTTTTGATAGAAGAACTGCTTATAGGGTCCTACTCTTAGGATATTATTGGACTTCCACTTTTAAGGATACCAAGGAATATGTTAAGAGATGGGACAATTGTCAGAGAATGGGGAAACATACTATTTCAAACGAAATGTCATTACAGCCACAGGTACTCATTGAACCGTTTGAAAAATGGGCACTAGATTTTTTTGGTCCATTCAATCCACCTTCAAAACAAAAAAGGTATATTATGGTATGTACTGATTATGTCACTAAATGGGTAGAAGCTAAAGAATTTCCTTTTGCTACTGAAAATGTTGTAGTTTCATTTATTTTTGAGGATATTTTCACTCATTTTGGTGTCCAAAGAGAAATTGTAATAGATCAAGGAACGCAATTTACATCCATATTAGTGCAGAAACTTGTGTATCATTACAAAATCAAGCATCAGAGATCCACTCCATACCATCCTCAAGCCAATGGACAAGCTGAGTCAACAAACAAGGTGATTGAATCAATTCTTACCAAGACTAGACACTTACATAGGAAGGACTGGGCATAAAAGCTTCTAGAAGTTTTGTGGGATTATAAAACTATATGGAGAAGTACTATAGGACATACTCCCTATGAACTTGTTTATGGGAAGCAGGCCTTACTTCCAATAGAGTTCCAGATCCAAACCTATAAAAAATAGTCTATTTGAATCTTGACTTATGAGAAGCACAAAAGCAAAGGATGGGACAACTCAATGAGCTTGATGAAATAAGACAAGAAGCCTTCTAGAAGGCCAGCCTAGTTCAACAATTGAGATCGACATGGCATGAAAAATATATAAAAGAAAGAAAATTTCATCCAGCAGATTGGGTATTACTTTTTGATTCAAAGTTCTAAAACTTCCAAGGAAAATTCCAAACTCACTTGCTTGGACCTTATGAAGCTGAAAATGTCTTTGAAAATGGTACAATTAAAATCAAGACTATTGATGAAAATAAAATTCCTCTTTTAGTGAATGGACATCGACTTAGACTTTATTAGAAACCATTGACAAAAGAAGAATTTGTCAAAATTTTCCAAGATAATTCAGAGTTGAAGATGGTTGAGAAGAGTTCTTCTTCTTTCCCACCTTAGAAATTTTACTTTTCTCTATCGAAAAGAAATATATATATATATATATATATATATATATATATATATATATATATATATATATATATATATATATATATATATATATATATATATATATATATATATATATATATATATATATACATATACATATATACATGAAAACCAAGTTGTTGGCATGGTTATACAGAAAATTTAAAGTGAAAACCAACTCTTGTTGGCACCTTAAATTTTCTCTCTTTACCATTCCTTTCAAAAAGTAAATCCCCTTTTCTAAACATCCCTTTCTTAAAAATATTTCAGCTACAGAATTAGTGACCTTCTGTAGCTCAAGCAAGTTTCTACAACTCTAATAAGATTTCTACAACCAATCTGAGAGGGACACTTGGTGGCTCAAATTGAAGAAATTATTAACTCCTTTCAAGTGCAAAGTACCTCCAAAAAACATCAAAGGAAAAATAAAGGTTAGCATATCAATCTAAGGTATGCGACACTTTAATTTTAAAATAGGACTTAACATATTGCATATATGAATTATGTGGACATAACATTACCGAAATAAAATAAAATCATTGTAGTTCATGGGTGATTGTCGCTTTTCAAATCCCTCATAGTCCGCCACCATTTTAGCTCCTGTCTCATCCTCATTTCAAATCCATCGATTTGATCACTGAATCATTGAATTGAATGCATTCAAGCGACTAAATCATCTCCTCAAACCTTCATTATATTCACTCATTCTCTCATTCCTCCAATTCATAGAGCATCTCCATTTCTCTCCATCATAGAATGAAACCATACCAAAACCATTTTCCCTGTCAAGTAAACAGTTCTTGAGACAAAACATCTCTCACCATGGGCGTTATTGTTCGAATAGAAATATCAGGAAGGAAATTTTTGGAAGGATACCCTCAGACTAGAGAATTTCTACAGAAATTTCAGTGGTTAAATTTCATATAAAAGTTTGATGGTTTCCACAAGGAGGTGACGAAAACCTTTGCACAATCTTTTGATGGAACAGAGGTTGAAATAGGCGATGTCAAGTTTGTAGTAATAGAGTCTCTGATTGCAGAAGCCACTGAATTACCTAGAGCTAGAGAAAATTGGTTCAAGAACAGAGGAATTGAAGGGGAAGATTGGAAAATCTTCTTGAAAAACCCAAGCAAGGATACTACCAGCTTCAGAAAAGGTATTCCTAGTTCTGCCCTCAAAAGTAAATGGAGAAATTTGTTCCTTGTCCTTCAAAATTTTGTTACTTGCGAAGGTTGATTTGGGTGTATGTTTTTCTATCACATTAGGTTATTGATGAATTTCCTTGAAGAGCATCAAATGAATCTTCTATACTTTTTATTACATAGCGTTAAGAAAATGTCAATAAATGTTTAGAAGAAAATCCAGTTTATAGACAACATAATGTAACATCATTGATTGATAAAATTCTTGATTGAGTTTCATCTTCAAAGCATATGTGACAGTTGGGAAACTTTTCTAGTAAGAAATCATTTTGAAGAGAAAACCCCTGAATAGTCAAGTGGTAGCAGAAACCGAAGGGGAAGAAAGAGAAAAATGGAAACAGTAATAGAACATGAACCATAGTCCCAACAAGAATTATAAGAGGATGGTCTAACCATTGTAGAAATTTTGCAGAAAATGAATAGAGGAAGTCTTAGAAGAAAGAAAGCCGACAAGGAAACAGAGGAATTATCCCAAACAAAAATCCTTCCTAAGATGGAAAATCCAAAAGCTAAAGAGAAGAATACTCAAGGATTGCCAACCACGGGTTTGAGAAGAAGCACCAGATCGAACACAATGAAAGAAGTAGCCTCGAGAGTTGCAGAACATATCAATCTTGAGTTGAAAGAGAAATCTAAAGGTCTTGAGGACTCCCCAAGAGAATCACTAAAACTGTCACCAAGGGTGTCACCACCTCCCTTCAGTTCACCTCCAAGGAGTCTAGTACAAAGTTTAGGTATTGATCCTGTGTAGTAAGAAATTTATGATTACATAGAATCATTAGAGAAAAAGGAAGCAGCAACCAAAGGATCAATCCAGAGCCCTGGAGAAGGAAGTAACTAGTTTAATGAGCCACAAGAACCTCCAACATCTAACGTCTTGAAACAATAGATCTTTGAGCTGGAGACATTAAATAGGTACCTCGAAATTGAAAATCAATGCTGAAGGCATAGAATGGAATTCAAATTTCCAAGAGTGACAACCTTATTCTTCACTTAAGTCTATTGTATAAAAAGAACAAGAAATTGAAGAAATAAAAGAGGGAAATGAAAAGAGAAATCATTAACCTAAAATATAAGATCCTTATGAGGAAACCAAGGATGGCACTAGCTGCCAAAAAGAAGAAGAATGTGAAATATGGAAGTGATAGCAAGGATATAAAGGAGAAATAAAATGTTGTGTTGTATGAGTACATACAAAACCTCCAGTGTGGGGGAATGTAGAGTCCAAGAACTACTTTACCTTGACACCGTTTTTTCCCATATTACTTCCCTTTCCCTATCGCTATCATCCAAATAAATACAATAAATATAAATTTTTGTTAAGGTAAACACTCATATGTCCTCTTTTTCATAGTTTTTCAATATGCCATATTGTTTTATTAAAGTTTGCATGCCTCTATAGAATTGACCTAATTTTCCAGCTAATCCACAAATCTGCAACTACTTCCATTGTTGACAGGGTTTGATTGCGCCAGCTCATAAAAGGAGTATATGGGTAGATAGGGAATGATCCTCTCATGGATTTCTTCATGTTTTCTCAAGATAATCCTTTAAGATGTCCACACTACAACATGGTCAACCATGATAGTTAACTACAAGATAATGTGCTGGCGCAAAGTCCGAGTTTCAAGAGATATTATCAATTTGCTTTTTCCATAGCAAATTGATGAATAAGTGATATGATTTTCTTTGATAAGGATTGTAGCGAAGATCCATAGGCTTGAATTTTTCATTTTATTAATTAAAAACTCTATAAGAAAAATGGACACTCTGTGTTAAAGGCATGCCACTGTATGTAATTTTAAAGCATCATGTAGAAACTATTTTCCGATTAATGCAAAGATCTTGGTTCATACATTTTATGTGTTGTTGATTAACTCTGTTGACTACCTCGTGGAGGGCCCCTACATGTAGATCGAGTCTTTGATTCACTGCAACTAGATTTTCCTTTATTTCATAGATTTAATCTATGGATGCTCTCTTTTTATATTTTTAGGATGAAGTTCAATGGAGTTCACGACTATATTGATCTCTGCATCAATAATATTGTTTGCTTTATACCTAGCATAACTCAATCATCTCATTTTATTTATACCTAACATAAATCAATCATCTCATTTTCTTTATAGGTAGTATATGTTAGTCATTTCGATTGCATTCATAGTTTAGTTATTTCATAGCTTAGTAATATTATTTCTCCTTTACTTTTGCATTTAATGAAGATGTAGTAGATAAGAGTGACAATCTTTCTGAGCATCTGAATTCAAGCATCTTTCATTTTCCAATTTGATAAAAAAGGATATCCTTCATATCATTTCATGCTCTCATAATTAGCTTTGTTTATAAAATCCAAAAACAATTGAAAAGTAGATTAACTTAGTATATTCATTGAAAATATTTAAGATCATTATTCAACCATCCTATAAAGCTCAATTCAATTAGAATTAACTCTAGACATATTATTTAGAATAATCAATTAAAAATCTAAAAGATAAAACTCTAATATAGATAGTAACATCATCTCCATATTTATTCTAGAATTTGACATTAATTTAGATAACAATAACATAATCACCTTAACAACATAAGTAACTTCTAGCACAAACAGTGCACTTGTACTTCATCAGTTTATCTGCCATGGTCGATAATTTATGCTTACAATTTAAGAATATTAAATTGACTAAACATATAATTTTATCAAACCCCAAGCTTTCATTTCTTAAGATGACTTTGTATCTTTTGGAGATATACATTCTTCATGGTGTGTGCACATGGCCTGATTTTTAATCTTCCCTGCAATCTTCCTCGCTAATGAAAATCTCATTACTTGTGGTTTTTTTATGTTTTTCCTTTGTCTCACCATTGGATTCTTATTTCATTCTCTCAATCATATTTTAGTATGCATCCTAGTTTTCTTTTCAAAGCACTCTTCAACAATGACCATGATGATGCAACCAACTGCTAAAGAAATTTGGAATAGGTAATAGTATGGATCATGGTTATTTAATGTTTGAAATATCTTTTGGTTTAAATTTTCGTTATATCACTCCATATTTATCAGGAAAAGATTCAAAAGTCCTCTCCATATACATATAAAGTACTATATAGGTTGACTCTTGATATTGATTTTCAAATCATGGAGTAAATACGGAATCTAAAATATAAAGAGAACAATTCTCATTGCAATTAATAAAGAAACATATCTTCATTTTCCATTTTTGATAGACTTGGTTTACCTCTGATTCGTTGAACGTGAGATGCCATTTTTTAGTTTATTACTTTCTTTAGTTCATATTTAATAAATGATGATTTTGGGTCAATGAGATTTCAAAAAGTTCAACTTCTTCATATTTTAAATTCCAATTAAAAGAAGAGGTTTTCTTTGGTTGGAAAAAATGATATTTCTTAGGTAAAATTTTAAACGAAATTCTCCAATGGTAAGTTTCATACACCCACTCTCTTCCTTTTCCATTTCTTTACATTTTGTTTTCAATTTTCGTTTTAGTTTTTGCTTATTTATATCTCTGTTTTGCAAGACTGCAAGAATTACTGCACACATGATATTTGAAACCCATTCTCCTTGTTTTCTTTTAGGGTTTTGGAAGAGCAGTAGTGATGTGCACATCAGCTAAATTGGGGAGTCCCTCAACCTTTTAGCTTGTCTCTCAAACACTATTCTGATCAGAAAATTGTTAAGATGCTTTCATTGCAAGCTTTGTTGTGAAACAAGAAAGTTTGCAAGAGACAAAGACTTCTCATTTGGATTCATTTCACCTCAAAGTTGTGATTCACTTTACGTTTTGAGAGCCTCATTTCTTATAACTTTGCAAGATAAATTTTTTTAAAATCTCAACATAGAATGAAAATTCACATGATTATCTTCTTTTACTCTTTTGTTGAGACATTTGTATAATTAGCCTTCTTGGGTTTGTATTTGATTTGGGCTTTTATTTTAGGTTTTCCTTTCCCATTTTGACATGTTTAGAGTTGTTGCTTTTATATTTCATTTTAGTTTCGATTTCTTTTTCACTTTTTCCATTGCTCATGATTCGAGTTTGGTGACTCTGCCATGGTTTATGTGGAAGGCCTTTTTTTCACCTAACATTGGTTGGCATACATAGGAAATATTTACTTTGTCTATTTCAATGAGTTTCATTTACCATTAAAGGTATATTTTTATGGAATCATAAATCCTTCTTGCATTAAATCTTTTTCATGGGGGAACACACATCCTTTCTAAGTGATATAGTTCACATTTTCAAGGAAAGCACTGACCTGAGTTTAATTCAATGGATCCCTCCCATCTTCCCACTTCATATAAAAAGCCTCTTAATGAATAGTCACAGGGAAATAAATGGAGTCAACATTATGGAAGTATTATATCCATTAGCATAAGTCTCTATTACCATCCCACCTCTTTCACTCAGGGACATCATAAACTAAAGATCACAAATGCACTGATCAAAAGGGAGATTAAAAGAGGAAGCATGAGAAATACAAGTAAACCCATCAGGGCTATGGATGCTCGCCAACAATGGGGCCATGCTTGTATGGCATAAAAGACAACTTCGTCGAGTCATTGTTCAAGCTCATTGGCAACGAAGCGATGTCACAGACCATTCATAACGAAGGATATATGATTTATCAAAAAACTCGTGTCTATACCTTCTTCTTTTTTTCATACGAGGTAATCTTAAATAATAAAATTTTTCCAAAATTTGGGATTCATGATTTTTACTCAAGTATACTTTGAGTACTATCTTTTCGAACACATATTGCTTAATCCATTTATGTGAGACCCATGGTAATGCTTTATTGTTTGTCAATTTGATGAAATCCATCATTTTTAATCTTTGGGTAAATAAAAGTTCATTGTATTTTAACCAAAGATCATTGGTTCTTCCCCGTATGTCGCCATCGTTGAGGTGAAAACTCAACCCCCCGATTTTGACTTATTTATTTCAAATAATGGGGACCCTTTTCATAAATTTTGGCTGAATCACATTTTAATATTTCTTTTTGTTAAGTGTCTACAATTTTGCCAATTTTTTTTTCATCGGATTTCCCTTTTGATTGCTTCATTGTGTTCAATTTTTCACAAAATTTCCATTGGTACTCATTTAATATCATTTGTTTATACGATTTGCAAATGACAATCCTCCGAAGTTTGATAATTTTTACTCTCTGGACTAAAAAATGTATATTATGTTAATTTTCATAAATTAATTATTTTGTAAATATTAATTTTTAATTTAATTAAATTTTATTAATAACTTGCAAGATTTATAACTCTAAAAACCTCTTCAATGTTGTATAAAAAGAAATCAATTTAAAAAAAAAAAATTATCTGAGGCCTTATATGGGGACCTCAGCCTCTCATGTTCTTGGGAGTACTTATTAAAAACATTAGATATTAATTACTTTCAATCCCTGATATGGATCTTTTAATAAACCCCGATATTAATTATTTCTGATGCATAAACCCCGATGAGCTTGTTATGCTTGTTATTATAAAATTATGTTTATATATTGGATATTAGAACTTTGTTATATCGTTTTTTTTTAATTAAACCGCAGATGTTTCATTCTTTCTCATATTCCGAGTTTCTTCAATGGCCTATTACAA